>OZ035874.1:50722437-51322437 GCA_964034865.1 Eristalis intricaria
TAAGCATGTTACACAGTAGGTACAGCAGGGGTTTGCTAATGCCTAGTCGATTGATCTTGTAGAAAAGACCTTCTAACCATACGGTGTCAAAGGCCTTCTCCAGGTCAATCAAGCAGGCACCCGTACATTGTTTCTGGCTCTTGTTCCATTGGATATCCGACACCAGTTTCGACGCGGCATGAATAGTGTCATGCCCCGCTTTGAAACCGAATTGGTTATCCGGAATTATATTTTTGTCCTTAGTCCAGTTGATCAGAGTTCTATTGATCACCTTCTCGAATACCTTACTGATGTTCGGAAGGAGACTAATTGACCGGAGGTTGCACGGATTCGAAGAATCTTTTCCTCTCTTGGATATGGGTTGCACAATCGCAGTTTTCCAATGCTCTGGATAATGTGCATTATTCAAAGCATTGTTAAACAGGATTGTGTACATATTAACCACTTCCAGGGGGAGGTGTCTTAGCACAATGTTGGAGATCCCGTCGATTCCAACAGACTTTTTCTTTTTTAATGATTCGAAGACCGCTTGGAGTTCTGTCTTCGATATGAACGGGGGATGAACCCCTTCGTCGGCGATGGCATTATCTGCCATGTTATCATCATTGAACACGACAAAGCCAGTGTTCTCAGATCGCCATTGTTGCATTTCTTCTCGAAGTTGAGAGTTGCTAGCCAGTACGCGGTTATCCAACTCGTGGTTCGGGCGAACGCTCTCATTCACCTTGTACACTTCTTGGAAGACCGCGCCTAGTACCTCCATTTTTTCTTGCGGATCTTCGACCACAAAGAAGTTATCGTCGAGTACGGCGTTATCTGGATCAATTCCTGCTGTAGTCAGTACTTGTTCGTTGTTCGTCGTTCTGGAAAGCTTAAGACACGGAAGATCGCTATATTTACTACGAAAGAATTTATTAATTTGCGGGAACATACTCGGATTGTTAGATCTTACAGCCCGAATCTTATCATTCCAGTACGAATTAACAGAAAGCCTGTAATTCTGGACAATTAACGTTTGAATATTTTTTATTAGCGATTTCAGTGTCCTAACTTCCTCGTCTCGCCTGTCAGTAAACCGCCTGTACAAGGTTTTTAATCTTGACAGGAGTCTACTTTTACGTTGGTGGAGTGCGTCGATAGTCGCATTGCGGTACAAGTTTTCGTTGTTTGTCCGTGTATACCGAGGTATAGTAATGTCCATAGTTCGTTTAATTATCTCGTCCAATTGAATTAGATACATGTCAATCTCTTCGTTTGACAAGTTTCTATTGGACGGTATGTGAAGCGCGTTCGAAGAGAGTGCTCGCGTCATTTGTCTGGAGAAGCGTGTCCATCGTGCCCTACTGTAGTTGTAGGTGTACGTTTGAACATACTCTCCTAATTCCGCAATGTCGTTGGGGATCTTGATTTCGGCACTGAGTCCGCAATGGTCACTGAGATACACGAAAGTGTTCAAACAGTTTACCGTCTGTGCGTTTGTGTCTGTTAGCTGCAGTCTTGCGTCTAGCAGTAGGAGATCCAGATACGACCCGGTTCTGGGGAACGACGAGATCTCTGTTGCTTTCAAATCGAGTCTATACTCGACACTGTGTAAGCAAAACCAGCTGTAAAGCTGGTCCCCTCTATTGTTGGAAATTGTGTTTCCCCAATATCCATGTCGGGCATTTAAGTCCCCGGCCAAAATAAAATAGTTCTCCTCCGAGTCCAGCCTCAGACATCGAAAGAGTGAATCGAGCTCTGATATGGTTGTACTGGAACTAGGGTTGCCAGAAGAGTAGACCGACACAGCATACAACCTCCTTCCACTGCGGAGCGAAATGCACACGATGCAGGCCTCCAACTCTTGAAACCTTCGTACTTCACTACTATACACTACCTTGTGTTTAATGTTATTTTTTATGAAGATCGCAACACCGCCTCCACCACTGGAATTGGGCCGGTCTCTTCTAACAACATTATAATTGCTGTGCTCCAGTATGCCTCTCCGAGTTAGCTTGGTTTCGCTAATCAGCATCAGCTCTGGGCTTTGATCGTCCAACAATCTATAGAGCTCGTTTTTTCGTGGGACCCCTATCAATGAATTTGCATTCACTGCAAGGATCTTAAAAATACTCTCCGTCTGTGCAGCCATTAAGACTTTTGACGTGGTTGGTTCTGCAGGAGCGCCAGAATTTGGCCGACCTGCTCCTCTAACCGAGCCATACGCCCTTCAATGGATGTTTTCCATTCAGGCGCTGGCTCGTGCGCTTTTGGCACTGAGACTTGCGGCACTACCTTTGGTAGTTGCTGCTTTTCCGTGCTCCTCTGACTAGACGCCATTTGGGCGTAGGTCACTTGAGGGGTGACGGGTATGGCTGCCCCAAGTGGATTTTTCACTGGGGGCTGCTTCTGCAGAACCATTTTTGCTTTCCGCTCTTGGAATTTAGGGCAACCCCGATAGTTGGCGGTGTGCCCCGCGTTCCCGCAGAGTACGCACTTGAGCTGACTTTTGTCAGCTGCTCCCTCTTTCCCCAGCGGGCAATCCTCCGCCTTGTGGTTTTGACTGCACTTCACGCATCGAGGCTGCATTTGGCAGTTCGACGCGGCGTGCCCAAACCTTTGGCAGCGAGCGCATTGGAGAATGCCATCGCGCCTTCTTATGCTATCCCATGCGCAATGATAGTCAGCCAAACGATCAATATCGTTTAGCTTATCTACTATGCTGTTGGGTGACACCTGTACGATGAAATACGGTAATTTCCGCCCCTCCCTTTTTGCCTTAGCTGTGGAGAAGGGCTTGACTCCGACGATCTCGAGACCGTCACACACTTGCTCTTTGAGCAGTTGGAAAATCTCCTCCGCTTCGAGCGGTCCGGAGATCTTTAGTAATTTTGACTGGAGTTTTTCTCCTTTTGGCGTAAAAGAGAAGAACTCCATCGTCGAACGCTTTAGAACCTTCTTTATTTTATTGTATTGATCTACTGTCTTGCAGCAGATTGAGTATTTCTCGAACCCTTTGTTTTTTTTTATTAGAAAATTTCCACTACCTACGGCCGTCCTACATACCTGTGCAGTGTAAAGGATATCCGGCTTGTATAAGTTGATAGGTGGCACTTTTTCTGTCTTCTTTGGCTCTGGTTGTTGCTGGTGTACTGCATGTTGCTGCTTCTTCCGTTGTTGAGATGTTGCTTGCTGTTGTTGCTGGGCTGTTTTCTGCTGTTGCTTCTTTTGCTGTTGTTGCTGCCCCGATGGTTGTTGAAGCAGCTTCTTCTGTTTTGGCGCTGCTTGCTGTTGTTGTTGCTGCGCCTGCTTCGCCAGCTGACTTGATTCGGGCAACGTTCGTTGTTGTTGTTGCCCGAGTTGTAGGACTTCCTCCTCCTTCCTTCGCCTTTCGAGAGTTCTTCGGCGAAGCTCTCTGATCTCCTGAAGGAGTTTGTCCGTCTCCTCCCTCAGATTTGAAACTTTTGTTTCTTTTGAGCGGATAATAGCCTCCACTTCTTCTTCTGTGTCGGAGGGCACCGATTCGAAGCTGATACTGCTTACGGCGAATCGCCCCTCTCTCCCATCAGACACATAAGAATATGCGTCATCTTCTGCATCGGCCTCGTGGGAGGTCTCGTTCGATGACGTCCGATGAAGGGATACGTGCGTGACAATGCATCTCACCAGGGGCCTTGTGAATTCGTTCCTTGACTGGAGTGGAGTGGAGGGGCGTCGTCCTTTGGAGGGCTGATGTCAGAATGGGGGGATTGAAAAGGGATCGAAAGTGGACAGACAAGTTAAAATTTAAATGTTGACTTCACTCTCCTTTTGACCTTATTGCCGAGGCGGGGAGAACTCAGAAATCAAGCATTGACAGGTCCTTTTGGTTAATGAAAATCTTGATTCAATAAAGTTGGCCCAACGAGGATTCGCTCATTCATTTCACTGATTTCGTGATTTTGACATCTCAACAGCTGAAGCGTGGTGTTGTCAGCCTGAGCGAGCACGGCACATTGTGTAATTTTAACAATCCAATTTAAATCCGTTATCAGTCAGATCCGAAATCAAATCCAAAATAATTTATTCGTCCGAATGAGGCCAACCAATCGTATGATTTCTAAGCCCAACCACAAGGCTGAATAATCAGACCACGCATGTTTTTTCGACACCATCAAGCTTTGTAGTTCATAATCCAATGGCTTATTTTGACCAAACTCCAACTGACGCGCCCATAAGCCAATGCATGACTAATCACGACTCGTCGCCAGCTGGCATCCCCGCCGCAACCACAATAGGTCGACCCCCACCGCCATGACAACTCATATCGAGCGGGGCGGCCACCACCCTTGACAATTCTATGCACATTCAGTTTGCACCACGCTTAGCATGCATTTTTCCCACCTCAATGACAGCCTGTTCAGCCGTCACAATGACAAAAGCTAGCCACAAACCGAACTCCAGCAGCTAGGACGAACAATGTGCGAAGCTACGAGCACATGTCCACTTTTCAAAGCTGTCAGAATAGGTATTATGAGCTGCTTTCAATATTCAAACACCGCTCTCGTGCCCTTTTAATTCCCGCACTTATGGGACTTCCCCATCCGAAATGGAAATCAACTGGAGTGGATGCCGAATATTAATATCCGCAGTTGTGTTTGCGAACAGCGTGTGCTTGTGTATCCGGTTACGGTTGTTTATTGTCCTCTCCGGAAAAAAAAAACCGAACGAGGCAAACAAATAGAATTATATTTTCATAAGGTCGGTATTAACAAACAGAATTATTCAGTAGCCTAAAAGCTACACTCTGCACTCTGTGGGTGGATATCGGAATGGTCAAGCCAAAGCCAATACGTCCAGAGGGTGGCGGTGGTAACTCAATGAATGCTTAATCCCAGGAAAGGCATAATATATTCAATTTCAAATAAGAGGACATGTTTTTTGTGCTCTTTTTGTTAGTTAAATGGGAAAAATAGAGAAAAAATCTCGGCGTTCTGTCATAAAGCGAATGAAGCGATAGAACTTGGCAGCTGTCAGGGTTCGATTTCTGATTGCTGACTGGAGGATTTTTTCCACATGACATCGACTGTAGTTGGTTGATTGCTTCATGGAATCCATTTATGTCGGGAGTTATGGATCAATTTTATGTAACATTTTATGCTTCCTCTTACTATTTGTGTAGTGTCGCTCTTCAAAAAAAAAAAAACAAAAAACGAAAAACAATTGCAGTGTGAACGGAGTCAAGGTTTTAAAGAAATAAAGTCGCACAAATCGACTTAAAATTTGGTCAACATCTTAGAAGCAATGAAACGAACGTCTGGCGATCATCTAAAGTGTAACATGATGGCGAAAATCGAGACCTTTCAAAAGCTGTTTTAATTTTACGTGTTAAGGGAGAGATGAAGATATGTGGATGCGCCTTATGAACTGTAAGACTGCCTGACGTAGAGTTAAGTTTAACATAGAACTGGCAATAAAGTGGGTCCACAACGCAAGATTTAAATTTTGCCGCCATTAATGTGGTTAGTTGTTATAAATTTGACAGTTGATAATTTAATAATCGTAATAATTTAACATGAGAGGTGCGGCAGTCCTTGGAGGACCTGGCTCTAGCTTCTACAGCAACCACTCGTCTTGTGCTTGCTAATGCTTTTTCATAAGTCGATGGTACCTACAGTTCTGTGTCGACTCCGAACGGCGAAGTTTTAACAAACTTTTTCTACGCAGGAGTACATTTTTTTAGCATTGGAAGTGACTCGAAAGAGGTGAAGCCTTGAATTATGAAAGTTGGTACATTCGAGGATAGAACGTGGCACCCTTTGCGTTGGAGTCTACACACCAATCCACTACGCCACGATGACCCAGCTTAAAGTTTAAAGTTAGTGAACATTTTTACAAAACACGCGGTACTTTTGATTACCAAATTTCGAAGATTTTACACAAAATATGCTCGGAATAGAGTTTTAACTTCGTCAATTTTAAAGGGATTACTTGAGAAATTCAGGAAGACTAGGTCAGTTGGAGGCTCTAAACACAATAGTCCATAGACGAAAGCTGTTACCAAATCGAAGAAGTGGGTGAGAGTGTCGTTAAAAAAAAATGATTTTCTGTTTGGGCCCTTAAAGCGCCACTCGATTTGTTTTTTAGTGGGTGTTATTTGAGGTCAATGGAAGGTAGCGATATCTCAGGTTTCGACGCCCCATGGGTCGGAGGCATGATAAGTAGGTATTCATATTTCGGGACTGCATAACCGACCGACTGAACTGCAACCAAACTTTGACTGAAGGCTATGCAAGTTTTAAGCTTACCCGATGTTGACGAGAATTGCATGAAGCTAATCTCGATATAAGTTCAAAGCCCTGGGGCTGTGATACTCGACACTGCTTGACCATGCGTTAATAGGTGTTTTTTGCAAGCGTATATACGCTTAAATTTCAATGTAAAATCTCAGTCAAATGTAAAATACATCATATCTATCGCCGCTTAAGAAATAGGCGCGGATAAAAACAATGCTTCCAAACATTATTTTCTGTGCGTTCATTCCTGAATTTATTCATTCATTGTTTAGGTTGCTGTACGTGGGTTACATTTGCAGGTGTGGTTGATGTATTAGATCATTTTTAATTGTCTTGGCATCCATAAGTATGCAATTTTTGATATACCCAGAGTGTCCCTGCTATATATTCCGGTTTCGTAAACGATTCTTTTCATTTGATGAACATTTTATTCATTTTATAATAATTAAGTGTTCTTTTTTTAAAGTGATGGTCACGCAACACAGTCATCACCTTCCACGACTACACCCATGAGCGCTTAGCAAATGTCATAAATGTCGTCGTTGCTGCCAAGATTTTATGATGAATCATTTAGCGGCGATTATCGTTTTTTTTTGCACTTATAAATTAAGCGTATATATGCTTGTAAGAAAACACAGCTAATATCAGACGCATGGAATACTTAAGTCAAACAAGTTGTAGACGTACTACAACCAGATTATAAGGATAACTCCTCTCAGATAAAAGTATCGACCGTCGCGTCGAACATATTACATCCATGTCCAAATTAATCTTAAGCGCATGATATCAAGTGAAAGTCTTATGTTTCTGGAACACACTACTCTTCACAAATGATGGGTGGGTTAAAGCAAGCAAGCTTGAAAATGCTCACTAAAATCCATTGAATAGAATCCTCCTCAGCCACATAAATACACTGCTCATAAATCCCATAGCCCTTGTAGTTACTGCACTTGTCGTTTGAAGTTCCGCAGACACAAACGCATTGAATCTACGATAAGCTTATGAGGAAAATTACCAAGAGAGCTATGAGCTCTGGTTTTACGACAAGCTTTATAGGATGCTAAAAAGCAAAGTTTCTGCATAAGTTTCCTAACCAAAGAAGAGCTCGATGACTCTCGAGAGAATACAAAAGAAGGATCAAACCTAAGCAGGTTCACCGAAATTTGTGTATGTGGTTCCATTCCATTTTATAACTCATTCCTCGAGCAAGCAAGCACCCAGATCATAAATCCACTCAACGCATCGACTGTGGGCATAAAATCCACAAACGATATGCAGAAGTGATAAGCTTCAGCCGGAATAATAACGAATATGCGAGAGAGATAACAAATTGTAATCGTTCATGTTTGACCTTTTTCTTTCTCCTCAAAAAAAGGATACCATCATCGCTCGGTAATCTTTTAATGTCATTACCTCATAAAAAATGAAAGCACCCATCGCCTCGCATGGGGCCAGCATATTGATCACTTCAATCTTTACGATCTCCGACGAGACGATCACATACAATGGTGCTCCACACCCATGAAAAGGTGTGAATTGAGTGCCCCATCAGTAGGAATTCGAACAGATACGCCCACGGCATTCCTGCTTTGTTGTGAAGGGGAAGCACACATCCGCTGTTAATTCTGCTAATAAATTTCCATATTAATGAACAATCCACCGCCGGAATCGATGGGACAGGGTTCGAATGGAATGCCATGGCAATCGTAGCGTACGAGTTCCAAAAAGAGCAATTCCTATGATAAACTCATTCCAACATCGTGCCGTGTTGTCGCCAGCTCAAGGACGAGCACACCGTCCTTGCGAATTTCACGAGCCCGGCCATGGAGGCGTATACGTGAGGGCATTTGCTTTGATCCGTGAATATGATTTTTCGAAGTGAACGGAGACTTAAGAGGCTGTTTACTTCTGCATGCACGCTCGCATCTCAATCCACGTGAATTGTTTGTCAACATCATGTGGAGAATGTGGTAGCGTTTATCCATATTTCTTTGAGAGCGGGTTCCACTGAAGTGAGGGCAAACCACTCACTAAGCCAAAACTCAAGGACGAACAAAGTGTCTAGTGTGAGAAGGTATTCGAGGTATTTTCGATCTTTCTGTTGGAAGGAGACAGTCGCATGTCAAAAGCATGAACGGCATGAAATGTATGCAAATTGATGGAGTTCGCCTCTTCACTTGAACTCGTTCGATGTGAGGTTTTACTCTCCGATGCCACCTTCTCCGCAGTCAGTTCCAGTTCTTCCAGTGAAAACACTGATATGAAAGCACTTGTCTTTTGAGGGGCGCCTCAGTTTGAATAGAGCAGCATTTTCCATTCGACATCCAATGTGACATGAGCTGTTCGCAGAACTCTTTCATGCACAAATATTTACCAGGTGAGATATTTCCCAGGAGACGAACTCAATCAATAGAACTCCTAAAATTGCCATGCCACAGTTGGTTGGCAATTTTCGACGAAATCGAAGAAGGAGTTCGGCTTGCAGTCATCGAAACTTTTCCCGTCCAGGTTTGGCTATACTGCACTTTGTGCGAACTTTTGAAATTATCAAGAGGACGACTTGCAGATGCACAACCATCTTGAAGTCCCCTTTCAGTCGAAAGGCAAGGTTTCAAGAGTCAGTCATTTTTCACTGAATCGCTACTTTGTTTTATTCGGTGGGGCGTTCTGTCAGGATTAATTAAGTGTAATTAAATTGATTTAAGACTCCTTTATCGGCGGGGAAATTATTCTTCGTCCTTTCGATTCCATTCGTAGCGGTCCAAACACAAATAAAGACAAATGATCTCAATTAGGCAGTCTATTGACTTGCAATGGAGACGATATGCCACTCGAAAGATTCGGGAATTCACTTGAGTTTTGGCAATGCTGTGGAGGACCTCCCTCAGAAGGGGAGGGATACTTGGGATACTTGTGGAATGTTTTTGGGAGTGGATCTTTGGAAATAACTTTCGAATTATTCGCAACTGAGGGAGAGGAACTCAAAAGGATGTGGTTTGAATGGAATTATTTGTGATTTACAAGAGATTTACTTCTGATTCAAAGCCCTCACGCTTTAACGACTAGCTTGTGTGCACTGTGATGTAGCTCTTAGGGGAGGATTACTCATGTGGTCATCTGCTCTACCTGGACTCGTGTCTAATCGGGGAGACGGGTCAATCGATTGCATATGGACGGGTGCTTAAATAGGATTGCAGGCAACCATGCATGCGCTTAATTGAAGTGCCTACTTGGCAGTTGAGTGGTTGTCATTGCAGAGAGGAATGTTGGAGGCGGGCCAAACAAAATTTAAAGGCAGTCTTTGGTTGAATTTTTGTTGCACGAGACACAGACCAAAATAAATAGTAACGCTGGTCATTAGCTGGAACAATTTTGATTGGATGATATTACGAAGCATGATGATTGGTGCTCCAACTTTCAATTGTGGGAGATCTGGTAAATCCAAAGTAGTTCCCAGAGAGTCAGCAAAACGTGGAGTCAGCAAACACGGATGATAGCAAACTAATTCATTGTAAACTAACGAATGCAAGACATCATATGTTTTATATTTCGATATTTCTTTAAAATTTATGCAAATTGACTTGATTTACAAGTGGCCGTAGATACACAGCTTGCATTTTTTTTTGTGAATTAAAAGATACATTTTTTTGTCAAAGGGGCTTATGTCCTTCTAATAATTTTGCTGAATAGTTTCAAAGAAAACTAAGTAAATTAGTTGAACATTATGTAAGTTATACGTAAACGCACAAAATATCAAAACCTAAGTTAATAAGTTGAAAATTACGATAATTATACGTAAACACAAAAAATATCAACTTGGTTATATTTGAAGGGATTAAGGCCTTTCATCCGTCGAAGTCATGGTATGAGTCATGGCGACGAATTTAAGCTATCCTGCATGCAGTCATTGCGAATGAAGGTATCAACAGAAATCGTGATCATCTCCTCAAGGAGATCGTAGATTCAGACCAGTGCAACCTTCAGCCAAGAGTCTGACAAGGAATAGCTGTCAAGTCACACATCCCAACGACTCTGGCTTCGCTCGTATCATCTGCAAATCTGAACGACGTCAAGAAAGCCCTACGAATAGAACGCATAAGAAAAGCAAAGCATTCATATTGAGGGTCAAGGAGTACTAACTAGTCACAACTCTGTAAACGGAAAGCAGCAATCATCGAGAGTAGAGTCTATCCGCGGTCTTGCGCAGTCAGAGATGATAATGGCAGATATCGTCGAAACGCCAGCCAAACAATACAGTCGCAGCCACACTACTCGAGCTACACAATCTCGGATTAATCCCAATCGCAGTTAACCCCCAGAAACAATATATTGGATCAAACCTGATGCTATAAGAACATCGAATTCACATAACTCCTCAGCTAATCCATATACTCATTCAACAGCTAATTCATTGCCCACCGATTCGCCTCCTAAAATCAACAGCAAAACGTTGACCGGCTGGATCATCAACCCACCAGAAGAACTTACTTATTGGCACCCGTTATTGGCCCGTGCTTCAGAAGGGAAATACAATGAGCTATTACCTTAAGCACTTAAATCCTCTACTCGTCAAGCTACGCAACTTAAATCCGCCATAAATGTCACCATATTGGCACACATTTAATTTTTTGGGCGTTCTTAACTTCATTGTTTCATTAACTGAATTGCGTTTAATAAATGGAGTTGGAGAAAATTATAATTATTATCAATATCAGTGCGGGTTCAGGCCAGCGATATCCACCATTGATTAAAGATTCACATTACGGCAGATCTTGGAAAAAGACCCAGGGTGTTCAGGTCGATACCCACCACTTTAAAGGCCGCCTATGACAGCATTTATAGAGACGAGCTATACTCATGCTCATACAATTAAGTCACATGTGCGATAGTGAAGTACCTACTGTCTCGCATCTACTTCCGCCGTTCTGCTTTATATTATTTGTTTGGATTATTGTAGGTCATACTGTCCACTGTTCGACATATCAATAAACCATTTTCTTGCTCTTCAGCAGCTTTCGCGTATTTCAGCTTCATTCATTGACAAGTACTTCCTTATCACATATGTGCCTTAATTGTATGAGCATGAGTGTATTTCACGCATTGTTTAGTTTTGGCATCCCGGCAAAACCCATCTCTCTGTGCAGGAAAACGATGGAGAACACCCGTTGCTCCGTCAAGATCGGTAAAGATTTTACTGAGACCTTTGATGTCACAAACGGCTTCAGACAAGGAGACGCCCCGTCATACTACTTTTATACCATAATTCTCGAGAAGATCGTGCGTAAGTCAGACGTCAACACTAGAGGCACGATCTTCCACAAGCCAGTGCAACTACTGACATATGCCGATGACATTGACATCATCGGAAGAACTCAATGAGCTGTCAGTAGGGCATTTGTGAGCATCGAGAAGGAAGCGGCGGATATTGGGTATTGAGGTGAAACGACAACCCCGCGGAGATAAGACGGAGCATAGCAAGGAGCAATTAAAAAACACAGCACTGTCTCGGAGAATCAAGATGTCTTTATATAAGACCTTGATGGGCCCAGCCCTGCGATATGGAGGATTTGTCTTTTCGAAAGGAAATTCCTTCGAATTATATTCGGTACCGTATACGAAGGAGTTTGGAGGAGAAGATTGAAACTTTTCAAACTCTATGAGCTGGACAACGACTTGGTCCAATAAATTCATTTTTCTCGACTCAGATGGCTATGTCATGTAGAGAGAATGGACAGTAACGCGCCGTTTCGAAAACAAGAGGAAGACCTCGCCTCCAATTGCGTACCCAGCTGGAAGGAGGCCTTAATCAGGTGGGTGTATGAAACTGGAGGCGCCTAGTCCAGGAGGTGGAGATACATATTGACTGAGGCCCAGGTCCTCACTCGTTTGTAGCGCCAGCAAAAAATAAGAAGAAGCAATTTTAGGTTGGTAGTCAGCGCTACAGTTTGCAAATGAGGGAGGTTGGTTCTAGTTAGCTCGTGGCAGCTAAGTTGTAATTTTCACTGTCCCAACATTTTCAGACACTCACCACTACTAGTGCACGTGTGGAATATTGGAGTTGTTTTGTGGGAGTTGAGTACATTTCACGCTTTTCACCTCGAGTCGTTCAGTGACCAGCCAGCTTATTCACTCATGTCAGTGAGACACAGAAAGTAGTGAAGGATCGGGACTGACAGAGACAGTTTGCGTCAACTTGTCGGGACTGATCCTGTATTCGTACAAAATCTGGCCCCAGAGTTCGAGAAACGGGGACGACAAGGTGTGTTCGCCAACTGGTTCGTAGAGCATTTGAAAGCCATCCCATTTTTGGATACGTGAGCACATAATATTGAGACGATGGCTGTGAACAGGTGGTAAGCCAAGTAGGAATGTATCCACTTTTGGGATCGATGCATGTAAACAGAATATGTTGTTCAAAGGACGTCATCATGTTCCACACAGCCGCTGAAACATTGGATATTCTCCAAGAGGGGCTTGAAGGATCTTGTTATCTCATCCAGAGGAGAGCCGAACTGGCCACCAAGATCCTGTAGGGTTTTCAGAAGTGTCATGCAGGTAATCACTAAAGACAGCTACCCTCAAAGTCAAAATGATCCGATTCGTCGACCAAAGTCAGTCTAATCGACTATATGCGACAGAGTCATGTCAAGTTGTACGCCTTTTAAAACAAAGCTTGCTATAAAGACTGTTGCAAAAGCCTTTGGTCTCGTAAGCTGAGGGTCTGTAGTTGGGTTCGGGATACAGCAACCACGTCTGTCCGTTCGCTGACCTGCGCCCAGCACCTTCAGCAACCACTCTTGTTGTGTGCGGCCCGGTTCCCTCACAAATGACTACATTACACCTCATGTCCACAAAACCTAGTCGTGTATGAACATTTGATTGGACACATAAATCTGCACATCTGGTGCCAAGTAGACGTCGCCCAACCAATGGAGCGCAAAAAGATCAGAGTCGACAGTCCCTGACACGAGAAACTGAACGAATTTGATTAAACATCAAGAGTGTGTGGCAGTGGCATACAAACCGACTCGTCAGCTTTCTGTGTCCCTGGCGATTCATTGAATTTCGATTAAAGCAAATCACGGACTGAAGGTCAAGGCAAATTTGCATAAATTCATGAACATGAACATGAACAAATTAAATGAACCCAATTCGATGTAAGTACCAGTTTATACGACACAGGATTTAACTACAATCTCATCGACTTGCAAATGATTTCAAATAAGGTCAAGCACATTACCGAGCACCGACCCGACACCCTTTGATGGCAGCACCCAGTTCGAACCCAATTAAAGTCACATAACGACGAGTTAGCCCTTGGGGATGTCGAATGGAAATGTTTTACGGACTAAAAGTCGCCCAACCGCCCCCAATAAACTGGCAACTTATCCATGATATTCTGCACCTTTTGCCTTTTTTGTCCTTATCCTCATCGCAAATATTACACGTAGTGTTCCTCATTATGATTTTATTCCCTCAATTATCTACCCCCTATATGCATAAGCGTGCGTCCGTCTCCTGGCACACTCAACCAGTTCGGGCCGAACACCATTCCACGGTAAAAAGGCAAATGGCTTTTTCGTTTTTTTCATTTCTGTCTCAATATACAACTGCCACCTAGTGGCAAAGTTGTCTTGTACCATTTAGCAGGGATCTCGGTGGGAATGCGGAATACGAAGAAATTGTGCGGCGGGGGAGGGGGGAAGGGAGATGGCACGAAAAAGAAAAAAAATGCTTAATGTGCATATCCTGCGCTGCGACAACAGCAACGACGACGACTACAAGATGAAGATGAAAATCACAAGGACTCTTCGGGGTAGTCTTCAGAGAGACACTGACAAAAAATTGCAGACACTTGGTGATGGGCGGCATCAGGACATCACCACCAACAACAACAACAACAACAACAATCACAACAAACAAACATGGAAATAAAAATAACATTTTCTGAGAGAGGAGGAAGGACACAGGACGAGCGAGAAATGATGATGGCATGTGTCGCAGAATGGCAGTAGCACATGTACGACGACGGCTGTTCTGGTTGGCGCTGTATGCGTGTATGCTAGCACGGTAATTTTTTCCTTTTGATGAGATTCACAGAAAATTACATGTTTTCAAGGAGAAAAAATAACCAAACAGGACTTGGGGTTTGAACGTGCACACAACACCCCCCATCTAAGTAATTCGGGTGAATCTGAAGGATGGGAGCAGTGTGTCCTTGCCAGAGGAGTTCACTCCTTTTGGTTCCATGCCGATGCAATGGGCAAACTATTTGTCAAAGCAAGACTATTCGGTGACTGAGTTCTTATCTGAGATTTTGTGACTGAGAGCACTGTCGAAAGAATTTCTCTGTGTAAATTGACAAGGAGCTCAAGTACGTGTGGGTATGTGTGTGTGTGTGTGGATCCACATCGTTTGCTTATGCTCTGATGCTCAACGATTCAGATGAGTTGCTTTTATTCGCAGTCATTGCAGCTGTGCCATTGAATGCGAACTGCATTCGCTTGTGGCGCACATCACCCAACCCATTCCCATTCGGCGTGAGGAAGAGGTGAAAGTGCTTATAGTCGAAGTTGTCTCCTAAGTAATCCTTGCGGTAGCATAGCATTGCAAAAACGAACATCATGAATATTCTATTGGCAACAAAAGTTTTCTACACCCGAAATGATATCCCTTTCTGGTTCTAATGCCGAAAGTTGTTTGTAAAGTGGGCCTGGCAAGAGGATGCGAAACTTTCTTCAACTTTGCACGGGATACACGATTACATAAGTTGCACAAGGTATTGGAGAAAGTTTATTTATTGGTCTGCACAAGGATATTCGATTATTTTCGACGACGACTGGCTGGGCTGGGTTTTGGTCTTTTATAATATCGCACGGCTCCGATAAGGACACCCACAGTGTCTGCAAGCAATATTCTTTTCCTGGCGATGGGAATATCGATGAGGTCCAGGATGAGGAACATCATAAAACAAAAGATACGAGACACGATTTGTTGCTTTGCCTTTGCGGGGACAGTTCCACCCCAGGACACTTTCAAATTTGCACAACGAGCTTAAAGTGGTGGGGTGGAAGAAGGATGTGTCCACTTGGATGTGGATCTGGTCCCACTGTCGGTTTTCACAGTTCAGCAGACAATTGTTTTGCCTCGAAGCTCGACGTGAAGTGTGAGGTAGAAATTTCTGTGACATATCTTAAAGTGGCAGCATTTGTCAGAAAGTCACTCATTCACAAATGATCCAAGCACGTTATCCTCTCAGGATGTGGCCAGAGATGACTTTCAAGGATTATTTGAAATGACAATCGTCTTAGGACATCTGTTCGTTTGCATGAGAACGGTTAACTTGGGGAAATTGTTTGCATTGTCCGACTAAGGAAATCATTGAAAGGATTTCTGGAGAACTGAAGCAAACAAAGTGTGTGTGGTGACCGTGACAAGAGTGGTACATTCTTGTGCGGAATGGCTTGTAGGAAATGTTATACATTATTGTGATTGTGCTAAATGCTACAGTCGAGGGCTTGCCTATCAACATTTCCTCCTTAGTTATTCTCTTAAGCATGGGCTTATTCAATTTCTTTTAATTTAATTAATTTAATTGTATTTTTAGATTTAATTTCGTTCTTAAAAGTGACAACATTTTTCTAGTTTTTTAAAATGATAAGATACAGTGAAAAGATCATATTGCGTTTTGTGAAACAAGACACGAATGTTTCCAATGCTATCTGTCCCCTTCTTCTGGAATTTGAAGACGAGTGAGTGGAGCTATTTCCTCTAGCTCTTGGCCTACCTTAATTTCCGGCCAGAGTGTGATTACATCTGTGGAGACCATGGAGTTTGCAAGTCCATCTAGCCATCAAGTCCTTTTATTTCCAAGCTTTTGAACACAATAGAGGTTCGAATTGAGAATGGAAACTTGATTTGGAATTTTGTCTAATCAATCATCCATAACGTGGTCGCCGTGGCGTAGTGTCGACTCCTACGCAGAGGGTGCCAGGTTCGATTCCCGAATTTACCACCTATCATATTTCAATGCTCCACCTCTTTCGAGTCACTGACAATGCTCAAAGAGTATTCCTGTTTAGAAAAAGCTCCTCAGATTCGCCGTTCGGAGTCGGCTTTGAACTGTAGGTCCCTTCCACTCGTGAAAGAACAATAGCACGCACAACACGAGTTGTTGCTGAGAAGCTAGGCCCAGTTCCACCTCGGACTGTCGCGCCACCCATATTATTATTATTATTAATCATTCATAACTTTTGTGCGTCATGATTTTATCACATTTCCTAAAAAATGTCGGATTGGCTATTGAGCATCAACCAAGACGGACCTCGGCACGGAGAGTGACCGTTCCCCTTCAGAGAGTGTAGCAAATACTTCGCGAACTGTTTGTTTTTCGCTAAGATGTTTTAATTTATGTGACCGAGCTTTTGAGGGTCAACAGCACGTCTATGAGATAATCAAATATTCAAAACGCAAGCAAAATTATTTTTGATTCATCTCAAAATCATAACATACATTTTTAAAAACACAATGAACACCCAATTCGAGTTGACCCTCTTACTTTAGGTAGCGCTACAGTCCTGAGTAGACCTGGGCCTCAACCAACAGGCATCTCCAGCTGGCTCGATCTTAAGCTAGCTGCCTTCAGTTTCGTACGCATAATTGGTTGAGGTCCTTTTCACTTGCTGGTGCCACTTGAGTGGCGGAGTTAACACTCTAATGCCTTATTTATTGAATCAATTAAAATTCTTTTCATTAAATCGTTTGAATTCAAAAGCAAAGAATCTGCAAAACAAAATATGAATTTTGGACCGGTAAAAGTGGGTCCAAATTGCCCTTATCACCATCTTGGGTTGTTAAGGGACAAAAGAGCCACACTTTTGTGAAATTTGAAAAAGGCGAGAGAGAGAGAGAGAGAGAACCTGTTCCTTGTAATTTTGTCGGATTTTTCTTTTATTTTTCTAATCATTTCTATTATTTTCTATTATTTTGTATACATCAAGTATACAAAATTTTAATTTTTGAGTTTTTGATCGAATACTTAACTTAAGATTAAAGTCTTCAACTTCAAAAGAACATAGCTTGGAAAAAAAATTGCGAAAATGTGCGATGCTTAAGCTAGAAGTTGACCTTTTAAAGTTGCAAACAAATTAATCGTTACCTCTTAACACATGCGATCGTATAAGCGGTGGTAGACATTAGAGGGTTAAGAAAGTCACATAGTTGCCCTGCCGTGTTTAAAACCGCGGCGAAGTCACAAGTCACACCAACGTCTTGTGCATTTTGTGATTGAAAAGCTTCTACCGTAGGATCTTCGTTATTCCTAAAATCAACCAGATCATTAGGGTCTTCATTCGCATTACATTTAAGTCTTCCAGTCCTACAAAGAAGTGATTTAGAAAAAATTACATCGTTTTCCTTGGACACGAGCAGAGGAAATTTCGAATAGATTGAGATTATTTCGACTTCAACAAGAGTAGCTGTGATGTATGCCCTGACGCGATGGGCGTGCAGGAATGACTCAGTATCCGCTAAGGACTGTCGCTAGCCATTAGCATTATTTCTGCAACTTGCTCTAACCTCCACAGGGATATGCTAGCGAAAAGATTGCAACTGAAATTACATTTTCATTAGCAAGTGCTAAAGCAGAATCTATTTAACGTGGGTTTTTCAGTTCCGAAGAATCAATATGTGTCACATTCAAACAAAAAGTATGGTTTAACTAACAAATGATGTACATTTATACTTTCTCTCTCACACGAGGGAATGCAGAACATTTCGAAATCAAACGACGGAAATTACGTGTTTCTACTTCTTGTTCCCTTCCCTCTCTCCGCAAACATTTTCCGGCTAAAAACGCATGTTTTCTCGCGTTTAATGCATCAGTTGATGATTTTATTCACTCGTGAGCGAGTGATTGTTGCAGATGCTAAGCTCCGGCCCCTTATACTGATTTGAGCTGGATTTGTATCACGAGTTGCACAAAAGAATCACTAACTGTACGACCGTGACCAGCAGTTTCTCCAGCCAGTGGAACTTACAAGGAATTTCACGCAGTCCTAATTCCTTTGTTCGCATTAAGCGCTGCAGACTTCTACTAAGTGCACAATAGAAGCAGACGCATCAATGAGTTCAAATGTGTGCTCTTGTCCATGCCAGCGATGTTTATACATAAATATGCACACATTAAGGGATGCTATATTTTTATCTTGAAAAACGAAATGGATATTTAAGAAGGCAGGTAGACTGTGCAGAAGGCCGTGCATTTGTATTACAAGGCAGCACAATGTAAACTGGTGTGCTTTGCCAACCCAGACACACAAGTGATAAGTTAAAGACGGATATGGAGGGATCCCTACGACCTTGGTTCTAAATTAAACGCCCATTCTATATTCAAATAACTATCCACTCCCTTTAAGGTTATGATGTGCCAGCTATCACATAAAACGAAAGTAACCTTTGGTGTGTATCAAGTTCTCTTCAATTTAGTTGTGTTCGTTTTGAAGAGAGGATCTTTGCTAGCTCAGTCTAGTCTGTTAGCTTATTTAAACAATTAATTAATCTTAATTAATCTGCTTAATTCACTGATTGACAATTCCGAACGGTAGTTTAGAAGAAGATTCTTCAGCTCTGAGACCTGGTGGTGGCGCAGCCAATTGGAGAATTGACGGGCGTAACTCATGGCAGCTAGGAAAATATCGGTAAAGGCTTGTTGTATGAGGCCCCCACTCATATTAGACTGTTGCGACACACAAAGAATAAGGATATTCATCGAATTTCGGTGAAACAGAGGGATAGGCTTTAACTTTTCACACGAGATATCGAGATGTTGCCGATCTTGCATTTCTTGCCTTCAGAATTTAGATTGAATGTAGAATGTGTAGAAACATAGTTTCATGATAACTCTAGAGCCGTAGAGCCCCATGGTCTACTTCCTATAGGAACCTCTTGTGTTGTGCGTCCTTATGCTCATTCACGAGAGGACGGGACTCACCGTATTATGACTATCGCGAATGGCCAAGTCTTGCCATTTTTTTTACTAGAGGATTAAACATTCTGAGCATCCCCAGTCACTCCAAAGAGGTGTTGCCGTGAAAAAATTATTTGTCATACCCAAAATTTAACCTAGGGAATCAGATTGCACGACCGTCAATGCACAAACTCACAACCAAAGCTGAAGAGTAGTTTGAATTAAAAAATTCTTTTTGTGTTGCATATTTCACTTTTAGAGGAAGGTTAGGTTAGGTTAGGTAGGCGGGCTGCTAGTGCATTCACCAGCACACTTAGACCATATTGGTCCATTGTGATACCCACAGTCAGACTACTACCACTGATTGACTACTCCAGTGATAGTGACGTTACTTTGATCCCAACCAGATAAAAGCGTATTGACTTTGCTTTCACTGGGATTCGAACCTGGGACCCCGCTAACCAGTGGCAGGCACTCTACCAACTGCGCGATCCAGTCGTTTTTTAGAGGAATTCTTTATGGTTTATAATATCACGCCGCTACCAATAGAAGCATCAATGAAAAAATGTCACAAGAACGAGAAAAAATTATTCTTTTTTGAGAGCTTCCGTTGCGTGCGCTGTGTGTATAATGGAATTGTTCCTCTTTAAAAGTTCTAAAAAAGACCTTGACAGCATATGTCTATCTTGTAAGTTTGACTCACTATAACCTTTTTATGGTAATCAAATTTGTTTGAAAGTAGTTATATTTATCCAACCGCGATAACTGATATTCACGCGGTCGATGTCGCGGGGAAGAGCTAGTTGTGGATATGATGAAATGTTTGATGCGATGCGTATGAGGAAGCAGGGTTTTTACTTACAACTTGCAGCCAACATGGCCTGGTCCGCAGCTGAATACATTGAATTCCTCTCTATTGGACACTTCGGGCTAAATTTTTTTATCCCGTTTAGGTGGCTGTCCCAATAATACAATGTGAGGAAAGAACTAGGAGCTGGGCGACGTAAGTCTCCGTTCTTTTTCATTTCTCCCCATTGGCTGTTCCGATAAAGCTATGTTCCACTAAAGTGGACTGCACTGTACGTGAAAATTGGACAACGTAGGCAGAACAACTTGCAGGAGGTGGCTGAATTCTTGGAGGCACCGTTCTAAATCCTGGTGTAAGGCAAACAAAGTGTGTTTGCCAGCTTATCACCGTCACACATGATTTTTATTTTATCACCAATTTTCGACACAGGATTGATGGTCTTCTTAAGCTTTCACCAAAATTCAATTTCGGGTATGGGATGTGAAAAATGAAAGAAAAGTGATTCAAGTGCAAATTGATGTTAGATCAAAGGATTCAAGTCATTCTTGATGAATGCTACAGTGGAGGAGAAGGTTGAAAAATCTGCAAGAAGTGGGGTATTTTAAAAATAACCAGTTCTTACTCTTAAGTGCGCAAAAAATATTAAATTATTTCAAGTGACATACAAATCGTTGCGATGAATTCACGTAACGTCCTGGTTAAGTTCTCTACCTGATGTCTGATGCCTCTACATCATGCTGGGCACTTTTATAGAAAAAACAAAAACATTAAATGACCGGAAACAGTGACTTCAGATAGAGTACGATTCTGTATCGCATGAAAGGATAGCATGTCTCAAATGATATAAGAGAAAGGATACATTGATTCAATGGAGCACTCAGCATTGAAACGAGTAATCAAGTAACTGGCGGACAAAGAGGATACCATGGTCAAACTGCGAACAAACCTCGAAAACAGAAATGTCTAAATATAGTATGTCGTCAATTGTGTGCATTTTTTCATCAAAATGTGAAAACTGTGAATCGGCGATTTCAAGTGAATCCTTTCACTTATTTTTCATATTCCTTGTGACGAGCCATTGTCCGGGGTGAACATGGGCGTCAACTAACGAGCTGCCGCGAATACCTCCAGTTGGGCACATCAAGTTGTTGATGGTCCTTCTCCACTTGTGTGCGTCCTCTTCAGCGAAAGCGTCCTCTGCTCGAACTCGAACACCTTCCTCACAGCGTTACTACCAACTTCAAACCAAATAAGAAGTTTCCACATTTTTCGGAGTTTAAATGAAAATTAAAAATGAAGAAATGCGAACTCTAACACCGAAAACTAAGGACTGCACCCCAGCATGGATTATCTTCTCCATTTTCGTGACGACCCAAGCTGGCGAACACTCTTTGAAAAACGTAAGCTTCAGAGGTCATGTCCTGTTCATCCGTCATAAGCTAAAACCCTTTCAGATGGGAAAGGAAAAAAGTACCAATTAACGAGTGCATTCGACTCGCTTTCCCCCCTCATGTGAGCACCGACACCAAGTTGGCACCAATCTCGCATTTGAAAAAACGAAACTCTGTGCCCACTCATGTGTGGTGTAACTGGCAGCCAACCCTGAAGGTAACCACCCCAAGAGATGCACGACAACCTCATGTGTATGAATTACATTTTTATCAGACAAAAGCAAAATCCATTCCCGTGGCTCCCCCTGCAGAGGTCGCCACGTCCAAATCGATATGCGATTTTTCGAAAAACCCATTAATCTGTGCGACGAAGAATAACAGTGTTGGCCATCACCGCTCTGACTCTGCGTAATTTATTTCAAAATAATATAAATCTAAGTGAAAATCTATTCGAAAGTTTGCATCCTTTTTTTTTTGTGGCGTTATCTCGATGGGATTTCTCAAGGAAACACAGCTCCGACATGACTTAGCCGTCGACGTCTGTGCGATACGAGGAGCACAAGATTTTCCAACCGAAGACAAATGGTGAGTAATTTGTGGTGATTTATCGGAGCCACGTAGTCAAGTGCCAAGGCAGTTCAGGCTCCTATTTCAAGAGCTGCCTAACAGCGCCTGCTGGCTTGACTGTGTGATTATTTACCCGCTGGATCATTCCACAAAAATGTTATGTGTATCCATGTCCTCAGCGAGAAGCTAGTGTGGTACACTTTAACACTTTTTTTTTCACTTTTTTTCACTTCCACTCTGTGGAGGGAATTTTTAGCAATATACTGCTCGATTGTGGAGCCAATGCTGATGCGTAATTACGATTTCATTTCCACTGATCACACAATTTTGCCAACATTAATCACCCGGCTGAAACGGTTGTTCACTTCTGAATAAATTTCCGGCCGAGGATTCATTATTCATGCAACGGATCGGTAGGTGGCACACGCGGGAATGAGATTTGATTTCGTGTAATCCACAGGATATCCCTTGAGAGATGACACACAGCGTTAAGCTGTATCACGTCGGTTTCACTCGCGAAGTCGTCCACTGAGGGGGCAGCTTAACGCATCACACCGACATACTCGATATCACTGCTCCACCTCGCAGAGAATGCTGCCGGAGCACTTCACCGCTTGTACGTGTGAGTTTCAGTAATTCTGGACAAACTAAAGACCGAAAAGCGATTATCGGAGATACACTAAATTGTGTCCACGACTCCGCCCAAAACGCGCACCGGAGGAGCTCACTAAGCGAAAATCCACGCGGAAATTCGGAGAATTGACGAGAATTTTCTTAAGTTAATTTCGCGCCTTATTAGCTTTTATAGCACTCCTGGGGCCATGCTTCTCATATTTATTTATTTTTCCCTTCTTCTTTTTTTCAGATTAGTTCACGCGACGACGACGCACAGACTGTGCACACAGGAAACGATAGTGAATTTCTTCAGCGATCCTTTGGCAAATAAATAAAAATTATGAACACGCGCGTTTGTGCTGACTTATCGGCGCTTACTGATAGCGTATCCTTGAATTGGCTTACATTTCTGTGGGGGATGCTGTGTTGTTTTGGAGCGAATTCGAGTGGGATCTGCTGGTTGGGCTGCTGTGCAGACCGAAGAGCAGTCATGCGCGGAGCCTTTGGGGAGAATCTGTTTTCAGTGCCTTACCGGAGGGGAACTTTTGTGGAATCTACAGACGCGGAGAGCCACAGCTCTCACCGTTACTCTCTCTCTCTCTTGAAGGGGATTTTTCTCTTCAAAGATACGACTCTCTGGTCGGGACGGCATCAAGTTAAGGTGTGCAACGCAGAATTGATTGTCAAGAGCATATTCATGAATTTTGCATTGCAAAAAGGATTGAAAAGCAATTTTATGAGAGCGAAGACATTGCCGAAGTTAGACAGCGGTTCGGCGGGCGTCGAGAAGTCCATCCATCAGAAGTGCATCCGACCTGTTACGTGGGGTTTCTAAACGGATAAATTCTCTTTGAAGTGGGCCTTGAACACAGCTCTCTTGACGAGGCCAATCTGCTTGCAGTGGATATTGGAGTTGGGTTCTTAAAGAATAGTGGAAGTGATTTAATCACTTTGGCTTTGTGCCGCAAATGGGTTTTCGTGTCTCTTGTGCGGAAAGTTTCGTGCTGTGGAAATGTTTTCGCGAAACTTTATTCAGCATTCTGCTGTCTTTATTCATTGAGGTGAACTGTAGTTTCAACGACTCTCCGGGTACTTTGGTGACTTTTTTGGCATCAATTCAAAAATGTAGGTGAGATGAAACATGTGGTCTCAACAAAACGGTTCCAGATCTCACATAACACGCTGCTCGTATTGGATTTATTGCCAGAAAAACTTCCTAGACTGTTGCAAGTCATATCATTCGCAAAGATTATGAAGCCCGAGTTGGAAATGTTGCGTAAGTTCATCGAAAATAACCTTGCTAGGTCGAGTCTAGCAGGAATTCGGTTGGCCAACATTTTGCTGATATTATAGTTCAGTCATAACGGCAAAATCTTAGCAATATATTAAAATCTAAATCATAAATGTTTTGTACTTAAATATACTTTCGGTACCAAAAAAGGATGACTCAGTTGTGAACGAGAAAGCGCTGCCTTGGGGTAACTTTTTCGCAAACCGTGGCAAATAAATTACTGAGTGTCAAAAGATGGCACCTTTTTTCTTTTGAGGTTGTTCTTCCTTTCTTCTTGACGAATCGGCAGCGGAGGATGGTCTGCATTCGGGCCATCATTACATTTATAAGCCTTGAGTTCTTAAAATTACAATATCATGGTGTGATTTAACAGACTCTGCTTTTTTTAAAATTTTATTCATTAGGAAGCTTCGTGTAGCAAAATAAGGTCTGTCCGACATGTCCGACATGTTGGAGGAGAATCTGCATTGCAAAGTGAGTCAAATGTTTGTCTCGCATTTGAATCTGTCGATGGTACTTTTACAAATTTTTTATTATATTAAAATCTATTTATATCCTTATTTCTTAAATACGTATTTTATATTTTTTATATAATTTATATATTCAATTTTATTTATTGTAATGTAGTTAAATCATTTTATCACTAGAGGCACGATCTTCCAGAAGTCCGTACAACTGTTAGCATAAGCGGATCACATTGACGTGATTGGCAGAGCACATCGAGTCGTCAATGAGGCGTTTGCTGGCATTCAGGCGGATGCTGTTAAAATGGGTCTAACGGTTCGAGATAGTCAAGTTCGTCTACCTCGGCTCCGCAGTAAATAGTACAAACAACATCAGTACCGAGATCAACCGCAACTCTTGCCAACCGCTGTTTCTATGGGCTCAAGAGGCAATTCAGTAGTAGAACCATCTCTTGAAAGACCAAGACCAAGGAGGCATGGACAATCTCAAAAGCGGATGAGGAAGTCCTTGGTCTCTTCGAGAGAAAAGCTCTGAGTGCGATCTGTGGTTCTGTTGGCGTTGACGGTTTCTGGAGGAGAAGATCGTGAGTCTAGTCAGGCGTCTTCGGATCCAACGTCTAAGATGGCTGGGCCATGTAGAGCGTATGGACAACTCAGCTCCGGCCCGAAGAGAAATTCGACTCCGAACCCGTGGGACAACGCAACAGAGGACACCCGCGTTTAAAGTGGCGAACCCAAGCGTAGAAGGACCTCAACCAACTTGGCGTGCGACATTGGAGACAGCTAGCCAGAGACCGTGCTAGCTGGAGAGGCTTGTTGGTTGAGGCCCAGGTCCACCCCGGACTGTAGCCCCAAAATAAAGAAGAAGAGTCAAATCATTTTTATCAATTTCAATTTCCAAATTAAATGATCAATGTTTCTTGGATTCGTTTCATTGAAGAATCAGGAATGACGAATGAATGAACAACCTCATGTGAGCGTGGACAAAGCCTGGTTTTTAAACGTCGAT
This sequence comes from Eristalis intricaria, assembly GCA_964034865.1. Classification (NCBI taxonomy): domain Eukaryota; kingdom Metazoa; phylum Arthropoda; class Insecta; order Diptera; family Syrphidae; genus Eristalis; species Eristalis intricaria. The sequence goes on from OZ035874.1 coordinate 50,747,804, forward strand.
TGTATTATTTTCAATGGAACTCGATACCACTAGATGTGCCAAGTCGATTTGGTTGTCATAATAAGTCTATTGTGGAACTGGTTTGTGGAATGTGTAGAATGGGCAGCTCCGACAACTCGTATGTGGCAAGCTGTCTTGAGTGGATTTTATGCGTTGGGGTATTCTGTAGAAGATTCAACCACGAACTATGCGTAGTTTGTAGAGCGATGTAAGTCTACAGAGGCTAACTTGTTTCCAACACGATTAAGCATTGCACTCGCTGCAAATTCATTCTGCTCCATAGCCAGTCATGTTCTTTATTTAGCTTATTTTCTACTTCTAAGGAAGTGACACTGTGTTTCCTTAGCTTCTACAGCGGTACATACAAGTGGAGATGACTAACAACCAAGTTCATGTGTGCAAATAGAACAAGATCGCCTAAGGTCTAGGTGCCTAAGTTCCACAGGACTAGTGATAAAGTGCACCCGAAAATTTGGGAGGAAGAGTTCTCAAAACTAAAACGATTCTAAGCGGCTATTTCCTCCAGGAGCTCAGGCAAAACGATACACAATTTGCTTGTGGTGGATCTCTTAAGACCAGAATATTCAGCAGAATGTAAAACAGCCAACGAGCAAGCTAAGGTAGGAGTTGTTCTGGGAACAGAGCTTGAAAACATGAGACTAGCAATGAAACTAAACAGTGAAACTTCTCTATACCGGACAGACCATCATGAATGTCCATGTTGGGCTGCCCATTGTGAAGACATTGAAATAAACGAATACCTTCATGACAGGACCATTAGGAGTAGTCCTTTATAGAGTGGTGCCCGTAGAGAGAAGTTGCACTGTATGTCTGTCTGAAGCCGATGCTAATCTACACAAGAAGCACACAATTAGTGGAACCGGAGTACTTCCTACAGAATTTTCAAGCCAGGCCATTCTGGCCTCTCACCCTCACTATATTCAGAGTGGGATGGAAGACTTTTGTCAGCGCTGTCATTGGACAAGCGACACAATCAAACTGGGAATTGTCTCTTCTCAAATTAATAAAGGGACTGGAGGACACTGGAAGAGGTCGAAACACCGGACAACCTTCAAAGCGACTGCCCAGTTCGCCCCAAAATAAGAAGGAAGCACCTTTCGTGGAAGCACCTTTCGTGGTGCTTGACTCTCTTAAGGATGTGAAAAGATTTGTCAAGCCTTGCGCTGGCTTTGGAGTCTTTCTGCCGTAGGGGAAGACACTTACTATATAGTCCACTTTTCAGAGGGAGTGACACTTCGACTCCGACCCAGTGGGACAACGCAATAGAGGACGCCCACGGAACCGATGGCACACCCAGGTGGAGAAGGACCTCAACCAACTTGGTGTGCGCAGTTGGAGACAGCTGGCAAGAGATCGTGCCGGCTGGAGAGGCTTACTGGTTGAGGCCCAGGTCCACCCCGGACTGTAGTGCCACCAGAAGAAGAAGAAGAAGACTCTGTGCGCACCGATCGGTCAGCTATGTGAGACTACTACAGCCACTCAACCTTATCCCACTATTTTTGTCGCTACCAGGTCATGGTTGACTCTTTAGGAATTCTCCCGAATTCCAGAATGGCTATCGATTCACAAGTGCGAGCCAAACAATTATTCTGCTTCACCCTTTCGAACTCCGCTTATAGGAATACCTTGCTGTCACCCGCATCGGTTAATAACCGCCTGCCAGTATTCCCCCCCCCCCCTACACACTGCCGTTGACATTTTTCACACAATAGCTCTTCACTCTGGCATGTCACAGCGGCACTCATAAATTTCACTCCATGGCCGCAACCATGAGAGGTTCAGTTGAAAAATTAAATCATTAATCATAAAGGCTAGGAGCTCAAGGTGACGCATGTACATGTGTACAACCTATGGGGGCACCTATGGGCTCCATCAAACATTTTTTTTTGTGAGGTATTTTCCCCCCCAACGACACACGTGCAAGCCATTTCCTCTTAATTACTTGTAACTACAATATACCCCCTCTCACCGCTTAGCTAATGCCCAAGGTCTCAGGCTCTGTGCCTGTGCTTGCCCTTTGCAATTAATCCTTTCATAACACGTTATCCTCGTTTGCTAGAAAGTATTTACAATTAAAATCCCCTGATTAGCCAACTGCTTGTCTACTCCGCCGGCTCGTATGGGTACCAAACCATTTTCACCCCAAGGGGGCTTCCATTAAAAAGAGCGCTGCCCTCCCCGTGAAAACAAACAGAGTGTGTGTCCTTTTTTTGTCGTCTCTGGAAAACTCATTAAAACTTGCCTTTGATTAAGATTTCAAACACAAATCCGCGCCTCGTCTATGTGTGTGCGGCCGAACGTATTCATGCCCTAAAAGCTTGCCCATGTTTTTTGGATGAGTCTGTCCCTAGTCCCTAGTAAGTCGCACTCCCTTGCACGCTCGCCTAGCTGCCTCTACAGAGGAAGCGTCGCGCGTAAAAGGTGTGAAATAATATTGATTTAGCCCAGGGGTGCTGTACAGCCTGCCATGACACACTGTGCCTTATTACAACAGAGTAATTAGATAATGCGCTTCGGATTCTCTCTGCGAACCCTTTCCGCTAGCAGTTGGGTGGTCTCGGTCGGGCGAGAGTGAACTGGCGTCGAGTAATGATTCAAGAGACGAACGACAGGAGTTAAGAATGCAAAGCTGGGCGAGCACACACTCCAATTTGCGTAAGTGGATTGTAGTTCGTATTGTAAATTTATTAAATCATAATTAAGCTCTCAACACATTGGTCTGTCAGACGGTGGCTCTTGCTGTCCTGGTTGTCGTCGACACAAATTCGTTTCCGTTCATCTGTTTTCTGCTTGCTTTCTCCTCTTTTTTTGCGGGAATTTTATGCTGTGTGCCATGAAAATGAACGATGGGCACATTAAATTTTATTCGCAAGTCCTTGCTTGTATTATTTGAGTCATCTCTCTGTGGGGCCAACAGCAGGAGCTTGCAACGACGACAAAAAGACGGCATTGATGGCAGCACAGAGATCACGTATGTCATTGGAAAGGGATTAGGAGCCTTGTGAGTGACGTGCGCGCAACGATACCTGCCATGAGTAACTCAGCTCTAGATGAATGTGGATGTGTCTGTAACGAATTCAATTCGAAATCGACATCTGAACGACTGGAGATAGTATTGAGAGCGGATAAGAGTTTGAGACGAGAGAAATCCTTTAGAGAAAACAGCCCGTAGGGATATCCTGGAAATAAGGTTTTTTGTGGTCCTGTGTGCATTTTAGACAGGTTCAGGGCTCTCGAAAATTTTTCAGTTCAAACCAAGACGCTTATCCAGCCTGTGTCCTTGACATGTTCAAATGGAACCGAGACGCCGCTTCCGTTTCGGTTCGTTGGTTGCAAAGTGCGTGAGAATCCAACTCGTCTTGCCTCGCAAGAGATGACTGTCACATGACAAGATCAAAATGGCCAGAGCTCAACAATGGCAATATAAGGAAGCTACTGACATTGGACCGCAACTTAATTTGTGTGCTAGTCAGAGTGATCACAGGACACTGCCCCATCGGAGTAATGCTCCGAAAATGGAATGCGGCATCCAGCGATCACTGCCGGAGCTGCGAAGTCAAGGAAGAGACCGCAACGATTAAACATCTGCTTTGACACTGCCAAGCTCTCCAGAACCGACTTTCTTAGCTTTGCTAGGCGAAAGATTCTTCGCAGAGACTGCGGACCTAGCGAATGCGGATATATCGGATCTAATAATACTTGTAAAGAGAGGGTGGTTTAAGCCGTCACGTGGCACAGGATAGGTTTTATTCAGAATGTGTACTCCACAGATGAAGGGATTCATAATGGGCCCTAAGGCCTCCGAGTGGAAGTGATGTTCTACCATCACACTCCCCTTCCTTAACCTAACCTAACCTAAGTGCCTGAGGACGTGTCCATTCGATTGTGTACAGTTTGTTATGCACACTTTTCACGTTAAGAAACACGAAAGGGTCCTAGAAGAAGACTAGAAGAAGATCGGATTTAGTCGATGGAAGTACAGAGTCCTTACCAGACACTCTGCCATATGTACACATGCAATACGACTTGACATAACGATTAACGATTTTTTTTTGACGCATAACGATTTTTGCAGAAGCTGCAGAGACAAGGAAGAAATAGAATCCATCCAACATCTGCTCGTTGAATGTACAGCCCTCGCAATGTACAGCCTTCTCGGATCTAAAGGACCTAAGCGGTTTTGGTTTCAGAAATCTCCTAGAATTCACACATGAATCTGTCTGGTCTTAGAACTACAGTGGGTCACACGGTAGCTTAATACCCCAAACCATGGGCACAGTGGATGTTGGTCTAAGTAAGCAGCGGCCAGTAGGGCGTCCAGACACCCAATTTTCCTACCAACCTACTGGAATGTATCGTGGCGACGGTTGAATTAACATCTCGGCCATAAGTAAAAAAGCAGTTCCCCAATTTAACCAGCTTAAAGAAAGGCGACAAAAGTTGCAAGCAAGGGTAAACCTAATCATCGTGAAAAGGGTATTTCTTTTCCAAAAACCAAAAAAAACATGTGCTCCCAGTTCCTTGACAAGCCTCTATTTTAATGGCATCGAACACTTCCTGTGTCAAAATTAAATTCCAAAGGCCCCAGGAGTCTTGTGAAACTTCGTGAACCGAAAAATTCCATTCCGTTCATTGAACCCCTTCCCTAATTGAAACCAATTTACTTACGAGTCTTCAGAGAACCCCCTTTGATCACACGCAGGTTGACACTCACCTGAAAAGAGAGAAAAAGGTGAAAAAATTAGTTTCAATTGAATTTTCATGTGACAAAAAAAAACATGGCTGTCAGCAATAGCTTCAACAGATGTGTCAAAAATAAAATTAATTAATCCCATCCAGCCACACAATCACAGACATTGCCCTTCAACAACTGCGACAGACAGTTACTTCGACTTGCTTAGGTGAGGACGTTTCTTTCTTTTTTTTTCTCTCAGTTTCCTCGTCGAATTGTCCTCTGGCAGAGCAATTGCTGACCTGTGACACCACAAGAACTCTCGAATAAATAAAATAGCTTCTGAAATGTCCCACCGACTCAGAGGCGTATTCATTGGCAGGATGACTTGGCTAGCGCGGTGAGTGAACGTGTGCATGGGTGGTTGAACACACTGGCACACATCCTGGAATCGGCTTAAAACGACGAGGAAAACTGGTGAAAACGATATCCAGAGACCATCAACATTGCCAGCCGACACACCACGAGTACGACAAGGATGCTTATCAGCCGAAACGATGACGACAACTACAAGCACGTCGGGCAGGATTGCGAACAATGAAAAGTGAAAAACTCAAAAGGGATTTGTCAGAGCGCGTTAGCCTTTGTATCAGTAGATCTGTGACTGTGGGTGTGGGTTTGGGTGTGTGTGTGAGAGAGTGAGAGAGGGAGAGGGGAAAAGAGACAGTTGTTCTTCATTCCATTCCGAGTGGCTTCCGATGACCCAAATAGTCGTTTCCGGCTCCGGTCGAGTGCACAGGATTGAAAAACCTCTGAGTGGAAAAGTGCTTGTAAACATAAATCTTAAAACTGCATTATCAGGAAACGTGTGGGTGGTACGAATCACCATGTGTGTGTCCTATCTCCTGGATAAGGATTTGCCCCACACACTCACACAGGTCTTCTCGTCTCTCGACAAATAACTCGAATTAACACAGTGGAATGCCTCCCACCCCTCTCTGCACATGTGCTCGTGGTAGGCATCCATCCTTCAGGACCGACAAATACTAGACGTTAATTGTGAACTAAATTCAACTCCTTGAATTGTATTCAAACGAACATTGAACAACCGCACCGAGGCTCGCAAAAAAAGGAAAATACATGCCGCCGGAAGGGGAAGAGAGGCGAACAAATTGTAGAATGGCAGGAAGACAGGAAAAAATGGGGGAGAGATGTACGTTACGTATGCATATCCTGGCGAGCGCCTACAAGCCAAGCATTCACATTCGACCCTCCCTCCCCAAGCTGTGCGTTAGACGGCAGGGCAGGGAATGTGAATCTCAGTTGGATTGTGGATTGCTGCTTGCATGCTCTCAGTCGTTGTTGTCCTTGCATTTTTCCCTCTGTTCATCATTTTGCATTCAAATTCAACCAACATGCAGCAAAGAAAGGACGAATGGAAATAAACTGGTGCAGGCTCAAGAAGAACGAGCAGCAAAGCAGAAAAAAAACTCGAACTCTTGTGAAAGTTGCCAGGGGGGGGTTCGTGCTCAAGGAACAACAGCAGGATACAAATCCGTAGTTCCCTGGGCAAGCATATATTTTCGTGCAGGTCTTCAGGTTTTTGTCTGCATGTGAACTCTTTCTCTCCCTATTCTCACTCGTCACCCAACACATGACCTTTTTTTTTCTTGCTAGTGTCGTGATCTCGGTCTCACTGCTTGTTTCCACATTTCGTGTGAATGATTTAATTCACACCCAGCCACACACACACACTCCGAGGTGGATGAATGGCGACAAATTGCACCAGAGATTGATTTACGGTCCCTCACTACAGTCTGCCTAACGAGAAAGGATATCAAAACCAGACCCTGTCGGCGTGGTTTGGGGGAGTGAAGTAAGTAAATAGGACGACAGTTGTAATGTATTACACGACGGTGAGTGTAAAGCTTTCGCACTTGAAGTGCACCTCTTCGATGGGGCAGCTGAAGGTTTCCGTGCGGTTGTTGCCTTTAACAGGGAAAATTGGATGTGAATTGTTTTGATTGGAGTTACTTGGTGTAAATGTACACATTCGGTCACAATAAACTGTTCAAATACAATCGAGATTTTGCGGTGGACAATGTTGTCCCAAGAAGATTTGATAAGTGAAAGAAGTCCAGTCTCTTCACACTCAGTCGTTGAAGGTTTGTGGAGAATTAATTCTCGCAATCCTGCCCGTGCTTGTAGTTATCGTCATCGTTTCGGCTAATAAGCATCCTTGTCGTACTCGTGGTGTGTCGGCTGGCAATGTTGATGGTTGAAGGTTTGTGGAGAATGAATTCTGATTGTTTTGTAAGAATGGTGGATTGGCACTGGCAGTCTCTCTGTGGATACAAACAATGAACTGAACATCCGCTCTGTGTGTGCTTTATCCATGTGACCACTTTAGCGGATCATGCGGGTCACAAGATGGTTGTTAAGACGATGACATCCTTTTGCTGCTTGCTCTTGTCAATAACCTAAGTCCGAGACTTGTCAAGCAGATCATTAACCAGCCTCTAACCAATCAGAGACCAATTCGTCAGATCGGCCACACAGCTGCGTGAATAGTAACGACACCAATGGTGTTCAAACGCTAGACGCTAGAAGTCTGATATAATTCACAGATAGATCTTAGATGGACTCTGGAGTTGGGGCAGAGTATCTGGGCGCAACACAGGGATTTCTGCCAGAGTCTCTGGACCCAATTCAAGGTTTTCCGTACTTATATGGTCGTGATCTAAGACGAAATCCTCACCAACGAGATCTGCGCGAGAAACAATTCCCTAAAACATATTAAGGGCGCCAGAATACAAATATTTTCGGACACTCAAGCAGCACTTAAGGCATAAATGGACTCCAAAACTGTTATGCTGCTGCGACGTCCTACAATCCCCTGCCAGACGCATCAAATTCAAGCGCGACTAGGTCTCTGGACAAAGAACATGAACTCGCGAGGGCTGGATCGGCATCTCCGTTCATAGGTCCCGAACCGTGCTGTAGTGTCATGGACAGCAGCTACAAGGCTGATTAACGTGTGTGAAACACACACTTCTTCTAGACTAATGGACAAACGGTGGTGGTCGTGGCACTCCAAGCGATTAATCAGGGCTTATTTCCTTGAAGGAAATAGTCTGTCTCTACATGCGAAGTATAAGACTGCTTACTAGACACCTCCTGTCCACTGCGGTCTGAATTACCACCTTAGAAAATAAATCCGCTCAAAGACAAGCTATGTAGTCTTTTCCTGGAGGCGGACGAGACCTTCGAGCTCTTTTTCTGTGGACGCCAAGCACTACTCTGCTGGTTAAGGAAACGTATTTCCAAAGGAGGCACTCACTCCAGAGGAATTAAAGAATCCCATTCCAAAGGACATACTATCGAGTTGACGAGTTCGAAAACAGTGGCTAAGTGCATGCGCGTGTGCCTGCATGGTTCGCATGTCAACGCCTTAAGATCCGGAAGTAGTACGTCTTTTGGATAACATCCAGCTGGATAAAATAGATCTCTTCCGGTTGTGCTGTCGAAGCCTCTACGGGATTACAACCTATGCCGTGAAGGGAGGAAAAAAAAAGGGAGACAAGCTTTGATCAAATTTCGGTCTGCATGCTTGATCCCGGTAGAACAGGGAGAACACCTTTTCTCGCAAGCCCTTTCCCCCACATCCCATAACATATTACGTGCACCGAGTCAATTCTTCCCGAGGCTTCATAAAAGACAGGTCCAAGGAATTCGTTTAGCTTGTTGGTTGAGGCCCAAGCCAACCCCGGATTTCAGCACGCAATAAAGAGGCGGCCATGGGGTTGGGAGTCTGTCCTACGCAATTGAACCTCGCTGCCTGAATTCGATTCCCGATAAGACCAAAATAATTTTCACGGTCCCAAAACTGTTTCGAGTCAATGACAATGCTCAAAAAGAAAAAGCTTCTCAAACTTGCCCGTTCGGAGTCAGCATAAAACTGTAGGTTCCTTCCAGTGGTCGCCGTAGAACATAGGCCTTGATCCTTCACGGGCTGCAGCGCCACCAATATTATAACTAAAGATGAAGAAAGAACTCTCGTTACCCAATCCCTTACATAACTTAAGTCGAACTGCTTCCCGCATATGCCAGACAAAGTTCGGTCTGAAAAATGTTCAATTCTTACGCACACTTATTTTTCAAAAAAATACTCAACCCTCGAATCGTGGAAATGGGAGCAAAAGTCACACTTGACACCAGCCACATAAAAGGCTTTTGTCAACAAGTCCAATACCACCCTCGTCTGAAAATAACAAATTGAACAAAATTCAGCTGAATTTGTGCAAAGCCGTCCTTGGAATAAGAGTGTATGTGACAAGAACTCAATCGCGGTGTTTTAACCAGTTTCGGTATTCCATACGAAACCCTTATCAACGTACTTCATGAACCAATGAGAAAGGTTTCATTTTTAATTAAAAGTCATATACTTCCACAAGTGTTTCTTGGGTGAGGTATGCCACCTCCTGTGTATCTTAAGAGTCATACAAAGTGGAAAGATACGACAAGAGGTGATTCGAAGTTCACAGTTTGTATGACAGGGGCTAGATACTATGCTCTAGCATTTACCTGAAATAAACTCCAATTATTTACTAAATTAATCTGCTTTAATTTCCCAAAATTGTCTTCCCACTAGGAAGTTCTCATAGTGAACAGTCCAGCCAATGAGTGAATAAATTTTTTATGACGTTGCGATCTTGGAGGTTTTAAGGGTAAGCATAGGTGGAAATTTAATGCACCCAATTCTGTTTTTCACGGTCTAAAAAAATTGATTCCATTTTTACACGATTTTGTTCGATTTCACATGATTTCAGACGAAAAAAAGCAATTTTGAAAAAAAAAATATTTTTAAAAGCTTTTAAAATTTATTAAAGAGTAAAAATGTAAATGTTTAGAAAAATTTAATCAGGGACATTTTATTTCTTTAGTTTTTTTTATTTTTGTTTAGCGATTTAAATAAGAATAAAGGGGTTAATTTCGACGTACTTCCTTTCTTTTTTTTAGACGGTTCTTTGTTACACGGGTTTGTCTAGAACGTATCTCCCGAGTAAAAAAAGATTAATGTGTACTCGTCCATACTCATTTCCTTATGTAAACAAAACGCACAAATGTCCACTCTTCATCCAAGATCAAGCATAAAAAGGACTCCCATAGGATAGGACATTCACCACACAGATCGAAAACAAACAGATTTGTGAAGCAAATACTAGGAAGTGGAAAGAACAAAAGACCTTTTTAACGCTTTGACTTTACCGAGATCAAATAAAGGACAGAATCATTGCTTCCATTCTGTCATCGAACTCCCGTGAGAGTGTTCACCTTCCACTCAAAGGCAACCAGTTTCGCAAAGCTCAAGTCCACCCACCCACACGAGAGTAATCATATCATAAAAGTACACAACAAAAAAATACGGAGATGAGGAAGTTGGGGAAAGAATCGAAATAGAAGATAGAACCTTGAGGACTTAACGAGAACAAGGAATATCCTTCCTTCCGTAGGAGTTCGTGATCTGTTTGTAATTTTTGTTAGAAGTTAAAATGCTGCTTCAGCTATTAATGTCCATCATTCCCCCCGCCCATCACCTTGGTGTGGTACCTGAAGGGCCGCTGTGTCGTTTCCTGTTGTGTCGTTTTTCCGTGTGTGCACATTTTGCTACACCAAGCACGATGACGAGGACAGCACGTACACAACGTATGCACATACGAATGATTGTTTTATATCCTGTGAAGGATATGCGCTGGAGGTACTCCCACGCTGCCCCGATGTAACTCCTTCGAGCTACGTTCAGGCGAGAGAACTCCTCGAAGCAGATCACCTCACATCGAGATTTTTTCTTGTATGTTTCTGTTTGTTCATGATTTTTTGCTTGCGTTTTTATTGACGACGCCCGCACCTAGGGGAATAGTAGTGCAGGGCCGCCGCCGGGCAAGGAGTCCCCTAGCAAGCAGCAAGCACAGAATATAAATAAATATAAATTATATATTTCGTTTTATGATTATGATTATTTCTTACGTCGTTTTGGGTCATTTGGTTTTTTGTGCGCTGGCTCTCTCCGCTGCTTCGTCCTTTTTTATCGCCCGGAGTGTGGAAAGTTGAAATCACTCGAGGACCGTGTCCTACGCAGGCGAGGCATCCTCTGCAGAAAATGTCATGCATGGCAAGGGGGAGTCATCGTCCGCGTCGCCTCCGTCAGTCGGTCTGAATGGCGGCGCGACGTGGGCGAATGAGTCTGCCGAAGCGACGACGGAATGAACAAAAACAAACTCGGTCCTGCTGCCGTCTGAATGAGGGTGTCTTTTTTAATGAGGCTGAATAAAATGTGAATGGCCCTTTTGATTGATGGGTCAGTGGTGTTCCGACGCCCTTTTGCGAAACGAATCGAAGATGGTTGTGGTTTGGTTTCGCCGTCACCTAACGACCACCGTATCGGGGAGTGAAGTTCACTCATTTTGGGTGGCTTAATGTGGAACTAATATCCTCCTTGTTGATGAGTTGTTTTTCCTTCCTTGGTTATTTTCTAGCTCGCTCGTTTGCCCCTCATGGACAGAGATGAATTGATGAGCCTCGCACGGCGATGTGTGGGTGAGTGGGGGCTGATTATATCATAAAATCAAGAAAGCGTGTTTTGGTCAGTTCCCATAAGTGGAATTGAATGGTTTGGGGCGATCTACATAAATATGCTGCAGTCGTAAAATGGATACTTTTTCATTTCGGCATGTTTTATGAACTAAAACAACACACCGCAGCATATTTGAATATTTATAAAGTCCTTAAGGACATTCGGAAGATGTATGGGCTGCTGTTTTTCAAATCTCGGCTGAGGAGAGGTCGGTATCGAACTGTGTTGCTATGAACGGTGGGTTTTGGAATTTGAAATTGCTCTGAGAATTGGCAAATGTCTACGGTTTCTTTCAGTTGTCTCGAGGCATGTTTCGATTCTGATGAAAATTCAGATGATTTAATTTTTTCGCATTTATGAGAAGATTATGTTTACAAGTAAAATAAACAAGGGTTATTTGATTAATTTCTTGACTTCTTAGAACTCATTTTGGATTGGGCCCTTTGCCTTTTTTGGGGCTGAAAAAAAAGTGCGAGAGGATACGACTGTCCCGAAAAGGATACCGCAAAATATCAAGAGGTCTTTAAGTATGAGGTAACTGATGATTCATTATGTCTTAGTTCTTACAGAGCCTCTGTTTTTATAGAGCATGCGTAAATGTTGTCATACTCTTCATATTCAGCTTGTTTGATAAATCAACATGAAAACAGTCCTCATCCTCAACAACTTTCCCAAATTCTCGTTCCCGGCGTTCTGTGAAAAATGTTTTTCTTGCAATTAGGGCAGCATATGGTGTGTACCATGCACCTTTCGAATGCGTAATGGCATTTACCAACCGCCATTTGAGTCTGAGTGTGGATGATACGCGATTGAAACTATCCCATAGTGATTGGCAATTAGACCAATTAGACAAATACCGGTCACAACGCTGGAAGCTCTTATCCAAAATTTGAATGGACATGGCACGGTGGGCGTTTAGGTTAGAATAAGTAACTAACAATGCTCGTCCAACTAGTTTTAAGCATTTTTGTCTAGTATATAAGTCGTTACAAATTCCATGATTAATATAATAATATGGGTGGCGCTACAGCCCGTAGAGAGCCAGGGCCTGGCTTCTCAGCAACCATAATTAGAATGAATTAAAATGAAAAAAAAAATAATATATATTCAAAAAGTACGTTCTTTTCCATCCACATTAGTTTTATATAATTTATTTCTATTTATATTATTTATTATTTATTGAAATTTTATTTTCAATGTAAATTGTTTTATATATATATTATATTTTAAAATCAGCTCGATACAACACTAAATTGAACTGAAAAGAAAGTCTAGGCTTATAGGTGGACCTTAGCTCAGCTTAACCAGGTGCCACTAGCCACTCTCTGGAGGAGATCCACAGAGAAACAGTAACGACTCCAACGAAATTCTGAGGGAACATGAATTTTGTGATTGAGGTAGACTCAATCCTTTGTCCTTGGCGGTGATGGTTTTCGGAAAAGTAGATTCAGCCATGAACTCTACGGGCTGTACAGAAACATAAGTCTAGGTAGGCGTCTATGGATTCAACGGCTAAGATGGCTAGGCAATGGACAACACTGATCCAGCTCGAAGAATCTTCGACACAGAATTAGTGGCGGTAATGTAAGTGAGGACGCCTCTGAAACCGATGTCGCACACGAGTGAAGAAGGACCAGATCAAACTTGGCGTTCAAAATTGAAGCCAGATGGCTAGAGATGGTGCTAGCTGGAGAAGCGTCTTGGCTGATGACTGGGTTCAAACCGAACTATAGCACCAGTAGAAGAAGAGGAAAGTCGGCTCCAACTTATCTCTCTGCTTATGATACACCTTCAGAAGTCCAGAGCATCTGCCAGGGGGCTCTACTGGGCTCTAGTGATGATCTTAAACAGAAACTTTTGTTGGGACATATTCATCATCACCACCCCAACACCAGCTCTGAGACACCAAGTCACTCGTGAATCATTACCATGAATAGAGGTGTATATCTATTCATTACCATGAATAGAGGTGTATAGTGGTATCCGCTACTTCAAGAATTGATTCTTTCAAAATATAGTTAACATCGACTTTTTGGATGGTCGTTATTAGATAAACAGTCAACATTGTCGAATTTTCTAGCGCGTGATCTTGCAACCGCCCATAAAACACGGTCAAATGTGTGATGGGCACTTCTGCTGCCTTTCGGAAGTCAATTATTTCTCTCCGCTTTATCTTTCGGTCTGTAGACGAGATCCTATTCCAAGGATTACACACACTCAACATATAATCTAAATGGGTTTTATTTTTTTTTATTTTTACAGCGAAATGCGGGAAGGAGCCACAGAGGATAATGGAGACCATCGGAAGATAAGAAGATGACGCGATAAATTCTAAAAAACGTGGGGAGGTCGAGTCGGGATTTCGAAAAAATTTGAGGATTGTTATTGCAAAAATGTATTTTTTTTATAATTACTCAATTTAAAATTATTTCATGTTGTCTTTTTTATTATTTTAATTATTTAAATTAAGTAATCGCTAACCCGCCACCACAAAATCCCAACCATCGGTGAATTGCTGAAAGCGGACGACTATAATGTACAAAAAGGAACAAATTGAATTAAAGTTAACACGCATGAAAGAGAAGGGCGATGGCGGGCTGTGCTCAAGATTCAGAGCCATCATGACATATTTTGAGTTCCGACTCGAAAAACACGGCGGATTATAGTAGTTGTGGGATTATCGCAAGAGTGCTGTATATCTCAAAATTTACAAATTAAATAAGGAAGCGGTCAATCGTCGAATTCGATGTCATTGTGAACTCAAAACTGACGTCCGAATTTCAACTCTAACCAGTTGTCCAAAGTTTTTAAAACTGACATCGTCACTCCTTGTAGAGAGATTAAAAGTGGTTTTAATTTGTTCTAATTGAGACACCTGTGCAAAGCGATATATTCCAACAAGTTCCACTTTTGTTTTAGAACATACTTATATTGAATATCATACACGAACTATCCACAGCGCCGAGATCATTCAATTTTCACAGAGAGAGGGTTGTTCCTCTTACAGGAAGAACAAAGTACTTTGGCTCATTCACATATCATTCCAGTTGCTGTGCATCATGCATATCGCATTCATCACAGTGCCCCTCCCGATGGCAGAGGTCAAAATAAGTGTCCAGTCTCAATGGCCAAAGCAAGCAGATCCATGACTTGAAGAATCCTGGTTCTCTGTTAAAACCGAGAATGGACACCGAAGCATTCAGCAGACATTTTCCTGCCAAGCTTGTCCATTTGAAAACTGACGACTAGATACTACCCCATGCCGACACAGGATGTCTGCCCGAATCCGTACATAAATATTCGCCAACGTCAGGAGCACTGGAATTACCAAAAACCCGACATGCACAGGCAACTTTCGGAACAATCCTTTCAGCATCGTTTTGAAAACGAACCCCATTCCGATTGTGCAAGGAATTTGCATGTCCTTTCGGCACACAAAGACACAATGAGTACACCCGTCCCGCCCGTCATATGACTGAATGTAACGCAAACCGAAAAACGAACTCGTCTATATGTGTAATTAAAATATTCAAATGTGAAAGTGACCGTAACACTATTTCAAATTAAATTATTCTCGTGCGGTTCATTCGTTTCATTCCGGAACGAGACGTGGCAGGGCCAGCGTGGGGTGGGGGTGGCTGCGGGATTGTTCGGGGTGGTGTGTGGACGATGTTGCCTAGATCGGACGTTGTTGAAATTTATTTCACCATCCAGCGGATACGTATGAGTACGGGCTGCAATGCCATTATTCAAAATGCACTCGAATCTCCCCGAGGGATCCGGGGCCTCACGTCCACCCACGGGCGGAGTGGTTAATGTAGCGTACCATTCAGTTCGACAAACACTCCACTTCTTCGGTAAGTGCTGCCTCCCCGTCATTGCCCCTTTCTCTCTCAGTCAAATTCCATGGAATCTCTCAGTCACTCTGCCGCTGGAAGGATGTGTGCAATTACAATCTGGCACACACCGAGGCGTCCTTCTCACTGACAGCATGTATCCTGCACTCCGACATAGACCGCAGATAAATTAGGCAAAGCACATTGGAACATGTGTTGAAATAATAGAACCTGCTCACATGCCGAGGCGGATGACAGTCAGGCGCACATGCTCGTAAACTGATGATGAAGGTCCCTCCTTCCTCGCAGAAAATCCTTGCCACATGAAATTCTGTACGTCCGACGTACCGGCAGCGAGCACTCGCCACGCTTTTAATTTCCAAAATGCTTCCTCTTTCCCGTCATCCAAAGGAGTGCCACGTTTTCACACTTGAACACTCACTTGGGCTGAATGCCGGACGCCACCGCTGCGCCTCGCCGCGCCTTAACACGACAATGCACTCCCCTCAAGCAGTTACTCTAGCCCCCGTTTGGGCAAACCAACTTGCGCACCCATAATCACATTAGGAAAATATTAGTTCCTCCCTGGTGCAGGCGAGCGGGATGTTCGCGCAGGCTGCCGCATCGAGGTGGAAAAGATTGTCGAAAGGTACACTTTAAAAGTTCCCAGCGAGCGAATTAAAAAGAACGATGCGGACGATGGGAGGTGATGACTGAAACAAGTGCTGCCGGTCTAATTTAAACTTTCGTATTTGTTCTGCACGCCACCGCCCGGCAGCACACCGCACCGCACACATTTCTGCTTGAATGGGGCGTGCTGGCGGCTACCCCCGCAGCGGGTGTTGGGTAAATTAATGAAAAACAAAGTTTGTTTTGTCCGCAGCGTTCTTCTGGCAACCGATGGCGAGAATGGAGCATTTTTACGAGCCCGTTAAGGTGTTTTGGGGAAGCAACAACACCGAGAGTCACTTAGGTGCCGGCTTTTGTGCGTCCAAGATGGTGGTGGATGATGGGGGGGCGGTGATAAAATTGTTGTCCTAAAACGATTACCTCAGAGGTGACAACCTAACAATGGTGCTCCCAGTGGCATTACTTGCGGGGAGGTCATTAGGTTTTAATAGATGAACTTCGGTGTGTTAAGAGGGGCATTCTTTTGTGAGGGAATTGCCATCGAGAGGGCGAGAGACAAAAAAAGATTTCCCCCGTCCGCTCTTGTGGTTGTTGTGCTGCCGCTTGTTAATGGGAAGTTGAGACCTTCTCAAACCAACCCATTTGGGGCCTACTTGTTATCTGAATGATGACCAGACCATGGGTTCTCTCTGAGGGAAGATAAACACGTCAAAAATTCAACAAAATTTGGATTGACTCAAGATGTCAGTTCTCGTGTAAACATTCACTTAGGATGAGGGCTGATGTCTTTTTCATGGAGATTTAAAAAATAACGAACGAATAAAGTGCAGTGGGACTTAAGGAATCGAGGAGAATGTGAGCTATACGAAGTGAGCCAACGAGTCCTATGGGTAAACTGCTTTGGCTATGGTCGCTCAATGACCGATGGACGGACTCTGTAACGAGCCATTGAACGAAAGGAAATTCCTCGACAAGAAACTGAGCGACGAGCAATTGAACATCAAGCGATCAACTGACAATATTAAGCAGCGAACGATTGGCCGACAGAAGTTGAGCGGCAACTAGCTGAGCGAAAAGCAATTGAGCGACAAGTGGGTGAGCGTGAAGCAGTTGAGCGTCAAGCAATTCAGCGACTGGCAGTTGAGCGACAAGCACTTGAACGACAAGCAGTTGAGCGTCAAGTAGTTGAGCGTCAAGCAATTCAACGACTGGCAGTTGAGCGACAAGCAGTTGAGAGACAAGTAGTTGAGCGGCAAGCAGTCCAGTGACAAGCAGTTCAGCGACGGACAGTTGAGCGACAAGCACTTGAACGACAAGCAAGCAGCTGAGCGGCAATCAGTTGAGCGTCAAGCCGTTCACCGACAAGCAGTTCAGCGACAAGCAGTTCAGCGACAGACAGTTGAGCGTCGAGCAGTTGAGAGATAAGTAGTTGAGCGACAAGCAGTTGAGCGTCAAGCTCTTGGGCAACAACTGTTCAGGTACAAGCAGTTGAGCGATAAACACTTGAACGGCAGGCGGTTGGGCGACAAGCAGTTCAGTGACAAGTAGTTCAGCGACAGATAGTTGAGCGACAAGCCGTTGAACGACAATCCGTTTGGTGAGAAATAGTTGAGCGACAAGCATTTCTAGAAGTCTGACTGTTTCTAGAAGTCCACTTTTGCATAACCCAGGCGTTTTTTGATGCGTTTCTTTTATTGTGACAGCGTTGCAGCCAAATTTACATATAAATGCTTTGAATGACATCGTCACCTTGCGACGTAGCCACATGTTTTGACTCATATCGCTTTAAGCGAGTACAGCGTACCTCCAATCGTCACCAACACCGAATCCGCTCTCAAATTGATCTTCTTTTCTGTCTGTATTGAGCGTGCCTAGGGGTCCTGCAGAAGGGATGAGATAATCAATTCTTTGTATTAAGTCAAATTGTCGCTTCCATAATGGCTTGTATTACCAATTTTCTCCTTGAACTCAAGCCCATGAGCGGTTGGCGTGGGTTACTCTGAGTTAGATGAACGGATGATGTTAACTCCCTTTATCGATGCGAAATGTCTACCGCCATCATCAACTCAAGTATGTACTTCGAGTACATTCCGCCTACATCAGATCACATCATCAATTCTTCCCAAACCCTAGATCGCAAGCCTTAGTAAAAACAGCGAAACCCCAGTCAAAGTCATTAATTACCGCTTGAAGAGTGAGTGTTGTTCCTACAGTGAAGAGCTCAAATTTCCAGGAGAGCTGCTTAGCTTAGACAGAGGAAAGTGGTGAGAAATTGTAAGCTAATGTGTCCATTTGAACGCAAATTATTCATAAGCAACAGTTTTGCTTTGATTAGCAATTCTGACGTGAACATGGCTCTTACTCCAGCGGTAAATTGATTCACAGGATTAAAGCCTTCAAAGGTATTAACATTTCATGTAATCCAAGTGATAATCCTATTTCCTACAAAAATAACTTTCCCTTCATCAGGCGTATGGTTGTTATCCCTCCCTCAAGGTCACTAGGGCTCCAACCAAACCCTCCTTAAGGCTAGGCCATTTGTACGTACTCGTCTGTCTTTAATTTTTCCACCCGGGGAAGGGATCCTGGATCCCTCAGCCATCAATCAAGGCAGAGAGGCAGAGAGGGAGGTAGCAGTGGTACACCTACCTTAAGCCTTAAACGTATGCAAGCAAACAAATTACATTACATTACCGAGTTACCCCTTGATCCTATTCCAAGCCTGTGCACACCCAGAACGACGCAGACACACGTGTGTTTAGCTGAAGCCTACACAGATGGCATATCATCCATCCCTCGACACACATCCATGTCCTTCGATAATGGATTGGAGTCACTTGCGTTTTGTTCGACTGCAGTGTGTTCACCTTAAATTGTTTCAATTTCCCTCCCCCCCACCCACTGACACGAGATCTTTTCAACTTTAATCCTTCGACGATAAATCAAACGCACAGTGGTGTCAAGAAAATATTTTCCTCATGCGAAAATTCGGAAATGTTTTTCGCAGATTACTTCTGGAGACTCATGCTCCGGACCATTTCTCTTCCTCGTTGTTTGTTAATCGAGTGGGCGGGGCGGGTGGGTGGATGGTGATGCGATACCGCTTTGTTTTGTGGTGCTGCACAATGATATACAAAAATTGGTCGGAGGAAGGAGCTTGCAAAACAAAAATGTTGTGATTTTTATTAAAACTGAAACCGTTTCCTTGCTCGTTTTCTTCGATTGCAGCTGTGTAATGCAATTCAAACCACTCGGGGGATTGTACAATTTTTTTCTCCCCTCTCTCCCCCGCCGCAACTGGCAAGTGCACCTAGAAGTGGTGCTCCTGCGCCCTCCTCCTAGTAGATACATATGGATGATTCCACTTGGGAAATCTGCAAGAGGAAGGCGATATATACACACACATAGAATATTGGGAGGGGATAAGGGTAGCCGGGAAAGAGTACATAATCTCGGTTGGATAACTCAGCGTGCGATCTATGGGAGGATGGCAAGAGCGGATGGAACTGATTCGATGGCGCGTTGGCTTTTGTGTTCGATTTGCTTAGCTTTATAGAGCTGTCAGAAACCATTAAACTCGTTCATTTTTCATCGATGAAAAGTTCAATTCACTAACAAGTCAGGCGGTTGGGTGGTTGGCTCCGTGGAATCTGTAGGGACGGAACGAACTATTGTTCACTGAGAACTTGGTTCAGATTTTGTAGCAGGTTCTGACTGCTTTCTATATTCAGACTGGCATCGGGTTCTTTTTCGATTTGTTTACCAGTTCAACCTGAATTAACTGAAATCCGTCGTCATTTTTTGTCAGCTCCTTTACTTTGGTTAAGGAGGATGAAGGCATTTGAAAGAGTCATTTCGTTGAATCCACTGTGGTGGGGTCGGTTGAAAGGTGAGCGAAGGCTGTGGTGGGTCAGGGACGATGGGGATGGTTTGAATGAAATGTTCGGCTTTCTGTGAGATTTTAACTTTATTAATTTTTTACCAAAAGGGCCCATCAGAATAGTGTCACATCATGGAGATCTGCTGGTGTTTGCAGGAAGATGATCTACTTGAAGATAGGCTATGCTTCTTCAACTTCGTGTGGCCCTACAGCCCAGGATGGGACTGACGCTCAACCAAGAAGCTAGCGCGATCTTCTGGTAACTGTTTTTCGTTTCGGTGGACAGACAAGGTGAGGTCCTTCCCCAATTGTGTGCGCCACTAAGGACGCTGACCACGAACTGACGACCCAATCGCCATCACTTGTGCGGCCTGAGTACCAAGTGGGCAGCTGAGCAAATTCAATAACATACTCGATCGGAGTGATCGTGAACGGCTTCTGCACCATGCAACATTGTCGCGCAAGTGGGGAAATGCGGTGGCAAGGTTGGTAAGGCCTACTACGGGCCGTTGCTGTTGCATGTGTCTGACTTCCGTGTGAGAATAATTGTGCTGGGTTACATGCGACCACAAAAAGGAATTTTTAAAGCATCATCTTTAAGTGTTACATCATGTAGGAGAGTGCATTGCGAGCCAAGAACATCGTGGAATAATATACGAGGAGTAACAGCACAACCACCTTAAATACCATATCCCCCTCAGGCAGTGAGAGTATCCGGCAATTACCAGTTTTTGGAACAAAGGGAAAGGCAATGATTGCATCGGCACTTAGGACCACAAACTTTGCACAGAACAGCTGGACTCCTGTACGGGATGGGCCATCTAGTTGTTTCTTTTTTTAAATCAAGCATTATTTTGACACTAACAGCTGTTTCCCGCATGAAATCTTGACAGAAACTCAGTATCATACCTCCGCGGAGCGAAATTAGTTGCTTTACGCTTGAACAACTTTGATAAATATTGAAAATTTATTTTCCAAAGGAGTGCCGTCAAGCCCAAACAGTGCGTCTTTTGAGAAGAAATTTTAGCCGAGATAAAGCGCCCACCTGCCTGCTGAACGCAAGATTGTGCAGAAAGTGCATGAGACTGATATGCTAAAGGTCAACACTCATGGTTCCCGTCATCGTGCGGTGCCGCACAGATTAGAATGTGACCAGCGTTGCCGAGAGTATCATGTGACAATTTTCTTCCGAAAATGAGGCTTTGAACAACTTTTTGGTTAACGGTGGGGTTTACAGAGCCATCTTAACCGATTTGATTTTAATTAAATTGAGGACGACCTCTGGTTCAGGCAAGATAGCGCTCCATGCCGCACAGTCCATGGCACAATGAGTCTTGTTCTCACCAAATTCCAAAATGATGTTGTCTGCTGTCTTGGCGTTGGCAATTGGTTGCCTCGGAGATGCGATTTCGCCCATTTGGACTCTTTTTGTGGGGAACCCTGATGGACGGATGAACAATCCGGTAACGATTCAATCACTTACAGCCAATATCATCCAAGTAATTCGTGAGCTACAGACCATCACCAAAGTCTTGAATTATTGATGTGACAGAATGCGGTACTGCGAATCCAGCCGAGGCAGCCACTTGAACAACGGTGTATTTCATAATTAAGTGGAATATTTGTTCTTACTAATAAAGCCATAATACATGGGAAAAAATTTAAATGTTGTTCTTTTTATCGCATTTTTGCAAAGAAACTTGTATTTGGTCCACCCTGTATGCTTATGACTTAACCTTTACACCGCATACCACCGAATGAGTGATGTTGACGAAGTCGTTACACAGGAACCTACAACTAGAGGAGGAGTGGGACATTGAGCTGGCTTACAACGGGAGTATCTATAACAGGAAATGGGGATTCGGTACTAATCTCCTTGTGTGCGCCAGTGGCAGTAAGCGTAGAACCTTGTTGCAACAATCAATCTGTCTCTCGGATAGTCAAGCCCAGCTTCATCATTCCCACAGGTACCTACGTGCGATGAATTTGTTGCCCAAGAACAACCGATGTGATGGCAACGCCGACGCAACACAATTCTACAAGTATGTGGATACCGAAGCTAGGGTTCGATAAAGTCAAAGTTTCGTTGTTTGTGTATTTAAACATCATCACCCATTGGTAGTAACAACGACGAGAAGCACACTCCTAGGAGGAGGCCACCGTAAGCACGAGTGTCCTGTGTTGCCTTGTTATCCCACTGGCCGTGAGTCAAAAGCCAAGCATTCCTCGTTGCAGCAGATCGTTGAAAATGGAACGACAACAATGAGTCAGTGGAATCTGAAATGAATCCGAACCGAATCCTCTTCTGATGTAAACGAGCTAGAACACAATCTTCTCCATCGAATAGATTTGAAACCCTTTTCAATATAAAACGAAAATTCTTTCAGGAGAGTTTCCGAGAAAATATCTCTCAAAATCCAATCGATCCCACGCAGAGGACAAAACAAAAGCGGAAAAAAATCCGGAAAAAAAAAAATAATTCCCGAACACATCGATGAATTGACATGACACAACCTTCCTTCCTTCCTTTCTTTCTCGGAGGACACATCGCCCGCGTTGTATGGATATCGCCTGGCATGGCATTGAACACACATATGTATCTCCGGCAATGGCAGAACAATATACTCTGCTCAAAAGAAGCAGAGTCGAACAATTAGAAGGAAACACAAACAACTCATATCCTTGACATGGATTTTGCCCATTTTTCACTGGCATGTGCAAAGGATTCATGTTTTATTTCTGCTCCCTGCCTTCGCCCAGCAGATCAGCGTGCACACATATTTGAAAGCGATTACAAAACGAACAGAACACAATCCTCCGCCCCATGCCCAGCTCTCGTTTTCCATAAAACCATCAAGCGTTACCGTTTGCCGGGATGTATGACGGATTTGAATAAAACAGCAGTCAACATGGTAAGCAAATCGAAGGACATTCAGCTAAACAAAATCGCACAAAAATTCCATTTGACAGAGCACACACTGCGCACAAAAAACACAAAAAAGAAAGGGTAACGAGAATACGATTTCACACACTGTGCACGTGGTCTGATGGGCTGTGCCGGCGAGAGTGGGGTTGGGGTTGGAGGTGCCAGAGGAATATATCCGTGAACATCTGAAAGCCACTCCCGATGTTCTTTCCCCGACGGATGTCAATCGAGAGTGGATCTGCGTAGGTGTGGGATGTGAATAAGACAAGTTGCGTGCCTTGGCTGTGTTTACATGCAATATCTGGCGAATAGAAGGGGGAACGCACACACATACTGAGGGAAACCGAAAATCAAATTCAGAAATTCAGAAATTCCAGAATCAGAGAGCAGAACAGCAGGAACATTTGAGATATGAGCATGTACAGGCTAACGTTCTACAGCCAAGATATTATGACATCCCTTCTTGATGCCCCTAATCCCCCGCCCTCCGTCAGGACCGTCAGGAGAGAATATGCTAATATTTGGCAAAGGACATTGTGAGACTGTGAGTGTGGCTCTGTGTTCGTAGTCGATGTTGGCGTCGACAGGGACAACGACACCGACAACGACAACGACAACAGAGTCGTCATATTGCCGCACCTATTTGTAGTCAATGCCTTCGGTAATCCACCGACTGCAAAGTTCTCTCCAATCCCTTGTGCAGTTAGCATACATATGCGCCATAAGTGGCCCGTTCACCCGTCAACCGTCAACCAAACCCCAAGCTAACTGGCAACTGCTGCAGAAGTCATCACAACTTCCTGCACATCCGCAAGGGCACCCCCGCCCGTCCCATGTCGCCGCCTTGACAGTTTCGGAGTAATTGTCGGAGGATACATAATTATCCCTCGAAGGGTGGATGTCTCTCCCATATAGGCCAGGAGGAGCTGTTTATTTCATTTGGCACTGCCTGCCAGGAGGATCGCTGCTTTCATCTCTGCATTTAACGAGGGTCTTAGCGAGCCTAAAACTCTCCCGCAGCCACCCCAGCCCCTGCAGGACAGACATGGAGGCATTTATCTTCATTTCTGTTTAGGAATCCTGAGTCGGGATGCGACGACGAGTCTCTCTCTACCCAGTGGAAGCGGCCGATGACTTGTTCCTTTTTTGTGTTGTCTTGTACTCTTCTGCGTTCCGGGGCAACTTCTCGACACAAAACGATTTATCAAACCAATTGCTGGTTTTGTACGCCATCTCTGCCGGGTGTGTGAGTGTGTCTGTGTGTCACGCAAGGAGTTGTTGGAAAATAGTTCGAGAAAGAAAAACTTTTCACCAGAAAATCGTTTCCAAATCGATTCCATTGTGGAAAATTGGGATTGAGTAGATTTTTCAATGTCATCGAGGCAGGCACGTTCGGCGAACATGTACTAATGACAAAAATACAAGTTTTCGCAAAAGCACGCGAACAGCGAGAGTTGGCGGATCTGTTTACACGGACGCGGGGGCGGTGGAAATTGGAATCAATTTGGAAATTGGATTTCGAAACTTTTTAACCAGTTGATGTGGAAAAAGTTGCTCCTATGCGCGGCCGGATTGTTAGCGGTGTTTTTTTTTTTTGCTGTCGGTTTTCTTTCTCTGACAAGCCGTTAAGATGTATTGAAGGTTTTCCAACTCATTGAGTTACCATATTGGATTTGTGTTAAACTGTCGATTTGCTCGTGTTTCTAAAAGGAGCGGTTGGAATGAGAGACGACAACTACTGACGAAGTGCTCAAGTGTCTTGAGGAAACTGTTCCGGACTATGGTGTGTGTCACAGGCTTGCGAAAAAGTGTCACAAAGCGAATGCTCGTGTGGGGGAGGTTGAATGACATCGTCTGCAGATAAGTGGAAGTGGAAGAATGACTTCATAGCAATTCAGATGGCTCCAGTTGGCGTACAAAAACATCGCTGAGGACTTGGAAGGATATGAGGCGACGGCTGTAGATAATGGCGACTGAAATTGGGTTTTGTATGATTAGGAGGGCGAAAATGCCCTCCGCGTCATGTTTTATACAAATTTTAGCTCGTTTTGAAGAAGACCCAAAAGGAAGACGAAAGAAATAGAATACTTTGCCCGATGAAAATTGTCACAGCTAAGACTTTACATCGTTGGTGAAAAGAAACGTCTCGGACTCGCGATTGTCTGAAAATCTATATCAACTTCATGATTCTCTATCTCTACAAAGACGACTGGGGTGGTTAAGTGCCTGCCAAAGTTAATACGCTTTTATCTAATTTGATCGGATCAAATTAAAGGCTCTATCACTGGAGTAGCCAACCAGTGGTAGTACAGGGCTGTGCAAATTATTTGGGACAAAAGATGTTCTCATTATATTATGCTTTGGTTGGTTGGAAGCAGCATTTATGTCAAACCTTGGTAAATTTGATACTGTTCGTCAGGCCATCCTCATGCCCAGACTGCCAGGCCATTCGAAAGTTAAGCACCCGGAAACCACCACTTTAGGGGTTTGAAGAATGTGGTCAGGTTAGACAGCTTCATGTAGACTTTCCTCAAGACAATTCCATGAACCTCGAAGTGACTTTCATCAGCAAAAATAAATCTTTTTGCCAAATGTGGATTTTTGCAGTATTTTTTTCCTTCATACTGTCCCCCAGAGCCTCTTTTATCAAAGGATTTACTTCTCGCGACACTTTTAGAAGTTGCCTATTGGCGGTTGACGCATCCACCTGGGCGACAGCGCTCGTTCACTCCATGTGATGGTCAAAACTTGTAAATGAAACCACAAATAAAACGTGAACAAATTTTCTTCTCAGCATCAAATATGCCAAGTTTTTACACAAATGCAGCTTCCAACCAACCAAAACAAGAACTTCGTTCCAATTAATTTGCACAACACTGTAGTCTGACCACGGGTACCACAATGCACCAACATGGTCTTAGTGTGCTGGTGAATCAACTAGCTGTCCTCCTACCTTACGTTACCTATCCCTACAAACGGAAAGTCACTCAATTCCTTTTTCGCAGTTCGGATTAGTATTGAAATGATGAATTGAGAGAAGAACGAATATCTGGATGATCCTCAGATGAGGAAAATCTTCTTCGTTTTGGCGAACCTCAGGTTTGTCTATTTACACCTTTGCTTTTTCCAAGTGGGAATGTAATTTACCGTAAAATTGCTAGCATATAGAAAATATCTAGGAACAAAGAAGTGCGCGTATTCCAGCACAACACCTTGTTGAGTGGTCTTAAGCAACCCAATGAAGATTATGTATAATTTAGAGTTAGGTTAGCTTGAATTGGCTGTCAGTTGTACGGAAAGACAGCAGCCACACATAGGCCAGCACATGTCCATTATGCTACAACGCGGATCAATGAATACCTATTCCACAAACCATTTAGTGCTTTTAATAAAGCGAAGAAGATGGGTGACTCTTAAGCTGCTTAGTTCAGACAGGTTATCAAAATAGAAGGCTCCCAGAAGTCTAAATCTGCGAGATGAGAAAGCACTGCAGTCGCATAGTAAGAGTACAATTGATTTCTTCTTCTTCTCTGCAGCTTCTGCAGAAGTGGTTGTAGGGGAGGCCTGGCGTGAGTTTCAATGGCGTAATGCCCTGAGTTAGTGTGACCAGAAAGCCTTCAAAGAGAATATATTTGTTAGCTTCATTGTATCTTATGGGATCCGTGTGGCTATACAGTGGATCCATGATGGGCTTAGTGGTTAAATTCTCCTTGAGCTAGAAAGGAGATAAATTAGTAAAGTTGTAGTAATTAATGGTCATTGCCTAATTGGCAAACATTCTAGAGCGCCCTACAATTCCTGTGTAGAAGCTGCAAGGACTAGAAGGAGGAGACTGTGATACCTTAGCTCGGAACCTGCCCAACCCATGCAGTGACAAGAAGAAAACATATGCGCAACTAATTATTCGACTGCCTTGAAGACAAAGTGGACATACATATAAGGGACACCCTTAAATTTCTAACAACCACCAAAGAGAAGAGTATTGCGAACAAATCGACTAGGTTGACAAAGAGCGATGGGAAGAGCAGGTTAAGTGGCAGCACAATGGACCTTAAAGGTCATTTTTGAGTTTGTTCCAGTCACTTACCTCCGAAGTCCCACTGACACCACCAGGTACACCGCGGAATGTTCTCACCCTGGCAGGCCCTTCGTTAAGTACGATCCCCTGTAAGGCGTCTTCTGTCATACACCCAATTATAATTCATTGTTTACATTGCCCTCATCGCAATCGATCTCTGTTCAATTGACGACCGAAGCCTTAAGTTTTATATCTGATGACGCCATGCCTGTTTATTTTACGGCAAGAAATTGGTCAAGAAACTGCTGGGACGAGTAGATAAGCTACTCAGTACCCACTTTTTCGACCGCCACTGCATCAACAAAATCCGAGGTAGACTGTCTGCACGCCAGACCCTCACCGTCCAGCTCTAATGAAGCCAACTTAAAATTGCAGCAGTTCTCACATTTCGACACCCTTCATCTGCCATGGCGTTAGGTGTCTGTATACTCTAATCAGATCTTGACCACCCAATTTCCCAAAAATCCACCCACCACTGGCATCTTCCCCACAGAGTTGCTCTGCCACCGAGAGGAAACTGCTTTCGTTCGGCTTCTCATGCATTTTTCAAGACACCCGTTACGCTCGTTAGTGCCAGTGTACTTGTACACCAAGAACGTAAGAGGATTACAAATTATATATCCAACTTCATTTGGAGTGCTAGCTTGATGTTTTCATCCTGCATTCTCTCTCTCTCTGCATCGTGTTTGCCGCTTTCCCTCCCTGCACTTCTTTGCATAGATACACAAGTTCACTTCTTATTCTTCCTTCCATTAGTACCCTATCGAGGAGGCTTCACTCTACCACAGGGTGGCGGATGGGAGGGGGCACCACCGCAGAACGCGACCGTGCATAGAAGCAATCAGGTATCTTAACCCAGTCTGTGAAGTGGGCTTGCAGTGCGGCAGCAATGTGCTGCGACAACAGCAGCTACATTATGCAATGCAGCGGCCATTTTTTTTCCCAGCTTGGTCCTTGCGTGATATTTGGTAACTGTAAAACAAATACCCCCTGCTTGGTGGAACCGAAGGACTAGTGAAAGGACAAGTGTAGTAATAATTTCCATTCTGCTTATCTGGTTCACAATAAGGATGCGAAGAAGAAGTGCGAGTATCTTCTCGCCTCATGGTTCTTGTCGTGCTGGCGATGCGGGCGAATATGGTTGGGCACTTATCTTTAATCCCCGTATGGCAGAAAACGATATGCTCTCCTTGAGAAACGCAATAAACGATGTGCGATGTGTACAGTATGGCTCCGGGGGGGAGGGCATCGGTTGGTGTTATTCTCCCACGGACACTTGGACATTTATTTGGTTGCGGAAAACTTTCGCATAAACATTGTTACATGTCCTTATTTCTGGCGTTGCATATTTTCGCCCCAGCGAAGCGTGTTTCTTGCGCTTTCAAAATCCTTGAATAAATTCAACTGAATCTATGGTTTCAAAGTGGTCCGCGCTTGTACCGGGGGTTTTGATCAAAGATTAATAAAAAATTCATGAACGCTGCTCTCTCATTTTCCACAACAGTCGATGTGAATGGATGGTGGGGTGGGGTTGGGGGTGGGGGAGGGCAGTGTTGGTGGCGGTCTGTTGGCATTCACAATTCTTCTCAGCGCAACATCCTTATCTCCTGTCTTATGGTGTGGTGTGCGCGATAAAAAAAGAAAGTGGAGGAGAACACTGTTCGTCCTTCGGTCTGGTTTTTGCCGTCTGCCATTCACCGGGATGCGCTGTGAAGGGTCCTGCGAATACAGCTGATGTTGCATTTGTTGTAAATTAACTTTTCCCTCTATATATTCATCAGATTGACGTTGCAATGATGATGCAATCATTTTTTTCTTCTTCTTCTTCAGTTTCATTTTGTGTCGAGATAGGGTGTGCTAACTTTTGGTCAGTAATCAGTTCGTGTGCAGTTGGTTTCCAGGAAAATCAAATCACTTATTTTTAAATGAACTCTGAGGAGTAAATTTCTGGAATCGTTCCATTCGTTCGCAGCGGTTTGAAATCTTGCCGGAGGACTCTGCGCGTCTGGGAGGCTGTGCTGTAAGTTTGTGTCAATAATTGCTAGGTATCTAGATTTTGAGTATTCACGTAGCTACAACCGGCGGACTTAAATGCGGGTAAAATTTGCTGCACACGGGTATACATTCACGTCACCTATACACGTGTACCCGTGATGGGCTAATTTGTATACACGTGTATTCATGCAACACTGAGTACCAGTGTAATTGGTTCGTGTAACAAAAGTCCAATTGGACACGTGCATTCACGTGAAATCGAGCTCCCTAATACAGTCCTTGTGTCTGCTGAAGAACTGAGCTACCGTGGACTTCTGTCGGACAAGAGAGGTGTATTTGTTCAGTTGATGAATGGTTTGTAGCGGAAATTTAAGTCTCTTAAGGTGGGTGGATCAATAGGGACCAGCGTTTGAAGACAGGTGGCGTTTCTGTCGCAAGTTAGCATAGCCGATCATTTATGATCTTCATATTGTTTAATAAGTTACTTCATCACCCGTATTCTCTTAGTCGTGTCGCATGTCAGAGCCACAATTTTGTACTGTACTTAGACACTTTATGTGACATTTAAGTGACTAATTTAATACAAATTCGTCACAGCGACATCTGATATGACTGAGAACGTTTTTAGTGACTAATTGAATACTAATTTATCACAGCGATATGTGACAAGAATCTGTACATTTAAGTGACTAGTTGAATACAAATTTGTCACAATGACATGGCACACGGCTAAGAGAATAAGGGTGATTGATCCATTTTCGTACTTCTTCTTTGAATGGATCTTAAGCCCAGACTGAACGTGGGCCTTCTTCTAAAGTTAGCATTCCTGTCACCTCACGAGTCCATAGGACCTAAGGACCACACTCATGGACTAATGGAGAGAATTTTAGTGGTTTGAGCGAGCACACAGAAATGAAACGGCCTAGATCACCACATCGCAGAGTTTCGTTAAATTTTTTTTATTTGTTGTTACTGAAGTGCCGATCCCTCTCTACGTACGTAAACGTCATGTGCTGTTGGAGATTTTGTGTAAGTTCTTAGATGCATTTATGAATACTTTGAAATTTGGCGATGCATTGGAGCATCACTTTTATCTGCAGTCTGTATCGAAGGCTGACTGACAGACTTTCCATTTTCCTAACTTCACTGATAATTTTAATCACCAGGTATTCATATCGGCAACTTGTATTGCTCGTAGTGCCCAACACATTTCCGAGGAGTCCCAATTTCAATTGGAACTTGCTACAGCACAAGCTTGGTGTTCAGTTTACTTCCTCAAATGTGTCACTGATTTTTGTCAAAACCAAATCATTTGCTCCCCTCCCCTTCTAACCATGTAGTAGGGTAATATCTATTCAGTTCGCAGAAGGTTATGCCCTGCTTGCTTGTTTCCTTTGGTCTTAGTCCAATTCCACGTTGAACTCAGAGCTCCCTTTGCTTTTGCAGTTTCTGGCTGCATTTTTTGTGGTCTTATGCACTATGCGGGTGATGGTGTACAAATATTATTCTCCTCCCTTCACCCCTTGACGTATTTTTTCAGTCTTGTTTTGATGAAGAAACTTTTCAAATTATTGCGAAACATAACGCAAAAGGATAAGAGCAAGGATTTACTTAAGTAATTTCACCGCATGCACTGCAATATTGTATAGTCTCGTATAAATATTTTCATTTATTTTTTGCCCCGTTTTTTTTTTTTGTGCTCTGTGTTTTCTTTTTCATGGTGGTTGGTCCTTTTGAAATCTTTCATCGAGAGCACAGAACCAACCGACGGATGATGGTAAAGTTAAGAAGATTAAAATATATGTATTCTCAGAGTGTTGGGTTTCGGTTGGTTGGTGTGGCCGGGGAGATGTTTGCGGTTGGAAGGATTTTTGAAGTTAATAAATAAAATTAAGTAAACAATTAAACGATGGAATAGAGAGAGAATATGTAATGAAGACTTTCGAGGGACCAGCGATTTTGTTATTTCTGCCCTTTCGGAGACTGGTCTTTTCTGGGGATGGTCAGTTCAATTAAATGGGAAACTGATAGTCGAAGTAAGCTTTTCGGAGAAGTGGAATTCTGAATCAGTCCTTGGGAAGAAATTTATTTGCGAAGGAATATGTGAAACGGATGTACCGAGAACCCTTCCGGGAGCTTGAGCTGAGTTCCTCAATCTTGGTATTGAATTTAAATTAGCATCGTAAAATTATAATGTGCCCATTACTTCTTTTCAGAAGTGGGTGGAACTTAACGAAGCTTAACGAAACTTAACCGGACTTAACGAAACTTAACGAACACTTTACAGAACTTAACGAAAATGGCACATCGTTCCTGATTATTAAATCGTTTCTTTAAATTGGCTTAAGTCTCCACACACACCGCCATTAAAAGGGCGCACAACCTTTATGGAGAACCATGATACGTCGTAATTTGACCTACATATTCGAATTAACTTCCGGCATCTCAACCACAGAAGGCAGAAACATAAATATGCGCCAAAGGCCATGTTATGGAATCTGTGCAACGTCTATAAAAAGAAACGCCTCACTCAAGCCGTTTGAACTCCTCCACATGTCAATTTGTATTCTTGTATGCTTCCCGCAATAAATTACGAAATTCATAAAGCGTTACCCTTAATTCAAACCTTCCCCAGTCGTGCATGCGTTGCCCCACCCACTGTGCAGCATTAGACCATTACAATGGTTACACCGCCTTCGGCTTACCTTATTTACCGCACCCGCCAAATTCATTATCCTGATTTTTGTTTAACTTCTTATCCAGCATTTTTTGTTTTTTTTTTTCTTTACTCCTTCATGTTGTTGCACGAATTTAATTTCGTGTATTTGACAAGGAATTCCGTGAGAAGCCAACCAAAAGAAATACCCGAGAACACCTGAGGCAACAATTGGATGTAATTCCTGACGTCGCATTTTCGGCGACGGTAAATTCCTCCGTATCGTCCTTGGGGCATTACTTCGTTCCTCTGTTCCTTCAACGCTATGCTTATACAAGTTACAAAATGACGTTTCATTTATTTCATATTTCCTCATGGAGAGCGTGAGAATGAACTGAGAGAAAGAAACACGATCGGGGAGAAGAGAAAAAAAAGTGCAAGTACTGCCATCCAAAGCCTGTCATCATTAATTGTCAGCAGCGTCCTTGAAAAAGAGAACATCATTGACAGGGAGGACAGTCCTTGTATACCAGTTTTCTTTAGTTTATTTTTTTTTTGTTTTCCGTTCACAGGGAGCGACAATATGTCTTCGAGAGGAAAATTAATTGAAGCCTGTGGTGTTGTGTTGTCGTACAGATGGTTTACGAGGATGCCACGGACGCCGCCGACCGATGGGATCCGCTTAAGTCGCTGCCG
Source organism: Eristalis intricaria (assembly GCA_964034865.1). Taxonomy (NCBI): domain Eukaryota; kingdom Metazoa; phylum Arthropoda; class Insecta; order Diptera; family Syrphidae; genus Eristalis; species Eristalis intricaria. The sequence continues at coordinate 50,779,828 of OZ035874.1, forward strand.
TGGATTTTTGTGGGTTTTATTCAATATTTATGCCAGTCATTGAAGGAGCTTTGGTGCGGAATAAATCCGTGGAATGTTTTGTGGCGAACGAGTGGATGGCATAACCTTGGCGACGATGGGTGTGATACTTGTAAAATATTTGTTTTATGACTTGAATGACGGTTTGAATTGTGCAGACTTTAATGAATTTACGGAGAGGTTGGTTTTATTGATTTCTTTTATAACTCTGGCTCTGCTTCGCCTTCCAGGCTGTTTTAATCGGTGGAAAAAATACAATGCCTTGCTCTTGGCATTGTTAACTACGTAGTCGCAACATTGAATAGCCAAAACAACTGGACTTAAGATGAGAAACATAAGATGTCACTCGAGATTTTGTGGAATGGGTGAAGTGACAGCTTAATATCTCAATCAAGGTATCAAACTAAAAGTAAAATCGTCTAATTCCTAGATGCATACTTCCCTTTCAGAAAAGGGCGGGACTTAACGAAATTTCAAAAAACTTAACGAAACTTAACGAAGCTTAACGAAACTTAACGAAGCTAAACGAAACTTATCGTGAACATAAGAAACAAATGAAAAGTGAACAATCCACAGGCAATCGCAATCATCACTTAAATTATCGAAAAAAAAACTTTTCTCCATATTAACCATAACGATTAACATCGCCGCTGCAATTATAATTTCATTCACAGCTAATCGATTTGTTGATGACTTTTGCAATTAAATTCAAGTGAATCGAGTGAATCGATGAAAACATCAATAAATTGGGCCGACGAAATGCTTTTCCCTCCGCAGGCTGACTCTGAATTCCATTCAACGGCCATTTCCTGTCGCAGTGGATGACGCAAAGCAAAAACAAAAATGAGACCAACTTCTCCAGCCCAATCCAATTATGTCGCAAAAATCTACGATAATCACTGCCTGCTCTTTTTACACAAAAACGACACCCTATGATGAAGAGGAACAAAAAAAAAATCTCTCATTTTCAGAAATTATTTTAATTACTCTCTACCGCCGCCGCGCCGCTCCTGTCATCCTGACGACACTGACCAAGTCCTGCGTCTTGTTTGCGACCAGAATTAATGTATACCGCACTTAATTCAGAGATTCTTAATTACAAGGGTCCGCTGTAAAAATAAACCCAAGTAGCACACCCCGTCCCGGAGGGCATGGTCAGCCACCCCCACTCTAATGGACGTGCTCGTACAATGGGCAAGTGACACGGCGCAGCAGGACACAAGATGAAAAACACTTTAATTCCTCGTAATAAATAGTCGCTCCCTTAAAAAACAGAGTATCAATCATCTCCCGTATATCCTGCCGCCGCCGCTCTCACCGCACCCAGATGGGGCACGTCACACACACACATGCAGCTGCTTCCCTTCGAATCAAAACATGAAACCAGGTATGCGCCGAACAATGGGAGCACCATCTGGACCGGGACCAGGATCCGGGAATGTGTAATGAAGCCGTTTGTTTGTGTGCACAAACAGGACGTCGAGGAGGACGATGGGGTTGTGGCGGTGAGGAATGCAAAGTTGCTTCATAGTAATGATTCGGCAGCAGTGATTGCCATAGTTAGTGAATAAAGCATGAATGTGGAGCACACAGCACGGCAGTAGTGGAAACAACAAAAGTGCAAAACCTTCAAAAGGACGAATCGAGCTGGGGAATGTGTTGGTTGGGTGCTGTGTGTGCGCAGCGAGGTCCTCGGTGCGAGTGTCTATCAGTAAATCATAGCGCTCATCTATCATCGAAGTGGAAAAGGACATCGTTCGTCTCGTGTTGCCCAATGGCAGTGAAATGACGGAGGCGACAATACCGGGGGTGGTGTCGACAGCGGCCACAGCGCTGAGGTGTAGTCACGGGGTGAATAGATTTTTGTTAAATGAGAATTCCGCTATCTATCCTTGTCCTTAGCAGGCAAACTCTGCGAGGTCGCTGATGCCTCGGGTGAGGAACTAAAACGACAGCAGGAGCTTATGCTTTTTCCCGGAAGTCTGTGTGCGGGGAGGCCTCTCAAGGGATGGGGTTACAAGAAAGAAACACTTTTGCGATAATCTTAAGCAATTTGAGTAATTAAAAGTTTATGGAATCGACAATTACGCTTTGAGTGAGCGTGTCTATGGGAACCAAGACCGATGGTGTTGCGCCATCAAAAATGACATCAAATATGCCCGAGGTCCTGGCTTTAATGTCTTGATTAGTCCTTTGAAGTATCCGGCAGTTGTATGGTGAAGATGAGGCCACTTTTATGGCAGCGTTGACTTTTTAATGAAGTATTTCAAGATGTAAGTGTATTATTTTATGAGGATCTCTCCATGGTGCGTCGGCCCCACCCTGTGCTCAGATGGGCGGCGGTGTAAGCGGTGTAAATTGAAATGCCAGCGAGGGGTGGTTTTTCGTGCGTTTTATTGATGTTCGTCCGGCGACACGTTCTGGGAATAACAACACTTGTGTCATCCATAAAAAGGCAAGGAATCCAATCTCTGTTGTATTGCCCTCTTGCGGGTGGCTCAAAGGCGTCAGGTAGCTTTTGATGGAGCTCACTTAAGTGCGGCGGTTCCCATTGTGGGTAGCCGGGGAAGTGAAATAAACAAACACTGAGGAACCACGACTAAGGGATGCTTTTATCTTCACTAATTGCATTCAAAATGGAAGCTTCTTTCCTCCATCAAACGGAACAAGACAAAGGAAATATCAGCATCAGGGACTGTGAGTGTGAGTGTGTATCGAGCTGATTTAATCGAAGGTTTGGAGTCGTCTAATTGCCGCCTCCTGCACTGATGACATATGTCATAGCCGAGTGGCACTTCACTTCCTATGACGGTGTGGTTGATGACTGGCTGCCCTCCAAAGACAAACAGAATCTTGAAGGCAAATTAGCGATGCTGTTAAATAAAATCTCGCTAATCCTGAATTAAGGCGCATTTGTCGAGGTAAACTCTGGAGAGATCTGCAGGAGTATGGGATTGATGGTCCTCATTGAGGCCCATTGTATAGAGATACACAAACTGTAGCAGCATCTCATTGTCACCTCCTTTTCATTGCTTACATGGAGTGGAGGTTGCAGCGTAGCTAAGGCGAGGAAGGGAGAGTTCAGGGTAAGTCATCTCCTTTTTTGCAGATGCCACAGTTATTCTAACATCCGCCCAGACGCAACTCCAGTGCACACTCGATAGGTTTGTAGCCGTATGTGCTGATGCTAGGATGGAGGCAGTTCAATGCACTCTACATGTTAGTGGAGTCCCATTGAAGCAGGTGGCGAAGTTTAGGGAGGATAAATGTTGAACTTACCTGTAGGATTGGTCAAGCTGGGTCAGTTTTAACACACGAATGTCCCCACCATCACGACTTCCGAGGTGGGCCTTGAACGCGATTCCATCAGATAGGCGACTACTTGGCAGACCCAGGATGAGGTGATTGGACTAACTCCATAAGCTCGACTGGCTACGCATCGGCATAACCCCTGATTAGTGACAGTCGATGGCGGAGGTTCCAGTTGCCTGGAGATCTCTGATGCGTGTTTTAGCCCCGCCCCTACTCTAGTGGATCATGCGGGTCAGAAGATGAAGAAAAAGCCACATGAAATCATCAATATTTTCAACCACAGATTCAGCGCCAAAGGTGACTGCCGCATCTAGCAAACGAACAATAAAACCCCTGTCCCGCGTAGCTTATTGCTCCAAGTAAACAAAGCACATAGCCCAACATGTTGACTCAGAATACAGCTGTCTGTACATATCGTTATCGACGGGGTCAAGTTGATGCGCCCTCAACAAGCTGCAGCTCCGAATCGAATGCCATCAGAATTCAACTTGCAGTTCCTTGTAATCAAATCGGATCGCCTGCATTTCTGAGCAATTATCTAGTTGACCACACAAGAACCGGACAGGACTCTCATCTTGGTTGTGATACATGTCACATCCTAGAGATGGCTTTCTTGTCAACCTGCCAATGCCTGAGGCTCATCATTGAACTGCCATTCATTGAATCGCCCTCCCCTTCAGCACGACAACACAGCTCGCACACCATTCAGCCCACAATCCCTTTTGTCGTTCCGTTTGTTCGAAAGTGTTATCGTCCAGAACGATCATAAATCACATAGCGCTTGGTGTGCGAGTGGGCTATTATTCAAAATCCATTGGATATCGTGTGGAGGTGTCCAACTTGTTTCTCACATCCACCGCCCATGCATGGCACTGTTATTGATTTTTAATTTCTCTAACACAACGTGTGCCGAATATCCTTGGAAATGCTGCCTAGGCACGTGGGTTTTTTTTCTACCTCCCACCACCCTCTCCACTCTCCTTGTCCGTTAAGTTGAACCGTTCGTTCCGTGACAGATTTCAATGCCAACTTTGAAACTGCGGCATGATTTATGGCCGGCTCCACGATGAGTCTCACTCAGAAGCCACAAAAGAAGCCCTCCATCATCCACTTTCGATTGAATTGATCACAAGGAGTCTGTGATTTTGTCCACCGGGGGTGCTCGAATTCATAAATAAGTCTGGTCGATTTGTCTAGTCATAAACAGCATGAGTTGTGGTGTCCTTTGTTGCCAATCGGTGTTGATTTGATTTACCCAGCGGTAGCCTTTGTCATCGGTACTACTGCGGGGATCTGTCAAAATTCCAGACCCATTATCCTTAAAGTACATATCCCATTAACTTTGGTTGGTTTCTTTTTCTTCATCCTTAGCATGTCAAATGGCCATCTTTTTGTGAGCAGTTTTATTCTGGCAAGCGACCAGCACGAGGGGAGGACGACTCTAGGGGAGCACATGCATCCCTGGAGGGGCACAAGGACGAAGGGAATAATAAAAATAAATTGGAAAAAAAGTGTATTTTGATAACAATCGAAAAATGATTGGAAACTTTATTTGTTTTCGCCCCGCGAGAGAAGGCGCCCAACGCTTGTGACTTTAAAAATTCATTTGATTCTCCCCGCGCTGCGCCTCTTCGAGCCGGCAACATTCTCATTGCGGCACGGGAGGCCACTTAAAGCTGTCACAAGTTCTCTAGTCGTTCTCCGGTTTTGACCCAGAAACGGGCAGCAAGAGGGGAGGTTTAATTGAATTTTTTGTTCGTTGAGGTAGGTATATAGTTATGCTTGGGCGACGTGACAGAGCTTGAACGATTTGAAATGGCCTCTTCCACAATGTAATGCGTTGGATGGAGGCTTTAAAGTCACGTTGTGATTGGCGGCAATGTCGGCGTTTGGGGGCACACTGGAACGTGCAGAGGACTCGCCTAGTTTGTGACAAAATGGGGATACGATGTTCGCATTGAACGTGATTGAGACCTTTACGTTCGACATTTCAACTAGCAGAGGCAGAGGCGTTGAATTTTCGGTGGAAATGAATGCACTTGGATGTATACCCGAGTTTGCATTAAAATTTCTGTTTGAAATGCCATCAATAAAAGAGGACCATCATCCATCTCGAATATTTGCTTTAAGAGCCTTCGCTCCGTCCGCAAACACAACCCGAGCGAACTGAGTTGAAAATCGATAATTTAAGTCGCCACGCAAAAAGGGAATGCTTTTATTATCCTGCCCCCAAACTCGGGTCACGATTAAGTCCATTAAAAGCCCTTCGCATCCAGACAGTCATTCCATTGAAGGCCTTTCGTCACAACAACTCAGATGAATGCACAATGAAAACCGTCAGCGACAGGATGAAAAATCATTCCGCAGCTAGCTCTTGAACCTTTCATCGATTTGTTAACGCAGGGACAATGCTTCACCTTCACTCGACCGCTCTTCAATCTCCCGTAATAGGCTTACAGGTTGGTCGGGTGAACGGTGGCGATATTTTATTTTTCGCGAAATTCTCTGAATTTTATTTTTAAATATAATCCCAACCCGACTCGGTTTTTGCCGTCATCATCATCGTCACTAAGGGCATCGGCGATGGGCAGTAATGACATAATAGAAATTAAGTCCCTCGAATACCACTTAATCCGGTTTTCCTGCTTATGTCTGCCCCCCCGGGTGTCCCATCAGAGGACGAGCCTAAGAAGGAAAAGAAGGGATTTGAAATTACAAGCCCTTGATATGTGGTCACCGTGCATACAATCCCTTCCGAAAAATAAATACTGTGCATCTCCTTACGGACACAGCCACAGGATGCCTGTGGGTAAGGCGTCCCTGCGCACAAGTAATGGATTGTCGTCGCATGTGATCCTGATCCCTGGGACAACAGCACTCACTGCAAAGCCAGGAAATCTGTCGTCACTTTGTAATGAAATTTATGGCGCACTACACTCAGTTCCATGTCTCTCTCTCTCCACCCCCACTCTGTCAGTTTGTAGGTGCATGTGTGGATATCATTGCTACCTCAAGTTGTGCTTCTGCAATTAAGTAGGTCATCGCCGCATATCCATTCAAAGAAAAACTCCTCGCAGAAGGAGAGTGAGCCCACACACATGTGATTCCATGGGACAACAAATGTATGTGCCCCTCCCGTGTGCAGGGATAACACCCAGTTTGTGAAGTTGATGGTGATGATGATGACTGTGGTGATGGGAATGGAAATGATCACAGGCGAGTGTGGTGTGTGTCCGTGTGCAGCCACGCCATTATCCCGAGGGTAACCCTTTTAGATATGAAAGCAGTAAGACAATTACCATGCAAGCAGGAGAACTTAATCATGAGCACAGGCGCACGCACACAGATCCTTAAACTGCGTACCTGTGTGTGTGAGAGGAATTTACATAAAAAACAATGGTCACACGGGAAAATTACTATCCCACCACGAGCAGATGGCATATGTGGATCTGGCGATGCACGAAGTAATGAGTGTCTGCGCTGAGATAATGACTCGTGAACGATGGATGTTGGACCAAGAAGTGGCATTCTTATGCGGAACGAATTACTTGACCCACTTAAAGGCAGCGCCTGGCCTGATGCCTTAAATAGTCCACAATTTTCGTCTATTTTCCATTGACTGACTGCTCAGTCTGTTGTTTCTGGTCTCCTGCACAGATGTGTGGGCTGTGTGAGAATTAATTTATTTATAGCACGACGCGACGCCGTGGGAGGGATGTCGTCTTGTGCGTGGATCCAACACTGTGAGGAATTTACACAGACAAGCAGTGGCTGGTTGCAGGAATAGAGGCGCGGAAAAAGGATGTTGAATGTAGAGAACAGTAAGACTAAGGCACATAGTGATCAAGGGACTCTAGTTGAAAAAAGAAGTTTGTATTGGTAGTGCCACAATTGAGGTGGCTGCAGTTGCTAAAGAAAGAGGCAGTTCTTTAAGTTTAGTGGGCGCTGTCGAGCAGAGAAGACGTTCAATGAGAAAACAAACAGAAATGTAGCAGCTGGTCTGTTCAGACTGATTTAGAAGTATTTTATAGCTAAGAGTAGCTCAGATTTGTATCTTAAAGAGCCATCATAAATAATCTTTCATGAAGTTGCCGTTACACCTTCACAAAGTATACTGTGCTGCAGCAACATCATCGTTTCCAGGTGGAATGGCCTCAAGTTGAAAGACCACACTTGCTGCCACGGTTGGATATATAAATGGACTACTCCATATAATAGATAGCCACACACTACACCGAGGCTGGCATCAAATACTACTCGATCACAGCAGGGATTCCATAAGGTTGAGCGCTAGGACCAGAATTATTCAACGTTGTTCTGAGAGGTTTTCCTTACGAGACGTCGCTCTAAACACACACACCACACTCAACGTCTGCACATTAACGAAAAGACGTCTCTTGAAAATGTATCACTTCCCATTTGGTTGGAAACGTCCGAGACAGTCCGAGGCGGACCTGGGCGTAGCTTCTCAGCAACCCCTCGTGCGTGCTATTGTTCTTGAGCATTGTCAGTGACTCAAAAGAGGCGGAGCCGTAAATTATTAAAGGTACTCGGGTATCGAACCTGGCACCCTCTGCGTATGAGTCGACGCACTTACCCACTACGCCACGGCGACCCTGGAATAAGGTAGTTAAATTAACAGCCCTAGCGGCCTTACGACCGTGGCTTACTTAGGCGAGCATGTTGGATCCAGTGTGTTGTATTTACTACCATGAGACTTTCTTATGCTACTAATACCATACGGGTTAATTCAGATACTTAAGGAGGTTTTCCAGTTCTACACCGCACAAGTCCAAGGAGTGATTTCAAAGACACTGGTTTCTTTTCCTTGCAGGTGCTGCTTAGATTCTATTTCTTCCTCATATCTGCAGCTTCTACAGAAGTCATTGTGTGGTATGTTCAGTTGCGATGCGTGGTTGCCTATGGCACAATGCCCGGTGAGGGCCCCTTAAAGCATTCACACTCCCTTACGACTAAAGCTGAACAATGATGTTGATCCCTATGTGCTCAGCTTCGCCCACATGACAATTGCTATTGCTCCGATTTCCATACTGAGCCAACATGCTCTGACTCTATCCAGGGCTTCGTCTGTCAGCTTTCTTCCGAAGGACCTAAGCCATGTGAGTGCGTAATGGATTTCACGAGATTCACCTACCTCAGATCCAATTTTTGCCAAGCAGCTGAATGCCAGTGTGCCCCTGTACCCCGCATAGGGCCTTTGCAAAGGACACTGCTCTGCATAACCGGACCAGTTTCGACGTCAAGATATCCGGAATTATCATAAAATTGGCCTGGACTAAGCTGACCACGAAACAGAAGTTCTTCACATAACAAGTACACAACTTTCTAGTCTGCCGATCATGTCCAGGGATTCGCAAAGGTATCTCGGAGTTATGCTTGATGAAGCTAATATAATGTTGTTGGAAATGAAAGGATCACTGTCTTGAGTTTAGAATCTCATTCTCACTCATGGTCTGTTTAGGCTCTTTCATATATGCTCCTTCTGTCTGGGCGACAGCGCATGCAATAAAAGAAACCACAAAAATTTCAATTTCAGATGACACCGTGTGCCTTCTAGCAGGAATGCTGCCCATCGACATCCTGGGAAGCGAAGAGGAAAGAGTGGCAGTAGGACAATGTAGGATCAGATGCAAATGGAGCGAGAAGATGAAAAAAGTGGAGGCTGATGTAGTTTCTCTTCTCTACCACAATGTGAATTCATGACAAATTCGGAGAATTTTAACAATGAAGAAGAATTTACGAGGGTGCTCCGATAAGTACTCCGCCTTCAAAAGAATAACGAACATTTTGATTCGATTTATTTTTCAACACAGTCTTCTTTTGAGCTCGATACACTGGACCCATCGATGCTCCAACTTCTTTAAGCCGTCTCTAAAATACGTTTTCTGGAAATCTGCAAAGTAGGCCTCCGTGGCGGTTGTAACCTCATCATTTGTCCCAAAGTTCTGTCCAGCGAGTGAATTTTTCAAAGAAATCGAACGGGACCAAATTTGGGGTATACGGTGGTTAGGGGCAGCAGTTGGTGGGCTAATACAAACAATTTGGCCCGTGGAGACGGGGAGGTGGGCGCTGGTGTGTTGTCTTGTAGGAAGAGAAAATCCGCGAGCACGAGGTCAAAACCAAACTACTAGACATTTTAACAGTAGCCGTCTATGAGGATGTTCTACAAGATATAAAACTTGTCTTGCGATTGTGGCGCCATCGGGCGGTAAGGCTAAGGACTAATCAGACTACCTTCGTAAGAAAGCTGGTCGTATAAATGACTTATTTTCAGACTCATAATTTGAATTATTCCAACTTCCACCCTTTGCCTTACTGGAAAGGATAGTTGATTACTAGGTACAGTGGACAACGAATTGTCACGGGATACCGCAATCAGTTCGTGTTAGAGAGACTTTGATTTAGAGAGAGCTTCGCGTAGGGACATTTGAGAGTGTTTTTCTAACTCGAACAAATTCGACTTAGGGACAGACCACTGAATGTTGCGTGCCTAGGCTAAAATCCGACAAGTTGTCCTTATCAAGTGTTGGCATACAACTCTAGGTCTCATAGCACTCACAGCACGAGTAGTTGATGCAGATGATTCGCTGAAGCCGTACCCATTTTTCAATGAACTCATTAACAGATAAACGTGATTAAGATATCTTTGAACGCGTCCTTAAGTCCTTAGGTAAGAGTTAAGGTGCTCCATCTCTAATTGTGTTCTCGAGTTACATGGATCGGTTACGCTTGAAAAAATGCACAAGTTTGCATGAACAAAATCAAGGATTACTTCTTATTAGATAGGAATGCAAATGTAGCTCTTGTATCTTATGGAGAGCATTACTCTCCCCCACTATGACGGTAGACACCACTTAGTTCAACACAACTTTTAAAATTAATGAGACCATCACATAAAATATGTATATACCCTCAAGTTGACAATTCGACATAAACTCCGGAAACTCATGGCGAGTGAGTAAGTGAATTTACCCCCGCTTAACCCACGACATTTTGGAACCACTTAAAGTCCATTTTAAGCTCAGCAGATGACTCATTTCTTATTAATTACTAGTACACTGGTTGCACTAATTTGAAATTCCATCGCGTCCTCCGTCCTAGACAGCTTCGTAATGTCCCATCATCTCGTCCTTCCACTGCGCCTAGTTCACAATCCCCCTTCTAGTTGTTCTTACTTTTTAATGAGCAAAATATTTCAATAGTCATTTGCGCGCACTGTCACACACAAATTCAGAGCATGTTCGCGTAATAAATTACAACATCATGGATACGGCACTCTTAATATTCCCTTTTTTATGCATATCTTCGACCATCCCTCGCGGATTTTCGTAGGAGCCACTCCCGCACAAGCGGCTAACAGTAAGTTTGCCCCTGTGGAAGGGAAACAAATGAGTGAGAAAATTGCAAATTCCAAACATTTGCGCCTCTATTCGCCATTCATAATTTATAATCGGACCACCTTCCCAAACCCCCGCCCGTCGTGGCCCTAGTGTCATGGGTGAACATGCCAAATCCACTGAGAGGGGGTGAGAGTCGAACGAACAGATATCAAATATTCAAAAGTCATGATTACATTACGGCTATGCAAAAACAAAAACCACGAACTGCGGCGCTTCTAAAAATGCATGAAACTCCAACTAACTCCCTTGCACCCACTTCCGTTCGGTGGCTCCCTGCTCGCATATAAATAATACGCTTAGATGTGCCCATTTCACAATTGAACCACCTAACCCTCCAACATTCAGGTGATGGGTGGCGCGGAGGGACGGGGTGAGATTGTGGATGCCAAGTGGGTGTGTGTTTTCGCGATATAACCCACATTGGAACGAGTTCAACTGGGAACCGAAGAGCAACGAGAAGGACCGACAAAAGTCCTTACAATGCAGACGCATGGACTGTGTCGCCATGGCAAGCAAAATTGAAAATATTGCGCGTGAAAATACAAGAAGAGAGATATGCAGAGATGACGAAAACAGGAACAGGACTCCGAGAAGTAGCAGCAGAAAGGAAAAAAAATGCAAAACACGAACGAATACGACCACCGCGTTAAGCGCGGGAGTCGAGAAGAATTTTAATGAAAAGCATAAGAGTTTTTCTGTATTTTTCATATTCGCTGTATAACTCGCACTTCACTCTTGCACAGCCAGCAACAACTCCTGACCGTAGACGCTGGAGGTTAGTCGGTCTTTGACAGGACCAGGGCATGTGAGCCATGATTCCAGGACGTGTGTGAGTCGGCGGCAGTGAGAGCGAAAAGAGGAAGCAGCATGAAAAAAAAAAATAAAACAGAATGGTTACAGAAAATATGAACAAAGTATTATTTCCTCCAGAGGATCTACTTTGTACTGATGGATTTCAAAAAGCATAACCCGGCGAGTGTGTGGGGGACGGTGGGAAGCATAAAAAGGCCAGGGGCACTGTGCTGGGTGTCCTACTTACAGATGTGCTGCGGTAACGAGCTGAGAGGTTTTGTGGTGAATACCTACTTGTATGTATACATGTATTTTTTTTTTGTTTTTGGTAACGCCCACGGAGACTGTTAAGAGCTTTGAAATTGAAAAAAAAACAAGCAAACCTAAAAAGGCGTGCGATGTGAGAAATTTAAAGGCACTTTGCCCTTCATGGCATTTCTGAAGCTGCGGGCTTGATATGGGACGAAGGTGTGCCGTAATTGTAAGTCGCATAGGGACGTTCAAAGAAGCGGCTGAAAGTCGGGTTAGTAGGTGCGCTCATTGAAGGAAAGAAAGTGTGTGCGTGGAGAGTTTCGCAAACGAGACGCATGACCTTCTAGCAGCTGCATGCTGAGAGGAGGCAAGTAGGTAGGCCTTTCGGGTTGTGTGGCGGTGGTTGTGACAAATTGGAAATTGCGTTCGCGGAGACTGGGTACAACTCGTGAGTTGTGTATGATTCTAGAACTGCAGGAAAATGTCTGTTTTGTGCCAACACTGATTCAAGAGAGAGAACAAATAGTGTAAAAAAAGGGTTTGCCGGCAGTCGATAGGTTGCCGCTAAATATATAATAAAGTGCAATAAATATTTTTGGAAATAAAAACTATCGACTATAGTTTCAGTAAAAAATTCAAGGGATTATGACTGTTTAATCAAATGAAAGGTCGCCGTTTGTGTAGTGCGCTCCTGTTTCCATCACCGACTTTTAGAAATTGTACAATTAATCCTTTGGAGTCATACACAATGCTCAAAGAGGAGTCTTAACACGCTTTAATGAACAGAATAACGTGTTATTTTCCCATCCGCTGTCGCAGTTTCCTTGGGATCGCACTTCATAGTTCTTATTCCAAATAATTTTACTTCGGGTCAACATAAAATTTTAAGTGGCCAGACCAGTTGTCAAAGCTCTAAGGGATATCGGCCAAAGCTCTTCAGGCTTATTTGAGGCTTGGCTCTGAATCTGGCTTGAAGGGGGAGTTGTAAGGCTCTTTTTTGACCAATAACCAACCAAGCATCCCTCTGGATGAACAAGATGAATGCTTTTCCTTTCCATTCTGTCCTGCAAACCCAAGTAATGAGCAGTCACATTGTTGTGCATTGCCTTGAATTTAGCATTCACAGTCTGATCTTGTGGAAGGAATTCCGTATGGACAATATGTGTAAAAAAAGCGATGAGCTTCGTCTTGAGACCACACTTCAGCATTCGCTTTTGGCTTCTCTCTCAACTCAGCTGGTTCCTTCCATGTCAAGCTCTGACTTTTTGATGAGTGACTCGTATTAGAAGGACCGCGGTGGATAGATGCCATGGAGCTAGGGCATTTTCTTTAGGAAGTAAAATATCATTGCAGCAGCTCTTTCTCATGTCATTTTGCTCACCCGAGGGAGAATATTGAACAAACAATGTTCGTTTGGAGTCGTGCTGTAAGAATAGCTCGCGCAACACGAGTGATTGGTAAGAGAAATAAGCACAGGACACAGGTACACGTCGGACTGTAGGACCACCTAAATTATTATCACAATCAGCGCTCGGCAATTTGACACTCGTTAATTTAAACCTCTTGCGAATTTGAAATTTTCACTGGAGTCCTTTGAAAAACACTCGGTAAATTGAATAAAATCAATATTCCTTGGTATCTTCGGAAATTTGAAGTTAAAGGAATAATGTCTTACCCGTCGTCTTCAATAATTTGAAGTTGGGCTTCCCCCGCTCATTATAATTTGGAGCGTTTTTCATGTATGACACTAAGCTCAAAAATTACAAATTCCGATCCTAGGGAGAGTTGAAATGTGTGGTTTTTGTTCATGTTGAAAATGACATCAGTGTCATCGTGATGCCCTAACTGATGGTGAACTGTTGGATTTGAAGGAAAACGAACAAGTTCAACCACCAATTTTGCTGACATTGAATGAGGCAAGAAGATCCCTTACTACCTTCAAAGCCCTAACAACCAACACAATTGACGATTTCTTCTCATCTCTCACCATTGTCGAAATATCACTGAGCAATGATAGACGGAAGTCGCCCACTCGACAGCACTTGTCAAAATTAACATTCATAAACAAAAATAAACTCTTGTTTATTTGAATAAAAATACAGACAAAAAAATATAGACAATTTAAACTTTTTTTTTTGGTCCCTTGAGTTTCAACGTGCCGTGGGTCGACTGTATTATGTCGTGCTAGGTCAGTCTGTGCTCTAAGTCCTCGGTGAGGATGTAACGACGGCCTCGGACAAATCGTCAAATTATGCAGCTATAACTTGGAGATAGTTAAGGACTTCGTCTATAACGGCTTTGCCGAGAACAAACTCAGAGAAACTCTTGCCAATCGCTGTTTCTACGGGCTCAAGAGGTAAATGAGTAATAGAGCCCTCTGTCGAAGGACCACGCTGACATTTTATAAGACTTGCATCCTCCCAGTCCTGCTCTACGGCGCCGAGGCATGGACAAGCTCAAAAGCGGGTGAGGAAGTTCTTGGTCTTTCGAGAGAAAAGTTCTACGTGTCTTTTTGGAGGAAGAGATTCAACCTCGAACTACACGGGATGTACAGCGACATGGGCCTAGTCAGGCGCCTAGGATATTCAGTTCCTTCCCAAAGAGGTTTTAGCTCCTAAACTATGCGACAACGCAACAGTAGACGACCATGTTTAAGTTGGCGCCCTAAGATTGAAAGGGATCTCAACCAACTTGGCGTTCGAGACTGGAGTCAGATAGCTAGAGATCGTTCTTGTTGGAAAGGCTTTTTTGCTAAAGCTCTCCTCCCCCAACTTTAGCGCCAAATAAAAAGAAGAAGGATGCAACGGACTACACTCTTATGAATATGATTCAACTCCTCGAGGACGCACAACGGACACAGTGCAGGTTTTTCAGACTTTCTCAATGCCACCATCATACGCGCCGATGACTAACAATAGCCTTGAGCTCAAGATGCTATAAATTGACCTTGCAGTCGCTCATAATCTCCGGTCAGGGCCAACCACTATCGTACTCTCCCTCTGCTTTCAATCTCCTTGTCAAATGCTAAAAATATAATTTGAATAAGCTTTGTGGAAACTTTTTCGTTTTTCTAAAACACGCCCGCACGCACTCGAGATTCATGATGACCTTTATCCAGCACGTCCAAGGAATTCACTTAAGATTCAAGCGTCTGTGTACCCAATCCTTCACGACCGTACATGTCAAGGTCCAAGTTCAAAGCAAACATGACCGTCGCCGCATTTCTTAATTACCAAAGCAACAACAAGTGACCTTTCTCAGCCTCACAACCAAAGGCATCCATAAAATTCCACCAGCAATCCTCTGAAAGCAAATCCTTTTCATTCACAGTCTGCAAGGAAAAACAGAAAGAAACGGGAAAATTCCCAACCCCATCCATCGAGAACCAGTAGCGTAAAGCAAATTGTACAGCGATAAGCAGCAGCTTGATTTAATTACCCCATCTTTAACTGAAAACCCATTAAGTTACCCACATAATTCCATTTTGCCTTTGAAGTGCTCTTTACTCGTCCCCGCCACCCACCCCACTCCGCCACCGGTGTCAATGCAGACCGGCCATAATTGAGCAGATCTGCGAGTACCATCGCGCCGCCCCATCGTCATCTGCCCGCCCGTTTATTAAATTTGCCTGCCCTCAGTTTGCGTTAAATTCGCTTTAATTGTCATCGTCCTTCGTCAAGGCTAAGACCCAGCTAAACAAAACCTCAGAACGGCCCACCAACCATGGCTAAATGTCTTTTCGATAAAATTTGAAAAGTCCTTGAAATGTTTATTCGTTTCCTTAAGCAGTACCCATCCGTCCATCGGATCGGTCTCCGCCGGATCTCAAGCTAAGTACCTTTCAAAACATTCATGTCAACCATCAAGTTAGACCTTGGCCATGTATTGGTGCGCAGGAGTGTGCATCTATTTGCACAAGTCCGCAGAGCGGATATTAAATTGACCATCCGTTATCTCGGTACAAACTCATTTCTCTAAATACCGAGCAGAGGCAGTCGCGCCAGGGAGCTGAGGAAAGTGAAAAAGTGAGAATTTATCCTGCGCCCCCGATGTTGGTGAGTTTTCTGCTTTACTTTGTCCTGCTGTCCACACAATACATCTTCGTCCCTTTTGATGAAGCGAAATGAAATCTTTCACAACATGACTGGAAGTTGCCATGGCTTTGGCGGAGGCTTTCTAGACTTGTGTCCTTCCGGTCCATCCACACAAATACACACGCGCAGCCATCTAGCGACAAAGTGTGTATATTTAATATTCTCATCACGACCCGTCTTGTAGTGCACCGTCGCCTGGTGACAAGAATCCTTGGAAATGGATTTTTTTCCTCCCTTCATCCTCGGAATGAATTTAGTGTAATATAGAGGATCTCCACCCCCACTTGGCTAAGGATATAAATTGGTCAAATGGCTTTTTAACAACACACACACATACACACACTAATAACAAGAGCAAATAGCAGACGTGGACTGCAAACTGCAATGAGGGTGTTGTAAAGGCCAATGCAATGTTGCCGGGCGAGGAAAAGGAAAAGAAAAAGGAGAATGAGAAAAAAACTGCAAGTAAACTACATCCTGAAAGGAAGACACTTCACGAAATGAAATGACCTAAGGAATCAGCAGGATATTTTGTGGAGACAGCTCGCCGCTCTCTTGCGTCTGCTGGAGCAGTACAAATGTTTTCCGGACGACGATGGTTTCGGTTTTGCTTCCCACCAGGCTCACTCCTTTAAGCGGCGCCGCTGGCCGCGCTGCTTGTGGATTGTTGGAAAGGACAAATGGGCATACACATCGCGGAAGAGTGATGAGGAAATAACGAGGAGCGAGAGGGCAAAATGGAAAGGAAGAAAAGAAGAATTAATCACTTCTCTGCGATTAAATATTTAAACGGGATTACAAATTCCCCCTCCCCCTCCCCCTAAGGAGGGTGGTCTACCCCGTGGTGGTCATGGACTCCGACAGAAAATGAGATTTAGAACTTCGACTGCGGACAGTCGGTTATGACACATTTTTGATTGTTTCACGATGAGAATTATATTTTGAAGAAATTGCAATAAAATTGAATCCCTCGCAGCTGACTGTCGGACGGGGACGGGAGAAAGGCGCTTTCGCGGCGCCTGAGGGCTTGCAAACTTCCCAGACAAACGAATGCACGAATAAATTTCTTATGGCGAGTGGGGTCCATCATTCAATTCGAGTGGGATTAGCTTGCTCATGGGGGAGGGGACGAAGGAGTTGTTTGCAATACAACCACCAGGAGGTATGCTGTAAATTGAATAAATTGTGTAGCCTGACGTGATGAGCAAGATTTATAGTCTAGAAGTGAGGAAGCAAGGAAGATAAATGGACGAACCAATGTCCAGTTGGTCATTCGGTCGACAGAACTAGCACCTGGGGGAAGTGAATTGATTTGCTGTGTGGTTCGTCCGGATTGGATTGCCGATTGATGAAGGGAACAGTCAGTTGGCAATTTGTGTTGCAGACGCATACGGTAGATCATTGACTTCGGATGGCAACCACCACAAGGTGCAGTCTTTGATAGCTTTGGAGTGTGTAAAAGTATTTGAAGGGGATATGCAATCAAGTGATGTTCAACAGTAAATGATGGATTGGGGCGAGTTCGGACGGACTGAAGTTTCAGCGAAAACGAAGCATTCCTTTCACGACAAGGTGCCTGTTGCTCATACCTAAGGCGTGTTCCCCCATTAAGGTACAAGAATTGGCTGTCCTTCTTTCGGGCGCCAGTTTTGAGGCGCCGTTTGAGGTAGACAGCTGACTTCCTCAAGCAATTACAAGCTTGCAGGTACTTCAAGAGGACAACAACAATGCACTAAAATTGTGTACATCAGGCTTAAAATGTGAACAAGTGCAGCAAGCCTCCGAGTTTGATTCAGATCGTGTATATCGGCTTGAGGCTACCATACTTAGATGACTATCATTTTGACAAAAGCGTCTATTTAAAGAGAGGACACCACGAAGCCATCGTGGGGTTGTGTCTAAGTGAGTGAACTTCTTCGACGAAGATTTGTAATTTGATGGCCAACAGAGCATTCTCATTGAAATCAGAGACAATCGTAGAGAGTACAGCTTATTAATGTTATTGTTGACGGTATATTGTACCGCCACCTTTTTGTTTCCTCAAGAGTTCCCCTCAAATGCAGTCGTTTTCAGACTGGTACAGAGGGTTATGGACGCATGTTGCGAAGCTGGAAGTGATGTATTCTAGACTATACTCTCCAAGCCAGTTTCCTTTAGAGATCTGAGGATGTAAAATGGCTCTGATGATTTTTAGTCTTCCTCTGATATAAGGCGCTTGCCACGATATCTTCGTCTTGTGTGGACTAGTTCTGGCATTGCATTAGATTCTCAATAGAATCTGCCTTATTCTGAAACTCTGAGCTCCCTTTTTTTATAATTTGAGCACGCTCAAGGAATTACTAATACCTTTAAGTCAAGACACAGCACGAGCCGAAGGTATAGAGGGAGAAAGTGAGAGGAGGTACCTGTGCAAATTGGTTTTAAATATCTGCGGATTGTAGTCTGTGGGAAATATTAGGCTAAGAAGTGCATTCCATATTCGTGTAGTGCGGCTGTGCAACCGAAAGTAGGCCTAATGGTTGGTTGGTTAAATGGTGGCGAAACGGGTTTTGCGGTTGAATTCATGAAGAGGAGGAATGCAGTTGGCTAGCTCACTGGAGCATCGTTTGATAAGAGGAGACTACTGCATTGCCCTATTAAGAAGCATGTTAAGATACGGAGGTTGTTCTGCCTCATTTTGATAAGTGCCTCAAACCTCTTTCGGTTATAATTGACTCAAGAGTTTTTTTGCCTGTTTCATGCCATGAGCGTTGATCCAGGCTTCTGTCGGGTACCTTCTTTCTAGTTCCCTGAATTCTTCCCTGAGGACATGGTCTCCTACTTCTTCTTCTTCTTTATTTGGAGCTACAGCCCGGAGTGGAACTGGGCCTCAACCGTGGTCTCCTACAGCTCAGAACAATTCAGGCCTGGGAAAAGGTCCGATGGTATCCTAGGGAATCGGCCATTTCACCTAGGATACCATCGGAAGGAAGGAAGAACAACCCACTGCCTCAAGCGCCAGCAAAGTGTGTGGCTAATCGTGAGTGGTTAATTGAAATTGAAAGCCATCCTTCGCCCTCAGTTGGGCTGGAGGCTTCAACCGAAGCAGTGTGCCTAATGCTCTGCAGTTTTTGAGACGAAATTTAAGTATCGTGAGATGATTATTTCAAGTTCCTGGTCATATAGATCAGCCACCTTGCGAACGTCATCGCCCCCTTGTCAGACACACAACACTAATCACAAATTATTATCAAGACGAATGCCACTTGGGGCCCTCTTCAGCAAGTCCTCCTGAAGTATTCGCTACATGACACACACAAATGCCCTCAGCCATTCATCATACGACCTTTATGAGGATACTTACATTACGCATACAAGACGAGTACAAGCACATGGAAGACTACTTGATTTAGTCCCTAAAACACCACATCCTTGCAATGACAATTCATATAAGCTTCAGGGCCAACTAGATACACCCATCCGTGTTTTTTTTCGTGTGTTCTTCCCCAGCTGTCCTTGAGGGAAAAAAAAACTTGAGTTCTCAGAAAAATGACGAAAATCCTTTTGCTTAACGATTAATAGCTTTCAGTCTGTCATCAAAATATCCTCACCACTGCTCGTTCCAAAGTAATTATTCTTTACGTCTGCTCAGAGATGAGCACATGACGAATATCCTTGAAAAAACAGAAAGACGGGCACCAAACGCTGCGAGACCGATTCAAATTGGGAATTCAGTCGAAAATCTCATTCGCATCCCTCGCAAGCGAAACTTTGAAAGGAGTAATAAGCAGCTCTCTTCAGCAGCAAATGCATCGTCCTGACATTTGATTCGATTATCCCTTCTTTTGCAGCAGACATTTTCCACCTGAGAGTATCAACTTGCATGGGCCATCACCGCCATCACTGACACACCCAAGCTCACAGTGTGGGCTGGCTGTGCTCACCCACCATAAGCCGGCTTTCCTTTTCAGGATTGTCGGTTAGAGTTGCTTTTTTTTCTGCATCTGCATGGCCTTCTTTGCTCTTTCATCTATGACAGTTGCCAAAGGCAGATGGGTAGAAAATTTTACATTTGATGCTGAACGGGGACTTGCGGAAGGGGAGGATGTGGATGCATGAGAGTGCATGGGAGTGCATGGCCTTGTGCATCGGATTGAATTGATTATAGCCAGTTTAATGCTCCAGGATGATGTTTTCTTCTTACTTTGCCTTCACTTCCGCTTAGTTTGAGTCGTTGGCAAGTACCTACGTCGCTTAGTTGTCATGTTAAATTGGCTCATTTGGGGTCGTTTTACCTTTACTTGAGTTGAGAATACACTTACGTCCCCTCTTTGAAGTGGTTCTTCTTCGCAAGGAGCGGTCTTATGACAAAACCTAATGGAGTGCATTCAACTTTCATGGAGTTCACTATGAAAGGGGATGATGTCCTTGCTTGGAATGAAAACTAGGGGCTCTATTCAGGATGAGATGGAGAATCATTCAGCTTCATAGACCAGGAACTTTGCCTTTGGGCTTCTGTAACAAATTGTGTGTTACTGCTTGACTGTCTATAGACGACTTCTTCTTCCGCCATGGTCCGATGTGGACTTGATTGATTCAACTACAAATGTGAGTGTTTCAACCATAAGGCCTCTTTAGCTGTGGCTACTTGTTTCCTACTACAAAGGTGGGTGTTCCAACCACAAGGCCTCTTCAGCTGTGGCTACTTGTTTCCAGTTGACCGTAGCAAAGTTGGCATGCAGTGTGCCTTGGACGAAGGCTTGGGTTATCCCACAGACTCGGAATCGACTACCAGCGGCATCCTTGTGATAAGTGTTCTTGCAAAGGCTATAGACACTGTTGTAGATAGGTCTGGTGACCAGATTTGATTGGTGAACTCAATTCATTAATTTTCAGGGTTCGAACAGAATGGTGCAACATTATTCACAGCTCTTGTCATAAGGCAAATGTTTCCCTAAATGGTACGCTATGTTAAAAAATCCACGATGTAGTTATGATCAATCAGGAATCGGTGCACATGCAACCAATTTCAACCGTGGTTATAGCAAATTCATCTCAAAGGTTTGACGACATACCAAGTCGTCAATGTTTTTAAAAAAAGCAGGAAACTTGCAAGAGGGAAAACATGTGAAGGAGTAAATGATGTGGAACTCATTCGAAAACATTTTAAACCAACTCACTGACAATGGCCATACTTTCGTGAGCTTACTGAAAAGATACATCCCATATTTTGCATCCTCCATCGAAAGGTGTATTGGGATGAATCAGAAGACATGGTGGATCCAATCACCATGTCTTCTAATTCATCCCAATTTGACTGACCACCTGCTGAGGATTATCCCCCAGTCACGCATACAACCAAAATAAAGTCCAACTGTAATTTTGTTGATATTTTGTTGGATATCTCCAAAGGATCAGCCAGCTTAAGGATTTGCCATTTAAAGCTCAGGGAAATCTAATAAATTCCACCACCCCTTCCAACCGCACTCCACACGTTTGCACTTCGCCCTCAGCAAAGACAACTAACAGTTCTGAAAGAAATTTAAAGAAATTTTATTTCCATTTATCTACAACTTCCGTCCGCCAAGAGACTTCAGCAAGAAAATCTGTCAGAAGCTAGAGAAGGACAACTGCACAATCAGGTCTCTAGGTTGCAATAAAAGCAAATCCCTAGCACCATCCTCAAGCCCTTGCCTCGCCTCGTCGCTTCCCACAGCACTTATACAGGATCATAAATATTCCAACGGAAACTTTCCTTCCTACAGGTAAGCACAAGAAATTGTTTGTCTGTGCTCCACTCCAGCCCCAAGGGGGACTTGTGTGTGACTGTGTGTGGTGCGGGATGGCGTGCGATGCCAAATGCGGGCCACATAATGCCACTCTCGTGCATTCCAAAATGCCAGAGAGTCGACTAACATCAGAAAGGATTCTGGAAACTAGCATCGCCTCACCTCCGCCTCCTTTGTCCGCAAAAAGAATCACAGAACGGTGAAGGATTGTACAGGAGGGACGTACACGAAAATAGAAAATAATCGTTGTATTCAACTTTTATACTCCTTTGTTGGTGTCTGCCACCTTCCTGAACGACCAGGACACTACACTTTATCGGCCACCCCCTCCATCCCGGTCCCACTCTCTCGATCTTGTTGTGCAAACTGTGACAAAGGTGGAAAATTTATGATCGAGTTTACTGCTTTTTCTCCATCGATTATGCGGAGCGAAACGATACGCTTACGGGTCAGGCTCGGAGAGGACCCTTATCCTCTGAATCGTTTAAGGATAACGTTGTTCACGGGTAAGACGCTTGTGTGGCCTGATACCAGTGCGGTGTTATATGGTTGGTTATGCCCTGTTCACAAATCTCTCCCTACTTTGTCATGGTCCCACACCCGTCGTCGACCCCCATGAGGTCTTTGAGATGAAACGGGACAACAAATTGAGCAAAAGTCACTCGAAATTGAAGACAAAGGAAAAAAAACCAGGGATTTCCCATGAAAGATGCACGTGCAGCTGCATGCGCTCCTAATGGCAAACACTTGTCATAGGTGCGGCAACTGGGTTGTCAGCGATGCCATTCATGGGGGGTGGCTGGGATGAATCATCTAAATGTTTTGCTGCAGCAAAATGGATGCTGGTATAAATCCAGTGTAGTCGTTTGTCATGGTTTATGAAGTCATTGCGCAGACAATTGTGTACGACATCCCAAGCGAACCCCTGCGATGTCTCTGTGATGTTTCATTCACATGTGTGGCACTTTCTTAATACGGTTATCTGTTTGAAGCGATTGCACTACTTACGGATTAGGATGGGACAGCTAACTGTGTGTTGCTTACCTGAAAAGAGAGAAAGACCATGGATTAGATACGTTCGCAAGCAAGGATCAGAGGGGAGTGGATAAGGATCCTCCTTTCAATCATTCCTCTCAACAGACAAACACATTTCTTTGAAGGAAGGACCATCAAGGACATAAAATGCCATTACATTCGACATTTTCCCCCTGTGAGATGCTAAGGACTAAAGTGGTAAATTCTATTAATTATACTAATTCCGTTACAAGTTGAAGCTGTAAATGCAATGAATTCCATTACGATCTAGAGCAGCGCTCCCTTCAGCCCGATGTGCGTAGGTTGCGCCAGCCTGGGCGTATAGGAACTCTTAAGAGACCGTGAAGAGCCATTTGCACAGAGCAGTGACGGAAAAGTGCTTCGACGTGACATGGGGGGAGTGAATCAATTTACAACCCTCAGTGTGTGTATCGGTATGGGGTGGAGCAACATGTTGGTGTGCTCTCGTCTTGAAGTCACGTACTAGTCATTGAATAGATTCAGTCAGAAGTTTGGGTTCAGGAGTATTTACTGTCTACCGAGTGACGGGGAATGTATCAGAGATTTTCAAATGGAGGGTGCGTGTATGTCAATGCTAACAATATCCACTCTGGGTGTCGATGTCACGAGCCCCTAAGCCAACGAGTAGGTGTAATTTGAGGAATTTTCCGAAGGCGAAAAGGCCTTCTAAAAAGATTTTTGCAACAAGAGAAACCAAAGGAAGGGAGTGATGTATGACATTTCAGAGTCTTTGCAAAGAGGTTCAACCCGTGTTCCCAAAAAAAAAAAACAACAGATTTGTATTTTCCTCCCACTTATCGCATAGGCGGATTGTATGCTTGATCTTTTGATTACTTCAGTTAAAAAAAATGCTCCAGCTACAGTGCTACACTTTCTTAGAAACCTTTAAATTTTGATGTGGCACTCATGCTACTGCCAAATGAATTCAGAAAACATTAATCTTGTACTTTGTAAATTCTGTAAGATAAAAATTCGGGTTTCGTGAAAGTCTGTGCTCGAGCAGCCCCTAGGTTCTACAGTGTAGCTTCAAGAAACGGGGGAATCTACGATTTTCCGGACTGTGGACGGCTGAATTTAAACAGCTTCTAATATGCTGAACATTGATGTTGACTAGAGAAGGGTGGAGCCGAGAAATTGAAAGTTGATCGGGTTGGGTAGATAGACAACCAGCGTAGTTGCCTATCTCCACTAAGACCCGGGGGACAATTTTCCTGATATTTCCTCATATTTCAAGATTCAAGAATTAAGTTGATTTTCGAGCATCAAGAAATATCGTGTGCCCAAAATCGCTTTTCTAAGGAAATTTACTTCGGGTAATGTGGTTCTTAATTTAATATGGTGCTAATATGAAAGTCGGGGACAATATTTCGAAAAGATGAGTTCGTCAAGGACAAATTGTAGAAAATTGTGTGCGATTTAACGCTGCATTGGTTCTTAGTCTTTGAAATTACCGTTCAAACAGGAAATGAAAAAAGCCTGGATTCATCGTGAACTCGTCTGCTTCAAACGTTTTACCACAGATTCGAGAATTCAACATCCAGCAATGCTTGAGTGAAACCGTCTTCCAATATATGGATCCTCATTTCTTTTAGCCTTAGATCCATTTTTTATAATTTGCGTTGAATTATAAACGCAGAAAAACCTTATCGCTCAACACGCTACTGCAATAAATTTCGAGGACTGACTCATAATTTTGGAAATTAATTCTACTCTTGGTAAACAAAACAGCTAGTCAATTCTTCAGATGTCTCTACGAACAGTGCTGCCAACATAAATTTCACAATAAAAAAGCGCCTGCATATAGTCGCGCAGAAAAACTAAACAAGGAATAAATTACCAGAATCGAAATTTGTTTAAATGAATGAACTGGTTTTTAGCTCATAAGATGTTGACATCCTAGCCTAGTGAAGGGTGTCATGACATTCAGCAAACAACAAATCTCTGATAGGTCTTATGCATTTGGTAGGTCATATGAATTAAGTTATCTTAGAGAGACAACATTTTGACACTTATTCACCAAAATCGAATAATGACACATGAAGGAATTCGGGGCAGAATCCATAAGTATCTGAGTTTGCAATGAGGTGGCATTGGTAGAGGATACTGGGATCAACGTGTTCTATTGATCTATCGTCGTTTGACTCCAGTACCCCCTGAGTTACGTATCGCAACATATCAGTGCAACTTCCACTCAAGAAACATTGCATCTATGTACAGTATTTGTCATATTTTTACACCTCCAATTTGTTTACGCATTTTCCTATTTCTCCATCCTCCTATTTGTTTACATCTTTACGATAAGTAGCGTCTTTTTTAAGTTTTGCCTCCTCCTGTTTGTTTTCGTCTAAGTAATTTACTAACTACTTCATTTCCGAAACCCAATTCTGACAGCTCTTTCGTGCGAAGCAATTTGTATGGGAATTTAAAATTCGGTGCAGAAAAATATTTGTTAAAAATTAGATAAAATAATATATATATATTAAAAATATATAAATATAAAAATAATTGATTTTAAATACCGAGAAAAAAGTGTGGAATCGCATAATGAAAAATGTAAACAAACCACTTATGCGCCAGTAACTATTCATTGTGCATTTTATCATTATGTGAATAGTGAATAATATAAAGTGTTGTTTTACTGCACATTCATTGTTTTATAATAGAAGAATGTCTGAAATAGTGAAATACACCTGAAATTCGCACATTACATACATTAT
This sequence comes from Eristalis intricaria, assembly GCA_964034865.1. Taxonomy (NCBI): domain Eukaryota; kingdom Metazoa; phylum Arthropoda; class Insecta; order Diptera; family Syrphidae; genus Eristalis; species Eristalis intricaria. Next base: position 50,805,258 of record OZ035874.1, read on the forward strand.
TGCATATTATGTACTACTACTATAGCAACAATTCCAAGGCGTTTACTTCGCGTAGTTCACGTGAAGAGTTCATAGAAATTTGTTTCCGTTTAAAGCAATAAGTTCATTACATATTTTAAACAATTTCTTATAATTAATTAAAGCAATAAACGCAACCAACATAATGTATTATTCTTTCATTTTACACAAAGCAATTGTAATATTATTGTTGAGTACTCGTTAACATCACACCGTAGATTGTCACTTATTTTTATGTACATTAATCTTTTTCCATAATTAACGCTACACTCTGTTTGTAAAAGGTCTAAAATTACTTGTTATAAAATTGACATTTCTTTAATTCATTTTTGCTGTAATCAAGCTCTAAATTTGTGTATTCTGCTTCACTTTGATATTCGTAGGACTTAATCGTCTAATTGTTTGTCTAAGCTCTTTCTCTTTGCTGTTGACGACGTAAGACATAACCTGTGTCCTCGTAGTATTAATAAGCATCATTTCATTATAAGGTGGTATGAAAAGTGTTTTTGTTAAAACAATTTGAGATATTCGTCAAAGTGTTTCGTTTTTTTTATTGTACTATATTGGAAAATATTTTTACATACATACATACGCTGCACTGAATATATTTAAATTAATTTGTTTAACAAATTATGACGAAATTACACTAAATATTGTTCACCATTCGATACCCGAATTTACCACCTTTCATATTTCACGGCTCCACCTCTCTTTCGAGTCACTGACAATGCTCAAAGAGTATTTCCTGTCTAGAAAAAACTTCTCAAACTTGGCCGTTCGGAGTCAGAATTAAACTGTAGGTCCCCTCCAATCGTGAAAGAACAATAGCACGCACGAGGGGTTGCTGAGAAACTACGCCCAGGTCCGCCTCGGACTGTAGCGCCACCTATATTATTATTATTGTTCACCATTCAGTGTGTTTGAATGATAAAAGAACAACAATTCTATATTAAACTGGTGCTTTGCTTACACTTTTCAGAGTAGCATCCCTCAAAAACAATCACAGATAGACAGTTGACAACAAAAATGTCTGCACTTTAACTCTGCCGTAAAACATTTCCAATAAAAAATATTTGTTTTCTATTTTTTTCTGATTTTTTTTTTTTAATTTCCCACTACATTTCGCCATTTGTACGTAAATTCCTATCCCAGTTCTGACAGCTCACAATCCTTTACGTATACGTGGTACCAAAATTATTCGCAAGAGGTATAGGTCGATCGGTCAGTTAGCTTCTGTGAATGTGCACTATGAACCATTGACCAACCAACATAGTGTGTATCTTGTCCCCTTTCAGCGGCAGCTTTGTCACTACAATTTTTTGTTTAATTTCCACAGTTCTGTTATATAAAATGAAATTTTACATTTTATATAAAATGAAATTTTACATAATTTTATATAACAGAACTGGGGAAAATAAACAAAATACTTAGAGAAGCGAATTAATGGCGAAAAATAACATTTAACATATTTCACTGCTCACCCACTCTTAAAAAATAAAGTCCAAGTTCATGTTAGATTGAAGAAAACCATAGATTTTCTTTTTCATTGAAGCTTGTAGATACGTGCTTAATTATATTTTATGAAATCCCAATAGATCGTTCCCATCAAGCTTGAAGTGCTTTCAGTTGTCATTAGCTGTGGCCGCCAAAACAGGTGTTTGTTCACAGCAAATAATTGTGTTGAGAACAGCAGAAAAGGAAAAGAAAAAATGAACACCGCAGTGAGCAACAATGAACTGATATTAACGCTGTAAGCATATACGGTAACGACTACCTGTCACGGACTCAAGGGGGTTTTAACTGGCTTTTGCCAAAAGCGCGAGGTTTCTAAACCCCGAAAATGTATGGCGAGACCTTGGAGGTTCGGAAAAATGTGATGAAAAAAAGCGGTTTGTTAGAAAGGGGACGATGTGACACTCCCTTTATACTTACAAACCAAATTCTTATACAAATAAACCATTCTCTAATTTTCCCTCTGTTGTGCTCATCGAATGAGTTTGACAATGAATCCGTTCCTTGACTACATAAATGAACTTCTGAACTGATTTGTCCCACTTTAATGTTGCCACAGTTGCAATTCTGCAACCATCCCGCAGCCGTTTATAATTCAGCGAAACACTGCTAGAAATTCATGGAATGTGTGTAACGAAATAAATGTGATGCGATGCCATGAGTTGCAGGAATACGAAACCAATCTAACTCCATCAGCATCAAAGGCTAATAGCCAAATCAAATTTAATACGCTCACCTTCCGAGTGCATGCACACGAAAGTGGAGTGCTTCATCAGCTTCATCGCCGTCATACAACACTGTGAATAAGATAAATAACACCCTACACCTAATCCGACGGCACTGCATTGCACCCGACAGTAGAAATCTCGTGTCAGAATGAAGGCACGTTCATTTAACACTATGTGTGTATATTCGCCCTAAGGAGCAGGTGTGTTGTCCTCTACACCCGTCTGCATAATCAAATGAATCCTCTTCCGCACAATCGACTCCAATTCTGCCAAATGAAGTGGAGTAACCTTCAACTTTCTTCAATTTGAACAGTCTGAGACGGCATTCAGGAGCATAATTTTCTCTCAAGCAACACCCCGCTTCTGAAACCAATTTATTCTGACAACCTGACAACGCTTAATATAGGAACAACAACATCAATTACGATATATCCTCTCCCCCCGTCGTCGTCGTCGTCTGCCATCCATGCAAATAATCTATAATACACTGTCGATGCAGGCAAAACCAAACTTTATCGGTAAATCATCGTCTTCCTCCAGAGCGGCAAAAGCTAAAGTATGTGTGTGTGTCTAGGTTACGTCTGACACAATCCAGCCACAAAACTGTAGGACGAACTTCCACGGAGGTAACAGTTAATTAAAGTTTTACACTAAATAAATGAAACCGCGCGATGTTAGGAAGCCGTAATCGTCTTAAGGAAAGTTCCTCGTCTCCTGACAGACTATGCCAGCATCGGCAGGTGGTGGTGAGGCATCGTGCCCTGTGTACAATGTAGGTGCGCACAAGGTGAGTTGTTACCCACAGAGATTATTGAGTAATACTATTGGAGCTTCGAACAAAATGGCAGGGACGCAAAGAGCCCCCACACTGAAAAGTGCTTGTGAAAGCAGGGAGAACATTTTTTCGCCGCCCCATTACGTGGTGTGGTTGGATAATGGATGGGGTGAGGGTGGCAGGCATCACCACCAGCGCATTCAAGCCCGATGAAAGTTTCCATCAACACGCTCACCGCAGGGGTAACCCCCTCCGTCGGCGGGGATATACACAAGGCATAGCCGGCAATGCGAACTCGATCCATAAGCCCAACAATGTGTCAGTGACAATGACACCTACATCACCAAGGACCTCTGCTTAACGGCAACCCAATCGTTGCTATTTTCTATTGTCACACCGACGGCCTGCAGGAAGTTGGAGCCACAAATACTCCAAACTGATATTCTATTTGAAGATAACAGTGGGGGCATTCTCTTCGTCCTGGCGATGGTGGCACACCTAGTGTGTGGAGCCCTGGGAACAGCTAACAGAGGTAGTCAAACAAGGATCGTCATGAGGACAAAAATTCGAAAACTCGAAAAGTCACCCTCCCCGGGTGTAATTACAAAGTTAGTTATCCTCATTCTTTTCTAATTTGTCCTTTTGTCCTTGAAGAGCGAGTTCTGGCTGCCCCTTTGGACGGGATGGGCGGGAGGATGAATAAGATAGTTCTGTTGTGCTGTGGAAGTTGTATCGTTACTTTGAATCGCCGCTTGGAGATTGCTATGGCTGGTGAAAAATGGATAAACTGTTCAGCAGTCCCCCGAAGGACTGGGCAAAGTTGAGTCGGTGCCACTGGCGTGACATATGCATATTTTCTAAGGCAAACCACACTTGAATGAATCTGTCATGTAACTTAATTCATTTCCATCCACAGCAAGAGCACACACTCATCACCCCGCTTGCACGTCCTGTCACCAGTTCAGCACCTCAACTTGCCTTGGAATCTGCTGCTTCACTTTATCAACAAACCACGAGTGGATGACAAAAGTCGGCACAGTCTTTTCTTGCCCTAATCACCCATTGTGAGTGGAAAACTGTAACAAACCCGCAACACAATCAAAAGTGACTCGGTTACTGGTTGAGGCGGAGGGGGCATCTAAGCCATTCACAAGTCAGAATAAATTTGATATCATCTCAGAGTCACACGGTTGTGTGTAAACAACCCAGCAGAACTGGATTGTACGGTGAATTGCATGGTCTCGGATGATTGGCGGTACTGCTCAGAGAGCGGACTGACGAGAGATGTGAACGAATTGAAATTGGATATCCGGTGATTTGGATGGTTGTCACAGGACATGGCGTTTTTATACTCGGTACGGTAAGTGAATTTGAGACATTTTAGAAATCAAAACATCATATGAAGGACGATCGGACGTGGCATATTGTTCACTTGGTGAGCTCTGAAATGTTGGTGGTGCATGGACGAGTCGAGGGAGGGAACTGTTGCAGCAGTGACGGGCTTGTAGAATGGAACAAAGGCAACAAGTCGTGTGATTAATTTAGAAATGTTTGTTTTTTTTTATGTAAAACCTTAATTAGAAATAAAATCAAGCCTTGTATGGCGTGACGGCAATCGGCATGACGCTGTCACGCCATCACGCTTTCACTACTGCAAGGAAGTATAAATGTATTTTGTATAATTTATTGCGCTATAAATGTATTTCGCTCCTCGGCAGTAATGCCCACACGTATGCTGGGAAGGCTAATGGCATGACGCTGTCACGCTATCATTCCCTCTACCACATGGTAGATTTTATTTATTTAGAAATGTTTTTTAATGGAACAGAAAAAATTACCCGCATGCCGTGATGGCATGACGCTGTCACGCCATCATGCCTCTTTTACCGAAATTGAGTTTTGCTACCGCTCTCGACTTGACGCAATTGAAACGTGCTACCATTCCAACGACATCGCTGTTTCGGTGGTCAGGCACATCCACGAGGTGGCCAGAAATGAAGGAATCTCCAGGATCACCAGTAAATAGAATTTTCCCATCTTGACCACAAGATAGAGGCTTAATAACCAGACGAAAGACTGTGGTACGCGTAAGCTTCCGGGGTGGTTTCCAGGTAAAGAAGGATTCTGCTTACCAGAGGGGTAAGTTCCTATATACTATGCATCTCTGGGCGGGTGATCTCTCTATAAAGTAGGACAGCAAAGTCCTCCTTTTCGTCAGCAATTTGCGGCTTCTGAACAATTTGTGTTGCGGGTATAATCCCGCTCGACAGTCTCGCAATCGAAAGGCATACCAAAGGCGATCGACAAACCGCTCAGAGTCTTGCTTAAACAGTATAAGAAAGGAAAAGAGAGCAACCTCAGTGACGATGCGGCAAGCCACCTCATCAAAGGACACCAGCAAAGGATACCTCTAATCTACCTCTAGCAAAGGTAGATGAACTGACACACTCACACAATCGAAACGTGGACAAAGGGAGCACGCGGAAACTGTAGTTTCGAACTTATGTAGTTCCTGTCGGGACACCAGGCCTTTCGGAAATATCTTCATAGATTGGGGCACGATAGCTCACCTGAAGACGATGAAGACGAAGAACACACGATTTTCTACTGCGGGCTATTTGAAAGGACAAGAACAAACACAGGGATCCTAGACGGTCACAAGACGGAATTAGAACATAGAGGCAATCTTTGCCAGCATATCAAATGTGCATACCGAGCTAAGACGGCTTGAAAGAGTTAGGCGAGCCGAACAGCCAACGCCAATGTGATTAGCACGTAGGCGCACACGATACTAATACTCGGGTCTAGGAATCGTGCACAGGCTAATAGTATTTTGGGAAGATCATCACATCCGTTGGCGGTTCCAAGAAAAAAAAAAAACATCTCTCGACTTCCTTGTCCTACTTGGACCGATAAACCGCTGGAAGTTCTCAAATTTGGCATTCAGAATGGTCCTTGTACTAAGAACCTTAGCTCGTATTTGTACAACAAGGCTCATTGAGAGCTGCCGGCATTGAGGTTGTGACAGAACACCAGAATTGAACTCAATCCCTGCAACTTGTCTCGTCCTGCGTGCTTTTAAGGTCCAGGTCGCAGATTAATTGCGGCCAGAAATCTGAGCATACCGTTGTCCTTTCACTGATTGGGTGTTTGTAATTAATGAACACGATCTGACTGAAACGAGGGAAAATACAACAGAAGCATGTTTACCAAAGAATTTGGGTGCCATAATATAGAACATCTGTGATCTCAGGAAAAAAAATAGCCTGGCACTGTCTTTGGGTCAGTTCTTGAGCAGGCGGTGTTACTGAGCCATTCATCCTCTAATGATGCCAGTTTATTGAATAGATTGCTAGTTACCATCGCAAGAAGAGACCGACCGAGTCATTTTTATTTGCTTTTCATTTACTTCCTAAGCCCAACGGGATCAAACACATCTTCCGAGAGCAATCATTACAGCACTTCGAAGGTGGAAGCATTGCCAATTTATCTGCTTTTTATACTCAGCACTAGAATAAATCTCACATCCTTACATCGCCTGCAGGAATAAGTAATCTGCACGAAAATAATAATATTTCGCCTGCCAGCCTGTCTCTGTTTTATCTCCCGATCTACTTTACGATCTCAATCCGCCCCAATTGCTCGCCTTAGGTGTGCCCGTTGCACATGACCAGTTCACTGCTGCCAATTATTTGGTCCATCCCCACTTGGACTGACACTCCATTCGTTTCAGTGATTCTCCAGGGGGAACGCTTAATGTCAGGATCCATCGGCAACTACTTCATACGGCACCATTATAATTCATGACATAAAAGAGTATCTCTTGCTTCCTGTCCAATGCTGTTCGAATGCGACCAATCGCAAACGAAAAGAAAAAAAAATCAACTCTTCATGACGTCGCATAAAATTCCGTTGAAACAACAAAGAAGCGCACTGGCATGGCCGCCTCAACAAATGGTTATCAATAAAATCATACATTGCCATAGGTGGGCCATAAACGAGCCATTAAAAGTTCAGCCAACCAACGTACTGGTCCATGCTTGCCGCCCTCCAGCAGTCACCCGGCGACGGCTCATTGTTCATGACGCCAAGTAGTATAACTCATGAGTGCGTAACAATCTTCTGTTTTATGGTCACTTTTATATTTCAAGCCCTTCAGTGCTCCCCTTCATGGCACAACACTTTCGCGCGTACAGACTCTTCCCGTCACCGTGACGCCTGGTCCACATGTCCACGGACGTGTGATGTGTGTACTTGCTGTGCGATAAATTAACCACTTTGTTGTCTGTCTCCAAAATGTAACAGAGCAAATAAAATGCGAGCCCCTTCATCTCCTCGCACAATGTAGTCATTGCCCGAGTGCCTCTCCAGTCAGTCAGGCAACCGCCTTATGTTCGCAACAATTCACAAGTTATCCAAACAATTTGTGAAGCCTTAAAGCCTATCAAGCCCCCAAAGGGGAGCGAGCTTTAAAAGTACGCTGCTTACACACAGCAGCACACCAACACACCAACACACCGTCAGACAGTGGTGCCTCGTAATGCCATTATCCTAATCATATTGACAGTCAATGGAACTCATTTTGACTGTCTTTCCCGACCCTCCAGTGTGAGTTCTTTTTTGTTCCTGCCCACCGACGGGGGATGGGACTTTACGCACAGCTGTTAGTGGCACTGATGAGTGTTCGCTTAATGTTATGTGTAAGCCGTATCGTACCCCGCCCTGCACACGAACACATACACGCTGTGTTGTTTCCTCTTCGCCAGGACCGCTGTACACTCGCTCGCATATGAAAGAACAGAAGGCGGAAAAGTGTTAGCCTATAGCCGTAGACATGTAGATTCCGTTCCACTTGCTGGCTCGACGTTGGCACGTGTTTAACTTTCAGTAGGTCGGTGCCATTAGAAGTAAGGCGAATCCTTTGTACAAAGGCCTCCATCCCCACGCTGACTGCCGACGATGAGTGTAAGTATCGAAAAAGATTATTCGAAAATGAGAAAACTTCTGCAATGGCATGTTGTTTATGAAGGACTCCCCTTGAGCGCGGGCGAGAACAGCGAGGCGGCTGAGGATGGTAGGGAAATTTATTTTATTTATTTTCGTATTTCCTTCAATTCGTTTGAAGTTGACTTATCGTAATCCGTTTTCAGTTTGATTACGAGTGCACATTATTTTCGGAGTGGTTGGAGGTTTGGGGTTTGGGGAGCGAAAAGGACACATTTACAGATGGCAAAGTCGATAATGAGGTACATTACGAGAATTGAATAGCAAACTGGCTGGCTGGCCGACTGTGAATGGAGGCGTGCGACCGGGTATTTGCAACCATCAACAGATGGATAAAAGGTTGTTTGAAAGTTGAGACACGTTTCCATTTCGTGGAGCGTTACCTCAAAGTAAAGCACTTCGTGGAATACATTGACACTGCGTGTGATTGAGGTAAAAGGAATTTTATTCATACGCACACAGGTCTGTCGGTTGTGGGTGGTGGCGCCGAGGGGGGGAACCGTTTGTATTCAGAGACGAAGATTGATGAGTATTTGTTTAGGGTCAGTGGTCGTTGGTTATCAAGCAAGTTCATCAGGAATCCACGTTAATGAAGGACCTTGTCCAGCTAGATAATCTCATTTCAAAGGCAACGCATGAAAGGAATTTGAGCAGTCTTCTTGGTCTGCAGGGCGCGTGGGTTGTACTGCAGGAGCACGTGTGACAGCATCTCGTGATGGAATTACGTCGGCGTACAAAGGGTCGGCATACTAGCTGAGACGAACTGGGAAACTGGAAAGTTTAAATGAATGGCGAACAGTCAGAGGTGGATCATCTGCAGCGTCTACTCGTGGTGTGCTATCGGTCCCTTAAAGATTGAGTGGACTTTTATGCGGATGGGCGGTTTATTCCTTTCAGGTATGCTCCCTAAGCATTGTTAGAGTCCGAAGATAAGAATTCAACCATAGCAGTCGACGCACGTACATATCTAGGGCACAACGGCGACCTGTTGCCACTAGCTTTGCATGTCTGGAACCAAAATAAGGGAGCCTGGAAATTCACAAGGCACTGCTTCGATTACTGATTGCCCTCTGAATGTGGATAAAAAATATCGTCATAAACCTAAGACTTGATACTTTCCAAATAACTCGTAATTTACTGAAACGAATTTACGGTACAATAAAATTTCTTCAGGAAACAAAACAATGCATTTATAGCCTAGCGGCAACGACTGGATTGCGCTGATAGTAGAGTGCTCGCCCCTGATTAGCGGAGTCTCCGGTCCGAATCCCAATGGAAGCAAAGTTGATACACTTTTATATGGTTTTCAAATCTGGTCCAATCACCATTTGCCGTTGGGATCAAATAAACGGTGGTAGAATCAGTGGTAGTAGTCTGACTAGGGGTATCACAATGGACCAATATGGTCTAAGTGTGCTGGTGAATGAACTAGCAGCTCGCCTACCTAACCTAACCTGGCCTAGCGATAAACAGCCAAAAAGGGAACACTCTTAAGGTAAGGCATAGATTCTTATGACTGTCAAATGCAAGCACGAACTGCATCTTAACACTGGATGCATTGCAGATAAGCTGTCTGTAAACTGCTATACAGTCCAGAGTCAGTCTGTGTCGTAGTTTGAGGTACAGTCGAACCCGGATAGTAGGACAGATCTTACATAAAAACAATTTAAAAAAAACCAAACAAGACAAATAAAATGGTGGGACAGTTTCAGGATAGGTAGGAAGTCAATGTTAAGTCAATTTCAGAAAACATAAAACTTTTTTCCTAGGAAGTCCCATGAATTCAGGATTTGTGTAGGATAAGCGGGCATGATTATAGGTTAGGTTCGGTAGTGTAGAGACTACTACCACTGATTGACACTGATCCTAACCAAATAAAAGCGTTTTAACTTTGCTTTCACTGGGATTCGAACCGGCTTCGAACTTGGCTGGCACTCTACCAACTGCGCCATCCAATCGTCTGATTATAAGTGAACTGTTTGTTCTGTCATATTCTTATGTGATATTAAGCGGCTTGTGCCATTAGGACATGGGCTATTATCCGGCATCGACTGTACCCAACTTTGTGCTTAGTCGCATCGGTTTCTGTTTTATTCGAAAACACTTCGGCCCGGCCGCATGTCGTCTATCCAATATTGACGAGCAACTTTAGACGATGATGTACAAATGCTTGGTTCTCAGAGCCGTGAATTCCATACTGGTGAAACCATCTTCATCTCCTTCATCGATATCAAACTGCCAAAGCATGTACTCGGACACCATGCCTCAGAGCAAGAGAGTCTATCAGAACTACTTGATATCAGACAGTAAAGTATATGCTCAGTGCATTCCAAACTGTGACTATACATTTGGTCTTCCCTTCCGCTCCCTATACACAGCCAACTAGGAAAAAGACTGTATCGTGGTCAAAGCTGGTTATGGCACCCAACGATACCAGCCGCTCGTTCACAATCTACGCCTCAATCCACGCCTCGACGCTGAGAGACCTTTTTTATGCGTGGGCTACTAATACCCCTAAGTGTCCGAAGTCAAGACACAGCCCGGGCCGACGGTATAGATGATGAAAGGGAGAGGAGGTACCTGTGCACATGGGTCTTAGGCATCTGCGTGCTTAAACGGTGGCAAATATTGGCCTGGGAACAGCACTCCTTCGAACAGAGCGTCTAAAAACGAATCTCAAAATTTATCCATGCGTCCGAAAGCAAACTTAATGGTTAACGAGTGTTACGGATAAAGTCCTGGAAATGAGGGATGCAATTGGCTACCTTACTTGAGCATCGAAACAGCAATATAACAGAGACAGAGAAGACACTATCCATGAATTGGGTCTAATGACTCTATGCCACTGTTGTCTTTTAAGACTTTAATTGTTCGCTTTTGAATTCTTTCTATTAGTTGCAGCTTGAGCTTTGGGCCATCAGACCAGATATTAGCGTTGTACTCAAGCCTAGGGCGGATGTAAGCCTCTTAAATAAAAGCCAAGTTCGAAGGGGTGGAATATTTCTTGCATCGATTAAGGAAACCTAAGCATTTAGTTGCATTTTTGGCGACCTCAAATATGTGATCGTTCCAACTAAGTGTTGTATTCATACACATACCAAGGACGAAATGTTTTCTGGCTTCAACGACCCAGCGCCATTCACGGATAATGGCTGATTGTGAAGGGTTTGCTTTAGTGACAGCAGACAGTGTTACGTTTTTGACTCATTGGCTCTTATCCCAGTTAATAACGCTGTCCAAATCGAAATTCAATGTGCTTAGCATACGCTGTCATTCTAATTCTACGGTCCAAGGGCGGGGTCATGAGTCTTGGCACGAATACGAACAGCTGAGACTGAGTCAACAGCGAAGGAACATATTCGATCAGAAGTACCAGGCAGGAGATCATTTATAAAAATGAGAGAGAGTGTGGGAGACAGAATTGATCCCCAACATGTGTTTGCTGGATATCAGACTTGCAGCTATGCAAAACAACTTCAACTGAACTAACTCCTAGAAGAAGGACCAAAGTGGGCCACAACTGCTACAGTGGTGGCAATAACCCTAACTGAACCTAACCTAACTCATAGGAGAAGAGTGTCGACGAATGACACCATTTGCACGCATTTTCGACAAAAGAGCTTGATGTCGAACTCTGTCAAACGCAAAGATTAGTTCCACTTTTCGGTGAGATATGATATCAAATGACCAGTGGACCTTGTGGGCGCTCATCTGTTTGTGTGTGAAATTAACTTCCACCCACCCACAGGCTCCAGTAGTTGAATTGCCCGTTCATGTCACGGCCTTGATTCAAGTTCTGGTACTGACAGTGCGGTACAGGCAAATGTTTGGCTTGACCGAGAATATAAGAGCTCCGTCATTGCCGTGGAAATCTGGTCCCAGGATACCAGAAGTTTCCTCATGTGCTCAGAGTGACTTCTCAAATGTGCATTACCCCAAACAGCAACCCTTGGCTATAGACATTAGATGCTTACACAGAGCAAATGGCGACTCTGCCCTTTGTTCTCTGAAAACTGCAGCACCCTTGTCTCATCTAGATAGTGTTAGCCACCATTCCCGCTGACGGTATATGCTTTGTTCTGCCCACGTATGCCGAAAAGGCCCACCCATCTTAACCACTTCCATTTCATCACCGACAAACGCCTCATTAATGACACGCTGTGCATAAAACCTTATGGCCATTTATTGCCTGCTCTCAGGAGAAATCGGTTGATAACAAATGATGATTTATTCTGAACTTGATTAATCATCCCCAAAGCAACGCAGTCATGAAAGCCCCGATTAAGGCAACAAAAGGTATCCTGTTTCCCATTTGAAGGCGTAATTACACCATGCTTTCCACCTAAAGCCCACCTGCGCCCAATGGCCTATCGTCTCTTAGGTTCGCATGTCAGAACCACAGAAGCGGTTAGTTGCCGCATCCACATCGATGTAAAGAGTCGAGAACAAGGCCAAGGCCATAGCGCCACGATAAAAATCAAAACCCAGCGTCGGTCGCTCTAAAAACAAACTGCCTCCGCAACGACCTTAAGTTCATCATTGCCCCTTTAATTAAACTCATTTTTAGACGTGCAAACATTGACTGCGCATAATTGGTCCACCAAAGAGCGAACCTCGATATCCTATTATGCCGCACCAGGCGCACGAGGGTAGCTAAACATGTCTATTCATAACTGCTGCACATTGTCTGTACCACCTGGAGTACACATGAATGAAGGACCTTGTGCGCTTCGTTAGATTCAAACAAGGACCATGAAAACACTTGAGAAACCTTCACCTTCAGGGGGAAATTTATGAGGAACTCAATTTGTGAAAAATTTCGCAATTGGCTAGAGGGTGGCTTTTAGCGGGCTTTTCTTACCCGATACATGATTTTGTGGTTCAGAGTATTGGGCTTTACAATAAAGTTTTGGATGGCATTTGGGCTCAAAGCTTGTTTGGTATCTGGTGAAAGTTTGACAGTTCCTGGATGGTATACTGGGAATTTCTGTGGAGAGCTTTTGTCAGAAAGCTCTTTAAGAGGAATTCTTTGCCATTAGGACACTTTTAAACGGTCACATTTCGTCCGATTCCGTCGCATCGACTGCGAGGTTTGCTGGCAAGGGAAGTGAAAAGTCCGGCAGCCTACCGCGTGGCATGTTTGTAGAAATCGTATCAGCTTTCCGGTGAGCTTTTCACATAGTACGTTTACTTCCGATAGATAGCGGTTGATACTTGTTTGTGCGACGAAGTTTTCCCGTGTAAAAGCGGCAAAGTTAATTGCGTCTCGAAAGCTTTAAGGATTCAGATGATGGATGAGCAGAAGCTTGGGAATGGTCCTTTCCATTGATTTCGAATACATTGAATGCTTTGGGATAAATCTCCCAAAAAGCTGGTCGGAAAGCTTTTCAAAGCACAACTGAAATCCTTCCCTTAAAGTCACGGCCCACGACTCATGCTATAAGCTTTATTCTGCACTGTTGAAGTTGTTTCGAATAAGAGCTTTGTTTAGACTCAAGTTGGGGAAGAAACATAGAAAAAGCTTGTCTGCACCAAATCAATGGATACATGGAGAGGCAACTCAAAGGTGATTAGATACTTTTCGGAAATGTTTAAAACAATATAATGCTGTACTTTTAAAGCTCAAGTTATGGACTGTTCCACACATAGAACTTGACAAACTTGTGCATCAGAAGAAGGAAGGGTTATCTGTTCGTACAGCCAGGTGGGTAACATTTAAAAGCGCATCAGTAAATATAGGCACATAAATGTGATCTTTGATATATTCGAGAGGAAATATCTATAGACCACCCTATCCTGTACCGTGCTTTGAAGGTGATTAGAGCAAAAAGTGTGGGGTACTAACTCATCAAAGTTTCAGCCAAATATGTAAATTTATATATTTGTTACTACGGGTCCACGGACTATGGCCCGGACATTCCAAGGAGCCATCATCTTCGACCACGTCAACGACTTAATCAATCGACAGGAAATGGGGAGGAACATTATGCAACTCGGTAGGACTGAAGACGTAAGATAAGCCAAAGATTGATGATCGGTGTCTTCACCGCCGAGGGGACCTGGGTGCTCACCAACAAACGTCTACAGATGGCTGAATCTCTGGCGGAATGTCTCCAGCTACGCACACCAAGTTGGTTTACGTCCATTGTGTGCGCGATCTAAGTGTGGTCGTCCAACAGACTCGAAGTGGAAGCATCAAGGATAGCCACTAGCACACACATAATGAAGGAAAGTTATAGGGTTTAGTATTAACTGATGATACACCAAAGACCACTGCATCCATTTAGAGGAAGTGGATGGGGAGCCATTTGAGCTCATCACTTATCCACTTCGTCGACCAGCCTTGTTGACGGTCCTGAGAATACATAAATGCTCTAGGACAACTTTCTTCTAGTTTTCAAGAAAAAGTGGCCGCTAATTTGAATACTTGAGATTATTCTCTTTCTCGTACCATGAGCTTCGGCTTCAAGCACACATTAAGTCGCTGTGTATGGGGTAATGTGGCAACAGGCTAGATCGCCCTTCAAGGCCAGTTGTTGTTGACAACACCATAAGGACGCTACAAGAGGATTGATTGAAAGAACTGAACAAGAGCCGACATGTCAGTGTGGAACATGAGCTTAGTTTACCATTGCGAGCTAAGGAACAAAGGTCTAGGCTAACTATGAGGCCAAATTGTGTGCCATGCAATGGCCATGGCTGAGCCAGCATATTCAAGGGTTCTCATTCTTCAACACTGGGGCTACAGTTTGGATTTTGGAAAAACTGTTCTGGGCAGCTATACATGCTGGCCATTGTCAGTTACTCGATAGGGGAGGAGCAAAGACTTATAAATATTGTTCATATTAGAAATTGACACGCAGCTTAGAGATCGACGCGCTTTTTCACTGCGATACGGTGGTCACAATAAAAATCAACTGCAACAAGGTGCTCAACTTACCTCCAGCACAAGACAATACCACACCTCCATCGATAACTTGACAAGAAAATTGGGCAGTTTTCCAAAAACGCACAGAAACGGCATATTAATCAAAAATGTAGAAGTTTGATCGCTTTATTTGACTGGCTGACCATTCCCTCTTACCTTTCAGAATTGGAGTTCATGTACAGACAGAGGTATTCTTCTTTCTTTCTGTTATCCTGAGTAATCACATGATTTCAGTGCCAAGGTAATTGTTTTGAATAGCATAACGTTGGGATTTCGAGGAGTTTTAAGCCAAGTTCCATAGCGACTCTACAGGCGAACTTCTGATAAATGTCATTCGTCAGATTCAAGCTTGTTCAATGGTAAAAAAATTCGTTTTTCTTTAGGTTGCCTTCGCGCTGAAGACTTTTTGAGCAGGTTTTTTTTTTCAAATTCCTTTTGGTGATAGAAAGCCACTTTCTCACAGGAGATCTTTCAGTCTCTGCAATTGAGATCTCAATTCTGAACATTTTCTGTTTCCCACCTCCTCTCAGACATGCGCCATCCCTTTCTCACACGTGTTTCCTATACCCAAAATTGAGAACATAAGAATAAAGCAATTCGAAGAAAGATAAGAGAGAATACGAAAAATCGCAAGAGAAGGGGTCCTCCGCTATCACATCTCCCTACCCCTTGCCAACAAGATGGAAAAGTCACAGACAAATTTAGCGAGTGTGAAAACAGCATTGACCACCACCAAACTTTTAGCTGCTGTCGGTGAAATTTTGGAGAATTTATCTGGTTTTTTCCTTCATTTCCCACCAAAATCCAGAGCAAGTTACGTGTTCCGTTTTCTTCCTAGATGCTGTGACTTGTGCTAGAGCAACTTGCGAGCTCGCGTTGATGTCTATACATTAGCTGTGTTTTTTGCAAGCGTATATACGCTTAAATTTCGATTTGCATGTAAAATACACTAACAACGAATCCTATATCCGCTTAACTTACTCATCATATCTATCGCCGCTTAAGGAATAAGCGCGGATAAAAACAATGCTTCCAATCATTAATTTCTGTGTGTTCATTCCTGAATTCATTCATTCATTGTTCAGGTTGCTGTATGTGGCTTACACCTGCAGGTGTGGTTGATGTATTAGATCATTTTTCAATTTTTTGGCATCCATAAGTATGCAATTTTTGGTATATCCAGAGTCTCTGCTATACATTCCGTTTATGTTTCGTAATCGATTCTTTTCATTTGATGAACATTTTTTTATTCTATAATATTAAGTGTTTTTGCTTTTAAAGTGATGGTCACGCTACACAGTCACAAAACGAAGATTGTGACCATCAAAGATCAACCATCACCTTCCTCGATTACACCCCTGACTGCTTAGCAAATGGCATAAATGGCTTCGGTGCTGCCAAGATTTTATGATGAATCATTAAGCGCCGATGATCGTTTTTTTTTTTGTGCACTTATAAATTAAGCGCATATAGGCTTGCAAAAAAACACAGCTATTATCTGCCTAGATTGCCGGCGAAATTTCCAGTTCCCGGTTGGAAGCCTCGACGAAGGCTTGGCAAAATGTCGAAAATGAAATTATGAAAAAATTAATACACGTCGTTATCCTAGAACTTGGCTGAGTGGCGAAGCAAGGCCAGGACCTTGGCTGAGTGGCGAAACAATTCCAGGACCTTGTTATCCCAAAATCGTCCATCAAATTCAAAACGCATCGATTTGAACTGCACTGGCCTTCTGATCTGCATACTAGAACGAATTCATTTGGGAAACTTTAATTGAGTCAGTCAGTCCGAAAGAGACTATTTTCCAATGCCTACAACTTTCGAGCACAGTTTCGATAAGGAAATTCCAAAATGAAATACCACTTGTGTGTGTCTCCCCCCTCATACCACGAATTTACATGTCATACATAAAACATCCTTACACTTCCCATCCACCAACTGTGGCTTCATCATTTCATTCTCACTCTTCGTCTGTTTATTTTGCGCCTAAGGGTAAACAAATATCATTTCTCTTCAACACTCCTTCTTCCCCTGACAGTGCGGTGTTGGCTTTCGATTCGAGTGTTTTCATGTTCAGGCAGAAAATTTAATTTTGAATTGTTTTCGTATCCCTTTCGGCGTGAGACTAATTAAATGAGAAGCATTCTGGTTTTTTTTTCGAGTGCACATTGCACTGTTATTCAATTTATTCAGCAAAAACTACGAGTAGGAAATAAAAGCCAATGGTTTCAAAAAACAAATTGCGAATGTTACAAACAGGATTTGGATTCGGCCAATCCGACTGTTGATGGGGGGAAGTGCAAAAATGGCTTTTAGATGATGGCTGAGTGGTTTTTATGGAGTTAATTTACGAGTTTGATCTAGTTTACAGATTTATTTTCCGCCGGCATAATGTTTGCAATTTTTCTACTTCACCAGCAGCAGATAGCAAGAACTAACTATGAAACGACCGGGATATCCCTTCGTTTCAGGGGCCTTTTTATTCCTACTTTATGGCGAGCAATGGCCTCCGGGAGTGACTTCAATGCTGGTCATCAGGCGAACATCGACCCGCGGAAGTGATGCCGTGAACAAGGGGAAGGAACTGTGAAGTTTATGGGCAAATGGCAATTGCCATCGTCGCAATGAAAATATTTAAGAGCCCATAGGAGACACACCAAGGACTTTCGTAGTGTCTCCATGACAGCACCTCATGACCGCCCCCTTGTCTGTAACTCGACTTCTATCACGTGTTCAATTTATAGCCATTCATACTTCGTCTCATTTGGAGTGTTGTTTGCTGTGAGCTCACATTTAAAATACATAAAAATCCACGGATTTTTTTATGAATATTAAACTCATACAGCACTTCGCAATTGCATTACGAATCGTGACGGGAATTACAATGTAATCCAGCCCCCGCTTGTGTGTCCTTGGCTGGTGTTCAGCTCGAAGGTGCCAATGTGTAAATAATCCTTCCATCAAATTACCCCAAGAAGCGACACCCCAACACGAGAATGAATTCCATTAAGGACTCTCCTGAATGTGATATGAATTCAGCTGTGGTGCTAATTACCTTTCAATCCACTGAGATGTTTTTTTTTTTTTTTTTCACAGAGCTCTCACACGCTGCTCCATATCACAGGCGAGCCATAAACCGTGCTTCCGTCGGCGTGGAGGTGAGGGTTACTGAATACAATTGAACATCGCGTAAAAACGTGGGTCATTCCCCGGAGGTGTAACCTTCACAACTTGCGGTTGTTTGTGTTGTTAATTTTTATTTTCGCCAAAACTTCTGCAACTCCACTCCCGGGGGTGCTCGTAATGAATTATGCCACACTGCTGTGGCTTCTTCTGCCACGACCTAACAACCCCAGCAGACCCTCCTTGCTGAGAGTGCTTCCCGAGCTCAAAGTACAAATCCCCTGTCGCAAGAATAATAAGCATGAGTTCTTTCTATTTTCTCTCCTCTTTTTTTTCGAGTATTTAAAGCGACACACTCACGCGATGGAATGCAAAAGCATTGAAGGATTTGAGAATTGATTTTCTTAAGTGCCTGGCAACGTAGTGTCTGCCCTGAATAGCATGTGGATTTCCCGATTCACCTGGCAGTGGCAGAGCTTGGTTTTCGAATGAAGATTTCATGAAATATTAAGAAGACCAGAGCGCAGGGTGACACAAGAGAATTGAAGAAAACTTATGAATGATGATGGCACTGGGCGACTGGAGGAGGGGGAGGCATTCCATTTCGCCCACAAGATGAGTGATCCCAGCTGAACAGTTGAAGTAATCTGCGTGCTTGTCTTGGTCTTTTACTCATCCCGTTTTATTTTTATTTTTAATCAAATTAAAGTTCTCTGCCAGTTGAAGTTTGTAATTAAGAATTAATACGCTGCTGGTGCGGGGGCAAAAGAACGGAAGTTGCTGTGTGTAATTGGGTCAATTACTGGACACTTTTAAGACGCATACTTGTTTCTTATCGTTTGCCAAGTCGGTTGGTTGGGACTTCGAACGACTTACATAAGTCGCTTAGAAGTGCTGAAGGGGGACATTGTCGATAGAGAACGAATAAACTTGAGACCACAGCCTGAACTGGCGGCCGGTTGGTGAGTGGCTGAGAGGCTGTGAGTGATTTTTTGGGTTTAATGTGGGTCTTCTGTAGGAAATTAAGTGCTCCATTCCATTAAATCTGGTCGCTGTGGGAACTGAGGTGGGCGTCTGAGATGAAAGTCGGACTGGGTAAGCGGAAATAAATCAGAGAGGGTCTCTACCAATTTGAGATTACTTTCTGTTTCAGTAATTACGTAGGAAATTGCAATGAATTATGCCAGAAGGATTATCGAATTTAAGGTGGTTTCGCTTATGAAGGTACGAGTGCCATGAAGGCGAAGTCCAGAAGCGGGGAATAGTTGTGGCGAAAGGGAGCTTGAACAAGGACTTCACTTTAGAGATCAATTGATGAGAATATTTAGTTTTTTTTTTATGTTCAAAGTTAAACTTATGTACGTCAGGACCGAAAGAACAGTAGCCAGAAGCATCGTACAATTTCAATGTGCCCATAATTGCTTTAAAGGGCTTAAGCAAAATTTCAGCACCAACTATTATGGTGCGATTTCGCTTACTGTCGATAAGAAAACACAAAAATGAAACAAAATTTAAGTGCACTTAACGAAACTTAACGAAACTTGATGCAACTTGACGAAACTGGACGAAGATTTTATGGTTAGAATGTTTATGGTACGAATGTACAATTTCTATATTTATGTTGCTATAATTTCCTATGATATTAATATCGAGCCTTTAGACAGTACAAAATCACAGGCGATCACTTTTCCCGCTGTTTAAGTGATTTAAGTGACTTCTTATTCTCCTTTTTGTAGGCCTCAACCAACAAGTCTCTCCGGATCACATGACAGCCAGATTGGTTGTTGATTGAAGACCTCCATTTATATGTGCCACCAAAGAACACACAGGCGCCCTCTGCTGCGTCATTCAACTTGCAATGACTCGAATATTCATAGAATTGATGGCAAGGTGACCATACATTCTACGAGGATTAGTAATCGTCACCTGGCATTGTAATGCTAGTCAAGAGCCTGGTCGAATTTTCTTCTTCAGGATGCCATCACACGGAAAAAGGAACAAGAGACATGGGATGAGCCGGGATGATCATGTGTTCGTATACGTCAGGTTTGGCCCTACCGGAGAGACTTCTGGTACCCAATAACCTCTTGGAAAAGCGATTGGCAAGAACCACAGAACTAGAATTAGAATGGTTGTGGGGGTGGGAAGAGATCGCCTGATTACTGCGGCCTCTGATGGGCCTATTGTGATTTCCCCCCTTTTGGAGTTTATGCAGAAAATCTGAGTTCGTAGTTAAACTTAGCATGTGTTTGAGTGAACTAGCGGCAATTTTGTCTGCTTGAAGAAAGTATCCGCCTAGATGTGGATAGCGTGTCCTGTTCGAAAAGAAACTTAGCATGTTTTTCAGTGAACTAGCAGCAATTTAACCTGCTTCAAGATAGTATCCGTCTAGGTGTCGATAGCCTACGCAGTAAGCTAGGTAGTCGGGGCTGCTAGAGAATTCAAAAGCACACTTAGACCATGTTGGTTCATCTCAACTTTTTGATTAAAACGGCATATGGTAACAGAACCAGATATGAAAACCATATGCAAGCGTATTGTTTTCACTGGGATTCGAACCGGAGACCCCGCTAATCAGGGGCAGCCACTTAACCAACTGCGCCATCCAGTCGCTTGACTAGGCAGTTACAGTGACACAGTATGTGTCCTGCAGTTTCTTCGTCCACATTACAAATTTTGCAGGCCTCTCAGATCATCTTGTGTTAAGCCCTTTGTTTTGAGGTGT
Organism: Eristalis intricaria; assembly: GCA_964034865.1. Classification (NCBI taxonomy): domain Eukaryota; kingdom Metazoa; phylum Arthropoda; class Insecta; order Diptera; family Syrphidae; genus Eristalis; species Eristalis intricaria. Next base: position 50,826,071 of record OZ035874.1, read on the forward strand.
TTTTTATTGGCCTGTGATTATACGAATCTTACGCCTGTTGTGTCTGAGGAGATGTTTCCTTCAATAAGAGGAATAGTTGGTAGGAATATTTTAGCCCGTCTGTCACCTTCCATGTCCGTCCAGTAATGATTGGCTATGTCCTTGAGCCAATTATTTATGTAGCTCTTACCGGTGGTGATAGGTAAGCCACAGAATGGTCGTGGCATCATGAATGATTACGCGGATCCTTATCTGGCTAGTAGGTCTCATCTTTCGTTTCCTGTAGGAACCACAGACCAGCTTAATCTAGCCCCTGACTGCTTTAGAGTTATATTTTGCTCAATACTGCGATGCGATTTGACCAAGTCGTGAATTTTGTGTGTCTTTTCTAGAAGAGAGAATGCCGGCACAGTCATTTCCGTCGTCTTCGTCTCAATGAGAGCAATTCTCTCGCTGCCCATCACGACAGTCTAATCCGCGTGACAGTGTAAGGCTCCTGGTGTTCAGCTGTACGTGATCTTCTCAAGAATTTTGTTGAATAAGCCGTTGCTTTTCCTAAAGGATTGCTCGCCTTTTTGTATGTCTCGATGCCAACATTGATGAGCATTTCTGCTGGCTTTGGCTCAAAGTCGTGGCGGTGGCAAGCTGTAGCAGCGTCCCGATCTACATCCAGATCAGGTTTTCTGCCACAGTTTAAATACCTAGTTAGTGGATGCCTTTCTTGGCTTGAAATAACACGAACCCAATTTTTGGCGCATAAAAAAATTCAGAGAAAAGGGCAAAGGAGATACTTGACTGCGATGTTCTCTCAATAGCTTGCGCCCTCAAATAAGTTCAACAATAGCAAAATTCAGGTCTTTTTCAAAAAGTCCTTTTCCTATTCCCGACTGCACGACCGGCTGACCATGGCATGGTCATAATTCATGCGCGAAATGAATATTCAAGGACGTTCTGTTTAAACACAATTAAGATCTACATCACTATTGCCACTGAAAATAAAGCCACGGGTCACTGACTACAGGCAAAAGTCCTCCATTGAACATAATGACTACAGTCCCAAAGAGAGGACAGGGAGGGAGAAATTTTCAAATTAAAAGCTTTTAATTAAACTTACCGATTAAAAGGAATTTCCAAACATGCATCTGAATATCCAGTTTTGCTTCCATTCAAAATGGATTCTTTGACAACGTCCTTATCACATGATTTCACACAAGACACATCTGACGAGCAGAAAGTCACAACACTGGCACACAGGGTTCAGGGTTCAGGGTTCAGAGTTGAGGGTTCTCTATCTCTCTCGCACACTCTTAATTTTCAAATCTAGAACATATCGCGCACTTTACCTTGGCCAGGCTTATTTCTTGTTCCGCTTCACCTTTATTTACCCACTGACAGGAAGTTTCTCATTTAGTTTCTACATAAATGCACACGAGTGTTACACCGCAGGTAGGGCATGATTGCTCCGCGTGTCCTAGATGCGAGAAAATATTATTTTTTCCGCCATGAAATGAAAAACAAAACATAAACGAAACCAAACCAAACCAAACCAAACCCGACCAACATCCGTACGTTGGTGTTGGTGAATTGAGCCACGGAAAAGGAAAAAGGACCATACAGAAACCGGAAAAAATTTAATAAAAACCCAACGTCGGATGGATACCAGGACACCTACCCCACCTACAAGCCGAACACACTTTCAACATGATCCAGTCGTCGGTGGTGCAGTGTCAGTGGTACGTCCTCCGCGGTGTAATAAGCATAAAATGGCATCTGAGTGCATTGGGCCATATCTACATTTTGCGAACAAAACACAGATAACGTATCCTTGCTGACATGGAGTCAATTCACACGAGTTGCGGTTTAGTAGTTCTGCGGGGCACGCCAATGCCAACGCCACACAGCCGCGCCGAGCAGCCGAAGCAGAAGAATTGATTATCCAAAATCAGTGCAGTGGCATGGTGCTGTTGCAAGAAAGTTTCAGCGCATATCTGCACTCGGCATTCGGGACATGCACACACAAATCAAGGACACGTCACACATCCCCGCGGTTGCACGTTCGGCGGATGGAGGACTTCAGCCATCAATTTTGTATGCTTGCGACATTAGCGAGACTATTTCTCTTTTTCAGTGGCGCGGGTGATGTTCTTTTTATTCGTGCATCCCGGAGGATGGGGGCTAAGGACACTATTTTCTTCGTGAATGCCAATTCAAAAGTGAAGACAATGGCGTGTACTGAGGAGATGGAAATTCAAAAGTCCTTGCGCCTGGCATGCAACTTTACTGGCTAACATGACAAGCGCGGTAGTTGGGGTGTTGAATTTTCCGCATCGCTTGCGAAAATTGGCTTCCACTTCAGTTCATCGAGCTTCGTTGTGCTTCGAATACAAAATTTCTCTCTCTCTCTCTCAAGGATTACATGAGTTCACATTCAGTCACCGAAGACGATAACGCGAATAAGGCGACTGGGATGGTGGAGTGGCGGTGGGTGCGAGCACGAAACTATGCTGACATACTTGGTTTGTGCATAGTTAAGGTCGGTGGCAGCCATTGTGTTTGGTGTTGCAAGAATGGTCGCAAGCACTATTAAGCCAAGAAAGTTGCGAGAGGATGTGAGTTATGTGCTTTTGCTTCTATTGTTCGCCCTCGCAATTGGGGTGATTTTTTAATTAGACGAAGTTGGTGGCGTGCAATGGGGAGGGTATTCTCGAGTCATTAAGTCGGAAGTCAGTGAAGGTCGGACACTGCAAACGTTAATAGGTCCACTGCAAGTGCGGGCGGTTGTCTGTTCCTGGTCAATGTTACGTGAAGTGAGTAGTTTCGTTTTCACTGAGCTTCGTTTGGAGTTTTTTGTTTTTCCTTTTTTAGACTTGAAGTGCTGTCTTTGTGGGTGTTGGCTGATGATGATGATGATGGTGATCAACCGTTTTGCAGTTTGCCAAGAGATGTTGGCTGCCCTTGCAACCCTGACAGTGGATATAAAGTGAAAAAGTTACGACGCCCTAAGTGGGGGCTAAGAGGGATCGCGTAGTTTAATGGTCATTGGAAATTGTAACAATGTATTGACGTCTTCCGCTTTGGCGTGGCGTTCATGAAGTGCAACTTCATTTATTTTCGATGCGTCAATCTTGGCAGAAATGTTAGAGGATGGTGCGCCACACTCGAAGACGCGTTAATGTTCGTCGAAAATTTGAGAAACACTTGAGACAGTGTTAAATGGCGCAGAAGTGTGGATTTATGGGTTTGAACTTGAGCGACTGAGCAGAACTGTGTTTATGTTTGCATCAGATGCATGCATGAGAGCGCGATGGTGGGTGGTTATCTAGGTGCAGTTCATTCACTTTTGTTCCTGCGAAGGTTAGCTTTCTGCGGGGTCCTCATTGCGGGCCGCTTACAATGGTTCGAAAAAAGCTCGCAGAAGACTCATAGAGCTATAGTTATGTCCCTTTATTCATGTAGCTCGCACAGCACTGCTTAGTCAACTAAGTCGTGGAGGAAAGGGAATGATCGCTAAAATGCAGATAGGTGTGGTTTGTCAGCCCGTGTCAGCCAGTAGAGAGCCACGCTCGTGTTGTGCATGCTATAATTGGAAGGGACTTACAGTTTTATGCCGACTCCGAACAGCCAAGTTTGAGAAGCTTGTTTCTAGACAGTTTATTACTCTTTGAGCATTGTCAGTGCCTAGAAGAGGTGGGGTCGTGAAAAATGAAGTTGGTCGTGACGGGAATCAAACAAAATCAGGCAGAGAGGTTAATTTGCGTTGTCACACCCGTCAGCTCTCTAAACGAAGTCAACTTGTTTGTCAACTTCACGCTGGCAGTTTCGATTTTGTTTTCGAAAGAGAGAAGAGTAATTAAAGATCTCAAGTTGCATGGTTCCGCTGGTGTTTCGCAAATACTCCTGAAGAGGTACATTTACAGCCTCCCCTAAAATATGGCGAACCTTTGTCACACTCGTCGCACTGACCGATACCAACGGCGTCTCTTTCTTCCTAGGTCACGAAAACGCTGATAAAACGTCAGCGTAAGAAAGATCTTGAGTCACGGAGCTTCGTAATGACTAGGAATATAGTTTCCGCAGCAACAGACCAGACGGGGCTTTGATGACATATCTCCCAGAAAAATCAAACAATTGTTTGTGCAACGCAGGCAATCACAAGATCGTTGCGATCGATTTTTCATGTGAGCTTTGGAAATATATTTGTTCGCTCCATAAATTCGTCTCAGGAATAAGCATCACTTCTCACTCTAAGTCTGCTTCCAGGAACTCGTTTTTAGTCGTAACACACGAATATGGCATCCACGTTCCAGAGCACAATTTCGCGCTCACTACATTGAGGCACTAAAGACCGCTTTACAGAGTACTCAGTATATCTTTCTCACTCTATGCATTCAGCCCGAGCTGTGTCTTGGATATGGACAGCTGTGAACCCAATAAGGGTGTTCGTAATCTGCTAAGAAGAAGATGGGGCACAAGGGATTTCTCAATTTTTGCTATAAATTGAGGCCTAGGTAGTGTTGCGGACCTCGTCTTACGAAGTGCATAACAGAGGCAGACACAGTGGTTCGCCATTACGTCCGAAATAAGACAGGACTTGCATGAAAGTATCGTCTTCTACATGCCGAGATCCTAAAAAAAGTAGGTACGAGGTTTGGAAGGATTCAACTTTGAAATGAACCCAAGAAGGAGCCTCATAAAATATACTACACCTGCTAGACAGTCCTACGATGTCATACACACGAGTAAGGAGGTTGGTTGACGAATGCACACATGTGGACGTCGAAACTGCGTATTGAAACAAAGCAATCCCATCGAGGGACTGTTTTCGTTGTCAATAACTAAGGACAAGAGAATATGCTTGTGTAGTCCACGAAGGAACTAGTTCAAAAAAGACCCCTTACAAGTGCACTAAGTGAACTAGTTCACAATGTATATTTGTTTTAGTTCACTTAGGTCAGTAGTACAACAAACTCAGATATGACATTCAGAGTATGTGTTACTCTGCATACATGTGGTTCAATAAGAATAATTGAACTAAATCGAACTAAACTGAACTAAATTGAGAGCTTTGCTTTGTGCGTGTATGGTCATTGTACACATCTGCGTTGTTTTTGTTAATTTCCCGCGGAACAAGCAAACCGAGCAACGTTGCTTTGCCAGTGGTGCATATCTACGAAGGGAATTTATAAACTCTAAGTCAACCTTTGTGTTCACATTTGCATTATATGGTGGATGGTGCAATGAATTTATGTTGGTCTTATTATTTTCGTATTTCAGTCAATTCATGCATATTAGAAATTGGTATGGCAGTGGTAGGAGTAGCGTTGTTATTTATAACGATGATATGACGACCAAAAGTCGAAAATCGCACAAGACTCAATTTTCTGAAGAGTGGACTACATTGAACTAAATGAACTAGAAGAACGACATAGTTCAATAAAGTGAATAGAACTAATCTGAGCGCTCTCTGGACTTAACTAAAATGTACAAGCCTACATGAGAATGCAGTTAAATTTAAGATTTGTCAAGATTTGGAAGGAATCCCTTGCCTCATTCAAGAGCCAAGCTTAGAGGGAATTCCATTCTGAAAAATTGGGCTCAAACAATGAAATTGGTTGGCAAACATTTGTGTAAGCCCTCAAATTATGACAGTCGCAAGGCAAGCATTGTCCACACAATTTCCTTTCGCTGTGTAACCTATAAAGGCGAGTTTGAATCTAAAGTGAAGTGGGGGTGGACATTAAATACGACTCTATTTTCTATTGACTCTATTTCCTATTGTGTTAACGTTATCATTTAACAATCAACCTTCAATCCTGACTATTCAAGATCATGGAATGGATACCTAACGTTATCATCTATCAATCATCTGTCAATCCTGACTATTGAAGGTCAACTGGTCAGTTGGGTCGACCATTGCCAAAACAACGCAAGTTAAGGACCTCAATCAGTTAGACTGTGTCAAACCTACCAAACAACCCAACCACACTGTGCTCAGCTGTGTTCGTTACAAAGATTGTGGTCAATGGAGACTAGCACAGAAATAGATTGTGTTGGTTGAAGTCTTCCCAGAAATGAAAGAAAATGAAATGAACAAAAATATCAACAAAGTCATTCCAGAAGAACCACACTCCCCCGCCAAGCCGACACCATTAATTCCACTTAAGATTGAGGTGCACAACAATGCTTCCTAGCTGAAGACTTAATTATAGTTCCTGACCACGATTGAATTAGATTTCAAGAAGAGAATTAACATTGAGTAGAATGTCTGTGAGTGAAACATTAGTCCAGGTAAAACCGATTTTCCTGTGAACTGACAGCCTTAGGGGCCTAGAATCGAATTCAATTGGAGGTCATACCTAACCACCGACATGATTGGTTGAACTACCTTCAGGACGACATGAGACATTGACGCCTCTGCACAGAGAGATGAATACCCCTGATATATGAGAAACAGAACTTGAAATTAATTGCACGAATGTGCTGCTGGGTGTGGTAGGAAATTGCACTTGATTGTGGCTCTGGAGATGTGATATCGAAACACCTATCGATATCAGAGAGGTGGATGAAATATGAGTTTGCATTCAATCGAAGTGACAATAATGTAAACAGGGAAACTGAAGATGCATTTCACGTCAGAGTGACTGAGGATGAGACTTCTGAGAGGCATGCCCGAGAGGCCTTCTCACTCATTCACCAAATAGAACTGGAAAAAATTCTTCTAAATCTTAAAGATTAGCATCAACCCAAAATTGACCCCATAATGCAGACACGATGCCTTAATTTCCAATTAGTCCACGTCACCCCTCCACCCCACGGACACTCATTCATACCGTGAGAAATTTCCCATCGCTCGGCACTAAGCACTCCCCAAAGAGCATCAATTTCGAGACATCAAGACAAAGAAGGCACATCAAACTCACATCTTATAGGCAGACGCGCGGCGAATACTAACGAATCCTTCTTCAATCTCGATACACTTTTCTGCACGAATAATTTGTCAGGATTTGTTGGCATAAAAGTTTGCCGACTCCGGCCACCTCTAGATGAATCTCGAAACCGTGGCGCTGAATAAGAATGATATCCACGCCCACTCCACTTGAAACAGAATTTATTCATTATCCCAAGTCACATCAGCGACGACGCAAATCTCACGAAAAATACGACAGACATTCGTCTAAACAATGAGACTTGACCTCAATTTGTTAGGCATTGTCACCCTCTCTGGTGGGGACTCAAATAAATCGGTGATGCCAGACCGGCTGTGCACTTGCATTGGATAGGATAAGTCCGTGGAAGAGTCAGAAGGACGTATCCTGGTAAGTGGCGATTTCTGTCAAGTGCTTTATGACACTCGCCTCGGAATGGCACCCCGAATGGTAACATCAAGTCGTTAGCCATAAGCACATGTGTTCATCACAGGATCTGTGGCCAAGCACCCCAGCACACTGGCAAGGACGAGGCGGAGAAGGAGGAGAAACGCAAATTTGAATGTGGCAAATCCCAACTTAATTAAAGAATTACAAAATTGAGCAGCAGCAATTTGCATCCGGAATTCCCCACAACAAATTTTCAACACGCACTCCAAGCGGAACGATGTAGTCATTCAAAGGAACAACAGAGAAAAAAATACGCTCTTCCGGATGTGTTTGCTGATGTAAGGGATAACCGAAGCAAGGAGCAAGCTGATGTACGCCTAACCGAAAATTCATATCAGTGCGCACAGAGAACGATTCCAGGCAGTGTGTTGACACTCAACACGCAACCAGCAGGAGGTCCAAAACCCTGCACATAATTGAGGACATGTGCGTTATTTTATATGCACATGGACATAAGAACAAATGACATGTACATATTTGCTCTGCCGCTCTGTGAGAGCGCACACACACACCGAACACAATGATATGTTTGAGGTGGACCCAGCCTCGGCACAGGATCTAGCAGGTATGCTGAACATTTGATGAAACATCCCCTCGGGGTGGTGATGGTGTGAATCGCCCAGCACACGGGGCTCTTGCTTGAACACGTTTCACCGCCCCAGCCTCTGTGGCAGGTGGGGTGTGGGGCGTTATGAAAGGGATTCAAAAATTCGATTACGTATACGACGCAGTGACCATGTGGCAGGCGGAATGTAAGGGAAAACGAAAGGAGCGCACTGTCGTCGAGATGTGTGCACATGTCGACGGCACGAACGACACTCGCATGCCGTGCGTTTGGGCCTGAAAGTATGGGAATTTTCAATGAGCATAAAAGTGGAAGTATGCGACCTCGCGATGCGGAACACATGAAACTCTTAACGCGGAGGAGAAGCTTTGTCTTTGAACCGAAATGTCAGGATATTGAACATGAATTGGCGCCGTGAGGTGGGTTGTGCTGATGGCCATAGCTGGCTTGGCCTTCAGTTGGGATTCGCTTTAAGCTCAAGGGGAAGCTACCGCCTACGCAGAGACGTGTGAAACTTGTTGCGTCACAAACCTGAGTTTCATCCAAAAACGGTGATGGAACAAGCATCCAAAATGGCTACAGTTGATGGGATACGGGGCCAGTCTTCAGTAGGAGAGGTGGGGTGGGTTAGAAATTGTTCTGTTGGACTGGTCCTTCCCCGGGTGTCGTCGACACAGGCTCATGACTAAGAGGTGTAGGCGCAGGTACATCGGAATATTATGCAGGGACATCCACAGAAGCAGCCGATGTAGAAGGAGATTGGTGCAGCAAATGTGGTATGAAGAACAGAAGTCTGTTCCTCATCATCCGTGTCGCAACGGATTGCCTTTAAGTTAGCCAAGCTTCTCCAGTAACTATGGAGGGTGGTGCGTGCTGTAAGTCTTCCATAGTCATCAAAAAGTAAGTTTTTTTCCTTCCAAATGAGAGGACTGAGTTTCAACTTCTTGAAGTAACAGAATCATCAATCTTCAAGAAGCTGATTATCTGTCAATCAATAGTCTTCGCATTATGTGACATTTACCTCAGCCTCCAGGCTCCATGTGAAACGAATGAGCAGCACAACTGTGGTTGAATCGCACTCTGAAGAACAAAGCAATAGACAACGACCTCAGAGTGATACACACAAGGAGGGCTAACTTGCAGTTCGGTACTGTAGATATCTGCTAAAAGATGGTGTTGTCCGGGTAACCATGTTCGATGAGGTTTAACTCCAGGACGTGCTTTAGAGAACACAAAAAACAACTAACATTGAAGTGATAGGACTTAGGGCATGATTTAGATCAAATTGAAGCCCCTTAAAGAATGACAAGTGACATGGAAGAGATGTGACATAACAAGAGGAAAGTCACGTCAATGTGTGACGATTCCAAGGTACGGCAGTTTCAGGTTGCCTAGAACGCGGCTTTTCCTAATCGTTGGACTATCTCTATGAATTAATTGAATCTAAAATACCAAGAAGATCGTGTGTACATTATCAAGCCGTAAAAATGATAATTTCACTCAACCCAGGAACGTCGGATTCCATGAAAGTGAGCTTACCGGTGAACAATGCCCGGTATTCTTCCGATTCAACAAACGTGAAAGTGGGTATACGGCTCTATAGGGCTCGACCCTGTTCTCGCTGGAATCCCGTCCCTGGTTTTGTAACATCGAACGCATGGACACCAATTAATTCGAGCCTTCTGGCGTGAGAAGGAGAAGAGGAAATGATGAGAAGATGAGAAGATGAGAAGATGAGAAGATGAGAAGATGAGAAGATGAGAAGACGAGAAGATGAGAAGATGAGAAGATGAGAAAATGAGAAGATGAGAAGATGAGAAGATGAGAAGATGAGAAGATGAGGAGATGAGAAGATGAGGAGATGAGAAGATGAGAAGATGAGAAGATGAGAAGATGAGAAGATGAGAAGATGAGAAGATGAGAAAATGAGAAGATGAGACGATGAGAAGATGAGAAGATGAGAAGATGAGAAGATGAGAAGATGAGGAGATGAGAAGATGAGGAGATGAGAAGATGAGAAGATGAGAAGATGAGAAGATGAGAAGATGAGACGATGAGAAGATGAGAAGATGAGAAGATGAGAAGATGAGAAGATGAGAAGATGAGAAGATGAGAAGATGAGACGATGAGAAGATGAGAAGATGAGAAGATGAGAACATGAGAACATGAGAACATGAGAAGATGAGGAGATGAGAAGATGAGAAGATGAGAAGATGAGAAGATGAGAAGATGACAAGATGAGAAGATGAGAAGATGAGAAGATGAGAAGATGAGAAGATGAGAAGATGAGAAGATGAGAAGATGAGAAGATGAGAAGATGAGAAGATGAGAAGATGAGAAGATGAGAAGATGAGAAGATGAGAAGATGAGGAGATGAGAAGATGAGGAGATGAGAAGATGAGAAGATGAGAAGATGAGAAGATGAGAAGATGAGAAGATGAGAAGATGAGAAGATGAGAAGATGAGAAGATGAGAAGATGAGAAGATGAGAAAATGAGAAGATGAGAAGATGAGACGATGAGAAGATGAGAAGATGAGAAGATGAGAAGATGAGAAGATGAGAAGATGAGAAGATGAGAAGATGAGAAGATGAGAAGATGAGAAGATGAGACGAAGAGAAGATGAGAAGATGAGAAGAAGAGAAGATGAGAAGATGCGAAGGCATTGATGATTGAAAGGAACGTGCCCGTCAATAATGGAACAGTTCGGTCTCAGACCCTAATCTTTGGCTGGAAGGAGAAGTTACCATGCAATAATGACCTCTATAAGAGACGGCTGCTAACAAATTAGACGGTAACTTATTTGCATGCCTGTCTTTCCTTCTTCTTAATCTTTGGCGCTATAGCCCGAAGTTGACCCGGGCCTCAACCAACAAGCCTCTTTATCTAGCCGGGTCTCTGGCTAGCTGCCTCCAGTCTCGCACGGCAACTTGGTTGAGGTCCTTCTCCAAACGGGAGCGCCATCTTAAACACGGGCGACCTTTTACTTTATCTCACAGAAACGAAGTGGAAGACTCTTCTCGTGTCTCTCTAAAAATGAACAAGGTCGAATATAATGTCCAGGAAGCCTTACTTTTGAAAGTCAGTTCGAGTTTTGGAAATCAAAGTCTGTTGAACCGATCATCTCTCTTCACTGTGAGTAAATGGGCATCAGAACTTAAACATGATTAGATTGGCTGAACTACAAGTTAGCCATCCCGGGCTACCAACCAAGGCAAGGGTCATGAGCCATTATGATCTCTTCACAATGACTGCGACTAATTTCTGCCTTTCATATGAAAAATGTGAGCTAATGGATAGAACCAATTCCATGTCGATGCTTATTTTACATTGCTAATCTCCCCAAAATGAGGCGCAGTACAATGGCTTCTGAGATACATTTTCTAGACCCTCTAGGCAACTAATCCCCACATCGAACCCGAACCTATTTTTAGCTGCGTAGCAGCGACATAATACCGGCTGCTCCCCCTCATCGTTTGCTAACGTCTTCTTCAACGATCCTGGCTCTCTTCTTCCACACACACCCACTCGATAGGTCTGTAATCAATCCTTTTATCTAATTCCATGTCATTCCACTCAGCTACACAGGCCCCGTGGAGCCCCTTCGAACGAACGAACATAGGAGGGCCACGCATACTTTTCATATTCATCAAGCTGCTATAGTTTGCATAGTTTCCCATTGATTTCATCCTCGGAAAGCAGTCGCTGTGCCCCCATCCGTGGGCTGCCATCACAACGCCTGTTCCGCTTAGTAACGCTTGCTGATAGTAATTTCGCGCTCAATTGACCCTTGCTCAAAATATGGGACCGGAATTTGCTCCTTAGGCTCCAGACACTTGACCTTCACACGATTCAGCTGTTCCCAGCGGCGGCAGGGGCGGCAGCAGGGGCGTGTAACCATTCAATTGAAACTGTAAATGTAATCAATTTACTATGCGTCGTAGGAACCTTCTCGCCGGCAATCGTAAAAATAAACCCAATGATCTGGAAAAAGATTTCTACTTTTCCCAAGTTCGGTCCTTCTGCTGCCGCATACTGAGTTTCATCCCCGCTGGCTAAGGACTTTGTTGTTTCCTGATAATATTTATACGATACACCAGCACGCACCATTAGCTCGGAGACGTGTAGCACCATTTGGGGCGCTTCATGTGTGCTGCCGATCGAACTTGGCAACAGAAAAATTCCATTAAAAAGAGTTAAATGTCCTCCCCTCCCCTGCAGTGTCGAGTGTGGATAGTGTGTTACCTGTTAGATACAGTTGAACTCAACCTGGGGGCAGTCCCAAGGGTTGGCTCATCGGACACGGGTTTCCGGAGTCGTTGCGCCAGAAAAGAAGAGGATATTTTGAGTAACGAATATCAAGCGCTTTGTCCTTGAATCCTAAGTAGGGGACGGAAGTGGTACTCAACCCCAGCAGCTGCCGGCGGCAGGGGACTGGGCTACTCTACGCCAAAGTAATTAACTTTGGTTTTGTTCCTTGATAATCTCTTCTGACACATGATTTGTGATTGTGATTACTGAGAGCCAAGTCAAGAGGCTGGGGCATACAGGATTCCGAAATGAGGATGAGGAGGTGCTTAACGTTACCAAGGATTAATTGTTATAGACAAGAATGTGCTCTCAGGGTGGTTCGTTTTTTTTCCCTCCTCATTCTTTGGGTTTTCCTACACGTGCAGTAGTTGCTGAAGAGAACACTCACACACACAATGGTAGGGAATATCCGGGAGACTTCCATGTAATCTACTTTCGGGATTAAAATATTTAGGGATGTGAACGAGCTGAGTCGAGTGAAGTGGAGGGCTAAGCCGTGGTGAGAAAATACATGCGGATACGCAAGAGGGAATTGAAATGGAATTCCATTGCTAAGCGAAAATGTATTCTATTGTAATGTGCGTTACCTCGGGGATAAAATCGACGCGGTGGCAGCGACAACGGTGGTGGTGAGGATGTGTGGAAAGGGATGCGAAATGAATGGAATATCTTGGCTTTAATGAATCGATGCGTGCCACGTTTCATAATATATTTAGAGGAGAAACATGAGCTGGGAATTTGGAGTTCTGCTCTCTGCACTGGGAATCACACTTTCCACTTCGCAGCATTCCTCTTGGCATTTGGAGCAGGCAACTTTTGTGTCAGATCCTAAAACTCGTTCATTTGAAGGGTTTTAGGAGAAACTTTTGTTTGCGAGCTTCTGCAAGTGATAGGAGGCCTCTGCAGTGTACTCTCCAGGGAGTTGGGAACAGGCTGGATTTAGTGGCTTATGAAAAGCGTACGGAAATCGGGACATTCCGGCTTGTGTTTAATCCAATTACATTTGTTTCAGCGACGTCGAGGGTGTGTGCAGAGAATTGAGCTGTTGTTGGTCGAATGAGTTGAGCGACATGCAAGGGGACTGTCTAGAAACATGGAAGCGACATGGAAGGCAACGTCGTATCATCGTATGAAGCCAAGCTAGTTGTCAAGTCTTTATAGGAAAACCCGACACACAGCTCGATGACGTGTTCGAATAGTGAACAACATATGATGCAGCAATAGAGTGGAAGAGGACCTCCCGATTGAACATCCTCCAGTCCATCAAAGGCAAATTTGAATAACATTCAAATATTTGTCCAGATTGTTCACCTCCTTATCGTCAATATCCCAGCACCGAATCACCATGTAGAATCGATTCACAGCAACAGCAAAAAAATACGAAACACTTCCGAAACATGACTGTACTAAAGGCACAGTAACTGCTAAACCAATTTGTCCGCATTCGTGACAAGAATGCATTGAATAACAAACACAAAAAAAAAAAAAAACTCATCCACAACCGGCCGGCAAACAATGTGCTGAGGGTGGCATATTAATGGAACCACAGTCGACCAGTGTGTCCATCGCCCCGGCAAGGAAAGCCTATCCAATCGGAAATTGATGGAAAAAATTCGAGTTGCACAGCCCGAAATATGCTCATGCCAGTGAATTTCGAACCAAATAAAACAAAAGCAAACATGTCAATCCTTAAGCTTACAACACCTTTTCACACACGAAAATCGGTCTCGGGAAAAAAAAACGAAAAAAACGTGAACGTCCCTTGGACCAACATCCGACGGCAACCTAGGAATAAATTCAATTTCAACCATTATCTGTATTTAGGCCCAGCCTCAGAGTGCTATCCGGATACGGACAAACAAAAACCACACCTACATATCGGGCTCGGTGTCCTGTGGCCAGTGTGCACGTAGCTGGAGTACATCCGTTGTCAGTTTTGTTTTATCTGATGGCTCTTTGGACGGACTGGAGGGAGGGTTTTCCTCTTATTACATTGCGGCATGCACACCCATCCACACACACACGTCCCACACAACCACACGCGTAGCATAAGGATGGCCGCAGATAGGCGCCCTTTGCCGAGACTGAGGGAATATGAAAAATATGCGAATGTATTAATATTGACAAGTTCACTGGGTCGATTTAACTTTATTGAGAAATTCACAAAATTCCATACCTTCGTTGCGATCCTTCATAACAGAACGAGCCACACACACAAACTCACACATAAGAGGAAGGAAGCGAGGACGAAAAATGAAGAACTAAAGGAATCCCGATAATATCGAAGTTATCTCATTTTCTGCTGTCAGGCAGTGTACGATTACATTTGCCAGGGAAATGAGATGAGAAAACAAAAGATGAACAAGAACAACAGAAAAAAAGAGTCGACAAAAAAAAATGAAAAGAGATGCTGAGATCCTAATGTTACGGTGTAAGGGGTGAATGACAGGGAAGAAGAAAGGGTTTCGCATTTGCAATCATTCGTCGTTGAATGGATTCCGCCCTGTCAGTGGGAATGACTTTTAAGTTTTCTCATTTCATTGCGGAGCATTTTGCTTGAATACCCACTCTCATCTCATTTTGGGAAGTCTTCGAAATGTCTTTTGTGGACGTGGACTCTCTTAAATGTATAACGTGTACAGTGGGTGAGGAAAGGAAGTGCACTTTCTGCTGGCATGACATAAGGTTGATTAAATGACTTTTTCCTATCGGTGGTATGTCTGGTGGGTGTTCACTGGCGTTGAAAACTTTGCAAATCCTTGTCAGTTTAAATGATTCAAGCCTTGTATGTTCGGCAACGAAAGGGAAACGATTTCGATTGTGGGGAGCGATGATATGAGCAACACCAATAAGACGTGGTTTATGTACATTTTTGCCGGATTGGGAGGCTCAGTCTTAGATACTAAAGGAGTTTGTCAAGGTCATGGCGAACCTGAACTCTAGAGACGACATCCCAGTTGGTGCTTATGGCATCCGCTGCTGCTTCGGTGTACCAAGACGACTGGGCTCAAACTCCCGACTCGATGAACCAAAATCATGCAATAACCAGTCCTGCTACGTGGAGCCGAAAGCTGGACAATAAGCAATACAGCAGGACTGATTGTTGGTGCCTTCGAAAGAAAAATTCTACGTCGGATATATAATCCCGCCTGCAAGGAAGGTGAATACAGGAGTACCAAGGTGTGGATGTAGTCCGGAAGGCAGAAATAAGTCCACAGCACTTGCTCGGCCATCCAATGCTCCAGCTATGAGGGTCTTCCAATCCCAGCTGCCTATTTCGAGAAGACCGAACCTCCGATATAAAGAACAAGCTGTCGCGGCCGATTGACAGCTTGGTCTGGATAACTCTAAGCACCGTACTTAAGACCGTCAGCGATGGAAGGCACTTATAGCTTAGGCTGACACACTTCAAGGGTCGTTGCCCTGATAAGTAAAAAGAAGAGGATGAGTAGGCTATAGGCTTTACAAAGGGCCATTGACAGCTTGGTCTGGATAACTGTAAGCACCATACTTAGGACCTTCGGCGATGGAAGGCACCCTTAGCTTAGGCTGACACACTCCAAGGATCGTTGCCCTGATAGATAAGTAAGAAGAAGAGGATGAGTAGACAAAGAGCTTTAAAAAGGGATCGCCATAAGGTTAGTCTAGTTTAATTTTACAACAGCTCTTATTTTGACAGAAAAAGCCGAGCCAGGAAAACAACACAGAACAGCTGCCGTGAAGATTCAGTCACAGGGTCATACATTTCCTCTTATTCTTCTTTATTTGACGCTACAGTCCGGGGTGGACCTGGGCCTCAACCAACAGGCCTCTCCAACACTTGTAAGCCACAATTCGAAAATGTCAAGTGCTGCATCACCTTCGGTACAAGCTTATGCTTCACAAATGACACCCTGAGTCGGAGAGAGACAAGCTTGGAGCTCTAACAAACGCTTTCGACAGAACCAGATGTGATGATCGACTTATGGATTTGATCTAGCTTCTGGACAACATCTGCCCACGCGGATATCTTAATATTCTTGCTAATATTACAAACCAGAAAACGTTCGTGTTTGTTGATTCCTTGCTCCTAAGGGAATGTTCGGATTTGAATAAAACTTTGAACATTAATTGCTTGTGTTGTGGATTGAGACATAGATCTATGTTCATCTTCACGTGCAATGACTTAAGCTACGTAACGCGCAGTTACAGGGAAAACTCGAGTGGGTCTTTGGGACTGACTCAGATCATCGCTGTCCGCCCCGCAGTGTTCGAAGTCTTACTTGAGTAAAGAAATCTGAAGAAATAAAATCAATATTCAACTTAACTTTAAATTACAGCCAAAAACGTTTATAACGACATCGGTTATAACGACCAAGTTCATCCGTCCCTTGAAAATCGTTATATCCGATTTTTACTGCATTACTAAGAATCGTCTCTTCAGCCATTGAAAGTGTCGCGCGGACGAAGACGCTGGTATTGCAAGTCTACCCATAAAAGTACGCACTTAATCACATTCAGCAAAACGTAAGCTTTGCCACTCACAAGCCGATAAACAGCATGAAAGGAAGCCCAGTCCATTCTACTCACTGAACAGCCTACATTTCACTTCAAAACACATCGTTCCTTTTCTTGAGCAGCCTACTATACACTCCCACTCCTTTCGCCAGCCTAAGCCCCTAGGCTTGTAATTTCAAAAAAACAAAACCATCATGACAAGCAACCAAGAATCACAAGTACAGGCAAAAAACTTTTTTGTCGGTGTCATTTTCATGCTCGCTCAGGCAATCAGGACGTTTTTGCACGTTTACAACTGCCACCATTATCTTACCTGGTGGGATGCGAGCAACAAAAAGAAACCGAATTGCGAAGTACACAAACGAGAACTGAGGCCTTTGAGCAGAACACACCTAAAATTGAAGATACCACAACTACACGCCTACGACTTGAAGAGACAAACTCATTTAAGCCCTTTCGTACCCAATTCAATCGCTTCACTTACAGGGCGACAAAGCTGACAGGAGACGAGGAAACGGCTAGAACGAAAGGGACTCCAGAATCAAATGGCACTTCACCCACCCGTTTGATCCCACTCCGGGGTGTCCGGAGGGAGGGGAGGATTCGAACGAATCGAAAAGGAAATTCCCAGCCATCATTGACATATCGGGGAAAACAAAAACCGTTCAGCCAGCGTGAATTTCAAATTGCGAGTTGCTCCCTGGAGTCGGGCAGAGGTGAGCAAGTAGATCCAATTGGTGCCAGTCGGGTACAATTTTTGCTGATGCGATGAGGCGTGGCATTAGGTGAGCCAGCAACAGGAGGACGAGCCCCAGCGTTGGACTGAAAAACTAAAACGACGCTTCTTACAAGGGCTGTTAATGTCGCTGTATCGCAAGGTGTGTTCGTTTTTTGTTTTTGTTCCGTGACAAGCCCCCCGTTTTTGAATTTGCCTATCGCTGCATAGGAATTGAGTGTCATGCAATGATTTACATTTGTTTTCGCCCCAGCATTCGGGTTCACCAGTTGAATTCATTCACAGTTACCCCCCGCAAAAAACCACCCCATCAGCCCATCTGAGGACTTTCTTCTTTTGTAGATTTCATTTGCAAGCCGCAAAAGGGGATGCCATACCTGGAAAGAGAAAACAAGAAAAAAATCGAAATTAGATGTGATGTTCAATTCAGAGTGGGTGGTGGTAAGATGAGTTTGGGTGATTGAGGGAGGACGGGCGGTTGCTGGAGATGGGGGGATTTTTTCTCGCTCTCAGTGGACACGGGATACGAATGTGGAAGTGACCAAATGGAGGAAACAGGCACTTGGAAGAGGATTATTGCTAATGAGAATGTCAATTAGAAAATTTTGCTTACACATCCGAAATAAATTGAGTTGGCATCGTATAATGAGTTGGAAAATGGTTTGCTGAATCGGGACTATTCATCAATTTCTTTTTTCTTTTTTGGGATAGTAATTTCATTTTGAGACCAATGGGTCATTGAGATGGGATGTCTTTGATCAGTGGTGAGGGATGACGATACGGGGCTTGAGTGCGCGTGAAGATAAATCATCATTTGTGATGGCAAGGAATGAAATGAGATTTGCCAGACCTTGGTGAGAGCTAGAGGTCGCAGGTGATGATAGTAAATCTGGTTGATTCGAGTGGAAGTTGCATTATCTTTTAAGGCGATAAATATTTGATTTATAACGAATCGATTAATAAATGAAAACTATTATAAAAGAGAACAAAAATGCAGAACAACGTCTCTGTTGACAAGGAGTCACAAACGGGCAGTGTCATTGGACAACCTTTTTTATTTTCGTAAATAATGCTGTTTTCAGTTTTGAGGTTTCCATGAAAATGCAACAAATTTATCAATTGAATCACTTGCCCTTTTTTTGCATTAACGACGTCCATTTTCAGTGGGCGTCGCGGAATGACAAACAGTTGCTGGAACAATGACTCCACTCCGTGACAAGTTTACTGCACGAGTCCAACATTTCGAAATGAAAATTCTTGTACTTCGTTTTACGACCGAGGTGGAACTAGGCTTCACTCAACATGACTCTCCAGGCAGTCCTATCTCCTGCCAGCTGTCTCCAGTGTCGCACGCCAATCTGGCTGAGGTCCTCCCCGAATTGTGTGCTCCACTTATGTGCGTGGACACCCACCTTCGCATTGTCCCACAGGCTGAGTCTAAGATTCTTCGACCGGAGCTATATCCCCATACTTTCTACATGTCTTAACCACAGGAACTATACGAACTGCGACATTGCATCAATGTCGGATAGTAGAGCAGCTTTCTTGGCACTAGACTCCTACATGGAGTGCCTACAGAAACTCAAACAAATGAGTAAAATGAAACAGAGTAAAACTCTGGTGGAAATTTGATCATACGGGGATAGAAGGCAATCGACTCCCTAGAAAGGAAGGGAGTATCAGAACCAGAGGAGACCTCAGAATTCAGGAACTAGAAATAAGAAACCGCCTGTGACAACCGTCACAGCATGAAGCAAGCCAATAAACTCTTGGATCAATGTAAACAAAAAGAGGTTTGCGGCATGAGCAAGAACAGCATCCGTATCCTAACAGACTTTTTTGACAGCCGCTGCTAACTCAGTCAGCACAAAAGGAAACTAGTCATTTCAGAAGAAGGTCTCTGCGGATTCTTTGCACAATCTAATGCGATTCTAGGACCCGTAGTGGGATTTTGAGAGGCCCACAACGATGGCTGTGTTTTTTTGCAAGCGTATATACGCTTAAATTTCAATTTGCATCTAAAATACACTTATAACAATTCCTATATCCGATTAAGCTACTCATCATATCTATCGCCGCTTAAAAAATAAGCGCGGATAAAAACAATGCTTCCAATCATTATTTTCTGTGTGGTCATTTCTGAATTTATTCATTCATTGTTTAGGTTGCTGTATGTGACTTACATTTGCAGGTGTGGTTGATGTATTAGATAATTTTTAATTGTTTTGGCATCCATAAGTTTGCAATTTTTGGCATACCCAGAGTGACCCTGCTGTACATTCCGTTTAGGTTTCGTAAAAGATTATTTTCATTTAATGAACACTTTATCTTATAATTATTAAGTGTTTTTGCTTTTAAAGTGATCGTCACGCTACATATTCACAACACGAAGATTATTACCATCAAAGATCAACCATCACCTTCCACGACTACATCCCTGACTGCTAAGCAAATGTCATAAGTGTCGTCGGTGCTGATAAGATTTTATGATAAATCATTAAGCGCCGATGATCATTTTTTATGAGCACTTATAAACTAAGCGTGTATAAGCTTGCAAACAAACACAGCTGATATCAGGGCAAACAACTACTATCAAAGGAAGAAATGAAGTCTCTCATTCTAAGCTTCCTAAAGAGAAATCCACGGATCAATTCATTCAATACAACCCGGAAAACAATTTTATGTGAGGGGGACTCATAAGAGAAAATGTATCAAAAGGGGGCACAATAGATCTAAGGGTCGGGGTGCAATATACCCTCAACAGTAATAATAATATAACAACAATCACAGAGATACAGAGACGCCTTTGCGATGGCCAAGGCAGTACGTAAGGATTTTCTGAAAAATTGCATACAAAAGTTGCAGAATACAATCTGAGAAATGTTTGGCACTTAAAAGGGTATGATAAAGGAAGCCCACGGACAATAATGCAATAATTCGTACAGAATTTATGGAGCGTATGCTATTTCTCGATTTAAAGGCCGCTATGACAAGCGTGCATAGAGACGAGCCGTCTAGTTGAGACATTCCTGACAAACTCGTATAGTGATGTAGATCTCGCTGCGCAATCAATGTCGGAAACGAATTCACCGAGACCTTCAATGCCAAAAAAAAAGGTCTTAGACAAGGCGACTCGCTGTCATGTGTATCATTTTGAACATTATTCTTAAGAAGGTCCTGCAGAACTGACTCGCCATCACAAGAGGCACGATGATCCTGAGAGGACAGCCACGGAACAAAGAAATCAAAAACTCGTATTCAGTATTTTGTTACATTTATTTAAGCGTATGTATGTGACACCACGGCGGCTGAGATCGAACTGACCTTACTCTCATCAAGAGAGAGTTTGAGGGTCCTAGATGTATGCTCATATTTACGTAATAGAATAATTGATATAATTATGTACTATAAGTGCTGCTATTATTTTCTAACAATCCAAAAGTCCATACAATTGCTAGTGTACTACGTGGATTAACACAGCGAGCCGTTAATGAAGCGTTTGCTGGTATTGGAACGGAGGCGGCCAAAATGGGTGATGTGTGATGAATGTGGAGGGCAACAAGAAGTTGGTATAAGCTGTCCACACGAAAGGACACACAACATCGACGATTCGAAGAGAATGTCACGGTGAAGAAAGTTGTTTACCTCGGCGTCCATTTAAAATGTAGGAATACAATCAATGCCGAAGTTAGAGCAGTAGAACTCGCTGTTTCCTCGGGAGTAAGAGACAATTATTTAGGACCAGGCTAACATCATGTTAAACCTTGATCATTCCTGTCCTGCTCTGTGACGAGTAAGCATTGGCAATCTCAAGGGCAGATGAAGAGATCCTTGGTCTTTCCGAGAGAAAAGCTATGGATTCAATATTCGGCCTTTTTGCATTGATATGATAATTATCATTTGTTCAACCACAAAATGGAAAGCAACATGAGTCTAGGCAGGCGTCTACGGACGAAACATATATGATGGCTACATCATGAAGAGCGCATGGACAACACAGCTCTAGCCCGAAGACACTTCGACTCCGAACGGTGGGACTACTCCACCCAAATCCTACGAAACTGGTGGCGCACATAAGTCGGGAAGGACCTCAGTCAGCTGGGTGTGCGAAATTGGAGGTATATGGTTAAAGATGGACCAAATGGAGAGGCTTGATGGCTGTGGTCCTAGTCCACGCCGGACTGTAGTAATAAAGATAAAGATGTAACCAGAAGTTTGTTTTGTCCACTATCATGTTCAAAGCTTTATAATCACTGAATACATATATAAAGCTGTGAGCTCTGTGATGTAACCAGCAAACAATTTATCACAAAGAACATAAAGAAGAAAGCGAGCCCTATTTGTCTGTTTACTATTTAAATGATGTAAATATCAGATCACCCATTTATCGAGGGAGCCTCAACTAAGAAGTAGAAGAAGCCATACTAAAGAGTATTCTCATCAATTTAAGACGAAGGAGTCTATAAACATGCCGGAGCGTGTTCCTCCGGATGTGTACAGCCAATGACCACTTGAAACCCAAGGGAAATCCTTTAAATGGCCGCATACACAAGGGAGCACACTTGCAAGAATCCATGAAATCGATAAGTGTCCACACATCACACGTGCTGGCATTCAATCAGACAAATATCCAATCTCGATTCGAGCCATTAATTTGAATTCGAAGGCGAACCCTTTCTCCCGTGATGCATGACTCCATTTCACATCGCCTCTTCGACTGTATTCCCTTTCGAATTGATGACGGTCTCAGGAACTATTCGACTCCCGTCTGAGCTAATCATAGAGTCATGGATTCAACTGCTCTCCGAACCTACCCCAATCATTCACAGACGCTTGGCGCCCCCCTCTGATTTATGTGCAACTCCCCTATTCCACGTCACGGGCCATCGCCTCGGCCAATTGATATGAAAAATTGCCGAGCAAAAAACTCATCACAAGCACCGCACAAACCGGAAAAAAATCTGAAAAGTCATTCAAATATCTCACCAGGGTCATCGCTTAATTTGTTATGGATATTGGTAATGCCCTATTTCCCGTGGGACTTCGGTGCAATTCCATGAATCACTTCACGATTAAATCCGCGCTCTCTCATGCCAACCGCACGAAAAAACAACAGAAAAATGCAAAAAAAAATGTTGGCAGAACCCAACACGTGAGGCTTGTGTAACAAAACTGCATCCCTTCATGCATCAAATGGGGATGGCGGTGGGGCGTGAATAAATTTGCATTATTTTATTAATAAATCGCCCGCCAATCTATATGCAATATTTTTACGCACAAACTATGCGCATTCAATTGGCCGTTATCTAATGCGATCGGAGATAGGCTCAATCGCCGAGCGTATTAGCATAAAAACATCCGTAACCAATTAATTTTAAGATACAGCCCACAATCACGTGCGCCCAGATAGATGGATAATTAATTCCAATCCACAAGCGCACCGCATGCTCTGATAATTGATCATAAACACCAATTACACTAGATAATCAATTGGCACACACGTAACACAGGGTGTTTGTGAATCCGAAAGTTATGACACAGGCCACAACCGCACCACAGTCTGTGTGAGTACACATCGGAGAGTGATAAATCTTGCAAACTACTCCGGCAGCGAGCAAGTCTCTATTTTCGCCAAACTCTCTTGACACCGTGTGTGGCAGCGGATTTATCTGTAGACCCCGCTTCGATGGGGGAGAATAATTAATTCTTACCATCAACAACTCATCGTATTCTTGGGCACGTTCTGCATGTGCAGAGTGAGCGCCTGAGACGTTGAGACTTACTTCTTTTATTCCTCCGTTGGCATAATCCAAACTACTTAACCCTCATCAAGGAGAATGTGTGTCACGGACTGAGAGTAGGTACCTCAAGTAATGGCTTTCAACCTCACAACCGGAAGGGAACAATGGCGAGCGGAATCTGTGAACAGGGGGGTTGGATCTGGCTTGTCTCGGGGAGAGAGCGAAGACGGAGCTTTGCAGATAGTCATGTGGTAAATAACTCTGTTTTCTCAATTGTTATAATAACGTCACTGACATGGCATGGGGACAACAAGTTTCATCAGCTGCAAATCATCGCTACGGTTCATGCCATTCACTGCCGTCCAACAGTGTGTGTCTGTGCTCAACTTATCCCACAAACCAACCAAACATTCAAAGCACTTCCGTCGCAACCCCCCGACCACATGTGGCGTCTTGTCGGTGGGTGGAGGGCAGGTGATTTTACACAAGATTTCCTTGGTTTTCTCAAGTGACTGCGGGGGCGCTTGTAACGGGTGGGCGATGTCGAAGGGCGCAGTATACGACCAAGGTGACAAGGAGCAAGAAAATTACTTCCATGAAATTCAAGCAGTCTCCCCTTCCCCTCCCACAGCAGCAGCCTTTTGTCATGACATCTTTGTCCCGTTCTTGCCGCGGTGCTGCTCTCAGGATGAGCATTTATCTACGATTATTCTAACCTCAGCTAGAGTTTAAAATTAAATTCCTTTTCACGGTATATCATGTGGGCGAGCTGGGGTCGGCAGGGCTTTTTTCTCCCTCATGTTTGCCGCTTCTTGCACCTTCCGGTGGGATGGGCAATATCGGTTTGTTGGTCGGCTGCCCAACAATGTCGTGCAGTTATTGGTAATGGGACGCCCGCACAGGGATGCCAGGTGGAGCGAGAGTTGGAGGTGGAGTTAAGTGTTTATTGAAATTGAAATTGAATGCTCGGAAAATTGCCCAGAAACTATGATGTTGCGATGTTTTGGGGCGGGAGATGCGAATGTAGACAAAAATCATGTATGAGTGATTTTTACGCTCCAAGATTTGAATTGATTTGGCAGACATTTTGATCCGGCAATTTTATATAGGTTTATGTAAATAAATGTTTAACTTTTGATTATAGCTACTATTATACTACATGGGTGGCGGTAGAGCCCGAGTCATAAGTATGCCATAACCACCAATATTGGATGTGCCAGAACAACACATCAACCCCAATAGATAGAGAAGTCGTGGTTGCAAATTACGATGCTGTCATACGATGGCTTAATAAAAAGATCGTTATAAAAATAATATCAACTGGAGCTCGGATGGGACAGGCAATCATAAACTACCGCTGACCTCAATTATGAAAGGCATCAGATGCAGATTGTGTGAACAATCGTGTCAGTCTTCAGTACGACGAGAACGTGATATGTTCTCCGCTACTGTTTAAGATTTTGTTGAAATAAATGTAAGTGTTAAAGGGTGTATTATATTTCATTTACTTTCCATCTCATTTTATTTTTTCGATAAGTATAAAATATTTATTTCCCGTAAAGGTCATGGTTTAGCGTCTGTGGCAAAGACTCCTGGTGTGAGTGTTTTTTGTTTTTGTCACGAGGTTTTTTGTTTTTGGAAGGGCCCTACAGTTTTATGGCGACTCTCCGAACGGCCAAGTTTGATAAGATTTTCCTAGACAGACATTCTCTGATCATTGTCAGTGACTCGAAAAGTGGTGTGGCCGGAAAAATTATGTATGTCGTACCGGGAATCGAACCTAGACAACGTAGGCTCAAGTGAGCACAGACCCACAACACCGTCGCCGCCACAGTCAATAAGTCTACAGATTTACGTGAATCTTTGCAAAACAATCGTGTACCCTTACAGGCTTTGTTAATGAACAGGATACACTTAGCTATTGTTCAGGCATCGAAATGGGTTTTAAAAAATCGTCTAAGCATATTATTAAGTCCGACGAAGATAATAAATTAGAAACCTAATATGGTTACGACTTCGGATGTTTGTGGAGCACTAGCCTGGAAACAGCTGTTTTAATTTGGATGACACAATTCCCAAGATATGGAAAAAGTTAAAAACAATATAAAGCCCACTTCGATTAAGCCGCAAGTGAAATTACCAGTACCATGCAAGTGACAAGGACCGTCTGCTGCTCTTATCGCTCAAACAATCACCAGAAGGTCAGTATGACAAAAGTTACTGAATCCAAATCGCTGTAATTAGAGAGAAGATAGGCGCTTATTGTGCTTCTTTACTTCGACATGCTCCTTTTGACCATACAAGCTTTTTTGTTTCGGTTTGACACTAGCTTTGGCTGTCGAAAATGTTGCTCAATACTCATTGGGTTCCATGAATTGTTTTAAACGTGTGGCAGTTTAGTCAGCACCAAATAAGCGGCACCTGATCCGAGCAAATGTCTTACAGTAGCAGAGAATGTGATCGGCAATGTCGTCGTTTTCTCCATTAGTATTGCAGCGGGTTGCATAACTTACTGGACCCTAAGCTTGGAGATTCATGCCATCAATGGCTCGCTCTCGAGAAGTACCACATCATCGATGAAAGCCCTAACCAAGGACGTAGGTAGTCTCAGCGCAGTTTCAGGCTTTGAAAGTAACTACTCCTGGCTTCGCAAGATCATCCATTTCCGTGATACCGTGGTGACCAGGACCCAGACAAGTCTAAGTGAAGTAAGACTGCAGATACAATTCTGAGGAGAGCTGCATTTCTGAACTATTCTAGAAGTGGTTTATGGGCTGAGCAAGTCCTTAAGGTTAGCTTATTTGTCGCTAAAGACATAAATAATTCGTCCTTTCCACGTCCTTTCCAGTTACGATGGCATGGATTTCCGCTTGAATAACCAACGAAAATTTTACTAAAGAAGTGTACATTCTACTGTTGTTGCCCCTTACCAACGCCAGTTCTTTCATTGGTGTTGGAGCTATCCCTGCTGCAACTATAGTAAGATACTGGCTCAGATTCTAGCTAAAGCCAGTCCTGCGTGCAAGCAAAGTCGACTTTGAATGTACGTCGCAGCTGGAGTACTAGCTTAGTGACAGCAAACGTTACGTATTAACGTGAAAGCTTATTCCATCAAAGGACTGGTGGGTAGGAGGTCTTATTAGGAATCTTATCCCAGTCGTGTACATTGAAACAGATCTTTTTAGTGATAGACCCAGAGCCTATCAAAATACACATATTGCCACAAATCTGTAGGCGCTGTGGCCAGGCGGAAGAAACAACGAAGCAACTATTAATCTACTGCCCAAGCCTTGCTCACTAAATAGAACATCCGTAACAGAGAGAGACTTTCAAGCAATCCCATCTAAGAAAGTTGTCAAATTGCTGAAGGCAGCACTTAAGGCCTAGATCAAGGAAGGAGGTGCAAAAGATCTTCATAATCGCAGTACAAGTTACTGTATGGCACACCCCAAGTTCATCAATTCAATTCAATAGAGCCCAAGATTTGCCAAAATTCCGTCTCACTTCCGGAAAACTGAAGCCGCCTTGAAAATTTTCGACTCGATGTGAGGTCCCGCTTTATTTTCACCAGATCCACTAAGCGTGTAATCGGTCGTTTTTCTCACTAGCTTTCGGGAGAGGCAGTTCATGCTCTTGGAATTTTCTTCCAAAGTTGCCTCTAATGAGAAGTCCATCAACTGGCACAGAATATTTTGAATACTGTACAAAAGACATGAGAATTACCATGCAATTTTAGAATATGATCAAAAATGCCTGCAAAACAATTGTGAGCTCAAAGATGCGTCCATATCCGCGCGTTCAGTAACCTATGAGATCACCAATCAATAAGAAATTGGAATGGTAACCACTCGAGACGAGTCCAAACAATATAGAAGATTTATCGGTCTTAGACAACAGTCTGTACAAGAAAGTCGATGCTTGAAGAGAAGTGAATTAATTAGTGCGATAGCAATCAGTCAATCAAGAAACATCTTTGCTCCCTAATGAACAAGTTGAGTAGCGTCCAAACTTCACAACTCCACTCTCGCAGCCACTTATAGCAGTGAACTTCATAAAATTGTCCGCAAGCAGAAGCTCTCTCCCTCTCTCTCTCTCGTTACAAACGGTTTCATTTCATTTAACTCAAAAGAAGAAAGTACTTAAGTTGCTGCTGAGACCCAAAAGAGTAATAAACTCCTGAAGGAGGCATCAACTCTTGGCAAAGGCCCCAATTTTCCCACGAAGCTTATATCAATAAAATGGGCAATTACTCATGTCCCTCGATGTGCACTCAGATGATGAATTCTCCAGTTCGTCTGTCCAGCCACCCTCCCCGGCCAGCTTTCGCTTTCGCCAGGCAAGCATACCAATTGAGTTATCTTCTCAATAATTGTGCATGACAACTTTTTTAATGCGGCCGACGAATTAATTCACTTCTCCCATAAATCCCTTGGACAATGATTATAAATAAATCGCACGACGGAACTTTTCAAATTAAAATCAAACCACACCACCGGCCGCGCCGCCGATATCAATCGATACGAATGCCGTGCCGACTGATTCAGCAGAATACATTATACGGCCACGCTCCTCCACCCTCCGACGACCGAGAAGACAAATAATTCCCCCCCATTTATCGAACAAAGCCACAGACCATGCACACAAACGCACAAAGCCAAAGGACTCTCAACGTACAGAAGAGGTCCAGACACAAAAAAAAAAAATACATTCCGAATTTTTATTTATGGTGGATCTCTGCAAATAAATTTCGATCATACACTCACACCAGACGCCTGGCGGACAGTGCGACAATGGCGTCGACAGAGGCGGTGAAGGCGAACGTAATTTCCCGCTGTCGCTATTAATATTATTTTAAAAAATTTTTATGTGTACATGATTTCCGATTTTATTTTGGCAACGAACAAAAAAAAAAAAGAATCCTGGTTCCCCAAGGGATGATTCGCAGATACTTTCGTGTTTTGTATTCAAAACTGAAGAGGCGCTCCTCGAGTGGCGCACACTCATAACAGGGCGAAGCGGAAAAATGGTCGAAAACATGACGTCGTCAAATGAATTGGAAAATTATTTCCAATAAAATTTATATGATCAAAGCATAAGATGACGACGACGATGATGATGACGGCAAAACGACAGACGCCAATGGGTGGTGACCGGAGTGGGAGAGGAAACACAAATTTCAGCTGAAACTCCGAATTATTTATGAATAACGTCGGGCGGGTAACCAAGGTGCAGCTGGTGTAGTTTGAGGGGGGGGGTTGCCCTGTGTTGTATTGTGTCTGGAGGCGATGGATGGATGGTCCTGGATGGACAGTCAAGTCCCCCCGCTCCATCCAGAATTTAAGGAAAAAAAAACAGAAGAGAATAAATACATGCGAACCGTTCCTTGGGAAAAAACCAACCCACGAATGGGTCGTCATTCGGGACGGAAAGGTCCCCTCTGTTACTGGCTTGTGAATGAACTACACACGTGTGGTGTGCACACATGAAGGATTTGATTTTATAAACATTTGAAGCACCCTCAGCCGCATAACGAGAGAGAACCAAACTTAAATAAAGACTTCAAGAGGAGATGGGTTTTTTTTATGTTTATTTTCTTTTTGATGACGAACGAGGATTTTGTTTCGTTCACTGAGCAGGATGCAGACTATGGACGAATGGATGAATGGGTCGTGCTTAGTTTTACATTGTTCATGTGGGGACCTTTCAAGGGGTGTGGTGTAAGTTAGGAGCACTATTCGTTCGAGATGCGAAAAACATACTTCAACAAAGCTTGTGAAGCAGTAAGGTGATTAAGATGTCTCAGATTCTCTCACATAAAGTAATATTTTCAGAATGGACAGTCAAGTTAAGACCTAGCTTGTCGTTAAGACCTTTTACGAATTACGAGATCCCCAAATAAAGATGCAAAGTGCGATGAAATAAGAATAGCCCCCTTGAGCTGTTCGAGGATTTGACGGATCAGCCAAAAATGCATAAAAAACCAAGAACTTTCAAATACGTGTTATTTATTTAAATTTAATAAGAATAATCTTTCATATACGCAATGTATTAAATAATTTAAACTAAGATTGAAAACAACATTTTCTTGTTAACCGTTATCGCCTTTGTGAGTGGCGGGCACCCTACGTAAATTTGGAAAAGGAAGTTACCGCCCTCTTAGAGGGTTGCTCTCCAGCAACTCTCAAACTTTGTGTCACAAAACGGTATACATGTCATCCATCACAGGCCAAACATACGATCTCACAGAACTGAACACATATCCCTAAGCCGATTACATTAATCATACCTCAGCCGGCAAGTCCTCAAATTAACTAAGGACCCCCTACCTTAAGCGCGACCATTGTATGGGTGTAGGCAAAAATCATAGCCAGCTCGGCAGTTTCTCGTCTTCCACTTCAGTCTGAGATAATCCGCATAAGGGCGGCGGACGGGAGGGTTAGCCATTACATCTCCGAATACTTCATGACGGTCAAATGGAGGATTGTTAATGTACGAAGCCATAATGCATATTCGCAGCCAACCAGCACTTCACAGGAAGTGAATGCCCTCTCGGAAAACAGACTGACAGATGAGTCAAGATGATAACGTTAATGGCCGTCATGTCTACTGTCAGGAATCACCTTAACCAGCACTCACCCACCACAGCGTGCTCGGTGACCAACAACCATCATTTGCACATCACTCCAGCGTGACCGGCGCGCCCCCGCAGATGCAACTCAATGGGCAGACGCGCAGCACTTGGTGTCTCGGTAATATGTAAACTTTTCCACTTAATCATGGAGACTGGCTGCGCCACCATTCGCCCATTCGAATTCTATGTATTTGTGCTTGGCCAACGCTAACGATTATGATGATGACGATCCCCGATAACTGATAGAACCGACCATGATGACGGTAGCGGGCTGGAGTTGAAATACGGAATGCTGTAGCAGCGTGCTGATGGCTCTTGTGGTAATGACGAATTTGGTGAAACGGTTATTATGTTTGCATTACAAACACTTGAGTGATTTTCATGTCCCCCTTCTGTCGCCGCGTACACCCGACACGACCCGCACGCGCTCTCATCCTTTCAAGCCATTATCACCCCCATTGGCGTCTTTGGTGTTTGACATGGATATTCGATAGATGTGGGTTATGTTTACTAACTGCCAAACAAACAAACACACACACACAAGTAGCAACACCCGCCATGGCCCGGTCCGTCTCCAAAAACAGTTGCAGTGTTTATGCACAAACACAAAGAAATAATTAAATAAACAAAACCCGTTATGGAAATTGTTGTATACCCAACCGCCACCCGCCCACATTGCCTAGATTCGGCCGCCCAAATGGGCGCATCCTCCTGCTCCCTCAGCAACGAACTTAGGAAAGTAAAGTAACTCGTACACGGCATGCGATGGCTCTGGAACAGAAAATCGCGCACCAGAACTTACCCGGAAAAGTTACTCAAATGAAAAGTCCTAGATAAGAGGGAGGAGATAATTTCTAAAGAATTTTCGCAAGCGAAATTCCGTTAGGAAATTACCAACTGAACCAGGGGCAGAAGAGCAAAAGAGCAGGGAGCAAGGTGAACAGAAAAGAAAAGGAAAGATTCGCTAATAGCCGACGGCGGCAGCGGTGGCAGAGTTATCTGAGTTTGCTAAATGGGAAGAGCGCCACCATCTGTATCTGATTGAGGGGGCGGTGTTGAGGGAGGCGGAGCGGCGGCGGCGCCCCGTGACAAAGCTTGGGAAATCATGATAGCGCCTCGAATGACAGAGGCAACGGACTTCTAAGGGACTTGGCGCACAAAGTTAACCCACCTCCAAAAAAACAAAAAAAAAAACAACAACAAAGAATGTGAAACTTCACGGTAAGTTTCACCTTGTGACCTTGAACCGGTGCGTGGTCCGGAAACATTTTTATTTGTCTTTTCTTGCGATACGGGCTGCGGTACGTGCAGACCGCCGTCAGGTACTACTCGAGAGGGAATAAGTTTTTCAATGAATTTCTTATCGCCAAGGCTATCTGCTTTTTGGCTGAAGATGTGTCTTGAATATATTCGTGGACTGAGAGTGTATGAACTCGATGTTGATGAAAGCCAAGAGATTCGGCACTTAGGGGAGTTTGCCGGGTGATGCTTTGTTGTTCTTTGACTGAACAGCGGTTGTAACCAGAGCGCGCAACAGGCGCGGGGGGCAACAGGCCTGGGGGGCAACAGGCCTGGGGGGCAACAGGCATGGGGGGCAACAGGCCTGGGGGGAAACAGGCCTGGGGGGCAACAGGCCTGGGGGGAAACAGGCCTGGGGGGCAACAGGCCTGGGGGGCAACAGGCCTGGGGGGCAACAGGCCTTGTCGAAAACTAGTCAAGAACCACTTCATTAGTCTGGGGGAGAAATTGATTTGGAGATTTACTTTGTCTGACTCTGTCCTAAACTCACACGGTATCCGCGGCCGAAGCAGATCAACAAGCTGGGGGAGAAGGTGATTCGAGGCTTCACGTCGCATGGTGTTGATGACCTCATATAAGGGCTTTTGTAGCGGTTTTAATTTGCAGACGAACTCTCGGCCTTGAACCGTGTGTAGTCGTACTCTCTGAACTTAATTGTGATGGTGACCTATCTGCCCCACTGTACTGCCACAAGGATCACTGGAAAGTGATGGTGGTGCTGAACGACTCGCAGCCGGGGATGAATCAGACTAAGCTTGCGTCTTGATGTCTCACTTATGTCACTTGAGTTGTCCAGAAAGTGAGCACCCAGCAACATTCATCCCAGACTTTAAAGTATAAACGAAGCTTGAGTAGCCAAGGTCGACGGTAAGATGGACGTGAGGATCAGCCTGACGACCAACGTATGCGAAAAATTACACTTGACCGAAGTACTGTCCTCCTTTTCAAGTTCTAGCCCCAACATTCCTCCTCCCATCTCAAAACCCACCTAATTTCTAAATTAACATTTAAATCCCCTTCTTCCATTGATGATGCTACGGTTAGCGCCACAACAGCATTCCAGTGCACCAACGCGAATAACCGCTGAGGCGAACATCATTCAGATGACATCGCATCCTAATGGACGAATAATATGTCCTGATTCCACCCAGCGAACAGCTGTGTTACCGCAACACTGTGGACATGTCACTCATGCCATCATCAACCTCAGCACACACACACACACTCTAAGGGTGTGCGCATCCCCACAGTTGATGCACTTGCGCTCAATTTCGGTTGACACAGAGCTGGTGCTTTTGAAGCCGATTAATGTTGCACGTTACATTGGCAAATTTTGCAAAGTTCGTTGTACCATCAAGGTTTTTGGGGACTTTCAGTGACTGTGGCGTTCAATCGTGAATCGTGGTCCTTGTGCGATTATTTGTGTGTGTTTTCTGACAAAATTTCCAATTCATTACGAATTCGCTGCTCAAATGCCATTTGCGTTCACTAATTACGCCAACATAGGAAACTTTTGAACTCAGCTTAGGTACACGGACGGGACGGGTGCTTGCATCATCCATTAGTGGAATGATCTAAATTCGTGAAGGGTGTGATTGGTTTAAGCTTTGTGAGTACACGGGTTATGTAAACTTTGTTCGCTGTTATCTCCAATGACAGTTGTTGTGGATATTTGGAAATGCAACACATTTTGAAGGCGCTGGTTTGTTTCGTGGAATTGATTGATAATTGAATGAAAATTGGATAAGAGTCCTACCTTCGAGAAGGGAACGAGAGACCCTACAGCGCTTGAGTGGTAAAGAGGCGAGCGAGGAATAGGGGAGTGGATGAAGCTTTGAAAGGGAAGGGAACAATGCCTTACTGGCCACAGTACCCTAGCTTTAGAATCCGGTAATAGGGAACACTCTTATTCTTTTCATCAATGTTTACTCGAAAAGGTAAGTTTTTATAGTTCGTTAGAATGTTGGGAACAGAATTTAGTTGCCTTTGTGCATTATTTCACTCAAATTAATTAAATATTGGGAAGAGTTCGAGCACAGTGCAAAGCTGTCCTTTTACAAAAGTGGCGGGTAATGTGGGTTTATGCTTTCCCGATAAAAGCCTTTCGGTCTATCAAATGCCTGCTGGTATCCGAATGCTCAGATCATACTTTCAAGAAGCTATTAAAAAGCCAATCGATTTCTGCATTTTGATGCAATAATCCAAATTGATTGGGGTTGTTGGACCTTGTCGAAATGCCACACATTCGAAACAACAAATATTTTTACGTGTTCGCAGAAAGCTTCATACGCATTTCGATATTCTTGATGTCAACAAGTGCTTTTGTTTTGCAAGCTGAGGTACATTTGGTCACTTGCATTCCATTATTTGGCAGTTTCAGAGAAATCTAAACTAAATGGGTCGCCGTGGCGTAGTGGGTTAGTGCGTCGTCTCCTACGCAGAGGGTGCCAGGTTCGATACCCGAATTTACCGCCTATCATTATTCACGGCCCCACCACGATGCTCAAAGAGTATTTCCTGTCTAGAAAAAGCTTATCAACTACGCCGGTGGGATTTGGCATTAAACTGTAGGTCCCTTCCACTCGTGAGAGAATAATAGCACGCACAACACGAGTGGTTGCTGTGAAGCTAGGCCCTGGCCCTCTACGGGCTGTAGCGCCACCCATATTATTATTATTTAATGAATCTAAACATTTTTGCACTAGTACAAAGAGGTGGCAAATGTGGAGCACTACTGCATTTTTTGGTGTGAAGTCCTACTCTAAAACGAGAACTGTTTGATAAGTCAGTGACTTTTTATTGAATGCAACTCTGCTCACGTCGACATCCATCTTCTAAGAAACTACTGTCAAGTTTAGCGGAAGTTGCAAAATCCAGTTTATGTTTGACAGTCATTTCAAAGCAAAGCCGAATTCAAGTACAAAGGGATTTTTTGCGTGAAAAGAATCACCAAAATCAGAAAAATAGAGAAAGAAGAAAAAGAAGAACGAGATGCTTGCAATGGTTAAGAAGAAGTTTACTGTGTTCCATTCACAGTCACGCCGAGCGGTAAGGTCTTAGGTTGTCACGATAATGGATGATTTATGGAGTGAGACGATGGGAGGATTGAAATTAGTGACGTGAATGAGGCTCAACTGAGAAGATACATAATATTTTACATGAGTATTTGGACATGACAAATCTACTCACGCGAAGGTTTTACGACTTTAAGAGCAACCTTGTGACCACTTCACAAGAGAGGTGGACTTTAGTGCTCTTGATCTTACCCGGGTAATGCCCGTTTCAACAATTACCCGAGTACCTGGGTACCCATGTAATTCGGTTAGTAACCAATTTGGCGGGTACCATCTTTGTCAACTACCGGATATCCGTCATTATCAGTAAACGGGTACGCGGGTGACTTAGCGGGTATGCAGGTATCAAGAGCTCTAGTAGACATCGTCAGTTTGAGCTAGGGATAGCTACGTCATGCATTTTATTGCTCAGATCTACTCCCCTGCGAATATTTCTTTTTCCAAACCTTAAGAAGTAAGTGGTCGGTCGAAGCGTTTTCAGTCGAGGGAAGAGGGCCTTGCCAACAGGT
This sequence comes from Eristalis intricaria, assembly GCA_964034865.1. Taxonomy (NCBI): domain Eukaryota; kingdom Metazoa; phylum Arthropoda; class Insecta; order Diptera; family Syrphidae; genus Eristalis; species Eristalis intricaria. The sequence continues at coordinate 50,860,788 of OZ035874.1, forward strand.
TTAGTGTGGGAACAACCGAAAGCATCCGATTTTCAGTTGAGGAATTAGGTAGAACCAGACAACTAAAAAATAAACCCCAACTTTCCGACGCATCCTGGCAGATCCCCGGGTCCACCCCAATACGGCTCTAATCCACCTCAGCCTTCTAGAAACATGGCTGCAGAAGACTGACGGAGACTCCTACGGTGGATATCTAGATTCAACAACTTTCACAATTCACGTCTTAACCTCTCTCGAGTCACTGACAACGCTTAGGAAGCATTCCTGTCAAGAAACAGCTTCTCAAACTTCGCCCTTGGGAGTCGGCCTAAAACTACTCCCGGGCATCACAAGGGAATGCAAAACAAGAGTGGGAGCTGTAGAAGCTAGGCTCAAGCCTACTTCGGACTGTAGCGTGAGTCCAAGAATGATTTGAATCTTCAAAAGCACTGTTGCCGAAACTGCTCTGCGTTTCAAACCACAATTCTCCAAGATATATTGGGATATGAGCCAGACTTTATATTCTCGGAGAATCTACCCTTTCTGTGAACGCTCTCTGGTCTTCTTGAAACTAGTAAAAAAAGGAAGTTCCTTTTGTTCAGCGAGGACTATGCGGCCACCACCATATGCATTAATCAGCCCGTCGGTAGTTCTACGACAAAATGGTTGACTTCATCCTGCGTTTCCCACACGTTCCTTATATTTGACGGGCATGGCCAAACCCACCATATGTGTTGGATGTGCAAATACAAAGGGCGCCAAGCCCTTAGGGACGCATTCTGAAGCCTAAATAAAAAAATCATCGATAGGCTCCAATTTCAAAGGTCGTCCTCCCAGCGACCTACTGTATGTATTTTCAAATGCCTCCATCATTTCATCTGTTAACCCAAGAAACCATTGACAAACATCAATTTTGCGCGTTTCGCTCAAATAATTCAATATGAATAGAAAACTGAGTTTATTATTAAAAAATGGATATTTGTGATATGCATTGGAAACGGCTAATGCTACAAGAAATTAAGAAGGGGCGCCAAACGTAGGGCTTGCACAGGGCGCTAATTTAGCTCGGGCCGACCATATTGTGGGGGAACATAAGAAAACCTCTGACCACCAACGCCAACCCATTCGAATTCACTCTTACGAATCATCCACAAAACCGTTGTCGAAAATTGGGTACGTTCTCGATCAACTGCAACCAATTATTCACATCAACATAGAACCGCCCTCTGTTCCGAAAATAAATCATTCCCACTCGTCCCATTCAAGCCAAAAATAAAACGAAAAGTGAATCCATAAGTACAATTCTTTAGTTAATTTTTGAATTACTAGCGAAAACATATTTCAGCAAGCCGCTGCTGCCGAAAAACACCAATAAATCAACAAAACGCAAGAGAAAAACTGAAAGAGATTGAGAAAATTACTCCCCAGACATTAGGGAAGCCATGATAATTTATTATAATGAATATTCATGGAGGAATGGCTTTTTGGCAGCGCGACGATAAATCTGGAACCATATCAAGTTCCGGTCAGAAGAACTTGTCTACAGCCAACCAACTGACTCAAATTGGCCATCGCCCCCGCCCCCGCCCTCGCTTTCGCAATTTAGTTCGGAATCTTTTCATTCACTTTTTTACCTAATTTTGTGGAATGAGTGCGGGTGCAGTGTGGTCTAGTAATAATTGCAAAAATGCGAATTGGCTCGGAAAAAAGCGCATCTCCTCACAATTCAGGCACATCCTTCGTTCCGTCGCGCAACGCCAAAGTAAGTATCATAATGTGAATGAAAGGAGGAGACTCGGTAGAGATGGCAGACGTCGGCCTTCATCGTTGTTCGCAAGGGAGGGAGATGAGGGGAAGATGAATTCATTTTAATAAAATCATTGCATGGAATTGTGCCAAATTGATAAATGGACGAACAAATGGAACGCACAACGTCAACGGCAGGACACACACCCAAACGCACACAGTCCCAGACTTTCAAATGGGTGAACGGGGGGTGGTTAAGATTGGAGCCAATTAAACATCATCTTTGGAACATTATCAAGACATTATGTATGGGAATGGGCAATGTGCAAGAATAAGTTGTTCTTTCTGTTGCTGCTGCTGCTGCTGCTGTGGGGCGATATGTTGGAAGTGTATCCTCTGAGAGCAGACACTCAAGTTCCTGAACGAGGATGCTGGAGAGAGGAAAAGTGGACTAATTTGATTTTGCAATTAAATTGCATAAACTTTGGCTAGAGAGAACGAGAGAGAGAACGAGGTTTTTATTTTAACTTGTGTTGAAATGATATAAATTAATGGATTGTATGGGAGCATCTTAGTGCCCGGACTGGGAATGAATGCCTGGAAAGTGGCAAATAATTGAATTGAGTCCATTTACACGGGCTTCAGCAGAGGGGTGGTCTATTAGGACATATTATTTTAAAACAAGTAGGCATTGATAAAGTTGGTTCTGCTGGTGTGATGCGAACCATTTCGTCGAATTCATGGACATTCCTGTTTTTACTGACCACATAATAAACTCTGGTTTACGACGACGAGTGGATGGCCTTGCATTCGATTTCAAGAAGAAATGTAACAAGGAAGGGTCTTTTATATGACAGCAAGCATTGCGTGTTCATACATTTTGGAGAATTATACCCAAAGTATGTGTGAATGGCAATTGAAACTCACTGTTCTCAACTATCTACTTCGCAGACTAATTCCGACTGCGAGTGCTAAAATTTGATGTGTTATACTAGATGACGTGATGTTATATTAGTGACCCTTCTCCCCGTAATGAAGCTAACATAGAGTCGAAAATATGTGAGCTTCGAAACCGTCTCTGGTGAGTAACTACGTGTAAACGGTTACATGAATCAGTTAGCATTCCAAAAAAATATGCCTTAAACGCCTTGTAAAAAAAAAAACCCGCTTAAACCGAAACAACGCAAAACTGGAATGTTGGCCATATTTCCACTGGAAAACGAATTTATTCGTATTTCGGGTGTATTTTGTTTGGCATACACAATTATACTACAAACATATTTACTTTCATGGCCTTGTTTTTTTCTTGTTCTCTCTTTCTTCTCTGAACACAGAATTCCGCAAAATAACTGTCCTACGTTATATGTCATGTAGGGCAAATAGATTTGAACGAATGAGTTATGTCCAAGAATTTTTGTCACTCGGTATATAGGCACGGAACAAGACATACTGTTCTTAAAGCGCTTCCTCGCTAAATAAATTTAATAAATGATGTTGCTCTTAAAAGTGTGTTTAATTTAATGTAACCGTGCACCATGAGATGGACAGTAGAGGCCGTATCTTTATGGGTCTGTGTGTCGACTTCTACGCAAATGAACCTCGGTGCCTGGGTTCGATTTCCAAAAATAAAGCTCAACCTCCTTCGAGTCACTGTCGAAGGGTATTCCTGCCTAGAAAACTCTTCCCAAACTTGGCCTTTCGGAGTCGCCATAAAACTGTAGGTCCCTCGTGTGAGAATAATAGCACGCACAACACGAGTGGTTGCCGTAGAAGATAGGCGTCCTCTATTCAAAATAGCGCCACCCATATTTTTATTATTATTAATAGGTTATGTTAGGTAGTGGGGCTGCTAACGAATTCACCAGTTTACTTAGACCACATTGGTCTATTGTGGTCCCCATAGTCAGACTACTACTGATCGACCACTCCAGTGTCAGTGCCGTTGATTTGATCCCAACGGCAAATGGTGATTGGACCAGATTTGAAAACCAGATAAAATCGTATTAACTTCGCATTCACTGGGATTCGAACCGGGGATCCCGCTAACCAGGGGCTGGCACTCAACCAACTGCGCCAATCCAGTCGTTTGCATTATTAATATAGAATATTGCACAATTAATATAGAGTGACAGTGACATGGGAAGAAAGTTTTGTAGATTTTATCAGGAATCGAATCATAGATCTCCTGCGTGTCACATATTTCCACTATACAACGCCGTGCACACATCGGTTGCCTTAAGCACATTCACTGCTTTGAGTAAATTAAGGCTTCTGAGGAACCCATGTAAGTGTTATGGCACCTGTTGTTGCATGGTGCACTTGCAGCTTAAGCAGTTTCTTATTTGAACCTTTAACGGGATCATGGTCATTTGAGACTCCATTTAGAATGACAAATTTTGATCGCGAGACCATTTTTTTCCGTTTTCTTTCGTCACAAAATTCATATTCGATCGAAGATTTCCGAAACCATTCTACTCAAACTTCCAGCAGATCCGTCGTCTGATTTTTCCTCTTAGAGAGCCCATCATGGACGACTCAGATACCTTCAACACCATCTGGTCTTTGATTACCTGGACACAAGTGTATCCTGAGCTATGAAGCCTGAGCTACACAACATTCGGTTCGGCTCGCTATGACGTCTACAGAACCACACATACAGATTGTGAACATTTCGGCACACTGCTTAGTTGGCTACCACGTTTGTACATTTACAACTTAGTCCCCACTGCCTTGTGCACGAAAATCCAGTCAAAGAATCAGTTAGTTAAGCACGGGCCTTCTTTGTTGCCTTGTCCCACAGGCTCGGAGTCTTATACTCGTCGTTATCTAGCCAAGTTGACCCGTGGTCAGATCTAGCCATCTTCACTCATTATAGATACAGCATTCTTTGGGTCTCTAAGTAAGGCGGTTGTCATGAAACCACAGTTTATCATGAGATTAGCCACGATTGTTCTTGTTCAAAAAGGCACTGATGCCTAGGTTTACTTCGTGATATGTTGCCACTTAAGGTGAATGTGGTGAATTCGAGGCTTAGTCACCACACCTAAAATGTAGCACATCACGGAGTTTCTGTTCACTAACTTTTTTAAGCTATTCCATATGCCATACCCACGTCAGGCAGGAGCCTATGCTCAAAGCGGTTGTTCTTTGATAGACTTAGTCATTATTTTCATATTTAAAATTTTTGAATTTGTTCCCATTTCACGTCATCTGAACTTCGACTACATCCCCGTCATTCTCAGACAAATTTTTTTTATTCAAATTACAAACTACCCTCGTCATGTGATTGATCGGTATTACTGAAGAAAGCTCACAAGCTCAATATAAGAGTAGCCAAGATGCATTAGCTTCATCATCAGATCGTAGAAAATGAGGTGAATCCGAATAGTCACAGCCCTCGCATCGATGTACTCTTTTGTCCCTTCCAATTTACTAAGCTGATAGTGGAAAATAGTTACTCTATCCTTCGTCTACCTCAAGCAAAACATGATCACCAAATGACAACATTGCGAGAATCTATGTCAAAATTAAGCCGACAATCCCCCGACAAACTAGCACCAATTCAGCAGTGAAGACTTCCAAACAAGATAGCAATTCATACCATACTCAGTCAGAACATCAGACGCCAACTCAACAGTCTTCCAAGATGACTTATTTCACAGACGGGATAATTTTTGCTCCCATTTGTGTCAAGGAACCAGCCTTGGTTCTCCGGATGTGCACTCCCTTCCCATATTCAAATATGTTTCCATTTGAAAACTGAAGACTATTCAAAACCAAGACGACGAGTTGAGAGTCCTCCTCTTGATGGCTTTCAGGAGAGACTTTTTTTCTCCTTCATGCGTGTGTTGCCTCCCATCACTCAATCCCCCATGATTGCTCCCATTATGGATCCAATTTGTTTCGTATTTATTCAGCATATTGAAAGAACCTCCTTGCAAGACTGAGCTTGAACAGGAGTAGTCATAAAACTACAAAAATCATCAAAAATCCCATGCTTCTCGTCAAAGGCCCACCCGCTGTTTACAAAGTTCCCCTATTGTTCTGCTTTCCCTTTAAGCTGCAAAGGGTACCTTGTTGAAAATTTACAAAACCTCGACCTCGGCCACAGTCAGAGTCCATTGTCGAAATTAATTTTGATTCCGCCCTCCAGCGCCTTCGACCACGTCGTTCACAAATAAGCCCAAGAAACAGGTCGAGTCTTTTTTAAAAAAAAAACAAAATTCCCTCCCCCCTCCCCATGCAGAGCGCTAGCCAAGACGGTTTCGTGTCTGAACCGACGTTAAGCGTCTGCCTCCGACACGCAGTGTATTTGCCAGTCTGGCATTGAGAGCGAGCTTCCAACGGGAGATGCGGAAAAGGACTTCCGAAAACTTATCGAAAGGAATGTTCGCTTGGAAAGTTTTGTCTTGCCCTAGCAGCTCAGAAAATTCCACAGCCGATATGAGGACGTACATATGTTCATATGCCCCCACACCCATCCGCCCGCCATCTAAAATCTTTTCAAATTTCCCTTCATACTTTTTGGCCTTGTCTTCCGACAGTTTCGTCGGGTTTCAATTCGTAACCACCCACCCACAAACACAGACGCACATCAGCGGGTGTCACACACACACACGCACACACGATAGTCTGCGTTGTCTGGGCCGCAAATGGAAAAAGTTCCTTTCTGCCGAGGAGCAGAAATTTATGCGCTCCAGGATTTGTATTCAAAATGATGATGTTCCTAAGTTTTAACTTTATTGTTGGTCGATTCTGGGTTATTTCTTTTCCGGTTCGTCCTTGGAAATCCTGACATATCTCTGCACCACCACCTCCACCCACCAGCTGCACGATTTGGTCCTGTTTAATGCATGTAAAACCGATGCAATAACAGGAGATAAAAGTGACTTTGCCATGAGGCATGGTTCCTTGGTCGTTCCTGCTGCCGTAGCTGCTTGCATGGATTATGCAAGGATTTGTGGACGGCGAAGAAAAAAGCGGGGTGGGGGTTGTCTATTTCTTTTAGATTTGCTAGCATTTCACGAGCATGTTCTGGGAGTGGTTTACAGATGTTGTTGCATCCTTCATGCGAGATGCACTTTGGTTATGATCGGTTTTGCGGGGGTAAACACATGAGCACTATGCTGACTGCTGACTGCCATACGCAGCAAGCATCCCTTGTTCTCGTAATCTTGACAGTTTCAGTCCCCGACGAACGGCCGTGTGTGTGTGTTCGTGGGAGGGTGGGTATGGAAGTACCTGAAAATCATAGATATTGACTGCACACAAAGGGCGGGAAACGGATGAAGAATTCGACTTTGTTCCAGCTCGAGGACTGCGGATGAAGGACGAACTGATTTTGCGGTTTCGTTCCGCTGTCGAGACTTTTTAGGAAAACCGTCTGTTTTCTCAGTTTTTTGCTATGTTTGAGCGTTCATCGGGGGAAAAGTTTAAATGGAGAATACTTTTTACGGATTGGAAACTTCTTCTCGTATCTTTTTGTCTGGCCTTTCGCTAGTCCTTCGTGCTATTTCTGGCCCCCTCTCTGTTTTCCAGTGTTGTTATGAATTTATGACTTTCTTGTTCTCCAGAACAGGGAAAAAAGTTGTGAGTTTTGATTTTGAATTGAGTTGATTGTAGTTTCATGGAGATTTCCTTCTATTCTCTCGCCACACTCGTGTTTGATTGCGAATGTACGGTGACGTGGTAGATGCGGAGCATCTGTCGATGACATGCCAACCGGGATGGATACGCTCGAGGTGGGGACTCAACTTTGTGAAGGGTTTTCTATCTTTGGCGAGTGATAGGGGAACCATTGGCAGCACGATTTTGTTCTGTTTTCTCTCTGGTCTTACCTCTGAGTGCACAGTGTGATGAGATAAAGTCCACGTGTCTACCTCGTCACTTACGGGGAGGGGTGATGCCAAAACGAAAAACGACAAGAGTGAATGTAAGTGCTTCAACTTTTTCGGCACATCAGTGGCGGATCGAGATGAGCGTTCACGAGGTGAAAACGTGCCTGAACTTGAAACGAGAATTTATGGGGGGATGATGATTGTTTTCACAAGAAGCAGGGTGTTTCTTTATTCTTATTTAAATGTTGACATGGCGACATATGGTGAGTGTTTGTTTGTTTTAAAAGTGATATGTTGACTATACGTGGCGGACGGTGTTGGAGCTATGGCAGGTCGTGGGTATAGCTCCATCCTTTGTTTGGTTATCGTTGATGGCTACCATGCCCGAAGGAGTTCTGAAATTTAACTGAAGCGACACAGATGGTGGAAGGTAAAGGAAAAAGTCCAAGAACGACTGGTTTGAAGAATACATGTCGGAGACAATTTCCTGGAGGTGGATATGCGCAGCAAAAGTGTGCTTCTTGAGGTTTGGTTGTCTAGTTCAAGATCTATAAGTGTGACTACTCAACCGAGGTGGGTTAGTTCCTAGCCTGTACAGCAACTACCTTATTATGCAGAAGTGGAGGATGAACTGAGAGACTTTGGGAAGGTTTTTCTAGAGAAGTAGACAGGAAAATTGCCTGTTCCTCGAGAGAGGTGAGTTATGAAAGGCGGTGATTTTAGCTTGGAGTCATAACGTGGGCACCCACTGACTATGCCACGGTGTCCACAGGCGTACTTATAATCATCGACAATTCGTGTGTACAAAGCCTGAGACTTTTAAGTAAAAACTCTTTAATTCCTTCGACAAGTGTAAGGCTCACAGGCCGGTCGATGTATGCCTGTGAATGACACCTTAGTGAAAATGAACGTACTTCGCCTGAACTTATGCAGTCACTTGTGACAAAGTTAAAGTTAAATTGAATGCTGCCGTTACTAGCTAATAATCGTCCTTCCCCACAAACTGATTCCTCCCACCCAAGCACCATCACCTTACAAGCCCTTCCTCACTTTCAACTCCCTCAATAACAACTTCGTTCTCATCAAATCCCCCCCCTCACACACACACACAAAACGCGGTTACACATTCATCAAGAACGAATTGAAATTTCCGCATTCACCACAGAGAGGAATGGGTGAATTTTGAAATGACATAAATGATGAAGTCTAAGCTAATAGAGTTTCCCATTCAATTGAATTCAAAGATTACAAGATTAATTCCATCCCGCTGCTGCATCAGTTGTGCATTCACCTTTCGTTGGCAGTCTGAAACCTTAACACAACATCGCTCGATGGAGCTGCGGCAACGATGTGAATTAAATATGGTATTTGATGGTGGCACAGCCATTCAACCCTCGAACGCCACTCCGTCGTCTTTGATTTAATTGAATCCTTTCAGGTAAAATCAAACGATTGCAAGTCTCGGCAGGTATGAGCAGTTGATTCTTATTTTATTAATAAGCTATGTCGTCGGAGGATAAGAGGATTAGGGCCTCCCACTCACGTCTCGGGGGCGGTTGCAGGGTGGATGTGAACGGGAATGAAGTTTTTTTTCTGATTTCCCTATCTGACGCATAGGAAATAGAATTTTGACACGGAGGACTGTCAAGGAAGTGCCATAAAAAGACACCGGGAGTAACGACACTTGAAAGGGAGCACATGCACGGAATAAATTATTTTTTTCTCACACAATCCATACTCTCTACTACTAATCGTCTACTTCGCAGACGGGAGTAGACCAGCAGAAAACGTAAAAGAAAGCTTGTAAGAAACCCAAATTGTGTGATTTCAAAGCAGTTAAACCAAAATCTGTGCCACAAGCTCAATTTTAATGAAACGAAGCCCAAGTCAGACCTCAAGCTCTTGCAATAACAACTTCGTTCCATTTACTCTCAATTAGTCTATTTGACGATTTGCATGTACCTACGACGACCACTTTGGAGCTATTTAGGAACAACAACTTCGAGTACTTGCTCAGTGGTGAATCACTTTGCGTCAGATCATCGGGGTCACTTAACAACGTCAGGTACTATGTTTTAATCAAATGGCGAATTTTCATCAAATTCCCAAAAGTCTCTTAGGTTTCGCCATGCATTTGCGAGTTTTCGAAACGTCCAGTTTTCGGCGAAGGCAAGTTGAAACCCCCTGTTGTCAAACCCAACAAGCCTACAGCGTAAGCTTCAGTTTATTTTGGTCATTTTGGTGTTCAATTTCTCTCTCTGTTTTCTGGTGTTCCCGACACTATCGTTTCCTGTCAACAAACAGCTGTTTTGTCAGCTACTTCAAAACTAATGACATTTGAAACGACTTCAAACACGCTAGGAACAGCCCATTGAGGGTTCGATAAAGGTTCATCAAAGCCAAAGTCATTTCGGTTCGGTGGGAATGCAGTTTAAGCTTCCGGTTTCTTAAAAAACATATCTTTATCTTAACGTTTCTGATTGATGTCGATTGCTTTCCTTAGACTAAAATATATTCGAAAATTACGAGCTTTTGAAAATGCGTGAACGCGGTTAAAAAAGTGCATCTGCCTCGAACTTCGTAAGCAGATGAAGGAAACTAGCAAAAAGTACAGGTCAAAGCATATACCCCAGAGCTACATCACTAAAAAATTTTACAATACTCAATCCTTCTAAGCAACATCACACATTGGATTGGCAAATGAGACTGAGTAGTCCATCAACCGACCGTGTGGGAAAAAACTTGGAGAATGCAAATTTGATTCACAGGATCATTCAATTCGTGGTCCGCATTTCGTATAGATAAGTAATAAAACTAATAGTGTTATTTTTTCAACAATAAGAGGAAGGTTTACGATTTTTTGGTAGATAATTATCTCTTAGTAATTTATTTCTTTTTCCATTCAATGGAGTCACGATAATTCCTCGACTGACTTTCATCTCCCCGTTCCAAGTCGACGCTCCATGAGGAGGAGATGAAGCTGGAGATGGAAGCGCGCTTACTTGCACACTTAATGTTTGTTCAGCCAACAACAGATGCTGGGTGAGAGAGTCAGTGCACTTGCATGAGAACCAATGAGGCACATAATTTTGTTACAATATTGTTGTTTCAATTACATTCGTGAAAACACTGCCCATAGGTAACTGTTCAGTTAAATGTTTGCCATTTACAATTTACGATAAGGATAGCCGGACTGTAGCTAAATGTGTACAATTTGTGTAAACTTGCTACAGGAATTTTTTTAATTCTGTGGGAGCTACGCTTCGCTTCATTTATTGCGAGTGTCACGCACTGAACAGAACCCTGCATCTAGGGCAGCCAATTTCAACAACGAACGTTGAAATGTTTTTTTTTTAATAAAATAAAAGCTATTACGTTTTGTGAATTTAAAGAGATCGGCTGTGAATACTAGTAGTGAAGACAAAGAAATATCCTGACACGAACATGGTAATGGTTGACAGTAACGTTCATCAGGGAGCACTGAAATCAAATACAATAAGACTAAAACTGTGACTTTTGTCTTAATCTCCATCCGTCACCGAAATCGTCGTTCAAGAGAGTTTTGAAAATTTTCCAAGTCCACAAGTGTTAGGAATTTACGTCTGCCCTTAACCAGTTCAAATTACTCAATTATTGGGGCCAGCTGACCAAGGAATGCGTACAACGTACATGAATGGATGGAATCGGATGATAAATATTCACATGAATGAGTGAGCTCATTTTTCACTCGGTGGACACAACAAAAATATCACATGAGGGGAAGTGGAAATCCACATGTAACAGCCGAAAGATCATTGCAGCCACAAAAAGTCACCGATCATCGTCGCCAATGATATCACCTCAAATCGACCATGCCGATGTGGAGGACATGTGTTTTTTTTAAGCTAGACAGTGCCACATCTCGCACAGTAGGACCTGTTTTGGCTTTATTCCTTGACGAGTTGTTTCGCGTTTTGCTGATGTGAGAGGCCTGAACTCCAAGAGCGTGTGTTGATGATGCATTAATGTGGATTCATTTTTGTTTGACTATGCCGAAGAAGCACCCATCATCAAACTCGAACGCCAATCGTCGTTAAGTTAGGTTAGGTAGGGGGTCTGCAAGTGCATTCACCAGCACATTCAGACCATATTGGTCCATTGTGATACCCATAGTCCGACTGCTGCCACTGATTAACTGCTCCAGTGACAGTGACGTTAATTTTATCCCCACGGCAAATGGTGACTGGACCAGATTTGAAAAACGAGATAAAAGCGTATTCAGTTTGCTTGTACTGGTATTCGAACCGGGGACCCCGCTAACCAGGGGCAGGCACTCTACCAACTGCGCCATCCAGTCGTTCGTCGTTAAGTTACGGCCGAGTTATTGCCCGATAAGTGTCCAAAATGCCTCCCAAATTCCTTGACCAGAATCGAGTCCTGAAAGAATTCCTATCAAGGACAGGCAAATGGTATTGCATTTCATTTCAGAAATCGCAAGGCCCTGGAAATTTACAGATCTTATCCATAAGTGTATCTTATACCAATTTACTTTCGAATCCACCATATGCATTTCCTGGTTTTAAAGTTCGTTCGGTGACTGAATCTTGTATGTCTTAATCAACAAATCGCATTGGGGATGAAAGAAATAACTTTCCAAGCGAGAAATGACTCCTAGAACCTTGACAAGGCGAAGTTTGTCAATCCATAAGAACATTCAACTTCAACCAATCTTCCAGAAATTCCAGAGCTCTCAAATCGCAGATCATATACAGCCTGTAAGCAACTACCAACCGATGAAGTAACCATTAATTGCCGCCAGCTCCCGAACCAGAAAAAAAAATCAAAGTCTCAAGAACGATTACATCATCCTGCATCAGCAGAACACACAGCCACTCCAGCTGACACTCTCTCCTTGATGTCAATGCAAAGTCTTATCTCTCAGTGATACTTCAGCGTATTATCGCTGTTCCTCAGGTAATAATGGTCGCCCACCCCCACGCAAATCTTCGGTTGCGGGTACGTTCATCAAAGTCGTTATAACCTACGTCTCATCAGCAGCATATCAGCATGTCCCGAGGGGATAGCATACACATCAGTGGCTGTGGCAGTTACTCATTCCCCGCGTCGACGTCCGACGTTGTCTGCACAAGAGAAATGTGCCAGCGATACTTTTTCACTCGCTGAAACGAATAATTGATGTTCGCAAATCTGCTGCGATTTATGATTGCATGAGGGTGGCAATTTAGCCTCGGGGTTTGAAATTACTGCAAGGTGTCGGAAATCGTATCTGTCATTGACAGATGGTGTGTTAATATCGACTATTTGCGGAATGTAGCTCGTCCGCAAACCGTATTCGTATCTCAATCCATTAATCCAACATTTAGATGGACATTTCATCCTAAGCAAACACACGCAAAAGGACCGTCCACAGGACCCGTAATCTTGAAAGAAAATGAAACTGCGAAATTGTTTCGTCGCCTGTCGTCGCAAAGTCTTCATCCAAATGCGACGGTGGCAGGGGCATGAAAGTCAATGAATTTCACCCACAAGAGCGGGCAAAAGAAAAAACGTATCTAACAACAAATTAATGAAATTTTTTATTTGCCAAACTTAATTTCCAATAAACTCGTGTAAATATTTGCACTGTGTAATGCTTTCTTCTTTTCTTTCGCTTCTTGACAGGATCCTCTAGGAGGTACATGCCGCTGCCACCGCGCGCCCACTTCAGCTGGGACTGTGACAATGTGCCCTTTAATTCGTGCTTCATTACTGAAGGAGAAGGACAACAAACTTGAAATTAACGATGATGGCAAGTGTTTAGCACTTAAAGCTGTGTACTCTGTGCGTCGAGCCATAGTTTTAGGGGAGAGGTAGAGAAAGTCATCCATTTTGCTTTGTTTTTTTAATCCCACTCAGGGAGGCGCTGTGAAGGACGGACGAGGATGTTTACGGGGAGGTGCTCTGTCCTTTGAAGAAAATCCTGAGGGTGATGCCGGAATGGTGGCTTTTATACGCGTGGCACAAAATTGATGATGATTAAGGCAACACGATGTTTACCTCGTGATGCCGTTGCGAACAGGTGACATGTTGACACTCAGCCTGTTCCTCACTTAATTGTTTGACTCGGGGGGCATACATTTCACGAATGATGAGAAGGAGATCAATCCTAAGCAGAGACTGACAAACTCTGGCTTAGGCTGGGGAATCACGGAACAACTTGGAGCAGAGTCCAACCACAAGGGACGTCCGAATATCGGATGAAATCATCTGCACTTAACCAACTCTCGTCAAGTTAACTAGGTCTGGCCAAGTCATTTAATTAGATCTCTTGGGGACTGTGGAATATAAATATTTGAAAGTTCTCTCAGAAGCTCCGGATATTACTTTCCCCAATGCTGTGAATGCCAATTGCAGAGTCGACTCCTTCTAGGAACTCGAGGACTGAGTGAGGGCGAATTAACGAATGCTAGCAACAGGCATGTGGTAGAAGGTGGTCTTTAAATTCCAAGAAGCCCAACAATTATTGAATAATTGACTACCAAAGTAGAACAAAACTCTGGAAAAAGGATAACCCATTAGCGAAATTGGAAATTATGCTTCGGATGATCAGAAAGCGGTGTTCATCAAGATAACAAAAGAAGAAGAAAATGGCAAATTTCCGGCTGAATTTAGGAAAAGCAAACAGTTTGTGGAATTTTTAGAAAGTTTTTTTGACTTTCTCAAACTTAAAAATAAAATAAAAAACCAAGTGAAAACTCAAGTTAATTAATAAAAGCACAAGAAAATGAGGCAAGTAGATCCTTTGTGTATATTTTTTTGCTGGCACTCATGCATTTTGTGACATTGTTGTCACGTTGCCATCACGGTTTTTTTCAAACAGATAACGCGTGACTGGTGTCACGTTATTCTTACTGAGTATTGTTTGACAAATCATCATAGAAGCCCTCACACTTCATCACCCTCAACATTCGATAAGCCAACTACGACGAGGACTTGGAAAGGAACAGCATCTACTCGCGTCCAAAATTGGACCATCAGAATGGACATTGAACGGCGTAGTCCCGAGCTACATTTGCTTGACTGTTCTATTACGCCATAATAATTTATTCATTATTCAGATTAATTTTATGTCTTATTTAGAATAAAAAATATATTTTATTTAATCACATGTTATAAGATGTGATCAAGAAAAGTAAAAAACACAGAATTTGATGTGAGACGAGTTTGTCTACGGATCCAATGCTTACGGTAAGTAGATCTTGTACAGCGTATAAACAAGTCTGTTGCGACCCGATCAAGTTCAAGTTCGTACAACAACTATTCAGTCGACGCACAACTGAATAATGAATTTAATCAACTAGATGGAGAGATTGTAGACAGATGGCGAAAAAGAGGCGTGTGGGGTGACACTTAATTCTAACCATGACTATAGAACTTTCCGAAGAATTGAAGACTAGTCCGAAAGCTGGAGAGATCAAGAGACTCGTGCTTCAAAAATGTTTCACGACCTCCTCAAACCTAGAAATATAAAAAAAAAAAATAATATTTCTGCATTTCTGCAGACTACTAAACGGCGATGATGACACAATACCGCTGGCAGAATATCCCAATCAATATGGACGATGATCGACGAGAGTTCCGTCCCCCCGACTTAGACGAGGTCAAGATAGCAATATCAAGACTAAAGTCTAACAAAGCTGCCGGTGCGGACGGACTGTCCGCTGAAATCTTTAAAACAGCTAGAGATCATCTGGTTGGGCGCATGCACCAGCTCATCTATAAGATATGGTCGGAGGAAAACATGTCCGATGAGTGGAATCTCAGTATCGTTTACCCGATCCACAAGAAAGGAGACCCCTTTGACTGCGCCAACGAAGTCTCCTGAACATCGCATACAATATCTTCTCTGCCGTTTTGTTTACTCACTTGAAGCCGTTTATAAGTAACCTGATGGATCCATATCACTGTGGCTTAAGGCCGGGGAAGTCCATGGACCAGATTTTCACATTACGGCAGATCCTGAAAAATACCCAAGAAATGCAGATCGACACCCACCACCTATTCATCGATTTCAAGGCCGCATATGACAGCGTGTATACGCCATGTCTAGTTTTGACATTCCTGCCAAACTCGTCACGTTGTGCACAGCACAGTGTGTTGACAGCAAATAAAAGACACTCGAATAATAACTGGGTTTTGACTGACATTGTGACAAGGGGGAGTAACAGCGGAGATGCCGCGTGATGGACCAGCTATCAACGTTGAAGAACAAAGGTGCTAGCAGATATCGCAGTTGGAGGATGATCTGGCAAAAGGCTGCAAACGACGATGAAATGGTGTATATTGAGACCACATATATTCGGAGACCACACGGCGTATGTGGAATATTCTGAGACCACACGGCGTATGTGGAATATTCTGAGACCACACGGCGTATGTGGAATATTCTGAGACATCACGCCGTATGTGGAATATTCGGAGACCACACGGCGTATGTGGAATATTCTGAGACCATACGGCGTATGTGGAATATTCGGAGACCACACGGCGTATGTGGAATATTCTGAGACCACACGCCGTATGTGGAATATTCTGAGACCACACGGCGTATGTGGAATATTCTGAGACCACACGCCGTATGTGGAATATTCGGAGACCACACGGCGTATGTGGAATATTATGAGACCACACGGCGTATGTGGAATATTCTGAGACCACACGGCGTATGTGGAATATTCGGAGACCACTCGGCGTATGTGGAATATTCTGAGACCACATGGCGTGTGTGGAATATTCTGAGACCACATGGCGTGTGTGGAATATTCTGAGACCACACGGCGTATGTGGAATATTCGGAGACCACTCGGCGTATGTGGAATATTCTGAGACCACATGGCGTGTGTGGAATATTCTGAGACCACATGGCGTGTGTGGAATATTCTGAGACCACACGGCGTATGTGGAATATTCTGAGACCACATGGCGTATAACACAACCAATAACACAAATTTCATGAGATCTTGCTCTTGGCCCTAGTGATGTCTTTAGCCTTAAGCCAGCTCCATCAAATCAAACACATATGCATACACCTATGAAAAAAATGCTATTCCTTACAGGCTGCCTAAACCAACCATTTCTGAAAAGACTTATTTAAAAACGTGTCATCTTCAACATTCACGTCGACTAAATAACATCGCATCGTCAGCATTTTTTGCTTTTATGTCAGTCATACATAAAAAATAAAACTTTACAACATGCCACATACCAAACTGACGCCACACAGTTCCACAGCACCAAGCGCAGTCGTCCTTGATGAAGAAAAACTAATAAAAATTCCACGAATTGTATCACCTCCCCAGAATCCAGAACTCACCCAGAAATACATTCGGAATCAAACCAAATGTTGGCGCCAGTAACCAAATGTTAAAAACTTCCTGACACTTTAAATCCCCCCTCACCACTCTCAGTGTGTGTGTGTGTACTTAATCTGCGTACAACCGAACGAGAAAGACTCACTCAGAAATTCCCAAACAAATGCTGGTAACCTCCTCCTAAGCCAGGCAACAACCGCACCCTTTTAACGCAACACCACCAAACCAACAACAGTCGGCATGGAATATCAAATCGTGTACACACCCGTGTTCAGGACCAATCTTCCTCCTCCCAAAGGGATGTACAAAAATTAATATCCTTTTATCTATTCAAAAATATCCTTGCATTTGCTTTGCAACAACGACTGCTGTGGGACGTCGTACATGCACTCGGTCTCACACCCGTTTCCGGGTGTCTTTGGTGGCCCCCGGGGGGTTGCATTATATAAGTTCGTGCTCATGGCTGTGTGCCAAGCCGAGTGTAGGTGAATTCGTTCGAGGGGCGCACACGAGGGCACATGTGTGTGTGTGGGGATAGGGGATAGAAATTTATTTAATATTCCGCAAAATTGCATCGCAAGTTAAACATAATTTGTCACAGATGTTTATTCCTCAATGCGCAAACATGCAGGATTCTCAAAAACGGATTTACTTCTCCTCGGGCGCGTCGCCGCCGTCTTCCCCCCAACCGCCCACCATTTACCATGTACCAACCAAATCTTCACCATCGCCTTTATCCTCAAGGATCGCATCGCTTCGGTGTACTGTGTCTTGTCGTTGTTTTCTCCATGCTTTCTTTGTGTTCTTCATTTAGTTTCTGCTGCTGCTGCTGGTGCTGCCGTCGCTGGTCTGGACGTGTATTTAAATGTTTACATGTGCGCCTTGGCCGTAGGAGCAGCTTATTTGTGAATAAATTTTGTTTTGACTCCACTCTCCCGACACTCCCGGGTGGATGGGTGCGGCGGTGGCGACGAGTGGGACTGGTAATCAGCACACTTGGATTAGAGATTCTTAAGGCAGCTGGAAGCCAACTTGGAGGCGGCGACGGAATTCTTAGAAACGTCCGTGTGTGTGAAGAAAATCACAAAATCCCCCGGCTAACTGCAAACGAAGTAAACAAATAAATATAGCCAGGCGACGGCATTCGCCTCCACTCCCCGGGCGTCACTTCGGTCGCCACAATCGGGCGATATGTCGTGGGTATCGTGGGCGCTTTGGGTGGTTGCCCGAGGGTGTGTATTGGAATTTCAAATCATTTCTCTTCTCGCTGGTGCGGGGTCGGGTGGCTGGTGGATGGTGGATGGTGGGGTTAAATGCTTGCATACCATGGTGGCTGGTTGAGGAACAACCCGAGTCCTGATTTAGACTGATGGCCCCACTAAATGTGTGGCAATTTCTCATTTTCCGCACACCCATCGACTCGGCCCGGCCGTCATATGAGCGCTGGATGCTGAGCGGTGGTCATGGCTGTGCTCGTTGGAGTGAGTCAGGGATGACCAAGTTTATGGGATATGAAATTGCCTTTTAGCTGAAGGAATAAATCGAGAACACGATGAATGTAATCATGAATTTCAGGACCCGAGCCAGCAGCGCGTGTGCCTCTCCGCGCGCCATTGTCGTCGGTGATGTGCTGAATGGCACGGGATTTCCATATTTCCAACCCAGACCTACTTTTCAATATGCGACTAGCATGCATTTCCTGTGAGTACATGAAAATGAGGAAAAAACTTTTGATGTCCACATCACTGGGTGGTCGCTCGGCACTTGGGCGTATTCAAATTGGCCTCAGCAACTGCATGTGCGCTTTGGTCTGCTAGGGAAAAGGTATGGCATTTTGTTGTGGTAGCATCTTACAGGGACTGGCTGGTCAGGCAAGGATGTGCACAGATTTATGAACATGCATGCGCTTGTGCTGGCATGACCTGCTGAATTTGTCTTAACTTGTGGCAAGCTAGGGGGCCCGGGGTCATTACGAAACTCGGTTGTCGTAAACGAGTTAGATTCTGAAAGGACACTAATGTTGACTAATGGGATGACATGATGGTTCAAAGGGGGGAGGAGCCCTGCTGAATAGATTGTCTTAAGCAAACACCAGCGCTCTGCTTTATTCAAAAAGTAAATTCGTTGAAGGCAAATTCCACTGCCTCATGGGGCGATTGGGAAGGTCTTTCATTAAGAAATCCTCACAAAACTTGCCAGAGAATGATTTGGATTTTTGTTGGATTCACGTCGGTCTTGACCTGCTAGTCGTTCTTTCAGAGCAATCAAGTGACAAGGGAAGAAATGGAAAAATTCATCAAGAAGTTATTCAATCAGTTTACTGCTCTGGGAGTGAATGCTTTGCGCTGATGAGCGAATGGAAAAGATGAGATTTCTCTCTTTTAATTGAAATTGTTTACTTAAGTCTTCAGAAGTGAGAAGGGACTGTGAATTGGACTTCTGTCTTGGCACTAAGCAGGGCAGCTACAGTGAAAGCTGCCATATGCGGACAACGGCGGTCATAGCAATTTTGTCCAGCAAGGAGTGTTGTCCGTCGATGGGAATGAATAGAAAGTTAATTCGAAATACTCGGTAGTGAACAATTGTCCGCCTAAGAGAGGTGTCCGTAATAGCAGCGTTCACTGTATAGTCGTACAAAACTATGTTAGTCTCTTGTTAGCAGAATTCTGTGCTGCACGCCAACTTAATTGAAGTTGCTTTTTTCTTTTGTGGAACACTTAAATAAGCAAATACTACAGTCAAACTTCACTGTAGCGGACATCCACGGTACCATCAAGATTGTACGTTATGTAGAGGTGTTCTTTCTGAAGGGGTTAAAATCCGCGAACACCTCCATGCCGAGACCACAGCGAATTGCCCGTAAAGAGAGATGTCCTTATAGAGGAGTGTCCGTAGAGAGAAGTTTCGCTGTAAGTTGCCCCACAGTCTTTGAGACGAGCCTTGATTGTGGAGCACGGATATAGAGAAAATCGATCTGTTGCTTTGGTCTACAACCTCCTGGTCGAACATTTATTACCCTTTTATGGATCAGAGGTGTATAGGCTGTTGCTGATCGAATATGGGGGAGCGTTGGACATGCGATCTTGAGTGACGATAAACTACAGCGGATCGGAAGTCACTTGTGACTATTCGGACTTTTATGGAAGCAGCTAATAGGGCAAGCTGAATTTATGAACGAACATTTGGAACTAGATGCTATGAAGATGTGATACAGCTTCATTGCCTGCGACATACAGATGTCTTTCTTTCTTTAGTTACTGTATCTCCTTGTGGGACATTCGGCCGCATCTACGCATATGCGCCATCACATTCTACTTCTGGGAATGTGCCTCAATTCTCAAAACTTTTCCCCAATTGCCGCGCTTCACTCTTCACCCTTCTGCACTAAGTTTATGTCTTCTGTCGCCAGATTTTCCGCCATTCTCTGTTAAAGGCCATACAGATGTTTTTGCGATGAATTCTTGCAGTCATTCGATGAACGATCGTTTTCACAGACCAATCAGAGAATGCAAATTATATGATTTCGTGAATCACAGTCAAAAACTTGATAAAATTCGTCGGTAGACAAACAACTCAGATGCCGCCTATCTCTACAGGAGAGCTCTTAATACTTGTATACGACCCGGGTACCCGCATTTTCGGGTATTACATGGTTACCAACTTATCGGGTACTTGTTTCGTTAAGAATTTTGACAAAATTTATCCGCTTCTCACGTAGTCAATGCATGCTAAATTAAGACATTATGCTTCTATTGCTTTTGGTGGTCACTCCACTATTGACTTATGTTTTATGGCTGTTTTCCCTTTATTCGCTGTGGTATGATATTCACAATTTATGTGATATTCAGAAATAACTTTAATAAATTTAAAATAAATTTTTGTGTTGATTGACTCTAGAGTGGACTCTCCCTAAGTCAAACTCTCCTTAAGTCGAAACTCTCCCTTACTCGAACTTTTTCGCCATATTTTACATACATTTCGCTCAACTTTCCATACAAAAACCTCTCTCTAAGTCAAACTCTCTCTCTCTCTAACTCGAACAAATTTTGGTATCCCGTGACAATTCGACTTAGGGGGAGTCCACTGTATTTGTTACCAATAATGACGGGTGCATGACTACCGGCGGGTACCCGTTAACTTGAATACTACCCGCATTACCCGGGTAATAGAGTAATTGTCGAAACGGGTATTACACGGCTAAGACCAAGAGCACTACTCCATAGTACTTGATTTCAGCTTCTAGCATCGTCAGAGACCTCAGAGAGGTGAAACCGTGAATCACAAATTTTCTTCGTGTCGGGTATTGAACTTAGACGCACAGCTTTGTAGTCCACGGAGACTTTAGTCGTACGACTGATAAGTAAGTAAGTACATAAGTGGGCATCTGAAAAGACCGTGTGGGTCATATCATGAGAAAAGTGTCAGCGTAAAGTCTGCCCCGTTTGCTCACTTCGGGTAACAATGCACCAGTTCACATCTTCGCCGTCGCCTCGTCGAATAGCCACATCCACCTTATTCACCACATTTGGCCCAGTGCAACTTCCTTTTCTTACCAAATTGAAAAAGTCACTCGCCTATCAGAAATTTTAGTCGAATGAGGAAATTATCGCGACCATGAAAACCCACTTTGCAGACCTCCAAAAAATGTATTTTTCAGGCGGGTTGAAGAAGCTTAGTAGTCGACGGAGACACTCACCACATCAGGGAGCGGCGGCCGTTCACCACTTGCTGTGAGCTTAAAGGGTTAAAATTTCCCCAACCATTGTCTGGTCTTAAGAACACTTCCCACGTCAAACACTCTCTCAACTTTCCAGACTCAGCCTAGGATATATTCAAAAACAAGGGCACTCAGTTGCCAGCACTTACCCGCAGGTGCCCTATAAACCCGTCATCCCTTCCAAATCCCACTATATCCAACCCACCTAGAGGAAAGCGTTTTCGAGGTTTCGTGTCTGCGGCATCTGAGTTCGGGGCCCCCCCAACAATAATTCGAACTCAACTTATGCCAGAAAACCATCCTTTTTCAACTGCAAATGGAATACATTAAGTTCCGTGCAGAGTGTGTGTGTGTGGACAGATCCGCTATCGTGTTCACACAGTTTTTGTGTTGTTATTGCATTCTAATTAATTCGAACATCATCCCTGCCCATGTGTTACGGGCGAGAACACAATGTAATGCGCCCCAACACCGCCGGAGCGCCAAAAACCAACACAAAACTCTCGTCTAGATGTTTTCACCATTTTATTATGGTTCAAAAACTTTGCGCTTTTATTTTTGTAAATTTTACATGAAATCAAACTCGTTCATATCGTTCGAGTCCCCACATGTCCTGTGTCCTGGTGTCCTCTGCTGCGTTCCCATTGAAAAACCACCACATGTTGATGTACCAACGAGTGTTTGAAAAGTAAAACTTTGACGAAACTACACGAACCGAAAGTTGTTGTTTGTAGACTCTGGGCTGAAATTTTCAAATTATTTCCGAATTTAAATGAGTTTTTCTCCCTTTTTCGTTCGGTTTCAAGTCTGCTTATTCTCCTCTTTTGTGTGGACTGATGGTTTTGGGTTTTCGTGTGTGTTCGTGTTGTCTTGGCTTTTTCGTGTGTAGCGTTGGATACTGGGACTACGTGGGGAAGGACACAGGTACAACAATGAATGAAATTATAATGGTAATTTGGCAATTTCTTCGTCCAAAAATTTCAAAGCGGCTCCCTGGGTGATTCCCGGGGGGACCACAACCACATGGCAACCGCATGTAATTGTCAAAAGGGAGAATTTGCAAAACATGAGCGATTCCTTGAGAGCACACGAGAGCGGAAGGAACCTCAACTCAGTGCGCCATTGAAAAAGGATATGATCAAATGGAATGATCAAAGGGAAGTTTCCCCTTTCAAAGTGGTTTCTCCTGTAATCAATTTGTAGGCAATTTCTGTGGCAAGCTCATATCAAATGCTAAGCAATTGATGAGTGGGTGTTCGAGTGGGGGTGGGGATTTTAAATTGTTTGTCTTCTTCGTCACAGTCATTTGCTTTCTGAACGGTTTTAATTAAATTGAGCGAAGTCATATTTTACTGATCTACGCGCGTCAGTTGTGGCAAACCTGTGGATTCGGAGATAGCGTGGCCCATATGTATTCACACCCGTCGTGGCAGTTCATTTGTCAATTTTCCCGTGTGTGGCGAGCTTTAACAAAGACAACTCAAAGGGTTTTCAACTCGCTTGTTGGGGCGTTGAAATTAATTAACTCGATGAATGTGGTGCGCCAGCGTTTGAATTGAATCGTATCACTTTAATTAGCTGCGGTCTTGGTAGAGCGAGGAGGGGGGGTAAGTAAGTGTTTATTGATTGTTCGGTGAACTCTTTAAGTTGATGCATTATTCTGCGTTGTCCTGGGAATGGGGTTGCGATGGGAATGTCATGTCATGCCGTCTTTTTCGCGATTGAGGTTAAAATTGCGGTCCGCACGCCGCGGTTGCCTACGAATCTGTCGGAATTAGATTTACCTAAATTGACGTATGTATCTGATGATTGACAAAAAGACATGTAGAATCTGCTTGTACACTGAAGGACCACAAACCACAACTGATAGTGCGGTTGTGTAATCTCCTTGACTTTGACATGCTTCTTAAATTACACGTCATGGCCACGGTTGGCAATTACGATACTCAAATGTTGTTCTGGAATAAAGAAGAGTGGTAGACTTGAAGGAATGTATTCAATTTCTAGATACACGCTAGGTTTTAGTTTGCTTATGGCCATTTTTTCTTCACATGACGGTGAATTTAGTATTAGAGGAATTATCTATATTGATCTCTGAAATAGTGGAAATTTCATTTGAGGAAGGTCGTTCACAAGGCATACCGCCACATTGATCATCTAACAAAGCCGGTGTACGAAGAGCCGGTGCTTGGAAGAGTCAAGAGATCTTGGTTAACAAGCTGATAGGAAGCCATGACTAGGTTATGACACATCAAAGAGACGCAATATCTGCAATAGAACTGCAATAGAGCTTGGAAGCCAACATTTCTTCCGTAACACTGGGCGTGTATCGGTGACAACGCTGGAAGGAGTGATCCGAATCTGGATTTGGAGCAATCTTCTTACATTACCAGCCAGGATGTCCATTGTTTTACTGAATTTTGGGCCCGTGAAGGAATAAGAGTTGTATTGAACCTCCAGAGAATTTTTGAGGTACGCCTTCAGTTGGGTTGATACCGCCATACTTCGTGATGATGTACATCATCAAGGGACATGTCTATGTATATCCGCCTGTTCAGAGTCAAGAGACATGGCAAGCTAGCAATGGTAAGTGAGTCTGATTCACAACTACCGGGTGTTTCTCAGTGGCCCGCTGCGCAGAATATCGGAACGAGAGTGGGCCCCTTCCTCTAGAGATAAACGAGAGTCGGATACAACTTTGACGATCATCGAGTTGGACTCCAGTGCCTTCGCAGCTGCCTGCATGTCCATGTTCGGGTCGGATACAACAAAATCTATTTTAGCCAGGGCAGTGCTTCGGGAATTGCCATCTTCAGCCTTAATCACGCTGTCATTATCACGGAGCCACTTGGACAGTTTTTAGAGTAAGCTCCAGTTCAAGCTAAGCCTTACTAAAGCTCCTAAATAAAACACAAGAATTCCGCGAAATGAATTAACAACAAATGGAACTGGATGCAGACCCAAACTGTTTATTTTCCGAAAACATTTCTGAAAGCCAAAAGTCGAACAGACAGTTGTATCTCCACTGCCAAGGAACGAGAACATTTCTAAATTCAAACGAAATTACCCCAGCTTCTGGGATACGAAGCATCTTCTTCCCAGACTTCAATCACTCAGATCACTCAAACGTTACCAATGCCCCTTATCGTGAAAGGATCACACTTAGCGTTCAAAACATTCCTTCACTTTGATTGAAGCTTATTATACGAGTACACCCATATCTGTGTTTAAATTTACCACCATCTATTCACCATCCTGTCTGGGTTAGACTTCAGCAACAGAGACAAAGCACAAAGCCGTCCTCTGAGTCAGTCAGGAGTCTTCCCACAAAAACACCAACCGGGATAAGCGTATTAAATCCATTGACATCCAAACGTATATCTCTCTATCTTATTGAATTACGTCTCGAGTGCTCGCAAATGCGTGGCACAACCCAAATGGTTTCGTATTTTCCCCGAAGGCAACATCGGGCGGTGGCGCGGCGGCAGCTGGGAAGAAGAAGTGCATGAATTCAAAAACGACAACGACGACAAGTCCTTTTCGTGAGTAAATGGAAATGTTCACTCCTTTTTTTCTTTCTCCCTCTCGCTTGTCACACATTGTCCCTGTACGTAGGTTGCGAATGGGATACACTTGCTGTCGTGCCTACGTGGGGGTAGACCAGACACACATTCCACCCCCATTCTGTCTTGAATTGAGTTGAATTAGCGGTACAACGGGATGACTGTTGGGACTGCGGGGGAGGGGGTGTGTCGAATAAAGTTTTTCCTAAACATTCTGCTACTTTCCATTAAAAATAATTTACTTTCTTTTCATGAGGACGGAAGTTGTGAAATAGAATTTCGTTCGTCTTTTTTTTCGTCTTGAAGAGTCCTTCCGACGGTTGTGCTGAGTTCAGTTTCTGTGTTTTTTTTTCTTCTTCTTGACAAAAGGATGAATGGCAAGTTAAAAGGATTGCTTGAGAAAGAAACAGAATTCCGCATGATTGATTGCCTAACTAAATTGCTGCGATACCCTCACATACACTCTGGCACCGATTGACAGTGTGTGTGCATGTGTTTTACGTATGCAGCAGATGTTACGGTGACTCGCTAGCGTTCAGACACATCCAAGCATACACTTCTTCATTCCAGTGAAGGGATCATCGGGCCTGTCCTCGCCCGTCGTCGCCGCCGCAAACGTGGTAACTTCATAAATATGGAACGCAGGGAAGGTGTCTTGTGCGGATTGTCGAGAGTGAATAAGTGCTATCAAATGTGCGTCCTTTTCGGTTAGGACCACACCTTTCGAATGTGGTGTGGCTGTGGCGAGGGGTTGGAAGGTTCATTACACTTTATAATACTGTTTCGATTTAATTCCCTCATCGGTACTTAAGATGTTCACCCAGGCATCCCTTTGTTCTCCTCCTTCGTTTCGATGGTTTGTTAGCAGCCGCAGAATTATTGAACTTGTGCCGACGAAAGGACGTGTGCATTAGTGATTTATTCACAGAGTGTGTGGCGCGAAAAGTGGATTGCGGTAGTGGCTGGTTAAGATGTGGTGCTCATACATTGTGTGGAATATGAATGAATATTAAATTAGTTGGTTTTTTTTTCTTCGTCATTTTGAGTGAGTTTGATAGACACCGGTGTACTTTTACAGGGGATGAAGGCATTCAACTTAATCAACTTGAGTTGTTTACTGAGAATCGGGAGGCTTCAGGTTTGTACGATCCGCCGAAAACATGAATGGAGGGCGATGATTGGGAGAATGATACCCAACGCTCGGTGTAGATGAGATTCCAATTCCAGGCCTACATGCAGGATAGGATTATTATTGTTGGTGAGAGTATAATGCACTGCGACCTTTAGATTTATTGTACCCCCTTTCATGCCAATGATTTCTTAAGAGTCCCCCTCACATGCAGTTCTTTTCAGCGTTGTATTGAGGGTAATGGACTCCTGTTGCACAAAGGCTGTGGAGATTTATTCTCTCTAGGCCAGTATCCTTTAGGAATCTAAAAATTCTTCCTCTGCTATTAGGTGCTGCGCCAAAAATCTTTGCCTTTTGTGTCCAAGTGCCTCACACAATCCCAGTACTTGCTTTGGAATTTCATTAGATCCGCCACAGAGTCAGCAGAGACCTTCGTCTCATACTTCTAGTTTCTTTACATGCTCCCTTAGTCTCCCTGTTAGGATACGGAGGTTGCTCTTGCTCATCTTGATACATGCTTCAAAACACTTTCGGTTGTTGACACAAGAGTTTCTAGGCCTGCTGCAGACCATTATTGTTTTTTCCAGGTATCTGCCTGGTTCCTACTTTCAAGTTCCCGTGATTTCTTCTTTCCCTGGTCTCCTACAGCGCAGACTTAGAGGGTTCGGAGCCTACAAATGGTTCTAATGGTTCTTTCCTAGCTAGGGAGTCGGCAGTTTCATTGCTTACAATCTCTATATGGTCAAGTATCCAGGAGGGTTTTACTTTGTTCCTTTTCCTCGACTTTTTAAGCTTCTGTTGGCATTCTCACACAAGCCTGTATTTGATGATGTAGGACAATGTCTAGTCCGACATTAGCTGTGTATATACGCTTAAATTATAAGTGCACAAAAAAAAACGATCATTGGCGCTTCATGATTCAGCATAAAATCTTGGCAGCACCGACGACATGACATTTGCTAAGCAGTCAGGGGTGTAGTCGTGGAAGGTGATGGTTGATCTTTGATGGTCACAATCTTCGTTTTGTGGCTGTCTAGCGTGACCATCACTTTAAAAGCAAAAACACTTAATAATTATAAAATAAATAAAATGTTCATCAAATGAAAAGAATCGTTTACGAACCTTAATTTATTTTAACCTGAATTTATAGAAGGAACACTCTGGGTATGCCAAAAATTGCATACTTATGGATGCCAAAACAATTAAAAATTATCTAATACATCAACCACACCTGCAAATGTAACCCACATACAGCAACCTAAACAATGAATGAAAAAATTCAGGAATGAACACACAGAAAATAATGATTGGAAGCATTG
Source organism: Eristalis intricaria (assembly GCA_964034865.1). Classification (NCBI taxonomy): domain Eukaryota; kingdom Metazoa; phylum Arthropoda; class Insecta; order Diptera; family Syrphidae; genus Eristalis; species Eristalis intricaria. The sequence continues at coordinate 50,888,428 of OZ035874.1, forward strand.
TTTTTATCCACGCTTATTTCTTAAGCGGCGATAGATATGATGAGTAACTTAGGCGGATATAGGATTGTTGTTTTTTACATGCAAATTGAAATTTAAGCGTATATGCGCTTGGAAAAAAACAGAGCTATTATAGGTATTCCGCAGTTGGTAAAGTTCTGTCAAGATCAATCTGAACGCATCTGTGTATGGCATAGACTTTCGCTTGAAATATGCTGGAACCTTTGTTGGTTCGTAGTACTTTGTCCGGGGTCCAAAAACTCTTGTCACTGTTCCTTCATCAGTTCTCGAGCCATCTGTATACCACTTTACCGCATTGCTTCTCAGTCTATGGACTATGGATTCATTGCTCCAATTTTGGACTTTGTTCTCTCTCTCTCTCTTCTATCGGAATGGCCAAGACTGGTCGTTTTTTGACTAGTACATCAAATAGTATCAATGTAATGCACCTGTCTTCTCCTATCCCTTCCCATGTACCCACTGCCATACCTGAGATTTTTTTTGTTTTGCTTACGCATTCTGCAACCACTACATGCAAAGGATTCAGCTCCAATAGCACCTCCATAGCAGCAGTTGGTCAGACTGTCATAGCTCCCATAATACAGAGACATGGCCACTCTCATGCTGTCTGATCAGGTTAGTTCTTTTAGACCATGCTATCGCACCGTGTGTGATTGTTGACCAAACTATGGATATGTACAACCATCTTAGGATGTTTGGACTGCATCTCCTGGATCGACAAATCCGTAAAGCACTCGTCGCTTTCCTGGTTACCTCTTCTGTGTCTGTGTCTTTCCAAATGAATTTACTGTCCCAGATAACTCCTAAGTGTTTGCCTTCATGTACCCACTGGCACCAGTGTTGTATCCGACAGACTTATCGGTTTTCAGGATAGGATAGCACCCATCCTGATGTGTGATACCTCACATATCAGACCATTGTCATTTGACGCTCTACCGGTAATTCAAGAAGCCTTTGTGGTCACGATTCATAATGAATAACCGCTTCCCATTTCAACGTTACAAATTACAACGATAATTGCAATTGCAATCGCATTCAGCGAATTTCTCGTGTTGCTCAACATGAGTGTGAGTTACACGAATCGGCACAACCGCCCCTACCTGTCCCCCCGTAGCTCGATAAACCTCTTCATACGTCGACCACAGCTCCATGGCCCCCTAGATCGCATTTCAAGAACCAATGAATAAACTCGTGTCTTTTTTTCCACTAAAGTCGGTGTAGCAGTGAAATTAAAATTAAATTAACCCACCAACAATCGAGCAAGAAATAAGGATGCCAAGACACAGGAACCGACGGAAAAAGAAGAACCGACAAGCGGAAGCTGAGAAACACTTCGACAGAGATGGATTGCCTTGGCATATCGCACCGCAACTAAGAAACCCCAGCGAGGTATTCGCCTGTGTCGTCTTCTCCTTTGACTTTCATCCATTCACTTGTGTAATTAACGACCTTTGTGATACGTACATTCTCGTAGGTGTAGCAGCATCCGTCCGCGTCGCGGCATCAATTCAGTCAGCACGGAGCCGCGCTCTTCAGCAACTAGCTTATGATTAATTGTCTGAAGGAAATTAAATTTTTAGTTTTTCCGATTTTCTGTGAATCTTCACAGAAGCGGCTTACTGTGTGTGCTCAGTGCTGGGAAACTAATTTCGTTTCAAATATGGAAATTCTGTTGAGAAAGTTTGATTAATTCCTTCGAGAAGCAGCAGAGCGGAATGTGAGCCACAAGGACATACCGACTGGTGGTGCAGAGCGTCAATGAGGAGCCGGCAACAAGTGGTTTGGCTGTCATCTTAAGTGGATTCTTGTCATTAATTTTGTGAAATCCGAATCCTGCGGTTCGGAAGCTAATTAGGAATGTGTAACAGTGGGATGGTGCGATGGGATGAAGTGGTTCTTTCACGCTGGGTTTGGTTGAGACCAGACTGAGCGGATGGAAGTGTGATGACGAAATCCCGGATAAAGGTGGTTATCCGAACTATCACTCTTCGTCAGTAGGTGGGTTGGATGCATGCGGTGAGATGATTGCATTTTTCCATTAGCGGTCAGGTGAGTAGGAAATCTTCGTCTAATCTTCTCTTAAGAAGGGTTATTAAGACTGTCAGTGTGGCTGAAGGAAGAGGACGACTTGGGGGACTACATTTGAGGGATATAAATCGAGTCAGACCGCAGGTGGGCACTGGAGATTATCATGTGGAAATGGATTCGTTTTATAAAATATTAATTCGTCTTTGGCACAAAGAACGGAAGGAACTGATGAGAGATAGGGTGTAGGGGTATGGGCGTTCGCTTGACACGCTTTCATAAGGTTTGAGTTCTGAATGGATTAGTATGGCAATATGCAGCAGAATTTAAAGGGCACACTGTGCCCTAATTTGCACATCAAATGAAGGAATTAACAGATCGCATGATATTTAAGCCATGGGTGCAGTCAACGTCGAAAAACTGTCTTCTTAGTGCCGAACAGCTGGCACTGATATGTTTTTGAATGAACATGCTGAGATTACAGAATCACGATCTAAGGTCAGCCAAGCTGCTACCTCTCTTCCACACAAGGTAAACCACGATAAATACGCACCCTCATGACTTCCGTCTTTTGCTATTAACCGAAAAGAGCAAACGACATAACCACTGCACCAACGGTTCGGATAAGATTGCTCCAAAATCTGCTACAAGGAAGGATCACACGCAAGGATGGAACCTTGTACTAAGTAAGCGGAATGAAACAGCAAAAAACAGAGTTCGCCTTAAGTTTCAGGAACCATTTCAAACATACACTCATGCTCATACAATTAAGCCACATATGCGATAATGAAGTACCTGCTGTCTCACATCTACTTCCGCCGTTTCGCTTTATATTCTTTGTTTGGGTTATTATAGGTTATACTATACACTGTTCGACATATCGATAAACTATTTTCTTGCTCTTTAGCAACTTTAAGATTATTTCAGCTTCATTCATTGGAACAGGTGGAATTGCTACGGCAAGTACTTCCTTAATCTGTGCGAGCGTTTTTAATACCTTCCTTGTTGTTCCCAAACTGGATCATTTCATCATCATTGTGTAGAAAGATTTGTGCAGGTTAGGTTAGGTTGAAGTGGCTGACTGCCGCGCATACGAGCAGCATACACACTCAGGCCAAACATAGGCCCATTGTGTTACCACGGGGATCTTGGGCTATCTATTCCGCAACCCAATCTGTGCTTTTGATAAAGCAAAGAGGGCTGATTTTGATGCTGCTCAGTTCAGTCAGATTAACAAAGAAAAGGGCCCTTAGAAGTCTGAATCTACGGGATCAGAGAGCACTGCAATTATATAGCAAGTGTTCGATGGTTCATCCTCATCCTCGTCCAAGCAGCTTCTACGGAAATCATTATAGTCTAGAGGCGTAAGTTCCGATGGCCCTGTTAGAACGCCAATAAGAGATCTGAGATTTGGCCTGCTGAATCTGATCAAGCTAAGCGAGCGTTTTTTGATCCATCATAGGCCAGAGTTGTTTGCTAATGAGGCATCCTGTGCCAGATATCCATCTGCGGTTTGTTTGGGCAAATGAATCAAGCTTTAGCAGATGTTTAGCCCTTTCTAGCAAGCTCGTCCGCTTCGCAATTCTCTGGAATGTCACAGTGTCCCGGCACCCACATCAGTTGGATGTTAAAATACTTGGGGATCTCGCTAAGAAATAGGCGGCAAATAAGGGAAGCCTTGGAATTAAAGGTGACTGAATCCAGAGATTTGATCGCTGCCTGGCTATCGAAACAGATGACGATTTCGATATCTGTGCGCGATATTGCATTGTTTTTCAGCAAGGACAGGCCATCAATTGTAGGTCTTCCCCGATCGACATAGAAATCGAACACCATCAACTAATTAAACTTAAATGGAATGTTTGAAGAATAAATACACGATGCAAACAATCTTCTTCGAGTCGAGTCTTCATGTGACTTTGCCAGCTTAGAGCAAGACTTCTGGAATCGTTACTAGTTTTAACCTTTCATCATGGGCAGTCATTTAGTTGCATGTTCTTTTTTCCTTAGCAAAATTTATAGGTTCCAATCATAAGGTCTATTTATCATAATAATATAAATAATTTTTTCTATCACTTTAATATCATTAATTATTATTTTATTATCAATTGTAGTAATAATACTTGCTACTATTTATATATATTTTTCCAAAAGTTTTTTTATGCTAGCAATGCAGATACATTGTTTCTTTGACTCGGAAGTAATTGCACATAATTCATTACAGAGTGGTAGCTTTCTTGCCCGTCTCTAGACTTAGAGAAAAAATGTTTTTAAAATTTGCAAAAGTTGCAAGAAAATATAAAAAGTGTCACAGAGGAGCTTATTTTCAAGAAGTCATGTTCTCTAGACTGTAGAAGAAATGAAGTATTGCAGAGATGCCCGACTTCTTTTGACAACTGTTTTTTATAACGTGTTCATAAACCAAATTGACCAATCAGAGGACGGCATCTACGTTATTTCGTCAATAACCGTCAAAAATTCATGAATATCTGTCAAAAAGGAACTTAAATTCGTCGATGGACTAGGGGGTAATCAGCTGTGAAGTCGGCTATCTCTGTAATACTTCATTTCTGGACTGTAGTCAGTTAGCCTCAGCACTATCTACACCTCTTGTCACTTTTTAGTCCGGTATCTATAGATCAGAGAATAGTTGTGCATTGTAGTGGCATTTCGTAGATATTTTTTTGTGCTCCCGTGAGCTATCAACATGAACCTCATCAACATCAGAATTTTTTGCTGACCCACAAGATCCACTAAAGGGCGTGGTAAAGCACGTATGAGAGATCTCCAGGCCAGTCGAACCTCCGTCATCGACTCTAACATTTTAGGAGCTATGCCTGAATTTTTGGACTGGGTCCAAACACCGTGTCCTGGATGTGCCACGTGGATGCTACCTAATGCAATCGCAGATTCAAGATACGTCTCGGATGCGAAGAAATCTTTTCTTGGCCGCTTTTATTAGCGATCTTTCGGCCATCGCACAAATTTCATGTCCTTAGTGCTGAATGGTGTGAGTTTAAACACATACTTAGTTTAAGACCTAGCATGATCCTAAAAAATAATAATAATTTGTGTGCCTGTCCGAGATGGACCTGGGCTTAGCTTCTTCAGCAACCACTCGTATTGTGCGTACTTGTGTTCTTTCACAATTTAATGGGACCTACCGTTTCAGGCCGACTCCGAACAGCGAAGGTTACGGTGATTTTTCTAGACAGGAATACTTTCTGAGCTTTGTCAATGACTCAAAAGAAGTGGGGCGGTGAATTATGAAAGTTTGTAAAGTGGAGAGTCAACTGTCGAACTATCTCGAATTTGTTCGCCATATTTTACAGATATTTCCTTAAATTTTCCATACAAAAACCTCTCCTTAAGCCAACTCCCTCTAACTTGAACAAATTATTGTATCCCAAGGCAATTCGACTCAGGCGGAGGCTACTGTATATTTGGGGATCGAACCTGGTACCCTCGGCGTAGGAGAAATCGACCCACGACATGATCCTTTTTCCTTTTTACTATTTTCAACTCCCTGACTTTTTGTGATTGTTTACTCAAATCTTGCGTGGGTACGTTTGTATTTTGCAGAGCTTTCAGTTGTGAGAAAATTTCCAGTTTATTCAACAATGCAATAATTGCACGCCAAATGTTAGCCTCTTACTGGCTAACTTTTGACAGCAAAATCCAGGAATTCAGCAACTCTCATTTGAAATTGAATTAAAGCCTTCCACACCAGTCATGTGCCTGAGTCAATTTCAACCAAGAACGTCTCATGCTTCTGGTAAAGAGGGCGAATAAAATGTTCATTACTTTACCTCCCGAAGCGGGCCTCTTCAAACAATGAGCTCACTCAAATTCCATACGCAAACACACATCGAATTAAGTCAGAATACAGATGACTCCTAAAAAGCCAGTTAGATAATGTTTGCATAGAACAATATCTCCAAGTATGACCAGACTGCCTCCCTCTTTAGGTTTGAATGTCAAGCTCTGTCCTTTAACCACATGCAGGCATCATATCGTATCTAAAATTGGAATATATCCACTCAGAGGCACTTAGCATTGATAAACGGCTTCCACCACCAGCACCACTACCACGTTGCAGCACAATAAAACGTTTCAGATTCCAATGCAATAGCCTCCCACTCCTCGTCCTGGCAGGACTAATCAAATCCACTTCAGCACATGTCATCATAAAACGAAAGCCCAGCACACAGGCATTCCCCAAATCTCCAGTTCGAGCGTCCTCTGCTGACAGATGTCGAGTAAACCCCCCCCCCCATGATCCAGGGCCATTCTAATTACCAATTCCAAAACGAATTTGTTTGATGTGACGATATTAGCCCTCCAACAAAATTCATATCAAACAGGAGATCAATTATGCATTCCCCACAGTGTGCATGCGAGAGTTCGTCATCAATTAATGCGCATTCCTAATCTCTCGACCTGCTTTCGATGCTCGTTCACATCTAGAGCCAGTGATTTAAACAAACAAAAAAAAGTGTAATCAATTAAATCCCATGCAAGCCGTCGACTCGTAGCCGACGTAAGAAAAACAAACGCTTTCGTGCATTGAGTGTCCCGTAGCCGATACCCGTTGCGCATTCCAGCTCAACACTGAAACGGACGGGGACAGTGTTATAATTTGCATTGTCCTTGCACGAATTGAGTGCACCACCACCGTTTGTCTATAAATCCTCCCCGGGGGAGCCTACAATTGTCCTTTTTTTGCGATGCTACCTCTGCAGAGCATATGCGAGCGCCAACAATGTAGCGCATAGGCACATTCCAAAGCCAATCCGATGCGGGAACGGATTTTCCGGGGAGAAGGCGACATTCCCATTCGGGATAACGGAGATACTCCGTATCATTACTTTAAAGGTAATAACTTCGCGCGCCAAGCACACTGCTGCACACATTAGTGTGTCCCGTGTGCTTCCATATGGCAACCAAACGCACACAAGCTTCGAGGTTAACCTCCACAATTTGTGATGGCATATATGCACCGTATGCATGTGTGTGCGTTAGAGAGGATGCACGTATTCATTGTTTTGTTTTCAAATTATTGTCCGAAACGATGTCCGGCAGTGTGACTGTGTGATGGGGGAGCCTTACTTCGTTTTCCCCATGTTATTTCCATGGTGTGCGTTTCCGGATAATAGAATATTGAGTGCATGTCCTTAGTGTGTCGTAATGCCGCAACACCTTTTGGGATGGGGTGCAAACACAGCTAACACAGAAGGCATTGCATTCGAGAATATTCAACGTTGCAATAACATTCGATGCGATAATAGAAACATTGTCCGGCTAAGATAAGAGAGTCAAACAACTCCTGCATCCATGTGCGATGACTCGTTGGGCATGCCATTCCATTCATGGTCTGTGCATGTGCACCAGGCGTGCAGGCAATGGGGTGTAATCAAAATAATTAAACAAATGTCTACTGGGTGCGAGTGAGAGAGTGGATTGTTGTTTTGTTATATTCTCATTTATATTTTTTCTCCCCGGTCCCCGCTCTCACTCTCTGCGATTTCGGATCGTATCCTGTCACTGTGCTAGTTTCAGTCGGCACAAAGTTGCGCCCAAACTATTGGACTGCACATCCTTTTCGACCGACAAAGCGAGAGAGAGCGGATGGTGAAAATGGTGGGTGTAAACAATGGATTTCGGTGACTGCAGGACCGTCTTGCTTCAACTTTGTTATCATCTCACTACACAACAAAGCAAGGCATCACAAACATAGTTTAAACGAGGCCAACCCGGCGCCCAAGGCAACAGGGTGAAATTATAAAATTCGAGGTTAACTCAGAGCACCCAGAGTCCGCGTTTGTTTGCAGAACTTATTCTCTCGCCTGCATCCTTACAAATGGCTTCCTCTTCAATTTGCCGTTTCATTTTTTATTTTTTCGGGCCAGATTGTGGTTGAGCCCTCCCCAGGGGAATTTGCCGTTTGTGTTCGCTTTCAAACGATCGCGCCGCCGTCGTCGTCGCCGCCGTCGCCCTCTATTCCTGGACTTATGCGAGTACCCGTCTAGAGTTTGCGAAAACAATTGTCTTTTGAAAACACATCAATAGTGTGTGAAATAGTCTCACAGAAGCTCATAATATTTTATGTCACCCAGAGGACACACACGCAGCAGCATACCGACAAATCGAACATTTCATGTTGATATAGCACTTGTTTTTGAAAATTCAACCATAAACGAGATTTATGCCGGTTTTATTTGTGGGAATAACAATTTTATTTGCACACTTTATCCCTTGTGTTTGTGGGCTCTGCCCTCACTCAGCCCCCTCACCCCCTTTGTTAGAAATATTTTGCAGTTTTTTCACCATCCTTCCGTTGTTACTGCCGATTTAGCTTGCCCTCTGGGTTTTGCCAATGATAACGACGACATGAGCAGTTCCTGCCAACAAGAACGAGAGGAATGTGAAATAGAAATCGGTTCGTATCGGAGGGAGTAGTCACAGGCCAGTGAATGAATGATATTGCTTTACATCAGCAGCTGTGGATAATTGGAAGAAATAACAGGGACGGCATAGCTTTCTGCGGGCCATAATTCTTGCACGGCAGGGGCCTTTATTATACCGGACATGTGTGCATGCGTATGGGTGTTGTTCTATGGCACAGCAGCCCACTGGCCACCACCGAGTGTATCGATTGGGTCGTGTTCTGGCTTGGATCTGAGTAGGAGAACTCATTAGGGACTTTCTACCTTTCCATCGTGATGCGAGTTGTTTCCATGTTAATTATACGAAAAGTATGTGTTCCACATACGCCTCAGGCAATGATATCCGTGCATTGAAATGCAAATTAAAAAGGGAAAATATAATCCTTTGCAAGCCATTGCAAATTCAACCTCAGCTCATTTGTGGACGAATGTGAAACTCGAACGTTCGGTTTTAAGGAATACATCATGATCTTGTGGAGTGTAGGAATGGGAGAGAGGGAATGGAGTTCGGTAGAGAAGTGGTGTTTCACTTAATAAGCGACAGTGATCATTAAAATAGACATTCGAATTAGAGAGAGACTTGCAATCAAATTGGACGTTCTTTGCAGTAACTTTTCAATCAATACCCAGGCAATTTTAGGTTTATTCTGAGGAGACAGCTAAACTCGCGATATTGTTACAGTGAAAGCTCCTCTTACAGACAGCTCTTAGGCGGACAATCGCCTTGAGCGGACAATTTCTCACGACCGTGGATCTTGAAGTGTTGAAATTCGACACATTTTATGTTCCCCTTAGTGGATAGGGATGCTATCCCGGATGCAGATAGGCACATAAGCCGCTTTTTTTTCTAAATATAATTCTCTAAGGCCAACAATTATTTTTTAACTAAACTTTCCGGCAACTTTTATTGTGTGGTACAAATGCGAGCGATAAAGACAAATGAACTGACATAACAAGAAAAACAAGAAAATAGCCACAGAACAGGTTGTGTGTGTGGTGCACGTGCCATATTTAGTCTCTACTCAAATGGATGATGGATTTGAATAACGGAGCTGCGTTCTGATGTTGCATTTTGTTTCTTCTGACTTTATATTAATCTTAGTTTGTTTACGAATTTATAGAACTGCATAGAATTTAATTTTTTTGGGACTGAATTTATGGCGGACATCTCCCTTAGCCGGACAAAAGTGCTGCGACCGTCGCTATCCGCCTTCACTGTAGATCCTTGGTATCACATGCCTACAACAGAACAAGACCGAAGTGCATCTTTGCCAGTACGATTATATTCAGGAGACGTTAAAAAAAAAAAATTTAAATAATAATTCTTCTTGTAGAAGAAGGACAACAAGAACAAGGACCTACCTCTACAGGAAATGGTACCGGTTATCGACGAATGAGGATATTTTTCACGTCATCACGATAATCCGATAAATTTATAATCCAACCAAGCCCTGAACCCAATAAAAAAGCATATCACTTTGATTAAAGAAGCTCTTGAATTAATTAACATGTTTTGTATACTTATTTATTTATTTGTTTTCTATATTTTATACTTAAGTTTTTTCGTAAAAGTAAATAAATCCTATAATTCCGAGGAATCAATAGCTTGTGTTCCCTTTGCTTGTTTGTAATGCTCAATCCATGTGTAATAATAATAATAATAATAATATGGGTAGCGCGACAGTCCGAGGTGGACCTGGGCCTAGCTTCTCAGCAACCACTTGTGTTGGGCGTGATATTGTTCTTTCACGTGTGGAAGGGACCTACAGTTTAATGCCGACTCCGAACGGTGAAGTTGAGAAGCTTTTTCTAGACAGGAATACACTTTGAGCATTGTCAATAACTCGAAAGGGTGGTGCCATGAATTATGAAACGTGTTAAATTCGGGTAAGGAACCTGGCAAACTCTGCGTAGGAGTCCACGCACTAACCCACTACGCCACGGCAACCCAATCAATGTGTAAGCTCAATCCAAGACATGTGTTTCTTCTCCGTTTCTTAGTTCAGATTTTAGGGATTCTTTTCTGCCCACCCACACAAAGCGCACCACTGTGCTCTATACCTTCTTCGAGGCACTGTCAATGCTTAAGGAAGGCGACGGAAAGCTTCCCAAACTTCTCCCTTCAGTGTTGGCGTATGACTGTAGGCGTCCGCCACTCATAAGAAGCCAATAGGGTGACAAAGCATGAGGAGTTGCTGTATAACCTAACACACGAGGGGCCATGTAATGATGATTTTTTTTTAATTATAGTTTATTTGGACAGTGACAGCTGTTTCCCGCTCAGAATCTTGAGAGGAAGACACTATAATACCTCCGCGAAACGAAATGAGTCGCTTTAGGCTTGAACAACTTTGAGTGCTGTTCAGCCCAAAGAGTTCGTTTGTAAGAAAGATATTTTGAAGAAATGAAGCACTTACCGCGACTGCTTTACGCAAGTTTGTGTAAAAAGCTCATGAGACTGGTAAGCTCATGACTCATGGTCGCTACTCCCGTCGGAGAATGTGGCTGCTGTGGCCGAAAGTACCATTGGACCACTTTTCTTCGAAAATGAGGCTGGGAACAAGACTTCGGTCAACGGCGAGCATTACAGAGCCATATTAAAGGCCTTTTTTTTACTGAAATTGAAGGCATGGATTTGGACGAGCTGCAGAATGGCGCACCATGGCACACAGCCTATGCCACAATCGATCTTTTGCGCACCACATTCTCAAATCGTGTCATCAGCCGTCTTGGCGATGTCAATTGGCCGCTTCGGGGCTGCGACTTGAACCCTTTGGTTTTTATTTTTTTGTGGGGAACCGTGAAGGGCCGATGTTATGTGAACAATACGGAATCGATTCAACCACTTAAGGCCAATATCATCCAAGCAATCAGTGAGCTACAGCCCTAAACCGTCAACAAGGTCTTGGAAAATTGGGGTGCCATAATAACCTACTGCGAATCGAACCGAGGCAGACACTGTATTTCATAAATAAGGGGAATGCTTGTTCTTACTAAAAGAGCCATAATGCATGGAAAACATTAAGTTTTGTTCATTTGACTGCATTTTTGAGAAGAAACTTGTATTTGAACCACCCTGTATGGGCACCTACGAGTTTTCTCCAATGCATCCCAGCACGGTTAATTTACTTTTCAACCTAGACAATCACAAACTGTTGCCAAGTAGTTTAGATATCAAAATGCACTTGACTGAGGTGGTTACTGGCTTTCCCCACTTTTCGCTCAAGTCATTTGAAGAGACCGGAATACAGGTGATTGCCGTAATGGAAGAAGATTAAGTGAGCAGACAGTACTCAGGAACCTTCGGGATCATTAAACTCATTTAAGTTGTTGGGCAACTGCCAGAGTGAGACTTTTGAACACTTGTCATTTTGTACGTGAGTTAAGTTATGGTGCACCGCACCGCTGCTTTGACATTCTGCGTTCAATATTTGGCCATGTTTGCGTTGAGTTAGAATTTGGAGGAGATTAGTCTAAACAACTAAGATGACATGGACAACACTGCTCCAGCCCGAAGAAACTTCGAGTACGTGACAGTAGGACACGGCAAGAGAGGACGCCCACGAGACCAATGACGCACACAAGTGTAGAGAGACCTCAGAAAAGATGACCGGTGTGTTTGCGGGCACCTGTAGAATCTTGATGACTGAGGCCCAAATGCCCACCGACATCAGAAGGAAGGAAGAAGAAGAATAGGCCAGCTGCTCACATGGCAAAGCAGAAGTAAGGAAGAAGAGTATTAAGCCAGCTGCTCATTTGGGCCAACGCCTCGTGTCTAAGTAAAAGCGTTACACAAATAAAGAAAAAGTGGGACACCCCCAAATGGAACCACACCCACTGTACACTCCCACCATCCATCAATCATTTCACATCGAAGTTAAAAAAAAAACTAAATTCACCTTCCACGCGATTTGATTTCATTTAAATTCCCCACTATGCCTTGAATGGCGATGTGGCTCCCCCCGCCGCCGCCCCGGAAAAACCCTGCTCACACGGACCGACCTAAGCCCGTGTTTGTTTTAATTCCATGGTCGCAGCACAACCCAATGTGTGCACTAGCCCATGCAAGGTCCCGTGTAATTCTCGCAAAACAGTTAGCATTTCTAATTATTCCGCCAAAGTGGTCCCGTGTGTTATGCAACACAGGGATTCCGCGTGTTTGTTCAGCCTGCAGTGCAGCCACTACACCGCGGGCGGGGGATTTTGAATTGCTGGCGTGGAAGAGTTACCATGACGAGTTAAGTTGCCCCCCCTTACACCATGACCATACGTACTGAAGAACCATCCAACTGAGAAGGGTGGCCCCCCACATACACCGTATGTATGTATTTGTGATGTCGATGGGAAACAGTCATCCACGTCACTGCCGTCGTCCTCGTCACCGTCATTCACGTCAACAACGTTGGCCACGAATTACCAGTTAATTGTCCCGCTTCGCTGCAGCCCCTCCGCTGGTCACGGCAAATACCATTTGGTAATTAAATTAACTCATTTCATTATTCATTCGGTGACCGGTCAGTGGATGGGATGGGGGGCGTTCAATTTGCCACCCCAAACAACCTATTGTGCTTATTATTGCAGCACCTCCCACTGGGGCTCGTTCATGAAAAACCTTTGACCAGTTTTTCAGCCGCAAAGATACAGCTTAGATTATTGTGTGCCTATGGACGCACTCCGCACAGTGCCACCGACCAGCATCACCACCACCACCGCACCAACAGAGCCAGACGCAAGGACGAACTCGGCCGATTGCAGTGCCTTTGCACTGAATTTGGTTAGCCATCGCCCGTACACAGTGGTGTTAGTGGTGGGTCCACCACCGACTGGGACCAGGGAGGTCCTCTCGCTCTCGCCCTCTCTCCGGTTGCATGCCCGTTCTGGGGCTTCGTGGTGGTGGTGGAGGGGTTCACTCAGCTGGAAAATTATTAACAACAAACATTAAATGGTTTTGCTGATTGGAAGCACACCCAATTTATTGTCTCCGAGCACACATACAGCGCCACAGCTCTGCTCTGCCCATCCTTCCCGCCTGACTCATTGTGTGTGGGGGGCTGTTATTTTAGGGGATATTTAGTGGTTAAGTTTTATGTGCATCATTGAGTACTAAGAGCAATTTGGAACATTTTAGTGGGGGCCTGGCTACCTTAATGGCAAAAGCCTTTAAAACGGCACGAAAATACCGAAGCTCGGCGGCAAAATTTTAAATTGGATTATGGATTGTTTTGTGGTTGGGGGTGGATGGGGTAGTTCATTAAAATAAGCTCACTGGACTCACTCGGGATGTGGATGCATATGTTTATGAATGCATGGCTTCGAAAGTGCTTACCTGCAAAGAGAAAGAGAATATAACGATTAGTCTTAAATCGGGGTTGAATGGAACTTAGTTTTGATTGGCTTCATTAACTAAGATATATTTCGCACATAGTCTGTGTGTAGGAAATCACATTATGGCTGTATTTACTTGTAAGTAAGGTGAGACGTGCTGCAATTTGTAACATTATGGGGAGATGGGCATGTGTGCGCTGCCGGTCTGTGTGAATGAATTGGCCTATTATCTGAGACTTAAGCCTAGAGGCACACCGATTAGTCGAAGAGCATTGCACTTGGTCAAGAGGCATTTGCCACTGCTATCGATTGCAGTTTATCGCCTGGTACAACTGCCTATCTAAGTCTACTTGTTTTGTTTGTAAGACGTTCAGCCTCTCGAGAAATTTGTCTTGGCCACAGTCTGTTCGACTAATTACTGTCCTCATCTGGACTTTTGAAAGGCCTCTTTGTCTTCTCAAACGCATTGGTTGGACAACAGGAGCACTTGTGTGAAGGACAAGTCTAGCAACCGGAAGAGGTTCCAACAGAGGAGGACTTTTGACTGGGACTTGAGGAAGACTTGTGATTGCAGATTTCTAGATGATCCAAGACTTGCCGAACGTAGGCATTTCTGGAGAAACACTACTAAAGGGCACAGTAACATTCAGAGGCGCTGTCAAGGGCTACCAGAATAAAGCCGATGTTCAAGCTTGGAATTTAACTAGTTACTGCAAGTAGAACTCCTTGGCGCCCCGACTGGTCGTTGAATGACCAAACCTCCCTACTAACTGTCTCTGCCTACTCTGCCTTGGCTCTAACAGCCGTTCTGCTCTGCCATCTCAAGTGAGTGTCTGTCTAGCATATACCCTGAGTCACTTGGTACTTTGCATAGACTATGGTGGCGAACTGAGGCTGCTAGTGCATTGTGTGCATTGTGATATTGACGGTCAGACTACTACTTATCGACCAGTCCAGTGATGGTTCCGATAATTTGATCCCAACGGTGACTGAGCCAGATTTGCAAACCAGATAAAAACGTATTAATTTTGTTTACACAGGGAATCGAATCGGAGTTCTCTCTAACCAAAAACAAGGTACTTAAGCAACTGCGCCATAGAGTCGTCGTCCACAGTCTAGCAAACCAAAGGAAAGAATTAGCTGTGAGCTCTCTTATGTCAGAGACACGTAGAAGACGTGCTCCCAAGCCTCCGAGTTAAAGGGACGGTCACAGGATTCTACATCGGTTAGACATCTTCTGACAGAAAGACGTGAATGGACCCATTATTCTACTCCATACGATCAATCTAGAAGTCATCACGGCCTTAGATAGTAATCGAAGAGAAATGGATCATTTTTGGACTTCAAGGTCTATTCCTACGTCTTCACTAAATACACACGAAGAAGTCGATATTGGCATGGAATTAGAAATTGATCGCATTTCTGTTTTGAAAGATTTCTTACAAGCGGAATTCAATTCGAAGGTGGAGGCATGTTCCAATTACTTTCTAGTGCCTAGTGATAATTCCGATAAGGGTTCTCGGCCGTAACTAGGCTTTCATGCGCCGAGTGCAAGCTTCTATATTTGCACAAGCGTATGCGTGTAATTTAAGTTGGTCCTCGTCATTTTTGTCCCCTCCTGGGCCTACGCTCATTGCCTGGGTATCACCCTAGTTACGGCACTGGTTCTAGGAGAAGGCTTAATCTAAGGGAGATAGCGGCCAGATGCAGTCTTATGCTGGGTCCCCTGCTACAAGGGTATTCCGGGCAATAAAAGAGCTGATTAACTAGCAAGAAAGGGGACGGGTATGCCAATGGCAGTAGATCAGGAGAAACCCAACCCCCACGGAAAAAAGTTTTGATAATGATAAAAGATTGATAAAGATTGCGATAAATGACCCAAACATTGGCACTTGAAGGACATGGCCTAAGCTAAATCAAAGAAGGACTGATTGCCTCAAGAGGGGAAATATGGGTGCTAACTGGCCACTGTCTCATAGACAATCATGCCAAAAGACTAGGGGCACCTTACAACGACTGCGGCAGAAGCTGCATGGATGAAGAAGAAGAGGAAAGAATATTACATTACGTCGGCACATGCCCGGCATTCGCAGAAACTAGAAGTAAACTACTGGCCGAATATTATTTCAACTACCTTAAGGATCTGAGTAATATTGATCCAAAAGATATCTAACAGTTTCTGAAAGCCACTAAATGGCAATAAAAGAGATCAGAGAAATGCTGGAATGGAAATGATCAACAACTCCCAAGAGTGAATTACAACAATGCGGTAAATGGGTCTTAAATATAAGCCCAGTTTGACAGCACAAACGACCGAATAGTCTAAGTGAGCATGATTTCCTTTGAGACACGAGTTCTGTTCAATTTAACAATAACATTTTACAAGGATGGACTATTGGAAGGCCACGATATTTTGGGCCGAAGAGGTGCCCAGAAGTTGTGGTGTGTGTACACAAAGAGGAACGTCCCTCATGGGTGACATTCATGTGACCAACCTAGTTCCTCCAGCTTAAGTAAAGTTACCCACATTAGATTAAAAATCACTCAATTTGCTTGCCATTCAATAAACACTGCCTCAATAAAATATCAACCACTTGAGGATATCGAAGATAAGGCTGTAATTCTCGCTTTTATCGCAGTCGTTTTAGAGAAACCTAGTCCCCAACTAACTCCCCACGGCCCCCTCCATCTTCCACCCTCCTCGGCCAACACATGAGATGCGCCCTCAAAAACGGTTAAGTACCTTCATAAACCGAACAGAAACCTATCAAAAGCAACGAGAGAAAACCAGTGGCATACCGAGCAGAAGACATCAAAACGGGCGATACACGACCCTTTCAATAGTAACGGCCCCAAATAGAGTGAGACAGTATTTTTGCTGACCCGACAAGCTAACAAGCATTCCCCGGAGCCATAAACAGATTTACGATTTTCAAATCTAAACAATTTAACCGCAACATTCCCATAAGCCGCCGCCGCCACCGGCATCGACCCTCGAGATGATTCCAATCCATTTGATCGATCGGGCACCCATCGTCCTGAATGGGGTCAACGGCAACGGAGAGACGATTCCCCCTCACCATGCATCGAAGTGGTATTTCAAAAATGTGAAAACTCTTCAATCTGTCTCCGGCACAAAACCCCTCGGGACCAAAACGACGTCTCGACGACAGCAACCGAACTGAAGGAGGTGTTCGCCTCTTAATGAGTTGTTTCCCTCAAAAACTTTTGCTAAACGCCACTCCTTCAAGCGCGCAAAAAAACAAAGTTTCGCTAAGTCGGTAAGTCTGCTTCACAGAAGTGAACATCTCTCTTCGCCCGCGCCGGGCCATGGAAAAATTCCCCTAGTTTGGCAATTAAACACAATTGTAAACTGGGATTCGCCCGGCCACCCTCTCATCGTCGAAATGGGTGTCCTTATGAAACTCGCAATGGCGAGTGTGTCATTTTATTGCACCAGACTGGTGGAAGGGGTTCTATGTAAGACTGTCAAGAGGGGCACTTCTCCGTGTAACCTCACATCGCCATTGTTGCGGCGGTGGCGGCGCCCATCAAGACGTTAGGCACTGCGGTGTGTGACTGTGTGGACTTTTGTAGTATACCAAGTGCCTGAGTGTCGCAATCGTCGGGTATGAGTCTCGGCGTGTGCATGACCCATCCACAGACCACTTACGCTCGCACAAAGACACCAGAGACGAGTAAGAAATAAAGAAAACAACAGCAAACGAAACGAGGTTAAGAGTCATTCGAATAATATTCTTGAATTCGAAAGTTGCCCACACCACACCCTCGGCAAGTGCTCGCAGCTGTACCTAAACGTGCCATTCAAAGGATTCAAGCGACTGTGTCACAAAAAGGGGCTACCCCACAACTAGACTGTGCGAAGGCTCTGTCGCAGAACGAATATCTACGAGTACGTACTTAACACAAGCAGAACAGAATGGTCCCCGGATTTAAACTGTCGGAACAAGTGGGCCACTCACTGAGTCCCGAAACGCACACCCCGGCGCACAAACGGCGCTTTCTTCCCGAGGGGGCAGGGTTGGGAGCAGACGAGAAGAGCTCCCTAAATCGTTGAATGGCTGAATTGCTGATTCGTTGACGTACTTTATGTATTTTCTCTTATTCCCTCCTCATCCTGGCACTCCGGCTGTGTGCGTTCGACTGGTTGAGTGTCACGCTTGTCTGTGTTAGATCGTAATTGCGGGCGTTTCCTCCCAGCACGATAAATTTCGATACCCCCCACCGCCCATTCCCACTCCCGGATGGTCGCAGAATTTGTTCCCCCGGTTTGTAGCGCCATTTTGATGATTGCATCCCGCAACTCCTCGAATTCGTCCTTTTCCTTCCAGCTAAGAGTGTATGAGTGTGTGTGTGTTCAAAAATTTTATTCGAAATATTAACGTTTACGACTTTCGAATTGTCCGCCGTAAGTATTTCCCAGATCATCGATACATATTTCCTTGCCGAGGTTTGTCGATGCCACAGCGACGCTGCGGCGGCGGAAGGATATCCTTGCTACGGCCAATGACCAATGAGTCTGAAATGACTCGGGCTCAGTGAAGAGATCAATACGACAAATATTTGGTTTAACTCCAGGCCCGGCCTTTGGAATCTTTGACTTTACGAAAGGACAAATTGCGGTAAACACTTAAATGAGATGCCATTTCTCAAAATGAGCTTCCTTTATGACTTGACTTATTCATTAACTCGTGCTCTCTCATCACTCTCTCGAGGGTTGGTTGATGGGGGTGAAGTTTAATCAGTTAATGTGAGTTTTTATTTTCACCGAGAGGGGAGTGCTGTTGGCTGGGGGTAGTTAATATCTCGCAAATAAGTCCCGCGAATTCGGATTGGTTTTTGGGTAATCAATTGAATTTTGCCTAAAGCGAGGAAATGCTGAGGACGAAGGATACTTGTGTTCGATTGCATTTTGACTTGACCGATGTTAGTTCGATAGTCGACTAGTGAGTGCCAATTAGACACCTTGCCGCAGGCAGTGATGAAATTTTGGCTAGGGTGTCGAACAATTGACTTGGATTTGGGTTAGTGTGTCATGCTGTTGACTGTGGTTCATAAAACTTCAAGCTAAGCATTCAAAGGAGATGTTCAATGTGTGCAATAACTCTTCTACTAATGGTAGAGATGAACGATTCAAAATATTCCATCCCCAGCCCGTTGTAATATCATTTCTATAAGAAGTTCTGGATTAGAGGCTCTTTGATTGAATCCTTGTTGATGTAGCCATTCATGCCAACGACCGGCGCTGTGACTTGACTCCGAACACTAAATCGCATTCCTAACCACTTTTACGTGAGCAAATTATCACAATCCTTTTGGATCCAAAATCTCACAATTTTCAAGCTTTGTTTCGACGTGCTGTTATTTAAAAATGGCAAGGGATGTTGGCTAAGAATTAAGTCCCAGTCTCAAATAACTGTCTGGCAACACGAACGTTGTGGCTAGTTTCACAACCTCCAAAATAAAAAATCTTTCATAGCAGCGAGTTGTCAAAACCAGCTGATGAAGCTGAAGGATTCAGAGCCTATAATTGTAAGGTCATTAGCTGTGTTTCATTTAGATCCTGATGGAGGGGGGCTGTCATTCCTGTGGGGGAACATTTCTTATACATGCCCCATTTCTTCTTCTCTTTGTGGCGCTACTGGGGGTAAATCTGGGTCTCAACCTACAAGCCTCTCTAGCTTGTTGTATCTGAATCCAGTTCGTTAGGATCCTCTTCCTGGGCTGGCTGGGACTGAAAGACTCCTTATCTTAGAGCCATGTCGACCAAGCACCCCATATGACCTAGCCAGCTCGGCTGTTGGATCCGTTAACGCCTGGTTAGACTCATGTCACTACACTGTCCGTTTAAATCGTCGTTGAGTAACATTCAACGTGACTTCCCGTGAAATTTTCGGTTCGAAGGACCATATTCTGAAAAAATGACAAATCGCACGCAGAGGCTTTTCCCGCCAAGAAGCAAAGTTTGTACACTTTTCATCCCGTTTTGAGATTATCTATATCAGAAGGACTAGTCTTGTACATAGTCAACGTCATCCGTTAACAGAGTGAACTCTACTACTCAAACCAAGGGACAGCGTTTGGCAAGAGTTGTTGTACGCTTGATTTCGTAGACAAGTCAGACGAAGTCCATAACTAGGTAGGAAGAGGCATGAATGCACTTAGCCAAAGTTGGCCCAATATACCGTCACGTGAGTGTTTTAAATTAATGGCGGTTGCCGTGATTTATGACAGCAAGCCAGTTTATACAAACAAATTTTATTAGTTTGTTGACTGTGGTCGTTTAGACTATCATAGAAGTAGGAGCCTGTATGGCTTTCCTAGTTGAGTCAGACCAGTGGCAGAGGATGTGTTGGAAACATTCCTCATCTTTTTCGTCTAGGCTACAGAAGTCGTTGGAGAATAGGTGTTCAGAGTCCCACTTCAGTGTTTATTGTAGATTTCTTTAGGGAGATCAGATATTTTTAGATCGAGACTATTTACCTCTAAATTAGATCTGTCCTCATGTGAAGCTCTGTTCAAGGCACGTGGGTGTCCGTTTTTGAGGACTGCATTTACTACGGCTCTCTGAGGTCATGCAATCAAATGCTCAGAAACCAACATCAGTGTCATCTGTGTATTCTAACAGCCAAAAGGAAGCGTTCCTAGCAGCAAATGTATGTAAGTGTTTTTTGCAACTACTGTTGAGCACTGTTCACGCATTCTGTTCTGAATCTGAAATAAATTGTTTTTCAATAGGACACAGCAAGGACACATGATGTGGGACATGGGTTTGGAAGTTATTCAAGTGGGTTATGCGCATAAAACCTCTGCTTAATTAACTTCATAAGAACTGAGTACTGTGACTTAATGTTTTTATAGTCCATGTTCAATTCTTCGTGCAGAAATTTCCAGGAATTGGTTTTACAGCGGAACATCCCCTACCAAGTTCAACGAGGCACAGGGAACGCCCGAGATTGTGTAATAATTGCCCGTTCCACAAATTTCCAAGAATGAGTCTCCATTTTCCAGACTCAACTGAAGTTACTTGCAAAAGCAAATATACACACGCTCCTTTGCCTGCGTCTGACGACAGGTCCACAGACGTGGAACACTTGTTCCGGAAACCATCCCAAACTGCCTAATGATCAGCTCAATTTCATCCTTCCTGCAGCTTCAAGGGACTCCCGGGGAAACAACACAGTTCACAGCTCCCGTTCGTATCACACACACAACATCCATTGAAATTGTTCTCATAGTTGTCAGCCCAGCACTCGAAAACCAAGTCACCCAATTCGCTTCCCAGAGTCTTCTCCGAATCCAGAGTTAAGCCCTCGCAGCTAGACTGTTTGTGGAGTTCATTTCAAAAGCCCTTCACTCTTGCTTCCGTCGCTGTAGGCCAGCTACATGAGTGGCATGCCATGATGCATACCCGTCGGTTTTGATTATTTATAACTTCAGACTTTGAGGCTCTGCTGCACTCGCCATAGTCATACATGAGAGTCCAAATGAGTGGTGGTAGCTCGGCCAATGCAAAAAAAACAAAAACATACCACTCCCACCACCCTTCCCCAGTCGACGCTTCATGAATAACCCAGAAAGATGGGAGACGTGCGCATAAAAAAGCCTTGATATAACGGTTTCATTTCGTGTGAATCGGAATGGCAGCTTGCTTCATTGCATACATACATTGTCTGTCACTCGGATGGCCGTTCCTGTTTTTATGTTTGCTTGCCGCTGCCACTGGTAGTTGTTGCACTCGGAAGTGAGGCGAGCAAAAAAGGATAATTGAACAGAATGCGAGAAGTGCAAACAAAATTACACAAAAGTTTTTCTCCGGATATTGGTGCAGTTAACAAGCATCTGGATGGGATGTTGCATGGGCTGTTTTCAGCCGGGAGTGGGGGATGCATTTATAAAATGGGCACTCTCGGTTCGCCGGTGCTGCTGCGAATGTAAATAAGAACTACTCCGGGATAAGCCTGAGCACTCCCCTAGGATGGCATTGTAAAGTGTAATGAAGCACGGCCACTGTGCATTTTGATTGCTTTGATGGACACATGGGCTCTGTGGCAGTTTACATGACGAAATTACGGATAAATTATCTGTACATCTGTGACTCAGGCACGCTGTGCGAATTTTTCGAGCGATGGTCGTAATCTGTTCCTTTGCGAGAGAAAATTAGTGACTTTCAATGCCGATGGATTGTCAGTTTTGTCATATCAATCATGACGCTTGAGTTGGACAATTTTAACGTTCTCCATTGCGGGAGCTGGAGCATTTCTGAGGACTGTGATGTGTAATTGAGATCAGTCGTTGTCATGGTAGATTTTTTTTTTCGTGAACCCACCACTACAGATACTTCTGAAGGAACTGGAGGGATGGGGAAGAAGAAGGTACTATACTTCACTTCACAAACTCGCAACTTGGCAAGCCCATGGAAGAACAAGCACGCTAAGCAACTATTCATTCAGCAGCCTAGACGAATATTGGCTATCAAGATTCTGGACATGGAAAGTTCATTAAACAACAAGCAGATTGGCTGTAACACAACAATGGAGTGGGTCAAATAAAAAAGGCCACTAAGATACCATTAGGTTTTTTTGTTAGGGGTTAATTAGGCCTTCGGCTAGCGAGGAATTGGTGAATTAATAAGAGGGCAGTTACAACACAATGGATCCAATCAAGATCTAGTGGGCCACAGCTGATGGAACTGTCAGTCAGTACTTTAACCTAACCAAGCTAACTCAAGTTGAAAGCAATTCATGGGAACTCAAGGAACTTCAAGAGCATTCAAGCCAATAAAATTAATTTGTCATTAGCCGTGTTTTTTCATCGCTATCGATAGTGAAGTGAAGTAAGATTCAGAAAAACGATTCGCAGTGGCCTTGATTTTTATCTGTCAAAATATATGAAAAAAGAAATTTATTTGTTCGAAATTGAGGTCATGTGTGAAAAAAATTCGAAGTCGAATTCTTATCGGTTACCACTTTGCACTGCCTATATTATAGGCAGGAGGTTGTTGTATGTGCTTTACGTGCAAAATCCTTCTTCACTATTTATAGATTCTTAAAACAAAAAACACGGCTAATGAAAGAAGTTAGGGCATAAAATGTATTCAATCTGCAAGTGGATGGACTTATGAAAATTTGGTTCGGCTTTTGCACTTAACTTGCAAATTTAAACCCGCTTTTGAGACCAGGCCGGTTTGCTTTAGATGCTGTTCAATGGCGTCCATATAAGTTCAAAGCGAAGTTCTACACAATTCCAGATCTATGCTTTTCTGCTTCGATGAACGTTGAGTCTACTGTCGGTATAGTGGCACCAAATCAAGTCTCAATTGTCAAATTGTCTGTTCTCCCTACCGTCCCGATCCACATACCAAGACTGACAAGATAAGACCTTTTTGAGGTAGTCAAGGACTTCGCCTACCTCGGCTCTTAAGTAAACAGTACGCACACCATCAGTGCTGACGTTAAACGCAGAACAGCTCTTGTGAACAGCTGCCTGTTTCTTTGGCCTGAAGAGTACCAATTGATTAGTAGGGCTCCCTCTCAATGGACCAAGCTGACATTTTATAACACCCTGTCTTGATCTAAGGACTATCTCAAGAGTAGATGACGAAGCTCATGGTATTTTTGAGAGAAAAGTTCTACATTCAATCGTTTGTCCTGTTCGCGTGGATGGTCTTTGGAGCAGAAAAATTTAAACATTAACTGTACAGCTACTAAGCCTAGTCAGTCGTCGGAGTTAACGCCTAAGATGGTTAGGCCATGTAGAAGA
Organism: Eristalis intricaria; assembly: GCA_964034865.1. Taxonomy (NCBI): domain Eukaryota; kingdom Metazoa; phylum Arthropoda; class Insecta; order Diptera; family Syrphidae; genus Eristalis; species Eristalis intricaria. The sequence goes on from OZ035874.1 coordinate 50,912,025, forward strand.
GTCTCGAACTCTGTACCTTTGGAACAACACAATAGTGTACTCCCACCAAAACAATGGAGCCCAAAGTGGAAAAGGACCTGAGCCAAATTGGCCTGCGAATTTGGAGCCTTCTGGCTAACGATCTGGCCAGCTAGAGAGATGTCTTGGGTGCTCACCTTCTTCTTCTTCTGGCTCTATGGTCCGAGTTGGACAATTTTTGTCTTCGAGACAGAACTCTTGAGCGCATCTGTTTCAACATACCGTAGTAATAGCAATTCGCTGACGTGTCTGCATCCAGATGTTGCTTTTGTAGTTCACGTGGACGTAGTCAAACTCCTTTACAACCTCAAAAGGATAGCAGTCGCTAATAATGGTTTTTCCCAGGTGATGTGTGTGATGATTCTGTCGTCATTGACATCACGATCATTTCTGTTTGCATGTTCTTAAATAAACATAAAAGGTTCAACCTTCGGTATGATAAACGATGTCTACTGCCTAACACTTGGACAGCTTTCTACAAGCAGTGGCGTTGTGAGTCTGTACATCGACTCCTAAGCACTGGAACTACGATGCCTGGGTCTGATTACCGATACGACCAAAAATAATTTGCACGGCCCCATCTCCTTCTTCTTTCTTCTTTATTTGGCGCTACAGTCCGGGGTGGACCTGGGCCTCCATCAACATGCTTCTGGCTAGCTGTCACCAGTGTCGCACGCTAAGTTGGTTGAGGTCCTTCTCCACCTGGATGCGCCACCTTAAGCGCGAGCGTCCTCTGTTGCGTTGTCCCGCGGGTTCGGAGTCGAAGACTCTTCAGGCCGGAGCTGAGTTGTCCATACGCTCTACATGGCCTAGCCATCTTAGGCGTTAGATCCGAAGACGCCTGACTAGACTCATGTCGCTGTACAGTCCGTGCAGTTAGTGGTTGAATCTTCTCCTCCAGAAACCGTTCACGCAAACAGGTCCACAGATCGCGCGCAGAGCTTTTCCCATCTCTGAAAATGCTGAAAGAGTATTCCTGTCAAGAAAAAGCCTCTCAAACTTGGCCCCTTGGAGTTGGTATAAGATTGTTGGTCCAATTCACTCGTGATAGATCAATAGCACGCACTATACGAGTGGTTGCTGTAGACGCTAAGCCCAGGTCCACCTCTGACCGTCTCGCCACCCATATTATATATTGTCGTCGGCTTTATGTTACCAGACCGCTGCTGGTGCAGATTTCAGGCAGTTTATTGTTTACATGGATACACGGATATAGTGACAAGAAGCACCATGCCTCAAAAAGGGGAGGCAATTTCAGCTGGAACTCTCCCCGACTGTCCTGAAAATTAAATGTTGTGTACATTCGATGACTTCAGTGGCATCAAGAGCAAAGTCAGTCGAGTCTGACAAGTCATCTTTTTTTCAAATAGAGAAACTGCAAAGCAATTATTAAGATGCAGTCCTAGATCACCACCACTCAGTCCCTGACACCAAAATAGCTACGGACTGGGGGTATTTGTTCACAGAGTAACCAATGACAGTGGTAGTCAACTTAAGGTGGCTCTGTTGCAATTATTTGGCGTCAAGGAACCTATTTACTTCGACCTTTAATATCCACGATGCTCTTTTTCCTGCTGTGTGAATTCGAATCGCATAAAGCACTCGTATATCCCGCGGTTAAAATTGTCACTTCAAACACGGTGCTCACAAGCATGATTTAAACTTCGGTTTGATTCAAAGCCGCACCGAACATTTCTAGCTGCGTATTAGGTGTCTCATTCCCCACAGGATACCAAAATGATTCGCAGAAAACTTTGGCTGCTACCAAGGCTGCAACTTGGGATAACTTAGTTGAAAACTTTCTCTCGAAGTACAGCAACCCCTGTTCATAAAGAAAATCTGATGTGGGGATAGAATTAAGATCATCCCTGAGACTTAAGTTTACCGCCAGCGACTGAAAGTACTAGAAGACTGGGGGTTTAGACGGGATTTTCATGTTCTAGATGTGCAGCTTCAATATTCAACTCATTATTTGTGCCTGAGAATCGTAGTGTAACTGCGTACCGAGGTATTAATCCAGGTAGCCGTCAGAAAGATGTATTTGACTCGGATAAAATCACGACTTCTACCATGACCTTCACAGCTGGGAGTTCTTCTCGACCATCCCCACACACTTTCCTTTTTTCCATTTTTTTCCTTTGAAAAAAGGACGAGCACAAGCAAACAAATCCACGCCTGCCATTAACTGCTCCACGCACCCAGTGTACACTCACAAGCTTTGTTTTCCTACCAATTACTGAATATTACCCTCACTCACCACTCCACACTAAGGAGCGTAATTAACTTATTCAACTCTGACCACCGCACTGGCATGGATGTGCCGTGTGCCTTGAGCCAGTTAAATATATGAGATGGATGTGTGTGGGGTGCGGGGTATAGCAGAAGCGCCTCGTAGGAGCAAAAACGTATCAAATTTGTTTCAGAAGTTGTGCAACATACACACGCCTATTGGCCCCGCAGGGAGAAGTGAGGATGAAAAGGATATTGCCCATTGTTTGTGTGAACTGAATGGATGCGAGTAAATACAAAACGACTGCAGATTGAAATACAATACAATAGTTACGACACGCTAGGCTGAGTAAATAGTTCAACGGCCAGAAACAATGGATGATCTCGTGGATGTGATATGGTGTGGGCGTGAATGGGGGACTGACTACACCATACATACAATGTCAATGCACATGAGCGTATCTGGGTTTCAGCTGATTGCTTCAGATACTCTGAAGCACTCTCTCTCTCTCTCTGTGTATGAGAGAGATGGGTAAATGATGTGCCATGAAATATTTTTAGTTGTTTGTGCGGCGAAGGAATAGTGGAAGAGCAGACTGAATAGCAGAAGTAAGTGATATTTTGGGGATGTATATCGTGTTTTTCTAAAACAATGGCGTCAGTCGTCTGTGCAAGGATCTTTTGTTACTCTATGAAAGTGACTGACATCTGCACACAACAGCCTGACATATTCAAGGCACATATTTGTCTAAAAATAATCAGCAACAGCGGCGGGTTCTTGAGGAAGTCAAAGCACTTTCAAAGTGAATATCAAACATCTGGAGTGTAGGCATGCAAGCCTCAAGTGGGCTCTAGCGCAGGAAGTGATTCCATGCCTAAGGAGCCGCCCATTCCCAGCCACTAGCCAGTAGCTGTTTAGCACTAGCCAGTAGCCACTCAATAGCCTTTAATCACTCATTACCCATTATCCACCAGCTACCAGTCACAGGCCACCAGTCACGAGCCGCGAGCCACCATCCACCAGCCACCAGCCACTGGCCACTTGCCAGCCATCAGCAACTCAATAACCAATATCCGGTAGGCCACCAGTCACTCAATAGCCAGCCACTAGCAACCAGCTACCAGCTACCAGCTACCAGCCAGCAGCCACCAACCACCAGTCACCAGCCACTAGCCAATAACCATCAGCCACTAGCCACTAAAAAGCAAGCACATTCAAGCCGTGTCCTTGATTGAAGATAACCTCCTCAGGCGGGGAAATGTGTTCACTCGAAAGCCTTTGCCATCACCATCGTTCCACTTCAAAAAGTCAGTAATCGCCCACGAAGCCGTCAACCGTTTAAACCGTTTACCTTCATAACAGAGAATCACTGAAACGTGTGCCCGGTGAGTTACGACGTTGGACCCCATCAACGCAAGTTGCCACGGAATCCTTTGCCTACTCCACTCTGCTGATGATGTTTGTTTTCTTTTATCACACACACCCACGTAATTAACTGTAATTTATGTGCAACATGAATGAATCTGATTCGGCTCAGTGGGTTTCGGACGATTCCCTGCTCCTCCCTTCCATCTTTGGATGCCATAAAAATCCATGCGCCAGCATTCGTGTTGTCTTGAGCCGCTGAGCTGTGATGATATGACGCGCGTCAGGCGAACTGTTGCCGACTGGCAACCGTCCGTCCTGACAGTTGTCTCATCGAGGACGACGACGGTTATGAACTTTTTCCCGATGTTTACCCAGCTACAAGCCGCCCATGCCGCTGCCCGTCCACCGGGATGCCGTGTGCTCGGAGTAACCAAAGTAATTACAAAAGATTTTCTGAGTTTTTATTGCCAACTGGCAAGGAACAGAAATGGGAGAACGCATGTTATGTTTATGTGGGTAATTTTGGAACAGAGGGGGACTCACAACCGAGGCTGTGTTGTTCTTAGTAATTGGGGGCTCTGCTGGGGTGGATGGGCAGACGTATTAAGTTTTTGGCAATTCAGAGATGGCTTCTGCCAAGGTTGGGGGGAGGACAGATTAACCGTATATGATCATGGTTATTGACTTGAAATATGCCTTTGAAAGAGATTCTTGAAATCGTTCGAGGAATTCGAGAAAACCGAGAAATATGGGCTGAAATGAGGCAGGCAGTGATTGGAGTTTTGCAAAGGCACATAATCCTTTGACGGGCATAAACAGCGGATCGTTAGAATTTCAGAGAGCACACACACGACAGAAAGCATCTCTCTCTCTTAACGTTTGGTTTTACGAGGCTCTTCTAGAATCTGAGATTTTATTGCGAAATTAGAAAGTTTTAATGGGCCTACAGCTGGTAGACAACGTCTCTGGCTACAGCTGACTACAGCAGAAGTGGCACTTGCACAAGTTGATTTGATTTTCTCAAAAAGACGGAGCAGCCTGGTTCCGACAAGATTTGCTTTTTATGACTTCATATGTCATTTAGAGACTTATCGCATTGGTTCGAGCGGGGGTACTTGGAAGTCTTTTGATAGGACACTGCGAGGAGTGAATGTGTCTAGGACAATATATCACAAGTTCAGACTTGTCTATAAAATGGAGACAAGAACGTGGATGGAAAGAACATCTTTGATGGATGGCTGTGCAGAAGGTGGGTGGATGGTGTACGAACTGAACGAGGGGATTAATTGCTTCGTCCGGGTTGAAAAGTTGCAGATATGTAGGAGAGTGGAGATGGCTGGAAGGTCCGCTTAAACCAAAGTTGCTACGTGGATAACCAGTATTCTAGGTTGGGTAGGTCAAGCACAGTGAGTCCTTTCCATAGAGGTACTACTACTCAGACAGGACTCACTGTGCCTGACTGAGTCTGAGTAGTGGTAGCACAGCCCATATTGCTACCACTACTCAGAGTAATTGCCGTCCATGCCTTCCTTGAGTCAACACATTCTAGGAACATGTACAAATTTGATGGGAATAAGTGGTTTCACAACAGTCATTTACATGTGCGACTTTATTAAGTGACTTAAAGAAGAACTTCCAACTTTTTAGTATCCGGTGCTGGAGAAGATCGGCCAAAAGAAGGTGTCCTCTACTGTGTGTCCTGATTGGTGCAGAGTCTAAGTGTCATCGGGCTGGAGCACAGCTGATTACGCATTCTATACTAAATTTGTGCAGATCACGAACGACCTTGTTTATAATGGAGCTCTGACAAGTGAACTCGTTTACAGTGTCTTTTTGTTTTAGTTCATTTAGGTCACTACTTCAACAAACTTAGGTAAACCACACTCTGCATGCATGCGATTCAGTGAGAATAACTGACCTATATCGAACTAAACTGAACTAAATTGAGCGCTTTGCTTTGAGTGATCGTTCCATTCCAGAGACCACTCCAAGCCCATAAACAATCCCTCCACAAATATTAAATCAACGCAACCAGTGCCTCTCTGTAAAAAGTACCAATCCACATCGTAAATATAAAGAACACATCAAGAACCGAACCATCCATTCTCAGACCATAGTTCACTGATGCAACCCTTGAGACATTCGACACCCACGCCGCTTCAAGTGGACACCATTCAGATATGCGACACATCGGACCGCAACACAGCCATATCTGATCTCCTGAGGATTAGCTTAGTTCAAGGGCAGTTCATGTTTATCGATTGAAAGGGAATGTTCTGCTCTACGGAACATCAGGATTGTATGCAGCAGGGCAGCATAAGCAAATCAAGCATCGTTGAGTTGCCGATGGTGTATGTGCAAGGAATTTTAAAAATTAATGTAAAACCAAAATTGTGACAACTGGTGATAAAATGGTGACCATTCCTTCAGAGTGATCCATAACTTAAGATTCCTATTGGTCTGTGGAGTGGGTTGGTGCGTCCACTCGTACGAAGAGGTGGCCAGTTTCGATCTAGAATTTACCAAATAATTTTCTTAATTCACGGCTCCCGAGAACTTTCGAGTCACTGATGTTCTGGCTCCTCTCCGCTCGCAGTTGACATAAAATATGAACGATTGCATCACCAAACGCACTTTGTCTGCCTTAGTGCTCCGGATGCCAAGATGCAGATCCCATCGGGAATAGAGTAGCTTACATCACAAGCTCCATTCTGTATTCTGAATTAAGCAACAATCGAGAACAAAACCTGTGACAGGTGTGTATTCCCTGAATGAACCACTTCAGCATCCTTCTTAGGAGAATGACTCGAAAAGTTGAACCTGTCCAACATCCGCACTCGGCGCCATCATCTGTAATGTTCTCAAATGGATGTATTTACATAAGTATATTTGCTTTATATGGTTTTTAAAACGGAGGGTGCGGGTGAAGATGAGCAACTAAGGATATTTCTTTCGGGTTAACTTTGGTTTATTATTTTTGTATGTCAGTCAATTAATACATATTAGATATTGGCAGCTGCATGAGTAGCGCTGAGTTTATAACGATAATGTCACAAACAAATTGCACATGACTCAATCTCCCTAGCAGTAAACTTCATTGAAACAAATGAACTAGAAGAACGAACTAGTTCAATTAACTGATATGAACTAAACTGAGCGTTCTCTGAAATGAACTAAAATGCATAAGCCTGCCCTACATTGCGTGAGAAAGTCACACGTTCAATTAAAATGTGCTATAACAGTCAAGAATATAGCCTCTTAGGATAGAATTTAAGTTTGCCACAAAATTTACTTGCGTCGTGTTAGTTAAGTTTTCAGCCATCTGCCGAGATGATGATGCCGAGATGACATTGATGATCTTCATCTTAAATTCATTCTTGGTTCAAATTCAAGACTTCGCCTTGGATTGCATTTACAAAACCCATCGCCTACCCTCCTCGCTAAGTGTCCTTTAACCACATACTTCAACACGCGTAACTCCCATCAATCTCATTCAAATTAATCAATTTAATTGATTGTATGACTTGCATATGCCCAAGTCGTCGTTTTGCTATAAATTCCGCCACATCCCTCACCACCGCATCGTCAAAGTCGAGATACGATTGCGAAATGTCATCAAATTGACATGTAACTCGCGTTCAGCAGACAGCCTATCAGATATGCTCAGAGCAAATGTCGCAATAAAAATCATCATCTCCCCACCAAACACGCCCCAACCCATACGCCGCGGTAAAATGCTTTGCCCCCCACCACCAGCCGCACACAAAATCAATGAATGTGACAAATCGCATTAATCCTTCGTTATTCGCCATCAAACGTGACTCCTCAAGGACTCGCCGCGACGCGGACGGCGACAACAGAGACGAGAGAAGGTTTCTCACTTCCTGAGAAGTTTCATCAGCGCTGCGCAACGTCCGCCTAAATAAACGCCGAACGACCAGATAAAATCCAGATCACACACACGTAGCAAGGCCATTGATCAAAGTTGGCTGAGAGCTCTGTCATTACGCGAAGCATGAATGAAAGGAGCGAGTGACGATAATCGCACTCAGCTTCATTCCTCATCGCCGCCCACCGACCCGAGGGACTATAAAATCATTCGAATCCATCAAGGCGTTGAGATTTAAAAATGCGAAAATGACTGAAACGTGAAATCGTAATGAGAACGGAATGGGTAGAGGGGGTGCATAAAATCCACGGAATAATTGCATAAATCCTTGAAACTAATGCAGACCGAAGAAGAAAAGAACGCCGCTGCACCAGGAAGCGGAGAAACGACCCAAAGTTCGAGTTATACCGAATCAATCCGAGAAAGAGCACAGAATTGATTATCCTTTAATTCCGCACAAGGCTTCCGCAGTGCACAGTCCAATCAGCAATCGATGATGCACTGAACCGACATCGTCTCACGCTTGCCGCTCTGGTTCGACCTCGTCGAACCTCGCACTGATTGTAAGTTCTAACCCAATACCTCTTCCGCGGCCTTGTGTGCAACTTATTTTCTGATTGATTGATTTCCTTTCAATCAACATTAAAAAGCAGCAGCACGGCAACACAGCCCTCCGCCAGCGTCGTAACCAGCAGGGATCTGTGCCATCAACGCACGCCTATGCGGTGGCTGCGCGCAGCAAGCAGACGGTTTATGCGATGTCCTGATTTTGATCCGAGAGGAAATTTCGACTTGGCGTGCGAAAATTCGTAATCAGTCAAATGACATGAGCACACACACACACATGCACACGCGCGCTCATCTGCCAGCCAGATTGGCGCGGGGTTTCTTTTCCATCTTTTGCCATCGTGCCACCACGGCCTCATCTCGTTAACCCGGACGTGGTGAGAATAATGGGTGCTCAGAGGTGGAAAGCGGTGCCCTTTATTTTTATCCCTCCCCGCCTCTGTCTTTCTCCGCGTTAAACGGAGCGTAAGCTCCGTGATTTCTATGATGTCCTGACGCTGATAATATGATTTGGATAAAAGTGGGTGAATGAGGAGGGGATGCATCCCCCACACGGACCCGAACACATAAAAATGTCATCTCTGTGGCTGATGTTAAGCGTTGATGCGAAAAGGTGTCAACGTGCACCATAAATTCCATGACATCCTGCAAAAGTCGTCATGTCCTCACGTGCTGCCAAGTGAGTACTCAAGCGGATAATTGATTTATGCATGCACGTGGAAATTAGTCATTTAAAAAATTCACACATGCACTCCTTCCCCTGGCAGATAGGAAGGGGTATAAATTAATGAGCTTTCACAATCCAACGCACACGAATGCGCTTGACCTCAGTTGCGGTGGTTCTGTGGTCGAACTAGAAGCGGAGCTGGGCGTGCAATGCGTTTTCAAAAGCGTTCGCGGGTATGTGGCAGATTTTTGCAGAGGACACCGTGCCCATACACCAGGACTCAAACGAGTGGTCGCACTGCAATGCGTTGGGTAAGGACACTACATTGGTGTCATTGGTAGTTTAGCGGTAAAAAAGAACTGTGGGGCTTTGCAGTGGGACTAGGTGGAGAAGTTTTTTTTTTCCAATCCCATCGGGTGTTCGACGTGGGGATTGGATTTCAATTTGATTTGTGACTACAGGCTCTGTTTGCAAGCTCTTATATTGAATGCTAGAAGGCTGAGCTGATGTACACAAAATAGCTCGGTAGGTTCAAAACTCTTGCCTGTTCGGCGACTACCATCCATCGGAGTGTACAAACAGCCATCTTCTGGCCAAGAGTGATTCTGATTACCAGTCTCCTGGTTAGAGAAGATGAATACTGCAACTCTGGTAGCCGATGAATTTAAAGTTAAGGCAGGAACCAAGATACGAATACAATTTGCAAGCCTGAAAAGGAAAACTGAACCGAAAGAAGTTTTTTGTTTTTGTCAGGGGTTATTTAAAACCACACTGGAGCACAGCGACTGGTCCATTTTGCTGCCAGATAGCAACCACCAGTCAGACTACTACCACTGATCGACCACTCCAGTGATGGTGCCGATAATTCTCATCTCAACTTCAAATGGTGACAGGGGCAAATTAGAAAACCTGATAAAAAAATGTCGACTTGGCGTTGGAAATTGGAATGGAATCGGGGATACCTTGAATGAAGGGCAGGGACTCAACCAACTACGTTATCCACTCGTCTAAAATTTCTAAAAATTTACTAAAATTTATCTTAACAGTCCCAAAACTATTGTCCTGAAAATCTCCGAAATTTGTACTGAAACTGTAATAAATCTAAATTAAAAATGTACTAAATATGTACTAATGTTGTACTAAAATAGTACTAAAGGTGTACTAAAACTGCTTTGAATGCGAGAAACATTCATAAAATCATGAATAATTCTAATCTTGCAACGATTCAGTCCGCAAAGCCAACAGGAAGCTTAAGAAATTCATTTGTCCCAACAAATTATAAGCAAAACAAAAAAAAAAGAATCCCCCATGCAGCAATTTGTACTGTGTACAGATTTGCTGTATGTATTAACAATAAATAAGCAATACGAGTGGTCCCACTAAGCCCGTATTGCGGTCATTTAATCACAGTCATTTACGCATTTAACACACGCACACATGTCCAAACGCGAGCGAAGCCACGAAAGGACTGTGTAATGTGATATTTCGTTTGTGTTCGAGTTAAAAATGAGATATTCAACTGCTTTCGAATAAAATAAAATACAAAAGGAAACGCCAGAACCGAACCGGAATAAAGCTGTCAGGAGCGGATAAGGGTGAAATTTAAACATCCCTTCAGTCGTCCACGCATTTGTTTGACTTTTGATGCAGTAAATCGAACACGAATAACCAAAATGAGAAATTACAGGACACACTCGCCTCCGGTGGCTACATGTGAATGCGATACTCACAGGATAATGAATGCCCGGCCAATTATGTTGGATGTTGGCTTACAGCAGACCATTGTCAACTGTGGAAACGGGGAGGGGCGGCATTGGCACACAACGACTGCGACTATGATGGCAACGGCAATGCGAAGTGTTCACTAGGATGGAAGGTGTGAGGTGGTTGAGGGAAGTCAACGCCATCTGGTGTTAAGTTACATGAATAAAACATTACAGGTGCTGCTGACTGTGACAAAAACACACCCTCCCGGGTGTGTGTGTTTAATTTTTAGGTCAGAAAATTAATTGTAAAAAAAATACATTTTAAAAGTTTTCTCGCGACGTGAAATGATTTATTATCGTTTTTCAATTTTTTCCGATTATTGATGAGGATTTTTTTCCGGAAATAATCGACGATATTAAGGTGTAATATTCCGCTGGCAGTAATGCCGTGTCGTTATGCATCATTTTTGGTCACAACCTAGCCCCTGCGAGCAAAATGAGATTATCGCGCAGTTTATATCGCATATTTTTTAATTAATATTTAATGAGAATGTAAATCAAATAATTCCCAATTAGTTGTTAAGTTGGAAGCCTAGCCCAAAGGGTTTACGCAGAAACTTGCCGGTAATGATTAATCGTGATCTCATTCAGTAAACGTTCACTTCGAAACGATTAAACGTATTGAGGGTGGACAGAGTTGGGGTCATTATGGTTGGAATTTACAAGAAAGCTAGGACCCCTTTCTAAGAAAAGCTTTATCCATTCGTTTGAACCACAATTTCTGTTTGTTTTTCTTATACATTCTGCGGGAGATATGCAATTATAAACTATAGCGGCATGAGTACAGCCACGCATTGTGATTCTTAGACTTCTAACCCCTCAGATTGGATATCGGATAACCAGACTCTGGCTGGCCTGCCGCTCGGCGAGGGACGAGGGAGTTGGTGCCGGTGTCTACTTCAAAGACCTTAATATTGCTATCTCCCTGAAGCTTCTTGATCACTGTAGCGTCTTCCAGGCAGAACTTCTTCTTCTTCTTCATACAGTCCGGGGTGGACCTGGGCCTCAACCAAGAAGCCTTTCCAGCTAGCACGGTCTCTGGTTAGCTGTCTCCAGTGTCGCACGCCAAGTTGTTTGAGGTCCTTCTCCACCTGGATGCGCCACCTTAAACGCGGGCGTACTCTGTGGCGTTGTGCCACGGGTTCGGAGTCGAAGACTCTTCGGGCCGGAGCTGAGTTGTCCATACGCTCTACATGGCCTAGCCCTACGTGGTGAAATCTGGGAGCCGAGCACCTTCGATCGAAGATGGGGTAACCAACCCCCGTGGGACATCGTTGGCGGCTGCAGACGAAAGAGGGGGGAGAGTGTGCCTGTACCAGGGCTCATCTCTCTTCGTGGATGGCGGCGGAGGAGCTGGAAAACTGTCTGGCCAACGGCGGCATCCGAAACTTCAGTCAGAAGGAGCTACCTGGTGCGCAGTCCTTCTATTGCTATTTCGTCATTTTCGGAGCACAGGTCTAGAAGGTTCTTTCAAGGCCAGGTCGGGGCCTTGGAATTGAGATGGCGGCGGAAGATCCCTATAATTTTAGGGACAACGGCGGCGCTCACAGCCTCAGCGAAGTTACCGAGTTAAAGAATATGACATGGCCTCCCAGTTGGGGGTTGTGCGTTAGGTTAACTCCCCTACTACGTAAAAATATTATGGTTCAGAGACAGCCAACTGCCTCGGACACGCGCGGAATTAATGTTGACGACCCCAGGCAGAAAATATTGTGATAAGAGAGGCTTTATCCTGGCTCAAGAACAATGCTGTATCCAACAGAGATATCAACATTTGTTCGGACAGTCAGACCGCTATTAAGTCCTTGGACAAAGTCATATTCACCTCAAAATCATCCCTCAATTCTAAACTGTCTCTAAACGAGATGTCTGACCCTTTTAACATACACCTTATACGGGTGCCTGGAGTGAGACATTGTGACATACCGGGCTGATGAACTGCCTGGAAACCACAGTCACCTACTCTGTTCGTGTTGAGCACTGGCAATTCCTATCTACCTGCACATAGAGGCCAGACATTAAAAACTCCCACGACAAGGATGGTCGCACACATTTGTCCAGCTAAGGGAGACAACTCGGGGAAGCCGGGGGAATGAATGGAAATTTAATTCAAAATCCACTGTCATGATTCATGGATTGTCCGCTTCACTTCACAATAATCTTAGTGAGATAAATAGCGTCAGAATTAGCCAGCTCTTCGTCACAAGCATCAGCTGGTTATAATTGCTAGAGGAAATAATTCCGCATGGTATCACAATGGACCTACATTGTGTGACTCTCTACTGAAGTCAGCCCCTAGAAACTAGCCCAGTCTAACCGCTAAGGTGGCTAGACAACTTAAGGCCCGCGTCCAAGTTTGCTCCTCTCTGAAAGCTTTGACTTGTGCGACAGCACAACAAAGGGTGCCATAATTTAAGGTTTTGTTCAAATTTAAGGTCCCGCACGCATATTGTTGCCGAATTCAATGAACATGGTGTCCGAAGCTGGGTACAATTTGTAGAAAATCCAACAGAAGTGCCGACAAACCAGAGTCGGCTTCCTGTAGGTAGAACCGCAGTATCAGCATCGGCAGAATGATTATTACGTCAACGCCCTGATATTAAGTCCTGCCTCCAAGGAGACTACGGTGGCCGTTGCATTGTGGGTCTGTGCTTAGATTCCTACGCGCTTGAACTACGGTGACTGGGTTTTATTCCGCTTTAGAGTTACTGACAATGCTCAAGGAGTATTTCTTTATAGGAAAAGCATGGCCGTTGGGAGTGAGGGCTCTACCTATCGTGAGAGAACAATATCACGCAAGATACGAGTATCGAAGCAGGGTCTTGACCCTCAAGATACAAGAAGAAAATCTCTGGCTGTGAAAAAATGTGGGTGGAGTCCGCTAGAAAAAATGGTTATCCACACCGGGTGCTTGAACTCCAATTATCCAAAGAAACCAACAGCCGAGAGGAACATAAGGACTGAGAACACAATGGTATCAAACCAGTCTTTAGCCAACTTGGTCTCGAAGAGGTACCATCAGTGGATTCAGACCATTCCTGACTCCCATTCGCATACATTTTAACACCCTGCCTGTCATAGTGTCACCACCTTCAACCAGAGCATCGAAATCGCTTGAATTCAACTTCAACTTTAATGAAGACGCTCCTGCTGTCACTCACGACATCCGCAAGGACGATGTTTCACCATCGAAAAAATTTAAGCAGAAACAAACTCCCCATACACCCCCACCCATCACCTGTCACTTGTCAGATGTTAAGGCGGAAATCATATGAATTCAAAGGCGCTGTTTAACCTCGTAAAGATTTGTCAAAAGATGACAACCATTAAATTTTCAACACAACAAGTGTTCACCGGGGAGCCGACAAACACTTTCTCGCTCCCCACGCTCTGCGCATCACACCCCCTTCCGGTAGACACCCAGATTGATCGCTCAATGATATGGGTCGTGGCTGTGTCAATTAAATTTCGGTTTACGTTCATCAATCTTACTGTCAACAGCAGTGTCAACAAAGCCATTTCACACAGCGTAACATATTTTTAAGGACTCTCAACCGCCGGCAGTCTAAAGCAATCGCCTCTTGTTACACACTGGACGGAGTGGAGCGGCAGCACTTGCCACCCATGCTTCAACAATATTTCATAAAATGCCCGCTTTAACGTGTGTAGCACGGACACGACGCATAAAGAACCATTACAGCGTTGGCATTACCCTCATTATGCCTACAATGCTCGTAAAAAGGACATTACTTTCGGAAAGTCACCACCTCCATTCGATTGGAAGGCACGTTCAACGCTGAACGCCACCCCGTATGGTCGGTGATTTCTTGTTCCTTTGTTGCGGCTCCAATGCGTTGTTTATTTTTATTGTACAGCCATTGTGTGGGCGCGAGGGAGTGAGTACGTGTGTGTGTGTGATCCCATTGGATTCGAACATTTGACACGTCCAGCGGCTATTATCCGTGCGTGGCGGACTAGCGACTTTGTCATAGCCACCGCCAATAAATTACAATCATGTCGACTGCGTCTAGGCACCAGGATACACTTGCGGTTTGTGTTGTCCCATTTGTTGTTCGCGTGCACATACATTTGGCTTCGCATTCCGCTGAGTGTTTGAGTGTGGTTTTCGGGATCGCTTTGATTCTACATTTGGCGAGCAATGAACTCAGTTGCAGGCACGGCAAGGAGCCACCCGGGTCAGTGCAGGCCGGTGGAACGAAAATCATTCCGCAATTATCCGGTGCGCTGAGATGGATTCCTGGTCAGGATTGTCAACATCCCGAGTGCTGAGGCACGCATTTGGGAAGCGGATAATCATCGCAACAAAAAACTACACCCAACACAAGCACTTCCCACAAACAGATCCTGCGCGTGCATCGAACGGGGTATCAGCTGCGGATGACAGCGGCTCGATGCCGTGCAGACAAGCCCGACGAGAGAAATGATAGGAGACCGCATCGCAGTCGTCACGTTCCACGGGTCTAAATACATTCCCACTTGAAATAGAAAAGTGTGCTGCTGATCCATTGGATCTGCAGTTGTGCGGCCCTAACGTGCGGCTACATGTATTCACTCAGCAGGTCCTGGAGCCAAGCACTCGTGCATCGCCGTTCTTCCAATCCGAACCGTCCCGCACTATAAATGGCTTTAAGGGATTGCATTTGTCTTATGGATTGTGGTAGTCCTCATGACGTGGCCGGGGTGGTAGGCCTCGGGCGTTACACAAAAAACGTACGGAACGTGAAATGGAATACGAAAGGGAAAGCCGGAGAGTGCACACAGTGTAGGGCTGGCATTCAAAGTGAATGGCAATTTGTTTTGTTTCCTCGACATCGTCGGGATAATCCGCCCACTTCAGCTAGATACATTTGTTTGAGTGCGAAAGGTTCGCTTGCCTTGCTTACTACATGTGCATCCTATCAAACACAAGCACTGTAGACACTTTTAGTGGTACTTGCCGGTCGTCGTCCTTAGCGTTGAGCATCAGTGGAGGAGTGTGTGAGTGTGTTTGCGGGGGGTTGATGATTCTGACAAAGTGTCGCCGTTCTACGGATGGACGGCAAATGCAATTCGCTTGGCGACAGTTTTATGGCCGAATGGATTTGGATTCTGGAGTCTCCGTTGCATGGTGCGCCGCTGTCGAATGCATAAACGAACAACAACCGACGAAGAAGCGCACACGAGCACTTTGCATGTAAACAAGGTTTTTAAATTGAAACTTTCAGATACAATTTGGGAGTTTGCGATGCGCCACCTATCTGTGCAACATTTTAGCTATGCACTAAGTGTGCCACTCAGTGACAGAGTGTGAGGGGAACGGAAGGGAGCTTGGATGGAATAAATTAGAGTGGATCTGTGCGAAAAACGCATGACAAGGACAATCGTGCTGAATGCGCTGGTTTTGAATGCTAACGACATGACTGTGCTGGCGAATTGATAGATTATTCAAAGGGATCGACCGACGATACATGGGGCGTTGTGAGAGGCGAATGAAATTCGGATGGAATTTGCGAAGGATATCCGACGCTGGGCTGGCGGAGGTGAAGACGTCTCTGTGCGGACTGATTGGCGATGATGCTGTGTGGCCGGCTTGATTGGAAATCAGTGGCGAGTGATGATGGGTACCAATGAGGGAACGGCTGATGATGTGGTCGAGGTCAAAGGGACCTGGAATAGGGCCGCCTCGGTGTTTCAGGTGTGAGTGCAAAATATGCGGACTCATGACACGGCTAAGAAAAGGGCTGTGGGGAGCTGAGCGTCACATCAAGAGACACGGGCAACTTCAGCGATTGCGGGGATTGCATTGACAGGAATGGTGAGAATGGAAGATTCCCCGAAAACGTGTAACAATTAGTTCTATGTCAAGAGTTCTGTTTATTTTGAGGCAATCAGCACTCACTGTTGAAGACTTTTTGATTTGTGGATGTTCTTATACTTACGAAAATAATCCCCAAAGGGAACCAATAGAAACCAAAGCAATGCTTACCTGGAAATAGAGGAGAAGATACGTTTATAATTAAATCATATTTAGGTGGTACTTTATACAAGAGAGTGAGATTTAAAATAGATTATTCGGCTAGGCTCATGCCCGTATTGCCGAATATTCGGCGAAACTTAGTCGATTTTCCGGCATGCATCATTGAATAGTACGCGGTAACTACATCACGGGCATATTTATTTCATTTTCTAGTAGATCGTGTTGCAACTAAAGTCTCAATCGGAAATAAGGCAGGTGGGAGCTGCTACAAGACGAATTGGCGTCTCTCTGGTATAGCACAAGAAAAGCTTAATTGAAACAATAAACTGACACTTGTCAAAAAAGCCAGACTACCATTTAGTACAAAATGTAAGCATACGCTGCAATTCCACACACTACATATTTAATAGATCTTGGGTATTTCCCACAGCTGATTCAGTGATCCTCTGTGCAGAGACAGCACAGATAACACCAAATTTATTGAGATCTAGAGCTTCACTACACGGTGAACATGAAGCGCGGTTAATGAGTATGACAAGTATAGCGTTGCCGTTTTTCTTTAACCCGGCGTTTCAAATCTAGTCGCACAGTAAAACAAAAAAAATATTTTAGAAGCTCTGAGAAAGAGTTTTGATATAATAGCACTGACGACAGTTCATATCCCATTCGAAAGAAAAGAATTATCAATGAATATAATAAAAACCATTGAGATACACGACAGTTTCTGGAACTGATTTGAGGAAGTCGAAAACCATATGCCCACTGATGGAGACTCTAGAACAGAAAATACTGTTCACCTAGGTCGGAGAGCAGACCCTTGCAAGCTGTGGTCAGCAAACAAAAAGCAGAAGCCAAGCCTCAGAATTAAGTAAGATGCAGTTATCATTTCCCGATAGCAGTGTATATAGGAGGCGGCTATTTTCGGAAGCGGGTCTTAAATATGGGGAAAGGCACAATCGTCAGCTATCAACAAATTGTGTTTATACTACATTTACATACTACAGTGGACTCTCCATAACTCGAAACTCTCCCTAAGTCGAAACTCTCTCTAACTCGAAACGATTATGGTATCCCGTGACAATTCGACTTAGGGGGAGTCCACTGTAAATCGAATCAAATACATTTTTGGGGATCTAATATGCTGATTTTTTATTTTCAAATAATAATAAAATAAATTATTTTCAAAAATTTCAAATAAATTTTGGTGAATAATCTGTACGTGTTCATGGGAATTAATTGCAATATTGGACCGAATACCGGCTGTTGTGTCCGAATACCGGATACTCGAAAATTCGTGGCATCTTAAGACTTCAAATTGTATTCAGAGCTGGGTGCAAGAATATAAATCAATTTAGGCGGGCTTGAAGTGCTTGAATCGTTTCCGTTTTGTTAGCAGAACAGCTCTCCTGCAATGCTCTCCAAATAAAAATAGTCGAATCGATCTCTGAAGCGGACAACTTACATCGCCAAGACGGGTGATAGCAGGATTTTGCGTGAGTTACATGTCGCAGCATGTCGCTGCACCTTCCACCTTAGCAACCTGTATCCTTAGCAACAGAAACACTTGTCATTGTTCACTGTACATATATATATCACTTAATTGTTTCTAGTAGGTTGTATTCTTGTATTATTCTAGTTTGCACAGATTATTCGATTGTAGACATTTCACGAAAGCAGTTAATTATTAAGATTCTAATAAAAATTGTGTTAAAGATTAAACACATTCCTTTTCAATTGTGTCCTTCTCTTCTTAAATATAACTCATGCAAGAGATCGATTGTGGCATGGGCTGCGTGGCATAGCACGCCATACTGCATGAACCAGTATTAATCCAAATCCAAGTATTCAATATCAGTAAAAAAAAATAAACGGTTAACATGGCTCTGTAAACCCAGCCCAGTGATGCTATTGACCTCATCAGCCATCTCTACGACGACGGGGACAATAAGTGTTGTCCACTAGCATAGCAGTCTCACAACCTTGCGTACAGCAGTCGCGGTGGGTGCTTTATTTCGGCCAACATTTTTTTTTTTTCAAAATACGCTCTGTTTGGCTACACTGTACTCACTTTGGAAATAAGTTTTCAATATTTTCCGTAGCTGACCAAGGAGGAAGTATGATGCTGACTTTCTATCAAGATTTCAAGCGCGTAACAGATATCAGCGGCGCCGTGTAAGTGCGTCGACTCCTACGCAGAGCGTGCCAGGTTCGATAGCCGAATTTAACACCTTTCATATTTTTCACGGCTCCACCTCTTTCGAGTCACTGACAATGCTCAAAGAGTATTCCTGTCTAGAAAAAGCTTTTCCAATTCGCCGTTCGGAGTCGGCATTAAACTGTAGGTCCCTTCCACTGGTGAAAGAACAATAGCACGCACAACACAAGTGGTTGCTGAGAAGTTAGGCCCAGGTCCACCTCGGATTGTCGCGCTACCCATATTATTATTATTATTATTATATTATTAACAGATATCAGCGTCAAAAAACCTATGACTTAAAAAAAAAACACTAGACGGCCCACCCTGTACATGATGTTGCCATAGGTCACGAAAAGTTTTTTTCGCTGTATTTTTTTAAGTCCTTTCAACCGCCTTGTGTCTGCAGGCAAAAACTTGCAAACCTAATGATCTGCGGTGGAGAAGTGCGTAGTTGTGAAGGCAGATTATAAGTAATTGATCTACATTTCTATTCGCATTCGTACTGCTGTTCATAATCCAAAAAAGCCAACTTCTCAATTTATATTTGAAACATGAACGTACAAGGGAACATTTTTGACAAACTATTTCTCGTTATATTTCAAAAGACCTAACGACTACACATAACCTGTGATGTAGCAACACAGAATTTGAAAGGTCTGTGCCGATCTATCGATGGGGTGAACATTCCTCAAGATTAAATTCGTCTGCTTCATCTGTAATCCACCCTTAAATGCCTCCGACAGACAATTGATAAGAAGTTTGGTTTGTTTGCCATTTCTCCTATTCTATAGGTTTTATTTCACTCATGCATCAATAGGCAAAAACAAATTTCCTGTGAGAATTTTATTCCTAAACTCACCCTCACAGAGCACCAACTTAGCCACAGCCGGCGATATTGCCTGAGAGGCAAAACACCTAAGCTCCGCATACACACTCCACACAACAAAAACCGTCCATCATCGACCCCCTCGAATGAAGCAAGGACAGCCACAAAAAAAAAAAAACAAAAAAAAATCACATAATCGATGAAGCAACGGCACACAATAGATCAGGCAATTTATTGTACGCAACTAGGTGCCACATTGAAGTGGAGACTACTCCACCATGACATGCGGAAAAACTTTTCCACAGCCCGCATCAATCAATCATAACACCCTGCCCCCAGAGCCGCATGCAATAGAATGCGACCCCCTCAGAGAATGAATAGAGATTCGCTCGTTCTCTTCATGTTCCACTTATACACTGCTTTAATTTCATTTTGCTTTGTTTCTCACATTCTCGACCATTCATTTCTGGTAACACCAACAAGACCACAACACAAGCGTGATTCCCAGAGGAAGTGCCAGATTGCCGCTTCTAACGTCACTCTTTATTCTCGTTCACTCACACACGCACATCGAAAATGTGTTCTCATCGAACGGGTGAACTAAGTCGATTGAGGGGGCCACTCCAACGGGGACACGTCTGCATAGGCTTGAGGGTTGAGCAGAATCCCCCGTGCTCCGCTCGTCCCACGAGGATTTCATTGAAAAAAGGGACATTCGGGAACAGGGCTTTGGGCAGGTATGCAAAAGAAGAAAAAAACGCACAGGATCACTTGTGTGGCCTAGTCACCTGGATTTATTTTTTTTCTGAGGTGGGGGGATGTATTTTACGCGAGGCTTGTATTTACTCTGTCAAAGGTGGTGTCCGCTGTGCGACATCCCTTGGTGTTCATCTGGCACGGAAGACACACTCTGAGCGGTCCGCTCTGAGCGACAGGTACACAATGGGTTAATTCCATTCTAGATTTAACTACGTGTGCCCTGATTGCCCGGCTACATATGTGTGTGTGGGGGGAGTGTATGTGCCACTGCATGATATCAAAAGAACACCAAATAGCCATCAGGCCCGTGCAGCATATGGGCCTCCCTGCTGTACAGAGCCGCTTCGCCATTTTTCTTTCTTCTTCTGCTCCATTTTTTCCTCATCTTTGCCTTATCATGTGTGCGTGTGTGTGTATCCTCGTTTATCCTTGCTTAATGCACAACACTTAATGGGAGTGGGGGTGGAGGCTTATATTTGGCACCAGAGCTACCAGAGAAGAGATTACACCAAAATCCAATGGAGAACAGACACAAGCCAGACAAAAAAATAACACACACCCCCCACCCTCTGCGCCACCGCCAACAACGACATGACCAAAGTGGAAAAATGGGAAAAGCGAAGAGAAACTGGGTCCTGTAATGAATAGCTCACAGTGTAATGCAGATGCTCTAATTCCCACTTTATATCGCATTAATTGCACTGAGGACTACGGTTTCTTTTTTGTTCCCTTTGCGTTGCTCCGGCCGTTGCCACTTCACACTAGCGGGGCCGTGGTACATCCTCTCAAAGGATGAGTAAAGATAGCCCTATCCTTTTGCAGTTTAAACGAACTTCACATGAACGGGGAGGTAGAGCTAGAGAACAGCAAAAGGGTGTCCAATCCCCTGCCCCGTCTTACATTTAAGAGTAAACCAAAAATAAACGTTTCATTGATTTGACGATGGGACCCTTTCTCGACCACCCGCTGACAGCTTCTGCATTTTATGACTTATTTTTATATCGCAAAGACTTCCCGTCAATGGACGCATTTAATTGTCTTTTTCAATTATGAAAATGAGTCGTTTTATTATTCTGGCATCCCGAAGACCAAACAAAGGGGCAACCGGCAAAACGGACCAAAGGCAGGACCCAACGAGTGGTGGATCGTAAAAATTTCTATTTGCCATCCCGAAGGCATTAGTCGCTGTCATGTTGGCGTTGCCGTTGTCCTTGCCCATGGAGTTCGCTGCCGAATTATGGAATAAGTTCGGGTGCCGGGATCGAATGGGGCGAAATAAAAACAACATGGCTGCATTAAAATTGATTTATTGTTTTAATTTGTTCAACACAACGTAACCAAAAAAAAAACAAACAAAAAGGATATCAGCAACAGCGACGAATGACAGGTTCAATGGTGCGGAAGGCGAAGTGGGATTTAATTTGATTTTTTTGTGTTCGATTTTGTTGCTGCTGTTGTAATATCCTTGCTTCCTCTGTGGATGGGTGAAATTTTTGACGATTTAATTTACAAAGGCACACATACAGCACGTCCCCCTCTCCCTCCCCCCCACGGTGCTTATGGGAGAGGCGTGCCCGGAATAAGATTTCCATTTGCGTGATGAGGACGACTTCAGGTGGATTTGGTTTTTCGTTTTTCCAATTAATTAATTAGATTAACTTAGTGACTTATGGTCGGAGCATCCGCTCTGGCTTCGGCATTCCTAATGAGGGATTAAGAAGTTTTGCACGAGCACGACTGATGCTGTTGGACAGCAGAGGTGGGGGAGGGTGGTCACATGTTTGGATTATCCTCCGAAGGCGGGGGTGGGAGGGTATTATCTTGTGAAAAATTTAACAAGAAGTGGAAAGTGATTGTTGGTGAAGGATGTCCGCAACACAGACATGATGCCGACATCGGAGGGAATCGCGTATAATGAGTTTCGATAGCAACTTCTGTGTGATAATTTCGAGATCAGAGGTTATACTCCACCTTAATCTGTTAGTCGTGTCACCACCAAAGGTACACATATATTTCACTTTGAGAAATTTGTACCAGAACATTCCTTAGTCCTTATCTTAGTCCTGTCACCCAAAATTTGTGTCACTTGTATTCGGTTAGTCATTTTATGTGACATTTTTTACTTTCACGGCTTTCCTGTGTGGATCCTTGTGTGATCTTCGTCAAGAGACAAAAGTCACATAAAGTGACTAAGTGAATACAAGTGACACATATTTTTGACTGACAGGTCAAAGATAGTAAGCGTTAATGATTTGATTACCATCACTCCCTTACCTTATGGCATTCTAGATGTGGAATGGGGATATGAATGCTTTTCCGTTTCTTATGGAAGAACGCACCTTGTTTGATTATTTATTATTTCGTTCAAGGACCAACTTTCAGATTCCCGGCTGTACCCCTCCAGTCACTGGCAATGCTCAGAGTTTCCCAAACTTCTCCTTTCGGAGTCGGCAAAAAATGGACAGTCGACTCCACTCGTTACTGCTAAAGTCCCAGTTTACCAAGATATTGTCTTTTTTAATACTAGCTGTGTCCGCGGTTTCACTTGCGCCGTAGGTGTGTGCCCTCTTTTTGTTCGACTTTGTGTCGCATTCTTAAACATTTTGGTCGCAGCGATGCTTTGCTCAATAATCGAAATAGGACAAATGTGGGAATTAATTTGGATAATGTAATTATTTAAGGTCACAATAAATTCGTTAAAATTCTTTTAATAAACGACCTATCTAACCCAAAAATAATTTTGCCAAACGGACTGGTAGTTCCTGAGAAAAAGGGAAACAAACAAACAGCCTCTACAACTTTATATACAAGTATGGAATATTATTATAACTCCGAAAAAATGCACCTTTTCCAACGAATGAGCAGTTTTTTTTTTGACTGTCGTTGTCGTTTGCAACAGGCTTACTCTGCAATATATCAGATTAAATGCAGGCGTCCTACCTCATACAGAAGAGATGAAGCTACATCAAATTCCGGGAATCCAATTAAATCCCGATTTTAGTTGTAAGCCTTTATGGAATTTTTTCGCGTAGCATCGTGAATAAATATAGTACGTGTACATCCAATGTAATTAACACCCTGTCAATGCCCATGGATCTGAATTTCTCAGAATTTCTTATCACCCAATAGCAGGCAATCACAAGAATTTATGCTTTGTCATTCCCCTGCCTTCGATGTTTGTTCTTCGAATCGGTCGATGGCTTGGGTGACGGAAAATTAAATTATGTTAAAGACAAATTTCAAAAGGGATTATGATCATCTTGACAATGTGAACATAGCTTCTTGCATCTTTATGCAAAGAGAGAGAGAGAGAAAATGTGCCCAGGAGACTCAATTCCGTTAATAAGATGAGAACAATAATCTGCTGAGAGGAGATTCCATTCAGGTATTTCACAATGTCTCAGAAAATCTTTCAGGATGATTGGTGGATCAGTTATGAACACTTGAGATGGTCAATTGGGACAGATGCACATTGGCAGATGGAGTTGGCTTTCAATATTCTATATGAAACATTCCACTCTATCTTTTTAGACATCCAATAAACCACAAATTTGATTTTATTTCATTTTCTTTAAATTATATTTAAGGGATACCATTTTCCCACCGAACCGAAATCTCGTGATTTGGATGAATTCTTACTGAAACCTCAATAGCCCTAGTTCCCACCTAGTTTGATGTACAGTGGACTCTCTCTGTGTCAAAACTCTCCCTAATTCAACACTCTGTAACTCGAACTCTTTCGCCATATTTTACACACATTTGCTTAAATTTCCCATACAAAAACCTCTCCCTAAGTCAAACTCCCTCAAACTCGAAGAAATTTTGATATCCCGTGACAATTTCACTTAGGGGTAGTCCACTGTATTTTCCAGTGTCATTAGCAAAACAGCTGTTTGTTGACAGGAATAAATAGTGTTGAGAACATCAGAAGAAATAGAGAGAGAGAGAGAGAGAGAGATAGAAAGAGAGAAAGAAAAACAGAAATCTAAATAAACTGAAATTCACGTTGCAGGCTTTTTCGGTTTGACCACCACTCGCGGGCGGATGAACTTGACAGGGTTTTAACTAGATTGCAACGAAGTCGCAAGGTTTCGAAACCCTGAAAACGTATGGCGAAACCTAGAAGATTTGGAGAAATGTGAGAAATCTCGCGATTTCTTTCGGTGGCAACTGCTGCCGGTTACACTTGACACTGACTACTAACCAAGCCTTGTTCAAATTTCAGAGCAAGAAATTTTCCGCCATCGTCTTAGCTATCTGTCATTTTTGTACACTTCCAATAAAATTTTCTCTTACAATAAAATCAGGATTTTGACTGTCTAATACTTATTTGTTCGTCGGTTTACACAATATTACAATTTAATATTTTTATTGAAATTATAAATTATTCAACAGTGTTCCTTTTCAGCTATTTTGAGGTTTTATTTTCCAAATTTCTAAGCAAACATAATTTTCTTGAAAACTGAGTGTCACATGACACAGACTTGACTTCCTTTCCAAGGACCCTCTCAACGAGAGACTTAAAGTAACATCATTTTTCGCAGAATTTTCCCACCCCTGGTGTAAATAAATAAATTCCACATCACTTCCAGTCACATGCCATGTCCTGCACGTCTTTGTAATGTTTTTTTGCCCGCCTCCCCCATCCGATCATCCATTCATCTTATTTCTCTCGTAAATTTTAATTGACTTTACTTCGTCGCCTCGTTTAGGTGGCCCAAATTCGATGTTCACCTCCTTTTCGATCGGAATCGATGTGGACAGGCTTTGCAGCGTGCAAATTGGAATGCCTAATGCGTTGTCGCAGCAAGCCCTCCCAACACTCGCAGCCCAGGCAGAACAACAGCTTTTTCTATGTCCATTATCAAAATGAAATCAAAAACAAGCAAGAACGTCGACGACGACGACGACGACGACGACGACGACGACGACAAGAAGAAAGATTGAGAATGGCAATGGTCCCGGGAATTAATAAGGCTTCAACTGCCCCCACCACCCCCGGAGACAAATTACGTTTCATTATCTTAAACACCCCCCTAGGATATTTGCAGCGCGTTATGAGGGAATGGGCGATGGGAGATGATGATTAAAACCCCATTACCGTCACCCAACCAGAGCTGGTCTAGGTCCCCTTATCATCACCGATTATGTGGAACAGGTCCTTTCTTCGTTTTGATTTTCCCTCTTCCTTCCGTTTTCCCACACATTTTTTGTACTTTGTTTCAGATCAAGTAAATTCTAATTAAAAACGTGGAGGGAGTGGACTTCTTGTGTTTGTGTGAGAAAGTATTTGTTGATGGTCTCGTATTCAGGATATACTCTCGCTCCCACCCAAAAAACCCATCATCATCATCAAAATTAATTGTTGTTGTACTTGTACTTGATGATATTACATGACGACCAACTAATGACAATGTACTCCCAGCACTCCTCCCCTGTATCTCGCCAGTTCCACCACTCCGCTCGTATACCACTTTTTTTCAATTAAACTCCAAGGAATGCTTTGGGTGATGTGTGGAGTAGTGTAAGGGAGAAGAGCACAGAAAAAAAAGAACAAATGTAGTTCCTCAAAGGATAAGGGTGAGTAGTTTCTTCCCTGGCAACGCAAGACTACACTCTTAGATGGGTGTTCACCGAATGCAAAGAAAAAAGTAATCACACATGAGGAGGGTAAATGCATCCATCCAGCTGCCGGCGGTGTACCCCGAGGTCGAAGGGTGCGCACATGAAAATGTTTTGTAATGAAATTTCTTGCCATTGTGCGATGCACTGACGGAATGCAGTCGAGAGGAAGTAAGGAGCTGCTCTGTGAGTATGTTTTTTCAGTGTTGTAAAATGATTCTATTAATTTCACCGAAAATTCCCTTGGATTATGTGCACACACACTTTCGGGTGGTTATGGCAAATGACGGATGGGTGATGGAAGGGAAATGAACAAATGAATGAATGGAAATCCCTGTGTGTGGTGATGTTTTCAAAATACTGTTTATTCTTCTTGTTCGCTTGCGATAATCGATGTTTGGTTGGGGCGAGGGTATGGTTTGGAATGAATTCGGTTACGTTGGGAAAGGTTGTGCAGTAATCGTGTTACACAAACTGTCTTAATTTTCATTTATGCATGGTTGAGTGGGTGGCAAGGACGTGTTTCTCTTTGATGTTGTGAATGGGGAAGTGCTGCAAGTATGTAGACAGCACATGTGAATCTTGAACGGAAATATATTCTGAACATCCACAGTTCAATGGACTTGCTTCAGAAACGCTTGATATCTTTCGGTGCGAGGGTATTTTTATTTGCTATCCTTCGGAGCGAGCGTATTTTTATTTGCGTTTCAAGAAATCTTATCGAGCGAAAAAATTGTAGGCTAACGTTCGATAGGTGCACCATACCTTTAAGGTCTGAAGTTAGTATGAAGACGACAGTATTATTCTTATGTAATTTTTTGTTAGTAATTTTCATCTTCAAAAATTATTGTCAGGAAGGATTGACCGTCCGTTAAGGGGAGCCGTTAGGGAGAGCTCGACTTAGGGAGAGCTCAACTTAGGGAGAGTTTGACTTAGGGAGAGCTCGACTTAGGGAGAGCTCGACTTAGGGAGAGCTCGACTTAGGGAGAGCTCGACTAAGGGAGAGCTCGACTCAGGGAGAGCTCGACTTAGGGAGAGCTCGACTTAGGGAGAGCTCTACTTAGGGAGAGCTCGACTTAGGGAGAGCTTGACTTAGGGAGAGCTCGACTTAGGGAGAGCTCGACTTAGGGAGAGCTCGACTTAGGGAGAGCTCGACTTAGGGAGAGCTCGACTTAGGGAGAGCTCGACTTAGGGAGAGCTCGATTTAGGGAGAGCTCGACTTAGGGAGAGCTCGACTTAGGGAGAGCTCGATTTAGGGAGAGCTCGACTTAGGGAGAGCTCGACTTAGGGAGAGCTCGACTTAGGTAGAGCTCGACTTAGGGAGAGCTCGACTTAGGGAGATCTCGACTTAGGGAGATCTCGACTTAGGGAGATCTCGATTTAGGGAGATCTCGACTTAGGGAGAGCTCGACATAATGAGAGTCCACGGTAAAGTGGACCAGACCTAGGTACGAATATTCTTAAGAGCTTCCTTCTTACAATGCCAACGAGTCAGTAGTAAAAATAAGAGACGACGCTTTACGGCGTGTTGTGGAGGAAGTAGTAAACAATGGAAAATAAGTGTTGTATGTCCTCAATAAATGTGCTCAACGTCAACAAAGCATCGATCCATTCTGATTTCGTTTATACATGCCAAACCAGGTACAATTAGCGTCTGTAATACGGACCAGTTGGGGCTTTCTTGCAAACAAGCATTTTCTAGGTATACGGTAAATACTTAAAATCTATGATAATGCATATAATATACTCTTGACACAAACAAGCTAAATAGTGAACATTTACGTCGAACAAAAGTTGCAGTAAAAATAGTAAATCCCGATCAAAGGTACATGACCTTCCCCTACGGTCCTTAGTTGCAAACTACGCTGTCGCAATGTTTGCGTTCGAATTGCTATAATTTTTAACAGTGCTAACTTTTGGACAGCAACAAATGCCTTGGTCGTAGTTAAAGTTACAACGTAGGCAAAAACAAAGAAGTCAACAGCCAACGAGGATATCCATTCAGAGTTACTTTCGCACCAGTTCACTGAAACAAACTTAAAACAGAACACAGCTCCAACTCGTTGTGATTGAAGGAATTCTTGCACGGTTGGTAGAGTGTCTGCGAATAGAGATACACTTCCTGTAAAAATTTAAGAGCTTCAGTTTTCTTGTTCCAACTGTTTTCTTCTCCAAGTACCTATGCCAAGGTCTTCTATCCGAATACGTTACCAACAGATTTCGCCGTGGCTCAAATCTAATGATCATTTTGAAATCTAATTGAAAATGGCTTTGTTAAAAGTGAACACAAGATAGCTAAGTGATCTGAGCTTAGCACGCACATTTAAACTAGCACATCTTCTAAATGTTGCAGTCTTTAGTGAAACAGACCAAGAGAGTTGCGTTTAAATTTGGCCAACCTGTGTTTTTCGCAACAGCTGTGCGTAAATGAATTAAATTCGTTAGCATATTTTGTTTTCTTGCTTTAAACAGTAGAGCTATAAATTGATCTAAATAAATGTTAAGTTTGGAAAGCCATTTTACGACTCATTTTCCATGATTAACATGTGCTTGAAGCATTGTCAAAAGAGATTAAAACGTCCACCTCCGCAAGGCATTTAATTACAGTTGTTGAACTTCACATACATTCAAGAGCAAACAAATGCCAAAGCACGGCCAACATGGCACTGCCAACATAGTCGTCCCCTAATAATCAACACATTTAATCACCTTCCTGGCAATTGCGACAGTTCGTTAAAAGTAGACAATTAAATTAAGTCCAAACACATCAAAAAGTATTTCGTTATCCGCTCACAGCGGGTTTTGTTGACATAAAAATGAAATCGTTTCCACTTGCAACTCATCGTAATCAAACAATCAATTAGTTGCTGCACTAAAAAAAAACCGCAGACAAATGAAGAGTGAGGACAAAAAAAGCCGGATAATCAAAAAAAGGACCCAAGCGCAAATAGTCGCCCAAAGCTCAGTGCACTCAATTGGTTTCGAATTAATTTGTATCTGCAGAGCATAATGCGGCCCACAAAACAGATTCACAGCAGTGTCCACGAATGCTGCCGTTTTGCTGGTGGCAGTTTTAGGCCCTGCTTCCCAGTCGACACCCTCCCAAATGAACTACGCGCACTTTTAATATTTAAATTGACATGAAACGGCTGTGTTTCACACATGTATGACATGTCCTTGATGTGATTGCGAATAGATTGACCGGAAAACAGAGAATGCTTCACAGGACCATTCACTGAAATGACAGAAACCTGGGCGAAGCTCAACAAAAAATGCGCGCTTCATTGTAAATTTAATTGATTTTCGATTAAAACTCTCCGTTCTGCCCAACACAGGTGGTCCGAAATGAATGAATAAATATGAAAAATTGATAACCCCCGCAAGGAGTGCATGTTTGGCGTTTAATAAACCAGAACCGCAAGTCGTCGGAGAGAGAACGGGGGAACGGGGAACAAGAAAAACTGCAGCAGGACACAGCCATGTGAGTCATAAGTCCCTGGAATGCATTGACAAGCGGGTGCTCATCTGCATTTTTGGCACAGTGCTTCGAAACTTCGTGACGCGGTGCTTTGTTTTGCTATCCTTGGCCCGATTATATTTGATGGAACGCCGAATCTAAATAGTTCGTCGTGCATCTGCGAGATAAATTCATTCGGCATGCTGTTTGTGAGCGAACGCGATACGGCGCGGCGTGTATTTGCAATTTCCCTCTGGAGAGTGGCTCGGTGTTAGGATGATCACCAGGAGTCAGCGCGCGTCCTTGGAGAGTTTATGGACGTCTTTGCGTGGCAAGTGGTAGTTGCTTTGCATTTGAAATGCTTTTCGGAGACGGTGGGGGGTTTTGCTTATTGGATTGTTGTTTCGGGGCGGGTGTTCTTATTTATTCAACACTTGGCTTCCTTGCTTGCTGGAGGCGGGTGGAGTGGTTGTGACTGTGGAAGCTGATTATCTATTCTAGTTTTAGATTTCAAAGTTGGAACTTTTTCTTTCGTAAAGAGAATGACTTAGGGAATGTGAAGTGTTTGGAAGATTTCTTTGAGGGCAGAGGTTGTGAAAATTTAAAAAAACGCATTTAGGGGTACTTTTTCTAAAAACGTCGTATCTGAAATTCTTCAAGACTTGCGTTTTAAGTGATGACGGAATATGCATCGTCGCTTTGGAGACGTTTTCTGACCGAATTACGGAAGAAGCTAGGCGTGTCCAGTGTCCTGAGGAAATTCTTAGTTGGTGTCTATGCTCCAAAAAGTGGGGCCATGCGAGGAAAATTTGATGAGAGAAAATTTGAAAAGAAAAATGGTCACACATCTTCTAGCTCTGCGAAGGCTTTTGCTCAAAACACCGTCAATTCCCCCTTTTTTCAAGTAGAGCTGCAGTCTGTATAGACTTCAACCAAGCTTCTCCAGCAATTAATCTAGCAGTGGATGACATTATTCAGTGGTAGCATAATCATTATGTCGTCTTCGAATGCTGAAGGGTGATTGTGGGTGATTTGAACTGCAGCGTGCGATGCAACGAATTTCGAAACCGGATGAAGACTGACTGCAGAAATGATCCTGTGAAGTATATGCAAGGCAGTTACGCAATTCGCTACGGTGGGAAACTCTGCCAGGTCTCCTGAGAGAAGGGTACCCACAGCGATCTGCGAGCGACAATGTCTGAGAAGCCTTACCTAGAAACAACCAGGTGTGCCCCGTAGTATGTTTGGAATATATAATTAGCTTGAATTTCTTCGAGGCATTTAAAATATTTAACAAATTTCATGGAAATAGTAAAATTCTTGACAGTGAGCTCTGGACACGACTGCTGCGTATGAAGCTGGCCAAGCGAAAGAGCCGCATGGTGTGACGCCTCACATAAATAAAATAAAAAGCGAGAGAGTAAGAAGTAAAAAATCGTAATTAAAAGGAAAGTAAGGCGCGACCAACAGGACACGCCGAAACATTGCCAGACATCATCGACACGCTGTTGCAGGTGAGTGCTTGATCGTGCTCTCTTGCCCTTACCCACTTTCTCGGCTTTGTGTCGCATTCTTAAGCTTTGTGATTTCTGCGATGCTTTGATTAATAGTCGAAAAGGGCATGTCTGTGTTAATTAATTCAGGTAAAATATAAGTTCTTATTTTAAACGCACAATAAATTCGTTAAAGTTTAATTAAAAAATACCAATCTAAGGTAAGAAGAATTTTTCAAATTGGCCTTGTAGTTTCAAACAAACTCCACAGCTTTATATATAATCGTAGATTTATACTCTCTGAGTATTGCACTCATGAAAAGGCGATGTCATGAAAATGCACGTTGGGTCGACAGAAGCACTTTCCAGGTTTGGTTTAATGCAGTAAACTCTCCCTAAGTCGTAACTCTCTCTAACTCGAACAAATTATGGTATCCCGTGACAACTCGGCTTAATGGAAGTTCACTGTATTCGATCTGAGCACAGTAGACACAGAAGAAAGTACAGGCTTTTGAAGCACCTCTTAGAATGGTTGATCAATAAGAACCCATTTCTGAAACAGGTGCCGTTTCGAAGGGGATGTTGGGATTCCCAGCTGTCAAAAGAGACCACACATGGGTCTCTCTTTGGCAGCCTTTCATCACTCCCACCATCTTAATTTCAAACACGGGCACTTATTGATCCACCCTCGTACTCCTGAAGCGTCTTCTTGAAAAGCCTACGACGGCATGACAATCTTTAAACAAACATCGAGTGGATGGGTTGTCCGAAAAGTTTTCAAGGACAAATCAGCTATTCATCCCATGTCAAATCATCCACAACGCGACTAATGAGTCTCAAGAACTTGCGAAATACTTCTTCAGTGAAAAGTCTGAAAAAAACCAAAATTTGCGAGTCACTGAAACGTCCCGTCAGCTCAACGCTATCGATTTTGACTTCCAATTCGTCCTTCCTCTATCTCACTCACTCCCTGTGTATTCGAATTCATGGCGTCGTCTTTGGTGACACAAAGAGGCCTTAATTGGCAAATTCAAAAAAAGAAAAAAAGGACTGAAAAAAAAATTAACAACAAGCAGAATTCAACACCCAACCCAAACCTCAGTAACACATTGTAGAATTTCATACTCACCCGTTTGTTAACAGAGCACGTCCCCTTCGGTAATTGACAGGGTGTCACTTAGGCAGATATCCTTCTTCAACCTAATCCACTTCAAATAAACTCACTGCACCCCTGCCTCCGCTCCACGCCCCATCAGCAGTAGCAAACTTTTTAAGACAAATTTAACATTGAAAGGAGCAATTCAAGTCAAATGCTAACAACCAAATGCTCGTCATAGAGCAATCAGCCAAGCCGGTCGCCCTCCGATTGGGCAAGGCCTTAGGCTCACAAAACGTTCTCGGAATAGACACAAGCTCAGTTTTCCCAAGGACATTCGTAGCGAACACACGCATTTTATGCACATCCAACCGAATCTCGAAGGGTTCCAGGTCCCAGGTCCCAGGTTAGGGGAAATGAAAAAGTGATTAAAACAACCGAAAAACTCTCTCGACTCAATTTTGTCTCTACACATTCATGTCACATGCCTCGGGGGCAATTATTGAAGGACACTCCGCTGGCTGGCTGCTAGCAGCCATGAGCGGGCGGAGGGTAGTCGTATGTGGGGCACACATAAGCATAAGTTGGACTTTTAATCAAAAGAAAAGTGGGACACTCTCCGTCCACACCTACGCTCAACTAGTCCAACTAGCAAGTGTGACAACTGCATGTCCTTCGTCTTGCTGCACCTCAATTATTGCAGCTATTCATGTGAAATGTGTGTTTTTTTCTGTCCTTCTAACGAATGTTTGTCTTCCATTGAATATGCCAAGCTTGTAAGACGGTCAAAGAAAGGACGAGTGCCCGAGAGTCCAGCAGGGGCGAGTTGCAACAACATCCAGTCCAGACAGGGCGGTGGGGCGTGAAGGATGCCGTCGGCAGCATACTCATTTGAAGCAGGGAGATTTGGTCCTTTGCAACAGACTTAGCATTTAATTGAGATACAAAGCAGGCAATGCAAGGACTTCGAATACCTCTTGAATCTTGAATGAGTGTGGCAAGTGGGAAATATCAGTAAGATCTTTCGTGACCAACTCATACCTCAGCTTCAACACTCCGAGGCGTACAAAGGGAACCTAAAGGTAGTGCTCGTCTCTGGAGACCGGCGGCGCGGCAAACGAGCACGAAGTCGGGCGTATTTCCCGTGGCAATTCGGATAGAAACCGTGCAGCTGTAGCTGTGCCTGCAATGTTATTTCAACGTTATACCAAGATTATTTCATTGTTTCCCTCCGCCTTATGGAGAACTGAAGGCCACCAACGATTTCAAGGAGCATCCTCGTTGCGAAGGGAGCAGCCACGATGACGACGGCTTTAAATTGAGTTGGGAAGCAACCGAAAGAGAAGTGGGAATTGAACACCATGCGGTGGCGGGTGGCAGTCACTGAGAAGAGACCCTTAACGCATGAATACAGCCTTTGAAATTGAATATTCAATTTGACAATGCTCGGGGAGGGGGACTCAGGCTACAAGAAGTTTTTGGTTGTTTTAGTGTTTATAGCTCAGAACGGTTGTTTATTGGTGGGCTTATCTGCTTCACAGGCAGTCTTTTACACTTTCCTCTGTAGCAAGCGGAATCTTATCTGCTTCGGTAAACGCTTTAGCTATGGTTTCGATGGCGCCTGGGCGCTGTGCGCTGTGCGCTCGAGGGTGGGCAATTGGCAATGTTCCGCGATTAGAATTGTGATTAATCGGCGTATAGATGAACTCGTGGGGATGGTAGGGTTTTGCTGCTGCTCGGATGGGGGACCACCGTCAATATTGACTCATCAATCTTAAATTGTGTTTTTTTTTTCGCTTTCTTGACGAGTTTATCAGAAAACTCGGGCAATCGAGGAATCATTTAGTGTTGTACGTCGATGACGGAGACTCGGTTGGGATTATTAATTTTCCACTTGAGTTGTGAACCGATGCTGGAGGGGGCGCTGTGAGTGGCAGCACCGTGCGTCGGGATGTGTTTGGAATCCGGAAATAATTTGCATTAAGGAGTTAAGAATGAAATTTTGGTTATTTCGACACCCCTGCCTGGTGTAATCATTCAAGAAGTCAATGACGACAGGCGCTTCCACGAGCAATCACGACAGGCGGCCCCACGTGCAATTGAGATATGCCTTTAATCTTTAACCATACAGATGGACAAACGTGTTTAATGTATGGTTACACATGCACTTAGCAAAGACAGTGCGCAGAGTCCCTGGTAAATTCAGTACAGAAGTTGATTCAGACAATCATGACTCAAGGACCTTATTCTGCAGGACACAAATGAGAACAGTATAATGAGAACAGTGGTGTATGTTAATATAAGTTTTTTTTCCAATTTTTTCTTATTTTATATAATTCTGTCTTAATGTTTACAATTAAAATTAATACTGGTTAGGCTAAGTGGAAGGACATAGTCTAAGATTAAGTCCAGCTTAGAGTGCCCGCTTAGGGCCAGTAAGTTGGAAATAGGAAAATTGTTTGTCCAACTAGATTAAGCACTTTTTAAAAATAAAAATGCATTAAAAAAAAACAACAGTGGTGTATGATGATTGTAGCTCCAAATCAATACAGTCAAACCTCCGTCAGTCCAACGTACTTAAGTCGGAAAAAATATTGGTTATCGTGCCTATTCGATTTATGGAGGTTCGAATGTAGATTTACATCCAAAGCCGATTTGGCAGAGAGGCTGGGACTGACCGTGCTGACATTGTCTGACTGTTGCTCTAGGTGTCCATAATTACACCGCTTAGAGCCTTTGAAGAGTTTTCCATGTGGGAATTGGCAACTATGAACTTTGACTGTGAACACGTCCTTTTAACAATGTCCAAGTTGTCAATATCAAGGTATCCAGTAAAAACAACATTTTCATCATGTTCACTTGAAGTTCACGACGGTAACGACTTCAAGAGCGTTAAGGTCAATTTTTTGCCGTGATTCTTGTCCCACGAGACCTGCATTTCATAGTCTAGTAAAAGGTGCTGAAATCTCCCTCTGTAGTTCGGTGTGGGCCTAGATCCGGACCAACACTAGCCAACTGCCTGTCTCGCCATTAATGCCCATCAGTATACCCTTAAGCCGACTTTCGGACCACAGTTAAATTCAGAGACTCGTTCGTCAGCACGAATATGGAAAGCTCTTCCCAGCCTAATATTTCCCACAGACTACAACCCGCAGATATTTAAGACCAATGTGCACAGGTACCTTCTCTCCCTTTCACCCTCTATACCTTCGGCCCGTGCTATGTCTTGACCCCGGACACATAAGGGTATTAGCAAACCCTTGAGCAAGCGCAAATTATAAAAAAAAAATAAGCCTGCAAAGCTGTCTCTGACTGTCTAGCAGCTTTCAGCTTGGCTAATCAAGTTGCTTGAGGTTCTTAAAAACTTGTTTGCATCTTAGACACGCGTGCCTTTTTGCCGCCACAGGCTCAGGGTTGGCATCAAATCAATAAAATCCTCGAGATTCAAATTATAAGACGAACCATGGACTCATGAGCCTATAGGGTGACGTTAAGATTTGTACGAAGTTGGTCTGATAAGTTCTTAGCCTCACCGACAAGGGGGCGCCACTTTCGCGAGACAAATTTACTATAGTGTATTAAATTCTCGTAGACGGCTACTTTTAAAATTTCAGCGGAATCGGACCTTTAGTTTTTCAGGGTTTCCACGGATTCTAGAAAAATGGAGAAAGAGCAATATCTGTTCATGATGCGATTCTGGTTTTTGGGAGATCGGAAGGCAAATTTGGGTAATGACCGAAAAAGTTAAATCGGGAATACAAGCTTCTGAGATGAGATTTCTTCGTGCTTGCCGGGATAGGGTGAGAAACACAGCAGTGCGCCAGGAGCAAAAGATGGAGTAGCTACTTCTTATTACGGAAAGGGCTATTGTTCGATGGTTTGGTCGAGTGGTGCGAATGTCCCCACCGTCACGCCTTCCGATGCGAGTCTTGAATCTGATTCCATCAGGTAGGCGATCACTTGGCAGACCCAGGATGAGGTGGTTGGATCAAGTCCATAAGCTCGCCTGGTTACGCTTGGACCTAGCTCCTGATGAGTTAGAGTCGATGGCCGAGGACCGAGTTGCCTGGAAATCTCTCGTGCGTGGTTTACCGCCGCGACCACTTTAGTGGATCATGATGTGATGTCAGAAGATGATGATGACGAATCGCGCAGCGAAATCAAAGAGCACGCGAAAAGGAGAATTGTCATCGTATACAGCATCCAAGTGTACGGTGACTGTTCGCCTTCGATGGCGACCGTCAGATATTTGGTTAAAGAGTTTCAACGTGCACGTCGTTTTCTGAAGAGCCACGCCCAGGTGCTTCAAAAACGGCTACCACGGAGGACAATGTGACAAAAATCCACGAACTGCTATGGGCAGACCGCCGACGAAGGCGAGCGGCTTTGCTAAGACAGTAGGCATCTCAAAATACCGCGTGAGTCATACTTTGCAGGCAACATAGGGCATGAAAAAGCTGTCTGCGAAATGAGTGCTTCGTTTCACAGCGGACAACAAGTGCAACCGAGCGTCGCCTCCATCATCCCCACGACCAAATTTGTCGAATTAGGTTCCGATCTGCTGCTCCATCCACCATATTCTACAGATTTGGCCCCCTGCGACGTCTTTCTATTTCCAAGCTTGAAAAAGCCATTCGCTGGGCAGAAATTTGGTCGAATGAGGAAAATAAAGCCCCATACGGAGGCCTTCTTTGCAGACCTCCGGGAAAGGTATTTTTCAGACGGGTGAAAGAAGTTTAATCAAGTATACAGAGCCAAAAGAGGACTATGTTGAGAAATAAAACACCACTTTTTCAAAATGTTGGCTAAGTACTTAGCGGACCACCCTCGTATATGGTCGTCCAATTCGTTGTTCGGACTTGGCATTCCCCTCTCATCACTTATGACTTACCCGACTGTCATTCGAGACGATGAACGTTTAGTTTAAAGTTATGACGTTTTTCATGACTTCGCCGTGGGTTCAAGACACCAATGGATCGATTAAGTTTAGTCCTTTTACGGATGGTCCTTCCTTCAGATGGTCTAACCTTACAATCCTGTTTACCGGGCAGTGTGTCGTGACAGAAGCAGCCGTCTGATGTCAGCCTTGCTTCCAGCAACCATTTGTGATATTGATTCTCTCAGAAGTGGAGCTCCTCTGAGACCCCCTAGATTCGTACTAACTAGCAACAAACTCAAACTTGTGTATATTACTAGAACTATTTCGAAGAGGAACAACTTCAACAACAACTCACAAGACACACACACAACACCCTCACACCGAAGTGACCCGATTACTTGTCAACACCCGAAGGACGTCCAACACTCCATATCATTTACAAAATCACACTCGTTGTAAACTCTGACAGTCGGCGCCACAAAGTTATCCCTGCGGGTCTAAGCAAAAGTTTCGCGACGACTTCCGGCAAGTTTACGCCGAAAGTCATCCGCATTGATAAACACTCCATGCTGCTCCCCGACCCCATTCAGCGCCAGCGTGTGTGTGCCCTGGCCTATTGCCGGGCCGCACTTAGAGCGTCTTAATTGTCAATCCGCAATAATTCTCGAGCGCAAAAACTTCGCCCGACATTTCAACACCATTTCGAGTGTCAGGACGTGAGCAGCAATTCATCTCCGCAAACTTCCCCGAGTGGAATATGTGTGTCTCCCGGCGGCGCGCAGATGGCTGCGATTCACACAGAAAAAGAATAATCCATGAAATTATTTCACTCTGGCTTTCCGCTTTCAAAATTGTATTTATATGAACACTTTTTTCTGTTCATGAGTTTTTTTTTTCGGCTCTCGCGCATATATCCTCTTTCACATGCGATTCACTTAATCCGTTTGTGTATCCGGGTTAACCGCGGGCGAGTATTAACCATTCAGCGTATCATCCTCAGCTGCAGTTTGAGACGACATGGCAGTCGGGCATTTGTGTGGCGCTCGTGTGAAAGGATGTTCTGCATTTTCCGGAACGCAAAGGGATGCTCAACTTTTGCATTTTGTTAACTGTGCAACATAAGTTAATGAGCGAATATGGAAATTTTATGCATTTTCGCGCGCGCACATGTCAAAACTTTGCCTCTGAGCGTTTCCCGAGTTTTTCCTCGGCTCGGCGAAGTGTTGGTAGTTTTTATTTTTATAATTTCAATCAGCGAGCGAGTGTTTATGAAAGTTTTAATGGCGCAACACGCAACGCTCACACAGAGCGGGCGGCAAGGCGGGACAAGGTGTGCGGTTTGAATGAGGCAATAATTTTGTGACAACGTGCGGGATGTAGTGGCATATCCTAGTTCGAGTTCCTCCATCCTGACACATGGTGCGCTACAATGTGCGCCACAGATAAGCTCTTATTGTGCTTAGGAATGCTTTATTTCGTCGCAGCGATGTGTCAGTGAGTTTGTCACTCTATTTGGAGGGATTGCGGGTTAAACGCTTTTCGACGCTTACTGAACTCGGATGCGACTTTACTCGGGGATAATGGATTTTGTGAAAAGTTTCACTGAAATCCTGGTGCACCGCACCTAAGATTAGTGCGATTTTGTGCCGGACAAGGGTGGCGCTGCGGTCTCCGCAAGCGCTTAAATTGCAATATTATGCAGCGACGATTTCGAATTATGGTGAGATGAGAGTTCAGTCGACAGTTGAGTCGAATTTTAATGAAGTGCAAAGTTGCATCATCGACCTTTGAAGGGGGTTGTCACTTTGTTGATCATCTGCAACGAAATGGACTCTCATCATGGGTCGTCGGCAAGAGACAAGTGCTTGGACTCAAATCTCACTTGCGGAACCTTAAGCTTGATTGGTCTTTAGTTCG
The DNA here is from genome assembly GCA_964034865.1 of Eristalis intricaria. Taxonomy (NCBI): domain Eukaryota; kingdom Metazoa; phylum Arthropoda; class Insecta; order Diptera; family Syrphidae; genus Eristalis; species Eristalis intricaria. The sequence goes on from OZ035874.1 coordinate 50,950,753, forward strand.
GGGGAGCTGTTGCAGCAATCACTCGCGTTGTACTTGGTATTGTTTTCATGAGTGGAGGGGGCGTAAAATTTTTGCCGATTCCAATAGCCAGGTTGAACAAATTTGTCTAGGTTCTAGACTCTCTGAGCGTTCGAAGTGATTCGAGAGACGTGGAAGCGTGAACTTCTATTAGCGTCTGGAATTGAACCCAGTACCTATGCACCTAGTTTTGTAAAAACACAGGGAAGGATCCGGGTGATCATTATTCATTAGTAAACAAAAGATGACATCGAAAATTGATCACTCTAACATAGAAATATTACGAACAACATCAGTACCGAGATCAAACGCAGAGTAACTCTTGCCAACCGCTGTTTCTTTGGGCTCAAGGGGCAATTGAGTAGTAGAGCCATCTCTCGAAGGACCAAACTGACTTGATACCAGACCTTGATCATCCCAGTCCTGCTGTACGGCGCGGAGGCATGGTCAATAATCTCAAAAGTTGGTGAGGAAGTCCTAGGTCTCTTCGAGAGAAAAATTCTACGTGCGATCTTGGGTCCTGTTTGCGTTGACGGTTTTTTAATGAGCAGATACAACCACGAACTGTACGGGCTATAAAGCGACATGAGCTAAGTCAGGCGTCTACGGATACAAGGCCTAAGATGGTTAGGACATGTAGAGCGTATATACAACTCAGCTTTGGCCCGAAGAGTCTTCTACTGGGTGGTGGGACAATTTAACAGAGGATGCCCGCGTTTAATGTCGCGCAGCCAGGTGGAGAAAAACCTCAACCAGCTTGGCGTGCGACACTGGAGACAGCTAGCCACAGACCGTGCTAGTTGGAGAGGCTTGTTGGTTGAGGCCACTATCCACCCGGGACTATAGCGCCAGATAAAGAAGAAGAACACAGACGCGAATTACCGTGCAGTTCGGCTCAAGGCCAGGTCCACCCCGGACTGTAGCGCCAACAAATAAGAAGAAGAACACAGACGCGAAGTACCGTGCAGTTCGGCTCAATGACTGCACGCGCTGAAATGTGTTGTCGTGTGACCTGGTATTTTCTGGAGCAGATAGTGTGGCGATAAACACGAAAGGGACATTCCACAAGTCAGTCCGCCAGTTGCCAGTGGAGGTATTCACAACAATTGAAGAAGAGGCGAAACGAGATGGCCCTAAGTTCAATGAGAACACAGCCAAATATGTTCTCAAGAAACTTTCCGTCACACACTACCTAGGGCAAAATGTAATCCAATCAGGATTACCGTCTACAATCTCGAAGTAGTAAAAGAGAGGAGAGGAGTTGACCTACTTCGTCTACTAAACTCCACAAAGGTCATCACAGTGGGAACCGGTGTTACTTCGGTTTATCGAAACAACTCCTGATTCGAAGGACCATTATCATGCTCTAATTTTGCTAGTCCAACCACATGGAGCCGAAAGCTGGACGCTAAGAAAAACTGAAGAACTGATTCTTGGACCATTCGAAAGAAAAATTCTACGTCGGATATATGGTCCCGTCTGAGAGGAAGTTTAGTAGAGAAGACAACCCAACAGCGAACTCTACGAGCTGTGCCATGATGTGAATGTAGTCAGGAAGGCAAAAATTCGTCAACTGCACTGGCTCCAGATCCACTATTGTGGGAAATTCTCTAATTGTCCGCCTATGAGAGTGTCCGTAATAGAAGCTTTCGCTGTAGACCTACGGAGGTGGTTGGACACCCACGCTCTAGCTGGGAGGTTCTTCGAATCCAAACCAAGATCAAACTTGGAAAGGCAGTTTGGTCTTGATGACTGAAGGCAGCGTGCTCAGGACAGTCAGCGATGGAAGGCAACAACTGCTCAGACTCGATCCCTGAGTGGAATGCTGGTCTGATAAGTAAGTAAGTGAGATGAGCTAGGTAAGTTGGTGGACAGGGCTGGCTGGTACTGAATTCATACTTAGACCATATGTCGTCCATTGTGATGCCCACAGTCAGACTACTACCAATGATTGACCACTCCAGTGATAGCCCAGTGACTGGACCAGATTTGAAAACCAGATAAAAGCGTGTTAACTTTGCTTTCGCTGGGACTCGGGTACTTAACCAACTTCGCCATCCAGTGGTTAAAATGATTTAAGGCTTTAGCACGACCTACTGAAATAGCTTCTAAGTATAGATGTCACATTTCAAAGGACACAACACCCATCTTAAGGGATCAGCCGAGCACAGTCACTCTCACTTGTGTAAAGTCATCTCTATTCTCTCTTTTTTCCCTCAGTACAATTAGCCAAAAATAGATCACTTCAACCATTGCCTCGACAACGCTTCGCATGACACGCGTTCGCCTTTCTTTTCATTCCATGACTTTTCAACTTGAATCATCATCCCGGTTGCAGGATTTTTTCACGATCCCCAAATTCATACGAAATCAATTCGAGAAGCCTTCCAATTCGCCCACACACACACTTCTCCCAGACACTCATCCCTTTGCTATTTGTTTATCTTGGATTCTGTTACTGGTGCCCACGCTCTCGCATCCACCCAAAAGTCGATAGGAATCATTCCACGACCACCCACCCACAGCCGAAGCGCGCTTCCCAACCAATACACTTAACATGGACGTTATCACATTTGAATGATTTATATATATCTCTTGGGTCGGTTGGTGGGTTGGTGGGTCGGTTTGTCTGTCGGCCACTAGCAGAGAACGCCAAGGATGTTGCTGAGAATTCGACCAGAATCGGAGAATGGAGATACAAAATGTTATTTATGTCGGCTTCTCCTCTTTTAAATGTTTACTTTGTGTTGAGTGCTATTTTTCTTCTCCCTCCCTCCCCCCCACCTCCCCCACCCAACCCACTACTTCGACGCCATCACTGACGCCAACTCAGCTCATCGTCTTGTCCTGTGCTCCTTGTGGTCCTTCCATATCATTTTTCGGCAAAAAAAAAAAAAGGAATATTCCTCTAATTAGTTTCTGTGAAATTGGTTTTTCATGTTTCATTGAGTGCTTTTTCATAGCACCCTGCCCCCGAGTTTCTGGACGGCGAGATGGGGGCCACGCGGGGCCAGCACCAACAATATTCGAGTGGTGGTCAGCAACCGCTAACAGGGCGACAGGCCCCACGTATCGGATATGCAATACATTTTTGGAGTTTAGCCAGAATTTCTATTTTTTTGTTTTTCCAGTTCGAGAATATATATTTTTTCCAGTGTTTAGAGGTTGACTTTTAAATTAAGCTACTCCACTGAGTGAGGGTTGAGAATGTGTCGGCGGCGCTCTGCAGGTCCCTTAATTGTTTTCATGTCGTGTTGTGTTTTTTTTTTTTTTTGCGTTCGGTGCGGAACTCGTAGTCGCTTGTGCATCAAAGTTAAATTAGTTTTAGAATTTCAATGAACTCAAAATGTACGAATGTGGCAATTTGCCGATCCGTGTGAGGCTGGAAGCTGCCGCTGACTGCTGGCTGATGAGTGGGGGTTTCCTCAAAGGAGAGGAATTCAATTTTCACAGACGGTGGCACGGAGGTGATGGGGGAATTTGTGTATGTGTGGTGGACTTTCACTGCATTACTTTCAGTTATTTTTCTTTTTTTTTTTCATTTCTTTTCCCTTTTGCTTCCATGAAGAATCACATTTCCCAGCGGACGCTCTGGACGGACGAACGGTGAGAGTGGGTGTGTGTGTTTTTTTTTTTTTGCTCTGTTGTGAATTTCCATCAAATCCCATGGTTTTTAATTTACAAGGCCTGACAAGGGGTTGGGGGTCCTGTCCTGCTGCTGCTAACTAATGGATGAATAATTTAGGTGAACGAGATTCAATCGATATTAGGAATGCAGTCTTCAATTAGTGCTGTTCCGGTGGGAATCGAAAGTAGGGCACTTGAGAGATTGAGTGCCAATGGGATTAGATTTACCTTTAAGGTGGAAAAGCAGGCAATGAGAGAATACCAGAAAAAAAAAGGAAAACATCATGTTCTTTGCCTTCTTTATGGGAAAGGTTTGCTTTTAAGTGTGCACGAAGAGGCGGGTGGATGTGGATGTAGATGTGTTTGAAGGAGGTCAGTCAGCCCGACTGTGGAAAACAAGCTGTCTGTCACTTTTTACTGCTTTGCCTTGTGATGTATTTGGTCGGGTAATGTTGGCAGGGGTTGGTGGCAATGGTTGATGGAATACATACTAGTGGCCGTGGACTCATTTAACCATGAAGGGATGATGGCTGTCTTTCATTGCTTTGACGAACATGGCTGCCCTTGGATATGTTTTCATTTGAAGCAACTAGCTCCGAAAAATATGGCTTGAGGTGGCTCGGAACCGATGTAGAAGCCATTAAAATAGAGACACAAAATTACCGTGCGACTTAGACCCACAGGAACCAAGGCAATCGCTTATCTAGATGACGTTGTCTTAATGGCCTCTGTTCCACTCGCCCTCTAAATGCAGAATCCCCAATCCAAAGTCTGACTCTTCAGCCCCACGGGCCATGGACATATCCTCGAGAGACTAGAAATTGAACTCACCGTAAATGACAACTCCGTACCCTGCCTCGATCTTGAAAGACCGTTCAGGTGCCATTTCCCAAGAAGGGAGCAATGGAACTCAAGGGAACCGATCAACAACTCGACATCCATTCATTTCTATGCAGATGGATCGAGGATGGAAAAAGGTATAGACGCAGGCTTTTCTCCGAAATGTTAACCATGCACTGATCTGTCAGACTACAGAATTATGACAGTGTTTTTCAAACGGAGGTCCTAGCGGTCAAGGTATCATTGTTGGAAATACCTCCGACTGATATTACCATCCTCATTGACAGCCAAGCGGCCTTTCAATGAATTTCAACAAAAATCAAGTGAAAGCTGTCAGTCGATAGCTGTGTGCTTGGTCTCAGGTCACAGGTACATAGCCGGTAACGAGGTAGCAGGTGAACTAGCGGAAACGGGTCGAAATCGAGTCATTCCAGACAATCCCATGCGTCGATCCAACTCTGGCACACGCCAAGAATAAAGTGGACGACAAAATCATGGAGCTAGCCAATGAAAGCTGGAAATCTGCAAGCACTTGTGAAATCTCCCGAACGCTTATATACAGTAAAAGGCGGCTGTGGATGGTAGTCCGCGCGCTAACCGGTCATAATCGTTTGACATTAAAAACAAAATGGGGCTTACCCAGGATACCATATGCAGGGGCTGTGGGGATGAAGAGGAAATACCCTTGTCAGTGCCCTGGTGAGACAAGAACACTGGGATAACTCTTCTTCCAAGACCTCCACAAAATTTGCAGAATTGCCACTAACACCTATCTGCCGGCTCATCAGGATTTCAGGATGGCTGGACTATCAACGCTTTGACACCAGAATGAGAACGCGATGGTCATCGCAATAGGTCCAGCAGCTGCAGCCACCACGTCTACCCACTCACCTGACCTAACGTACCTGGTGACAATACCATGATTCTAAATCGCATCACCAGACTCGAATACTGTCCCAAGATACAATTCCTACTCGGAGTCACTGAAAATCGGTTTCGAAATTGCGCGAAAAATACTCAAATGTCGTCGACATAATTCAGTTCAATCTGAGCATATCAAAACCATCTTGAATCCTTTAACTACCATTGTACACCCACTCTTGCATCAATTTAAGAACATACTTACGCACACGTTTACGTATGATTGTGATGACTTACCTGAAAGGAAAAGAAAAATACGATTAGTAAGGTTCAACAATATATGCTCTATTCAAAGTCTGATTAAACATTCGCAAGAGTTTTAGGAACCTCGCCTGAAGCAGCAAAGTCCACACACATTTCAATTTAATTACGTACGCATATGTAGATTACCCCTCTAAGGGATGAACAATAAAATCCCGCACTCAGATGAGGACTTCATTTCGACTCTCAAATCAGGAAACAAAAGTTCCTCGAATTCATTGCAAGAGCAATGCCAATGTCCTCACAAAACCTTGGCACATTCACTGCCTTAGCATCTGTGTGAGAGTTATAAGCTCTCACCTCGAGCCATTTTCAACCGGCTTAAGCAGAAAGTTTCAACCATAACTCTTTTATGACCGTAATGCGGATTTGATGGACATCTCCATGCCCGTCCACCTGGAATCCTCTAGCACGATTAATTAAAATGTTGAGCGAACTAGTCTTGAGGCTTTACGACCACACTTTCCTTCGGTCATGCATATAAGCAAGGAGTTTGTGTCATTTCGACTAAATGCACCATTTCCACGAGTCGAACTTCACGCTACTTGCTTAGGAGCGCTTTGATGGCGACGAGAATTATGACCACGCGTGGCCGTGGTCTATTTTCTGTTTAGTGTTTATGGCGCGAGTGCATTTTGTCATGTGCTCGCTGAACGCATTTAATGGACAGGGTCATCAGAGTTTAACGACTGCTGATGCATGCAATTTCGCGTAGACACGTAGGCGGTGCTGCAGTAAAATGACACTTGGCTGCCGAATGAGGTGTGGGAGTTATGCTAGGTGTGAAATTCATATGATTTTACGAGCCTTTTGAGGATGTGTGACGAGGCAAAGTACCCAGACTGAATTCGTGAAATAAGAGAAGAGGTTTATGGATCTGTCACAAAACAGCATCTAAACTGTGGATGTGACAAGAATTTCGAATACGAGACGGGGGATAGTGACTAAGATTTATTAAATTAAGTACGACGGTTCGGCTATATATTCATCGGTAATATAATGAAGTACGCCCAATTCTTACACGGTCTAGAAGAAATAATTTGTCCCATAGAGCGCATGGACACCAACCCTCCAGCGAAGTGGGTCTTTGAATCCGAGCCTCCTGGTGAGAGAAGGAGAGGAAGACCGAACCCCCGGTATAAAGATCCAGTCATCGCGTACGCAAGACAGTTTGGTCTTAATGGCTGGAAGCAGCGTATCGTGGGCACGATGAAAGGTAGCTTTAGCTTAGGCTCTGATCCTCCAAAAGTCGTGGGCCTGATGAGTAATTTGAATTAATTGATTCCATTTTTATACGACTTTATTCGATTTAGCACAGAAGCAATCAATTTGATTTTAATTTTGAAAACAATTATTTTATTATTTTTATATTTTTTAAAAGCCTTAACTAACGTCATGGAAATTTCAAACACTTCTACAACCGTGGATTTTCCGCCTTTTCCCTCACATTATCACATAGCTAACAGGACCCATGTATTTTCAAAATCAAAAAAATTAATAACAGATTATATATTTATTTCTTTTATTAAAAATTAATTTTAAGCTTTTATTGCACTTTAATGATGTAGTCACAATCTACATACAAAAATGAAGTAAGTGCGGATCGAGTGAATCCACAACATTTCTTTAGAATAGAGAAGAGCATTTCCCTTTTTTATATCAGCTTAAGTGTGTGTGGATGAGCTAGTCCCATTTTTCAATCTACTTCATGTCTGTTTCTACACGGTTTTGTCTGAAACGTACTAATCCTGTAAAAACAGAATTAGGAGTACATTCATTCTAAGTGATATGTACGCTACTGTATACACGCGTCACGCAAAAGCACGCGATGTTTGACTTTTCACAAAAATGGACCGCTTATGTGATAAGTCACGAAAGTAGTTCTCGTTGGCAGTCTAGTTTGAGTGTAAATGGTAACGTGTGATATCTCATTTTAAATCTTCGAGTGTGCTATGTACTCAGGTGTATCACATTGAAATACGATGGCTTTCAGTATTACACCTCTGTGTGCAGCCGTCACGAATTGATTTCGATTCATAAAAATGACACAAGAGGGATGCTTTCGTATTAAATCGGCACCGTTCAGTTTAACGAAAAACTCCACGAACTTGTGCTGCACGAACTTATTCATGTCATGATTCAGGAAAGTATAAAATGTGGCGCATCAGTTTGTGTTTATAGCGTCGAGATAAGATGAAAGATGGACAGCACAGTGAAACTTCTCTTTACGGACACCTCTCTACAAGGGACACCACTCCTTACGGCCAATTGATCATGGACCCGGCATTCGTGTTATCCACACGGACCCTCTTCATAACGGACAATCATGACGGTCCCATTGCTGTCCTATGTAAAGAAGTACTCTGTTACTTCTGGAAAATGTCTTGGGTTTTTAGAAAAATGACGCGCGTATTTATGTATTCATCGCGTTTCACAAATACTCTTGATCTTACCCAAATAATACACGTGTCGACAATTACCCGAATACCCGTGTACCTGGGTAATGCGGGTAATAGCCAGGTTTACGGATACCGGCACTGTCGACTACAGGACACCAGTCATTATCGGGTAACGGATAATATATATAATATGGGTGGCGCGACAGTCCGAGGTGAACCTGGGCCTAGCTTCTTAGCAACCACTCGTGTTGTGCGTGCTATTGTTCTTTCACGCGTGGAAGGGACCTACAGTTTTATGCCGACTCCGAACGGTGAATTTGAGAAGCTTTTTCTAGACAGGAATACTCTTTGATTATTGTCAGTGACTCGAAAGAGGTAGAGCCGTGAATTATGATAGGTGGTAAATTCTGGTATCGAACGAGGCACCCTCTGTGTAGGAGTCGACGCACTTACCGACTACGCCACGGATACCCGAGGCAACAAATACTCACATTAAGGATTAATAAGTCAATCATTGTAAGTACCAGTTTAATTTCATCTTAATTTACGGGTGCCCGCCAGAGTGGGGGTAATTCCCGAAAATGCGGGTACGCGGATACACGGACGGATGGATTCCTGTTCATCAATTGTGTTATATAAAAAATTTAACTAGATTCTAAAGCGGAATGAATTCTCTCTTCACAAGGGTAATTTTTTTCCAGACTATGTATTGAAGAACTGTGAATTTTGATGGACGCACAAATTTCTTTCAAAGTTCATTCAATTCTAACTGCGGTTTCTCTTACTTTAAATTTCACCAGTTTGGACAATGGAAGGCGTCACAAAATCTGTGTCACGGCGTGTTTCACATGATGTACGAATTGACCAATCTGTTTACCACATCTTTTCAGTTTTCATTTAAGTGAATAGTTCATGTCCTCCTCCCTATTCAAAGACTGATGCGAAACATTTGAAACCATCCTCGAACCACTCAGCTAAAAAAAAAACAAATTAAAGCCATCAAAGAGGTTGACGTAAGGACACCCGTAATCTCAAGGACTATCCCCGCCCAACCAGCGAATTTCCCATCCGCACCGTCATCAATATTCGGGCGAAAATTGAAAAAGAAAATTGATTTCCGTGTGTTTTTTTTCTTGCATCTTTTCGCCTGCTCCTTCGTTTCACTTCAGTTCATCTTTTGCTTAGTCACACCCTTGACTGATCCTCACTAAAATTTCGCTTCCCAACGGGAATACAGAACAACCTCCTGCGCAGTACATGAAATTCAGCCGACAACCATTCGAGCGCCCTAAATCACGTGAATTCACACACATCTAAGAATCCATGAATCCCCAATTTTCTAATCTCAATCAGAATATATAGTGAACATCCTTGAGAGCAGACAACAACGCTGATATAAGTGGTAATCACAGCCCAGAGGAATGCCGGGTCACTTTTGTCTTGTGCTCTCACCTCTCCAGATACTTATGCGCCAGGCCCGGGCTGGGGACTCTTAAGCCCAAGTTAGGGAACGTTCCCGTAAATTGAGTATAATAATAATAAGCTTCAGGCCAGCAACTAAAAGACGAGCAGGAGCCACTGGGGCGTCCGGGAATCGCCGTCCATCGTCCAATGATTGAGGATGAACGATGGTCATCCACGGCCAGGAGTGTCTTGTAAGACCCGACCAGGCGAGGTGGAATGCAATTTTGACAAATTTATGCAAATTAACTGTGATGGATTGGGCGAGGCTTCCTCCCTTCGTTCGTCCTTTTGCTCTTCGCAGAACGAACTCTGAACTCACTGTCCCAAGAGCGAGTGAAAGAGAGGGGAAAAGAAGAAGGCAAATACAATTTACATACATCCCTTGGTCGCTGCCGAGAGTGTTTTCTACGTTTTTGGGGGGAAAGTTTTACTCATCAATCATGGAACAGAGACGATAATGTCCTGTTAGCTATGTGATAATTTGGTCGACGATTTGGATAGTACGTAACGTACCCTTGGCAGGAAGGTACACACACAGGAGGGGGCAATAAACTGCAGGATTCTGAAGGTGTCAAGTATTTTAAAGGTTAATCCTGCGGAAGCCAATTGGAAGGAATTGGCCAAGCAAGCACAGGATAAGGGAATATCTCGCACCAATGCCTTCTCTGGTATTTATCGCTTAACTAATTTAAATTGATCCTCCCTGGGGAGACTTGTTTCGATATTGGTACGTCCTAAGCTGGGTTAGCAGGTGTCCAGTGCTTTTGAGGATAATCATCTTGAAAAATTGGCATTCAGATGGAAGACAGGCAGCGGCGGCAGCTTGAATGCTTCAAGTTGAGTGATGTCTATTGGCAGTATAGGTGACACTTGTCTTTTAAATAAATCATGGCCCGAGTAATGTGAATTGATGGGCGACAATGAAAGGTGCTGCTAATGAGCAACTGCGCGCCATCATTTGTAAGTCGTGTCTGCGTGAACACAAAAGTCCTAATTTCCATGGACGAAGTGTGGGTCATATCTTTTGCGAGAATGCCATGACAACGTCTGCGATAACTTTTGGAAAACTTTTCCAGTGCTGGGGAGGAATTTTTCCAGTCATATGCTTAAAAGTTATGAAAGGCGAGGCATGAGATTCAGCTACCGAAGGAAGTATGCTCTGAATTTCGTGCCTTGCAGCTGATTTGGTTTTTTTCCATCCCCTGATCCCTGAGGAGATTCGAGAGTCAAACTGCGAATCAGGGTCCATTTTATATGCAAGCTTCATAAGAGAGCAATCGTCTCAAGTGGGATCAATGATAAGGGAGTCAATACCGTTTGGGTTGCAAATGGGAAACATGTCTATGATATCAGATGCCAGCCATTATACTCATGTGGAGTCTTAAATCAGCATAAGCACTTAAGTGAGTAGCCAGAATTATAACACTGCCGTTATTAAGCCATTTCCTTGGGTTTCGTCAAGTTTTAAGTTTCGTTAAGTTTCGTCAAGTTTCGTTAAGTTTCGTTCACTTTGATATTTCAGTCTTCCTCTATGCACGTAAGTGTTATTTGGTGGAATTTCTTCTTAAGTTTCTTAGTAAGGATTGTGGGCATGGGTATGTGTGATGAATCTGGTTATTTTTCGTTAAGTTTTGACATGAGTCCGACAGCGAGTTTAAATAAGTATATAAGAGTTAGTTAGCATGAAACGCGATGAGGTGAACAAGTTATTTTAAAAAAAATAGTTATTTCATTTCTTGAGCATCACTGTTCGCGGTCGCTCTGCAATTCTATGTGCCGTCCACTCGTGAGAGGCAAGAGCACCCGTACGAATGATTGCTGCAGAAGCTAATATGGAAAGGGCTACATTCTGTAGTGGATCGTAATTCTCCACTGCGGTGCAAGTAAATGGTCCTCAACAATTTGCAACATCTTCTCAACTTTAGGCCTTTTGAGCACACGCATTGCCCACTAACATCAAATCCCATTCTTTTATGGAAAAAGCACGTAACTTCCTCCTTCAAGTGGCCACTCGTTGCGAACTCAATTTCATATTACTTCCAGCAGCATATCTCAGCATGTGAAAAACTTGAGAAACAATTCAAGCCAATTGCTGTTTCATTTGTCATTCCCTTTGAAGCACCCCATCCAGAAAGTCTCCAAAGTTAGATTTCTTCAAGTCAAAAGTTTTCCCCCACCACACCACAAAACCGGAAAAGAAGAAACTCACTCATCACTCGACCAGCCAGCAACCAGCATCATGGGGTTTCAAACCTCATACATCTTACCGAACCGAAGTCAAATTGAAATTCTCTAAGCGGACCTATCCGCAAACATGTTTCCATAATTGCATCGAATCTGAGGGGAGCGATGATCCCTCTGCACTCCCTAAACCAGCATTTCCTGCCTCGATCCAGTTCAATCCACTCGGCACAAAAAAGGAATTCAATAACTCTTCAATATCTCACCACGCCCTTCACCAGCTAACTTGCCGTTCTTCGAAAGTTTTTATCCCTTCACTTTGTCCCCAGAGTATGCTGGGAAGTGGTTCGAGAGACTCTCAAACTTTTCTCAGAACACGATAACGTTTCGTCGAAATATGTGTGCCCACATCCCGTGGGAAGAAGTTTTGCTGAGAAGGGACTTTTTTTCCGCCTCCGCAAGTTCTCCTAAGTGACTGTTAATGATTATGTTAAGGCCCCTTGCACCCTCATCCTTGGCAAGGGCTACAACGACCCGCAAAAAAGAAAAGAAAAATGATCATATTTCAAAGTCGAGTGGTAACTTTAAAAATCACCGAGTCGTAAACACAAGGGTGGTACAATGAAACTCAACAACAACAGCACCACACAACACGGCAACAACACCCGACACAAGAATACACTTTCGCGCACATGAGAGAGCGAGAGGTCGCCGAGGAGCCGTGACTATCATTTATCCCCTCATGGTCTCATCGCATCGCCACCACCCTGGTCCTTCCTGTTTATCACGAAATTTTTATGTTTCCGTCTCAGTGAGCTTTTCAAACCCAAATTCCGTACTGCACGCCCAGTCCCTACCCCGAGTTTCTCGACACCTAGCACCTTTCACTGCGGTCCGGGCGGGAGGCGCTCAACAAATTTATTACACTCGCCTGAGTTTTATTACTGTGCGGTGTGCGAGAGAAGGATGAGTCCTCGGCCCGGCCCCCCGTTGCCTCTTTCCCATTGTCTCTGCGGATAATCAGTGTCTGACATTAGTGCTTATGGATTCTCCCTCGGCCTCCTTGCGAATGTAAATGTAATTACCTCGAGCAGGCAGATACAGATGTTTTGATGAATATCAATGAAATTCATTAAGGGACCCATGCCACCACCATCCCCGCCCACAGCCCATCACGGGAACTAAATTAGTCGAAATCCACTAAGTGAGTGCCCTTTTCCCGACACGGTGACAAGTTCTAATGAAGCGGGAAAGCTTACCGGTCATATCCGTTACAGCCAGGGGATGGCGGGCGGATGGGAGCCGTGCTCCTTTACAAAGGCTGGAATAAGTTTTTCTCACAGAAGTTGTTTCTTTGCCTTCACCCCGTACGTCGCAAACAAGACTGGAACTCTTTCTTCTTGACGTCTTACAGGATGTATCTCGGTTTTTTCTCTCTTTCTTCTCCTGTTGCTTGGATTCTTTCGTCTTTCGAGAAGTTTTTCTGTTTTTTTTTTGTTTGCCTCTGTGTGGGGGGCAGGTTGTGTGTCAGAACAAGTAAGGACTTGTCCAACACAACCTCTGTGGGCGTACTCTAAGCCTCGACTCACAGGCACACAGCTAAAGTACTCGTCTGTGGTTGGCATGCGGTCGTGGCCGAAACCAAAGGGACGAAGGACAACAAATTGAAAAGGACTAGGTATTTTTTTGAAAGTTTTTCAATGACAAAGTATCAAGAACAAGAAGAAAATCATAGAAGTTATTGAAACGCACACTGTGGCTGCTGGCTGGTCTGGGTTTCTGGGTGCCTGAGTGTCCTTTTGCGTCCCAAACGAAGGAGCAACTTTTAAAGTGATTGAAGCGCAGAGATTTGTTGTGCTTTTTCGATGATAAATTAATTTGTTACTGTATTGGTTTGACTTTGGTTTCAAATTGAAATAGTTACACCTTGGCAAGTTGGACGCATGTACACAGTTTTCCAATTAAACTCCTTCCGGTTGTTACTGATACAAGGGTGCGGTGAGTGTCAAGCTGTCATCGATTAAGATTGTTACGGTACCGGTGCCGGTGCAGGAAGAGGTTACACCTTCGAACTGGCGTTTGTTTCAGCCTTGGGCTTCATCGAAGTTTGAGCTTGCGAAATATTGCTTAGCGCCACAATGTAATTAAAGTTTAATAGTTGGCTGGGACATTTTTCTTTGTGCGCTTAAGTTATGGCTCTGCGATCACAGACCATTGGGAATTGGGAAAGTTTTGTAATAAAGGACTCCTGGATTGTGGTCAAAAGTATGATTCAATTTGAGGTTGCAATTTCAAAATACTGTCGGAAACTTTTTTTATTCAATAAATTTTTTTTATTTTAAGAAAAATACAAACTCCACACTGCGGCGGTTGATATAAATAAAAAATGTGTGCGGATGTTGAGACAGTAAGGCTTGTAGATCTGGGGTTTTATTCACCGTACAGTATTTCGTCTAGCTAACTGGACAAGAACCAAACAAATCAATGTTGTGATTCTAGCTGAAATGGATTGGAAATTGGTAACAACATCAGATGTTCCGAGAATACAGAAAAAATGTTTACTAAGGCTCTGTTATATCTGCAGAAACATATTCGAAGAACTTCTTTCATGCATACATGGTTTAAATTGCGTGAGCTCGTCTATAGCATCTTTGTTGTGTATTTAATGCTGGACTGATGAATTCAATACTTTAGGGCAAGTATTACTTTTCAAATTTTTAGTGTGAAGAAAATGTCCTTTCGAGTTAAGAAAAACAAACTCGCTAAAACTAAACTTATGAAACACTATCCGTTTTGGAGAGGTAAAAAGTTCGGAAGAGTTTTAACTATCACGACTTCCGAGGCGAGCCTAGATTGCGATTCCATAAGGTAGGCGAACACTTAACAGAGCCAGGATGAGGTGGTTGGACCAAGTCCATTAGCTCGCCTGGTTACGCTTGGGCATATCCCCTGATGAGTTAGAGTCGATGGCGGAGGATCTAGTTGCCTGGAGATGCCTCGTGTGTGGTTTAACCCCGTGACCCATTTAGTGGATCATGCGGGTCCGAAGATGATGATGATGAGAGCTTAAACTTAATTTTAACTCCTCTTGCCGGGCTTTATTTTACATGCGTGGAGTTTTATTAGTCAACTTCATTTTAAGACATGTCCCAGCCTGAAAAACTCTTTTCTCAATTCTCTCAAATTTATTTCTTAGCGAATGGGGTAATTATTCGAAAGAAAAAGAAAAATTCGACCTCTAACAACAATTTCGACTTATTACTGATAAACAAGTAATAAGAAACATTAGATTGAAAATTGCAATTATTCATTAATTTAAGTTCAAGTTAATTTAATTTAAATTAAACGTTGTCAATTTATTGCGTTGTGTGCAGACATGGAATAAGGTCGTCAAGTTGGTTTGGAACCTGCTCTCCGATTAATAATACATAATATAAATATATGGGTGGCGCTACAAGGCCAAGGCCAATCTTTTCAGCAACCACACGTATTGTGGATGCTGCTGTTCTCTCACGAGTGAAAGGGACCTACAGTTTTATGCCAAACGTCCAAGTTTTGATCATTGTCAGTGATCTGCTATTGCAATCTCTGTATTATTTGCCAGATTTTCAAGAAAGGATAAAGGTGAAAGTTCGCCTTCATCCACTAACCAGCGATGACTATTATCGTTTTCAGTTTTATGTGAACGCATTAAATAGGTTGTCCAAAATCGGATTTAGAGCCATTCATTAACAATCTGATGAGACCAACTCATAACACTGAGGCAAATTCTTGGAAGGCAAATTTTTGGAAAGATCTAATAATTGCATGACCTCCACCACCTAGTCGTCGATGTCAAGATAAGCTTACATAGTATCGATACTTTTGCCAAACTGCTCAGGATGGCGATGGAGAATTCTCCCTTCACCGTCGATGAAGACCACACGTCATGTTCAGTGTCAGGGTTTAGACAAGGTAACACGTCATCATGTCTGAGAAGATCGTGCGAAGCTTTCATGTCTAGAAGGATCATCTTCTAAATGGTCGTAAATAAGTGTGTCTAAGATAGGTTAGTCAAACACACGAGAACATTGAAGAGGATTTGACTGAAGGAGGAGACAGGGAAAATGGTCTTGCGGTAGCAAAGAAAGAAGGTCGTATGTCAGTTTACGAGACGTCCTTAAATTCATAAAAATTATCAAGTGGACGGACTTTGGAGAATTTCTTAATCTGAGCTAGTCACTCTTATCTTCGTTTGGTTTGCTTCGAATAATCAATCCCTTTCATCACAGGAAGGGTTCTAGAATGGCCCGCAAGACTCCAGTGCAAATACCGAATAGTGACAGCACAATGAACCCAAATTTTGGAGTCTGAGTAAACAACGGATCACTTGGAGGACCAGAGTTTCTTTCCCTAATATTAACATTGAGTACTGGCATTAATTTCCCACTCAATGGGCAAGAAAAAAAATAGGATTGGAAAAGTGCTGGAAAGCGATTAAAGGTCGCAAATGAGTACCTTTTTTGGTGTTATTTCACTCAGTTCAGGACTAGCTAGCTTGAATGTTAGCCAATCTAAATAGGAAACGTCCGCTGCTTCAATTTAACGAAGCAACAATTGTCACTCGGTGGATAGAATTTAGTTCGAAAACTAATTAAATCATGTCCACTATCCCTGTCTAGCGCAACGTTTTTGTCTGTCGACTTCAAAGCCCAGAGCTTAATACTCGATAATGAATTAATTGAAATCCATTAAGTTCTCGGCAGCGAGTGTCATTGGATGTGCATTTTTTATTTGCCGATCACATGCACACACAATTTCGCTCAAACAGAATCCCTATTTAAGCTGTGATCCATAAGCATTAGAAGAGCAGCCACAGCCGAACCGTGTGATTGACGCGTGAATTCTGTCTATTCCCCCCCAAAAAAAACAAACACACTTTGTTCAACTTCTAATTAAATTCTCTAACGCATACCTGACATATTTAACCAAAATTGACAAATGCAAAAATTAAATAAAAGAAATAAAGCCCATGTGTGCGGATGAGCCGAGGAGAGGTGAGAGCGAACTCAGTTTAATGGAATCCAATTTGTCGAAACTCAATATCGCCGTCAGAATATGTCGATGACAGTGGGGGCGCGATACTTCAAAAAATAAATTCCACATCCAGACACATATTGCATAATTTAATCACAACCTGTCCGATGCGTCGCGTCCCTCAAAAACCACATCGAAATATCATAATCCAATCACTTACATTTTGTCAGCAGTTGTAATCCGGGCTGGGCATCATGTATCTGCGCGATGTGGATAGATGTGAATTAATCCTCAGATGATGGGATGCGGTGGGTTTCAATGAATGTTTGATGACTGTTGTCACGGTGTAATACCTCGCATTCATAATTTCTGGGTGTGGAATTTTTTTTTTTATTTATTTATCTTTTTTTCTTGCTTTTTTTTGTTTCCGCTGAATGCTGGGGCGTACATTGATACAAATATGTATTTCCAAATTAAATGCACACAGACACTGAATGAATTAATATTTAAAAAAAAAGGAATTTTTGCACGAGTGCTCGGCGGGCGTAGCACTTGGCGGACTGAGCGTAACCGCGTTTAATTAAATTCTTGTAATGTTATCACCTAATTCGCGGTGCAATTGATATCTTTTTTACGCTGTTCAACAATTGGGGGAGAATTCAATTAAAACGCCTTCGCGCTGAGGAAGTGACTATGCAAATTATTCGAAAAATTATTTCATTAGAGGGAGTGGGGTATGATTTGGAATGTAAATGCAAAAATACTCTAGGTGAACGCTCACGTGGCGTAGAAAAGGTTTCCCGAAACAAAAATTGGGTCACGAATTTTAAAGCATTCTTGCTGTTCTTTGTTGGCAGGGGATCTTCTCGGCTCACGACTGAAATTAATGGGTTTCCCTAGGTCCACACAGGATTTGCACCGGGCGCCATTTGCTGTAAAATGCTTACAATGATGTGGGTGGCGCTACGTTGTGGAGTTGGCCGAAAAAATGGGCTCTTTCATCTTCTAGATGCGGCGCTACCATCCAGGTTGGACCTACATAGGTCGCCACTAAAAAGCTTCTGCATCTAGCACGATGTCTGAAAAGCTGCGTTCAAGTCCAATTTGGTTGTGGTCCTTATCCATTTGAGTGTGCTACTTTAGTCATTTGTTAGGTTTCCCCAGAGGATCGAAATGGAAGACTTACGGTTTAATCTTTCAAGGCGTAAAGCACTTTCCATGTCGAGTAGTTTTATTTTTAAATTTTGACCATGTGCAGTTTTCGATTCGAAAAAAAGCCGTTCAACATGAAAATAATAATAATATGTAATATGGGCCAAGATTCTACAGCAACACAAAAATCGTTCCAGTTCATAAGAACATTGCTGTGTGCTGAGTGATGAGCAGGTTCCCATGAAAGGCGTGCATCATCACGCTCACGTCATTTATCATTAAGAACTCAGAAACGTGGTGGATCCACACGCTTGGGGAAAGGTCTCTGATAGTTCCCAATCTCTAAGTCACATGCAATCTGCAAGTGGAACGCTGCTTCTCGTTCTGGCCGGTACCAGTGGGGTGTCATTTGAATATTGGCATGACAGCAAACAAGCTCGGTATTTTGACATCAGGTCATTTTGTCCAAGACCAGATGTTGATACTTTATATTACTTCATCTTCAGCGAAGTCTTCCACTGTCATCTTCGAAATTAATTAATTTAGAGTACAGAAAATACACGACTCGTCCTAATATCTGGACTGAGAGCATCATCATCCCATTCGTCTTGTGACTCTTTGGCTCGGTACCTCCTTATGATAATCTAAGGGTTGTGCCAATGAATAGGGACCACACGAACAAGATAGAGAGAAGACATGCAGACCCAACAAATTAGAAAATAAGCTATTCTATCATGACCACTAAGACATAGTGAGTGTGTGCGTCGACTAGAATTTAGTAACTTCCTTAGTTCAAGGGTCCATTTTTCAGTAGTCACTTACAATCCTCAAATAGTCAAACGGTCCAGAAATACTTTACATACCTTGCCGTTATCAGTCGGCATAATACAGCAGGTCCCCGTCAATCGTAAGAAAAACAGTAGCACTCACAATGCAAGTGGTTTGCTAGAAAAACCATATTTTTAATGACTTCTCGATTTCTGGGGCGTATACGCAACTTTTTTTTTTAAATTCCAATTTTTGAGGAGAATTTCCAAAACGGTTAGCAAACGTTGAAAACAAAAGTTGAGAATGTAGAAATTCATAAATTCTCACTTCTTCATCAATCAGAATGCTGGTGGCCAGCTAACGCAATTCGAATCCAATGGAAGCCACATAGGCGATTTGATGACAGAAGTAATCTTAACAACAACCATTGGCTCGGCAAACAGTTCACAATTCTTTTCACAGAAGTTCAATGTCCCTACAGTATGAATCATTTCAGCAGCTCTGCAAGGTTCCAGTGACCCTCGGCATCACACAGTCGTAGTCATTTCCAAAGGCGCTCATGACAAGGTCGACTGTGCTGATTTACGGGCGATAAGCTGATAATCAGAGTGTTTTTATAGAATAGACGTTTTAGCTCTTGAGACAATAAAACTGAACAAATGGTGTTCACGTCTCTCTGGTTCTCTCTGGTATTTTCAAGTGTTACTTGAAGAGAAGATCGGCGATCTGGACAGGGTCTTCTTTCGCCGCTAGTTATGCCAAGCCCGTTCATTTCGTTTCGGTAGATAGCAAATACTGACAGTCGGAATTTCCATCTCCAACTCCAATCAATTCATGCGCGTCCACGGATCCAGCGGCAAAGGTAACTCGGTCAAGTAGTCCGCATGCAGAAGATGGTCCCGGCACGAAGGTCTCTTATTCGGAGACTGTGGGATTACAACATAAGACGTCACCATTGAAGAAAGATTACACAAGTAGAGAAAGTTTGAGGCAACTAGGTTTGCGAAATAAGACGCAGATAGCTATAAATTGCGACCAATGAAGAAGAAGCTTGTTGGTTGCGGCCCAGGTTCTTCCCTGTCTTTCAATGAAGAAGAAGAATTTCGGACCTACTCATGCTTGACCTACATCAGATGACTAAAACTGGTAAACAGTGTCGTATCAATCTAATTTGGCGTGAAGTACAAAAGGCCAAAGCGACAAACCAATTTTGACAAGACTTCACAAGTATAGCTTACTGACGGATGCTATTTTGACTCAATTCAGTGGAATTCAGCAAGAAGATACTGAAAATATTTGAAACAACACTTGAATAAATTGTTTCAATCATAGGCACGCTCTCCTAAAAGAACGATTGTCAACAATCCAATTTTGCTTCGCCAGCAACAAACTGCCAAACCCAGAAGACCTGTTCGAGTGCCGTTTCGTGGAAAAATTCCCAATTGCCATAAAATTCGTTGAATCAATCACTTTTGAGTGGTCCACGGGGCAGGTCTGTTCTGAGAATGAATATCTAGTCGTCTATGAGACATTGCATCCCTCCCCCAGGGAAAGCTTAATGGATTTACGGCCCCCCTTCGATAAACAAGGGTTGGTAGCTGAAACTGAAACTAATGACACACTTTATTGCCGCACAAGATTAACAAATCGACACACAGTCCACCTGGAGTGAGTGTCAGCCATTATTTCCAAAAAGCAACCAATCGATTGGGATCTCCCTTCTGGTTGTTGTCATCCCCAATGGATAACATTGCGAATAATGACAAAATCAATTTTACTCCATTATCACTTCAACTATTGGGCTATAATCTGACAAGAGTGCCTCTGTAACTGACACTAAGTGTATTAATGGATACTAACCTGCAGCAGCTGCTGCCTGCCCTCGCAGTACAACGCACACAAAGCTAATGGGACAGCAAATTAAATGGCAATTAAAAGCCTACCTGGGTGTTGCAAGAGGCGTCTCGCTGATATTTACAAGTAACGTCAAAAAAGTGAGACGTGAAAAATCACAACAACAACAACAACAACAACAACAAGAGGACTATCACAAGTTGTCGATGATAATTACCAAGCCATACCCACAAGGACGACACAACACAATCGAATCTGGTCGGCAGACCACCGTGCCACCCAGAAACTGATTCGATAAAATAATGGCATTAGCCTCCGTCGTTGCTGTTGTCGTTGCCGTCGTCGTCCGTATGGTCGTGATGTGCTGAAGCAGAAGTAATATACACATGTACACGCTAAATCCTTGTTAAGGTACTTCGCTCTATCTCTTCACCTCTACCTGCCTCTCGCTCGCCCGCCATCTTCTTCACGTCCTTCGCCTTCAGCTCTCTCTCTGCCCTTGCTGTTTGCTTATTCTATCTGAGCGCATAAATAACGAATCGCGCACCAACGTGTAGCCACCACACACAGGTACAGTACACACGCCGCCGCGCCGGTAAGTGGGCCGAGCAGAGAGCACCGAACGCAGAGCGAGGGGATGCCAGTGCGGGAAAGCACATTGCTCAGGTTTGGTGGTGGTGAGTTGTATAACTCTTCGTGGAGCCATATCCCTTCGCAGCGATAAGCATAATAAATATAACGCAAGGACATCTTCAGTGGAGAGCTCATGATGATGGTGCCATGAGAAGGGCTTGGGCATGTGGTGGTCCTGATGTCTCTGCGAATTACGAAGATGTTCCTTGAATCTCATTTTTGCTTTGTTTTACTTATTCACACCTATCCACACGCCATATCGTGTGGGGAACGACTGAACAGGCGAGGAGAGGGGGGTCCTGGATAAAATAGGGTGTTTGTATGCCAGTACTTTGGTTTTAGTAGGTATTTGTTTTTACTGTTATTTATTGTCTCGACAATCTCACTGTGTAGTATTTGGCTGTGGAATTTCCCAAAGAAATAACACACGTCTCCCTGCCGCACCACCCATCATCAACACCCTTCTCGCACACACACACACACACAACAACATGTCCACTTTTTGCAGCTAAAAAATGTGTGCGATACATTTTTGTTGTTTTTTATTGAGAAAGTTGTTTCTTTTTTTGGTTCGGCTCGGGAAGAGGTTAAAGTAAAGTATTTAAGCCCCTTGAAAGCGAAAACGTTGTAGTTGTAAGTGGTGTGGCCCTTGCGACTGTGTGTGACATTCCTTCCCTCGAGGGGATTTACTTTTGCTCCGGCGACGTGTGCTTGCGTGAAATGAGAATTTAATGACATCCTCTGATGATGGTGTGTGGACTCAAGCATATGGCTGTGTCCAGGTGCCTGGCGTTTGGGAGGTTTATGCGAAGCCTAGGCGCTGCTTGGCCATGTGCCGGGGAATATATTTTGGTAGTTGAACATCGACACCGGCAATTGCCTATGTGCCGTCACACGTATGAAAATTTATTATCATTGCTGGTTCCGTTGCTCTTGGTGGAGGCACGTATGAAGCTGCTCTTATTGATTAATAGTGGAAGGACGAGAGAGAGAGAGAAAGAGGGGGTAGTGCAACGCAATGCGTTGGGAAATGTGTCTCTGATTTTGGCACGAGGTCATCTAGACATGAACTGCTGTGATTAATGGAATTCAATTTGATACTTGGATTGGAAGAGACTAGGAGGGTACAGAGGGAAAAAATCTAGTCGAACGAAGGCTGTCTTCGCTGCGACTACATCAGTACCAAATTTTTTTTGTTTGCCTGTCTCAGTCTTGTCGTTAAAGTCTAACAGGAAGAAGAATGTCATTTCAGAACCATGGTCAAACTCATACTCATACTTGAATCTATATCCTGCCGCGGTTCCACGAAGTATCAACTTAGAGACCCTCGACAGATGAATATTTATGAGCCAATTTTACCACAGCATTGTCACTACAGGTATTTGCCATCGTGGAGTACCTAGTGGGTTTGCTGTGTCGACACCTACGCTGAGGGTGGCAGGTTCCAATCCAGATTTTACCAACTTTAATCACGAGGCACTGACAATGCTCAAGTGCTCAAGAGTACTCCTGTCTAGAAAATACAAGATTACGTAGTCATTCCCACCATGTGACTGTAACGTTAGAAGAGGCAGACTTCTGTTGACGACGTGTGAGTTTTTGTTTTGGTTTTGCAAGCGCCCTCGTGGCCTCCGTGGCCTAGTGGATAGTGGTGTCGATTCATTTCGAGGGCGAATAGGTCAAATTCGCGACAGGTAGTACTTTCAGAAATCACTGGTGCACCTCTACTGAAGTCTACTAAAAAAATGTCTCGTGGCCCTCTTAAAACTATAGGTCCTTCCAAACAAAGTCATCACAATGGGTCCAGGGAACCGAAGTGAGACTTGCCCAATGCCCATCTGTCTTCACGCCAAGGGTCCAGGGAACCGAAGTGAGACTTGGCCAATGCCCATCTGTCTTCACGCCAAAGGTCCGCGATACTAGAAGATGGAGTCATGTTCCTATCGGAATGTCACCCATTTTATTATGATAGAATGGCGTAGCTCAAAATTTCGAACAATGCTCATAAATCGACTGAAGGTGTAAGCTGGACGACGAATGCGGGCAAAACGATGTATTTGCTGTCTTCAAGAAACGACCCGTGCCATCGATGAATTGGCCATAACGTCACCATGGTTATGTGAGAATCAAGGTTCCCAAGTAACATACTCAAATCTTCAGCGCCGAGATTAAACGCAAACAAACTCTAGTCAGTCGCTGTTTCTTTGGGTTCAAGAGGCAATTGAATACTAGAGCCCACTCCCAAAGGACCTAGCTAAGATTTGGTAACACCTTGATCTTCCCTGTCTTCCTCTGAATCCCGGGGACGTGGGCGCTCTCAAGAGCAGATGAGAAGTCCTTGGCATGTTCGAGAGAAGTGTTCTGGGTTCAATCTCTCAGCCTGCTTGCGTTGATGGCATTTCGAGACGAAGATTCAACGACGAACTGTATGTTATGAGTCTAGCCAGTCGTCTACAGATTCAACGCCTAAGATGACATAGCCAGGGTATGTTGACAACTCAGCAGGATCTGATCCTAATCGAATGCCGTCTTCCATCATTCGCGTTCCAAGCAGCATAAAATAATTTAGACCAAGGTGTCCACGTTCAGGTGCTCTTTATCTCCTCCTCAAAGGAGGGCGAATTCCAATAACGCCATCGCATAAAGGCCGTTATTTCTTGGTTTTGTATCGGTTTCAGTCGCTTAGAGGCGAAAGAGGGGTTCTCATAAATGAAAGGAATATTTTCATTTCGCCTAGGAGTGTCAGTAGTTATTCTCAGCCTTCCGCTCGAGCATAACTTGTCCGAGAAGACTGTGGCCGGATTCATATTGACTAAGCTGCTGGAAAAGGAATAAATGCGAGCAGTGCAGCTCGCAAGACATACAGCACTTCAAAGCATTGGCCTATGCAAGGACAAGAGGACACTTGAATGAAACCTGCCTCAATACTATCCTCGTGCCAATCAGGAACATTGGATTTAGACCAAGAAAAACGTCTCCTGGGAAGAAACCTTTCATAATCTGATGGCCTAGATAGCCCAGCTGCATGGATTATAAGCCCGAAAGCTTGAACATCCCACCTTCCCGTCGAACATGCCACGAATCGGCATTCCGTAAGATCAACTTTATCAATCAGGTCTAAGAGCATCTACTTGCGCACAGAATCCATAATAAGCAACGTCGTACCACGAAATAAGCCGGCAGACGGCACTCTCATTAGGTTTCCCAAGATGTGTGCCACCGGTGCACTGTCGCGTCGCGGCGCAATCATTCAGATTCCATTTCAATTCATCAATAATGCAGCAAACATCCGGTGAACATCGCAGCATTGGCATTCGCAAGCACCGCGTCTCGAAGACGAGATCCACTCAGCGATGCATGGATGAGCTCAACCGAACTCAAAATGCACTTCAACCTCAATTGAGCTTCCAGTTACAACTGAACTTCAATCGATTCTCTCCCCCACTGACACAGACACAGGCACACATGTGCTCACTCAATCCACCTGTCTTGGGTTGATTATTTTCCATCTTCCAACGAAAGCACGATAGCTCTCCTTAAATAGCGTCGGGGGAATTTACCCACAAGAAGACTCCCAGGAAGATGATAGCACAGCAGCACACAACCGTGATAAATTGCCAAAATGTGATTAGTTTTATGAAGTCTTTAGGCATCTGCTGCTGCTGCTCTATATTGCACTCTTGAGGTTCGAAACCCTCTTAATGAGATGTCTGCGTCACTTGATATGGGGGGGTTGATTAAGTTAGTTAATTATTCATGTCATGGCTTGTCTATGTGACGGGTGGGACGGGGGTGACAGCAGGCAGCAAGGGAGCAGTCTTATCAACACGCTCTCATTCATCGTTCGCTCTTTGCTGAGGCGATGCAGTGACGATTAAACGCGTCGTAAACAGATGTGATAATTGACTCGGGATGATTTCACTTATCTAACCCTCGCGAATTTCAACACACTTTCAAACTAGTCGATTGTTGGAGGTGTGAGGTGTGTGTGCCTCTGGCAGGGGCATCAATTCCTCAAACTTGCCTCATATCCAACTTAGCACCGTAATAAAAAGCAATTAAACTCGCAAGTAACTCTCGTTGTTATAATTTTAATTATGACTCTCACCAACACATAATACCCTTGGAGCTACTCCTTGCCGGCATCTCAACTCGAGGACTCCTACTCCAACTATAATTAGTTCTCATCGTGAATGAATACAATTTGCATAGAATCACCGGGAAACATAACGAAAGAAAAAAATACTACAGAAACGACCAGAAAATGACTTCAAAGCGGCTGCAAAAAAGCTTCGTTCGAAGGATGCTCTCGCGCGCAGTGCCAATTTCTTTCCCGTTGAACAACTACTAGTACTTCCCCAATTTATCTCCATAAAACGTTCTTTAACCTACCTTACACCGCAGAGCACACAGACGCTGAAGAGCACCATCAACAATGAACAGGAAGAGGAAAAAAAATAGATGTAAGAATGTAAATGTGTGTATTCACAGCTAGTGAATGTATCTCATTTGAGGGATACCAACGAACGCTCAAGGAGAGTAGTGACATAATTTCGGTTTTTCCTACTAAATTCCATGCTCCACGGAAAGACTGTCGGCGGCTGGCGGCGGTGGCGGTGGAGGTGGTGGGAAAAGCGAGAGCCTGAAAAAAGGGATTCCACTATCTGGCTCATAACTCATTCATTTCGCCAATTTCCTTCCGTTTATTCATTTTTCTTCGTTTTCTGGCGATGTATCTTTGAGGTGGAAATACATATTTCAACTCTTTCGACGGCGTGGCGCGGCGGCGAAGCGGTGAGAGGTGTTGGGGAAGCCTTTAAAAAACGTTTTCCACAAGGGGATGAAAAATATTTTGATATCTTTTATTGAATTTGTTTGCCAGTGATGTCATTATTATCTTTGGACTTTCTGAATCTTGCTGGGGGGGTGGGTGGAGGGGTTGTTGATGAAGAAAAGGGTTGCTTCGGGCAGATGTTCCCTCATAAGACGTGTTGACTCCCTGGGTATGATTTATTGTTGCGAAGGCAGACCCGGTCACGGGAGTGAGGAGGTCAGGTATTCCGAGAACTCAAAATGGATACCTGTGGATAATGGCCCTTTCAAGTGCTTTATTTGCATGTGAGGCTTTAAATCTTTCACCAGAATGGGCGGAGGTCATTGAACGTTGTGTGTGCTCTACCCAAGGTATTGTAATTGGAACGTAACAGGTGTTCAGGGGCTGTATGGATTCAGGGCGTTGGACAGAGTACAGTATCTTCGTCTTGACAAGTGTCTATCCAGCGAGGACCAGCAAATTTGTGTTCGGTCTAAATTCCCATGCTACGAAATAAGGCATTAAATATTGAAACATTCAGGAAATGAGCCAATGCGCAAGTTCACTGTACACTTCGGAAACGTGACTGATTTATGGACAAGCACCGACAATAATAATTGGTGCAGTTGAGACATTAGTGAGAGTCCTTAAAATCCACACAGGCATTCCTTGGAATTGAAATGAGACTGCTGAAGAAGGTCTGGCGGGAAACGACGATGAAAGGGCTTATTTGTACGATCTTTGATTTGTCCTTACATTGGTGGCGATATGAGGACGCATTTGCGAACAAGCTGTGCAGGTACATGAGTCTCAGGTGAATCTCAGTCGGGTGTATACGGATCCATGGTCTATGGAAAAGGCCACGCTGCTGGCTAAGAGACAAATTTAGGAATCTCATGGCTGGGTTAACCAAGTCACTTAGTGAGTGATGAACCACTTGGTGCCACTTGGACCCGCTTAGATGGATCATCTAAGCAAATAAATTTGGATAAGTAATTTTTAAATCTCTTGGCTCAAGTTGTGACACTTGATAAAGGTCTACCGTCACTCAGACCATTCGTTTTGATCCCTTGTTGAACTGCTTACCCAAACACTTGTTCATCTCGTGAAGGCCATGAAAAGTTATTCGAAAGCCTCAATCCGACCCGAATTGTATTCGACCGTGAGCCTGTAGAGTTAGAAAGGAGAGTTAACCGGCTTAATTTAAGGCACAGGTGAAACCTGGCGTCAATCAATTTTGTTCGATGATACAAAGGGTCTCCTTCCGGACTGCAGTTTGACACAGAACGCTATTCTATTAGAGTAGAATGAAGTGACTCATGAATTGTAAATGCCGGTCGGATAGTTCCAATGAACGGAGAAGGAAGCCAATTGAATATGTTTTAGAATGAGTTAAAAATAAGCTGCGAATTCAAGAAGACGTCACAACATGTAATCTGCTCACCGCTTCGGTGGCCTTAGACGCTAAATAGACTCCAGGACTAAATATTTCTACACTGGGCCTGATAAATACTCATTTCCACAGTAAAACGCTTTAGAATCCAGTGACCGGAACGTTATTGCAAATAAGGAACCTCAACAGTTCAAATAAGTGGGCACGAGGTGTTAACTGTGCAGTATGCCGACTCCTAACACGGTCCAGGATAAATTCTCGACATGAAGAACTTTCATAATTCCACAACTTCACCTCTCTCGAGTCACTGTACGAAAGATGAAGTGGCAGAGGTATCTGTCTTCTCAAATTTTTAGACACAAAGTAGTAAGATCAAAAGAAGCACGCGAGTGATTGGTCTTACTTAACTCATTTTAGGACTAGAAATGTAATGAGCAGAGCTTGAGCATCGTTATTTATTATATAAAGGTGACAGATCCCCCCAACTTTTCACTCTGAGGTCCATTTGCTAACTTCGAATTTTCCAAGAAAAAGCCAAAGGATGAGGAATATCGTCAATATTTAAGAAACTTTTTGGGACAGCAGCACCTAATACATATACTTAAGCAAGGTGAAGCGCTGTCATGTGATTTCTTTAAAATCACACTTAAACAAATTATGTGAGGCATTCCTTCCTTCATGGACAAAACAAAATTTCAAGCTTAACTCTGCAGTCAATGAGGCGGCACATCACATTAGCGATACATCAACAAGAAAGGATACCCAACATCGACGAAGTGGACAGAACGTCACAATCGATAGCTTTTGGTAGTAGGTAGGGGCCTGAAATTACCAGCCCATTTCGACCACAGGTAGTAAGGGAGGTTGTCTACCTTAGGTCCGATATAAGCTCTTACACCCTAAAAACTGAGAAGGCAATTCAGTTGTGAGGAACAACTGAGGAGATTCTATACAAGACCTTGATCATCCCATTCCTGCTTTATGGCTTAAACTTTGTCATTAGCGGTTGAGGATATCCTCGTGAGGTTCGAGTAGAATATAAGTTCCCATCCGTCTTTGACGTGCTTTGTAGGAGGAGTTTCAACTACAATTTATACGAACTGTACAGCGACGTCGACCTGGTCAAAAGACTGCCCATCTGTCGCTCGGGATGGCTTGGACATGTAGAGCTAATGGACAACAACGCTCTGGCCCGCAGTCTTCGAATCTAATCCAGAGGGAAAAGGCAGTAGAAGAAGGTCTCGACTGAAGTGCCGTGCACAAGTTGAAAAGGACCTCAACCAGGCTGGAATGCGACACTGGGCGCAGCTACCTAGGGACAGTGATACCTGAAGAGGCTTGTTAGTTGAGACCCAAGTTTAACCCGAAGTTTAGTGCCACCTAAGCAAGTAGGCAAAATTCCAATATATTATGTATGTACGGCGGCACCTGTTTCAAATTGAGGTACCCAAGGAATTGGCCTGTACAAACAATACATTCCACAAAGGCCCTGAGCTCAGTTCAAAATATCCCGTGTGTTTAACAAAAGAATGGGGACAACAATGTCCCATCAATTAAGACCACGCTCCTATCTAATCCTTGTTATCAACCCCCATCTTAACCACCATCCGTAGAGGATCTCAGTGATCACCAAAAGGCCGCATAAAATGGTCCAATCTGTCAAATGGATTAGGCAGTCTTGAACGTCCCTTTGTTAAAATTTAACGCACATCTATTTAAAAAGTTGACGTGTTAAAACTTTTCGACTGTGTAACTGGGAGGGATTCAATTTTAAGGCCAGCATTCATGCTCCGGTGCGGCTATAAAGACGAAAAAGAACAAGGCCATGTTTCTTGTTCACAAGTCAACAATCCTTTCCCTGCAGCAATGGTTTCAAGAAAAACAGCCGCAGGGAGAGGATATTTTCTCACGAGATCCTCAAGTCTTTATCCACCGTCATGGCTCCGCGTTGATAATCCTGCTGACAGCAGGCATTTCAAGCACCGACTCCCAGGCACATACAACTGCAAGGATACGTGGTTCCTTGCTTCTGATTTGTGGATGCCTACGAGGTTGTTGCTGCTCCCCCTCCTGCACAAACACCTCACAACCAAGGGGTCATAAACTGGATTAAAACGGGCAAAATATAATGCCAGACTCCTTTACTTAATCCCAAGTAAACATAAAACCGTTACGTTAGAGGCAACCGTATGAATGCCAACGGGGCGGAAAAGATAAACAAAATCACAAATCCCCCGTGTCCGAAACGAGATCATAACGTGACCACCATCGTTTCAGATTGTCATCTCACAAGTAAGCCATTCGAACGGATCTACAATCCAGACACCCTCCCGGTTGGGCCACCCGCAGGGAGGGAAGGATTCCATTGAACAAAATAATTAAAAATCCAAATCGTGTCCACGTGTCAATTTTACTGAATCTCCTCAGAACAAAATCCTCTTAAAATTCCGCTCCTGGTTCCGGCAACGGATGTCGTTCCCGCTGCCATTCATTCGGTTCGTTTTTGTTTTTGCCACCCGACTGTCTGCTGGCCGCACACATTCAATTTACCAATTCCTAGCTCGTAATGTTTGACCACAACAATTTCTAGAGTTCACCCCCACCACCAGCAGCAACCCCACGACATTGTCAACTCGTATAGCCAGCCGCACCAGTGGCCAGAGATGAATTCGATGGTCTCACACGTTCACACGTCATGCGGCAGCAGCAGTTCAGCGGTTGAACTCAATGATTCTCAGACTGAACTGGACTGGACTGGAGTCCGGTCACTCCGGGCAATGCGAAGCAATCTTGTCATCATCCTGTTGGCTACACAATATCCCGAATCTTCCCACTGCTCTCTGTGCCAGCAATGCCAACATCGCCTTCGAATTGCATGCGATTGAGTGAGTGCTGTTCCCATGTGGGTGGGGGTGTGCATAGGATTGTGTGTCAAGTTGGAAATTTGTTAAACTTTTCGGGGTATTCCGTGGCGATGGGTATACACGTTTGATGTTTGCTGATGCCACTGCTACTGCAGCGGTTCATGCCGAGAATAATCAATGGACTCCGGCCAGTCGACTGAATTGACCATCACTGGCTGCGCTGCTGCGACTTCGTCTGTGCACACACACACATCCCGGCGAATGGCATATTGATACATCAGTTCGACAGCGCGCGGGGTAGTTGTGCCGTCAAATTGAGGCAATCAAATGGAAAAAGGATGGACACAGCAGTACACGAGGTGGAGGAGGGTCGTCTCATTTATTCGAATACATCATCGACTGGGCATCGACATAATTGGCACACAACTTGACCCCATCCATGCGCCTGCATCCAGAGATCTCTTCCTTCGAGCGAACGAGGGACAAGGGTCGAGAGGATGGATCTGCTTCAGAGGTTGACCACCCGTTCTGGTCACTGACCGTTGATGGGGGTGGCAGGGGAATCGGTTTTTAAGTCGAGCCAGGAACTAACTGACCCGACAAAGTTTCAATATTTGCACACTCTTCCTAAAGAGAGAGCGTGAGGGGCTGGATTGTGTGTAATTCGGCGGCAGCTGGGAGGTGCTGCTGGCGAGGAGTTTAACTTCTCAATGAGTGACGATGATTGATTTCATGTCATTGAACATGCTGTCCTTCTTTTGGCGCCGTGATCGATGGGAGATGCTCTGAGTGAAGCTTCAAAACCGTGTCAAATGAGTTATTTGTATTGGTTCAGGTGCAGAGGTTTTCCCGTCGAGGGCTTTCAAAGCCGGAAATCCAATTCGATTGATTTGTCCAGGTGCGAAACGTTTTGTCAAGTGACGTGTGCCTGTGTGCATAGTTTGATTTAAAGCAACCAAACCGACTGTCTGTATTGAAAGTTAAGTGTTTGCGAAAGTTTTGGTTTCATTGAGTGCATCTGGTAGTGGCTTGGACCACATATCTCTGGTTTGGGCAAATGAACACAATGTTCTCGTATGAACCTCAGTTGATGAGTGTCTGTCGTTAAATTAAAATACCTCTTGCAGCACACGTCCGTCGGTGGCAGATATCAGACGCTATGCTCTCATGTTGAGTGGGTGTTGCGTTTTGTGGGCTAAGGCTGCACAAGTGCTTGCATCTGACATTTGATCGGAAACTCTCGAATTCTCACATTTGTGTTTGGGAAACAAGGAAATCTTTGAGGACGTTGAGTCACTTATATGGTGGTCGATGTAGTTTTTGACAAACCGAAATTCACAGATGGGCTTTATTGTAAATGACAAAGATGGTGTACGTCTTTGGGAACATTAAGCTATTTGAACTGGATCAAGAGTTGGTCTTAAGTTTTCAGGCAGATTCCACGCTCAAATCACAGCCGTGAATGTTCATATATCCCAGAAGGGGATCAACTGCACTGAACGATGATAAACACATTCAATGAGTGGGTGAAGAAGTCCCTTTCACGAGTCCAATGTTGGGTTAGGGTGTGGTGCCTAAGTGTCCCACTGACGTCAGTGATATCTCTTCACAAGGTAAACCTAGGTGTTGGCGTCTGTAGCCGTCTTCTTGTTCTTCTTCGTGTGGAGGTAGAGTTCGGATAGAATTCGGGGTGGATATGAACATTGCTTCCCTCTCTCGGAGGAGTGTGCAAATATTGAAACTTTGTCGGTCAAGAAGACTCAATGCCAGGCTGCCTTCAGTTACACACACAAGTTGGTTGAGGTGCTTCCCGACTTATCGTCGCGGGTGTCCCCTGTTTTGTTAAATCGAATCGATGACGGACAATCGAAGGCTGACGTCCATATTTTCATCGCGGCAAAAGGTCCCAGACGCATTAGCAAATTAAGTGATTGCATGTGGTTTACACAATCACAGACAGTGAAGACAAGAGAGTTGTAGGACAATGAAGAAGTGGTGCCTAAGCGTTGTCTGCCAAGGGGTACCCACTGCCGGTCAGGAATAAGGGATCCTTACATAGAACCCACGAGGTAGGGACTTGAGATTGTGTCTCCTGTCCTGTCTCTGGCTGTCTGGGTTATGGGAATATTTGTTTGGAACTGTGGGCGTTATAAAGTTGAAGATGACGGATTCCTCATAGTCCCAGATAAAGGCCCAGGTCTAACGCGGACTGTAACGTAACGAGAACAAGGACAAGTAGAAGAAGGTTCCTGATAGTCCATAAAATACACGCTATGTTTTGTAATACGGCATTGAATTCCGTGTATGCCGGATGTCCGGACCGGATCGAATGTAATGCCTAAGTCCGGATGGAGGTGGCGATGGTCGAGAAGTTTCATAGACCACTTTACTTCCAGCTAAATCCCTGATTTTGAGTATTCACTTGCAGCAGAGTGTGACTAATTCCTGCGTGTACCAGTGTAAATGGTTCCGTGTAACACAATTTCACGTGAATACGTAAATTCATGAGAAATGGAACAATCGAAGTTGCGGTCACTGTTACTGGCTTGTGATAGACTGTCCCATGAAGTATTTTTTTTTTTTATTTGTGGTCAGAAAGGGTCTTCCGGTACTAAGACCTGGTCATCGCGGACGTAAGACTGCTAGGTTTGATGACCGTAAGCAGCGTGCCGTCAACGATGGAAGGCTGCGATATCTCAGGTTCGGACTCTCTATGGGTCGGAGGTCTGCTTAGTGAGAAGTAAGACAGAAGTAGTCCTGGTGCGACGACATCCACGATGGGGGTGCCAGTTTCAGTCCCGAAATTTACCAAGATTTCTAAATCACCACTCCACTTCTTTCGAGTCTTTGAAGATCCTTAAGTTTTCTCAAACTTCGCCAATCTTGATGGAAAAAATAGCACGCCACACAAGAGTAGTTCTTGCAGAAGCTAGGCTCAAGTCCTCCTCGGACTGTCGCTCCACTCACCCGGAAGGCGAGAAAGATCTACTTGTAGCCATGTCGTAAATTGAATTTCTGAACTTGCTTCACTGCCTTTCCGACTCAATCTGCTCTAATTATGTCTCAAAAGTTAACAATGGAAATAAAAAGGTTCCGCAAACACGGAACACACACGTGCATTTCCATTTACATGACACAAACATCCCAAGACCCCAAGCGAGAAATTCCACGAGCAAAAGCCAAAGTGACAAATGTCAAAAAATTCACTCTACCCAATCTGAAGACGAGGGCAATTTAGCATAAGCAACGAAATTCTGAGAAATCTTCTAATGACATCGTGAGAGGAACACGAAGATGTTTGTTCGACAACATGATTTCGCCTGAAAACATGATCCTGCCCTCTTTTACACACTTTGATGTTGTTCCGAAAATAATGTGCACCCTCCTCAACTGACGACAGATTGTCTATATTGACATGAACACCAGAACACCAGAGGAAGCGATTAAAGATGGTTCATCAAAATTGAAGTCTTCCAGGTGTTCGGGGATGGGCATCTATGAGGTTGAAGAATTTTGAAAAACAAGTGGCAAGGCATTGACAAATCACTCAAAGACTTTTTTCTTCGAAGAGGACATTGGCATTCAATGAGACTTTCCATCATGACATTTTTCAGTAGAAAGTGGAGCTGTGTTGATCCTTCCCTCAACAAGACCATGACCAAAGCTCCATCTAAAATATTTACAAAAAAAAAAAAAGAAAACCACCACATCATCTGAATTCAAGTCAAAGTCATGATCTATGGTATTCCATGCATTACTTCAAGGACATTGCTCAGAGACCTCAAAACGATTCCGAATCAATTCCGTTTTTATAGGAACTCAACGCAGACATGGGATAACATCGTTAAATATTGAAGTCCATCCATCAGAAGCGATGAAATTCCACAAACAAATTCTGAGAACGCAGTCTTCTCGCACGCACCAAGGCTGTATCCCAGAATCAGATTATAGACGATTTTCTCGAAAAAGCAGTCGACGCAACGGAGCAGGGTTAGCCCAATTCGAACTTAAACATCCCCTTGATCGGCTTAGAGCATACATTCTCCGGCAATCGTTTGTGGATGCGAACTCACTGTTCTCCACAAAAACATCATCCGGTAATCACTAGTATTCCCTCCCAAAAAAATTAAAAATAATCTCAATTCTCTCGGTATCCATGTCTGGTATCCAAATCCACTTATGCTTCCTTATTTTATGGCTCAATTAAGATTTTCACCATTCTCACACAGCACCTGGGTGTGAAATCTAATTACCGATTTTTTTTCTTTCGTTTTTTTCGAAAAAAAATATACTCTTATTACAGAACACGCACTTTTTCTTTAGCTTTTATCCCGGGGAATAGGCGCGCGAGTTTGGTATATCCTTCCTTCCTTTTCTGGGCAATTTAGATAATAAAAATAACCGTTATTTAGAATTAAGTGACTTTTATTTTGTTAATTTCTTCGTTTTTTTTTTTCGTTGCTCCGCACTACAGAGAGATAGGACCGCGGCTGCACACTAGAACGTAGGAAGACGCGTGCAATCGAGCAGAAAACACGAATAAAGGATAATTGAATGACGTTAATTTTTATTTTTTTGCTTTTCGTTTTCCTTTATCTATTCAAAGCCATCGAGAGAGGATTTTAATTATCATCCACTTCACTATGCACACACGCACTCGTTTGGATTTCTTAATTCAAAATTGATTGAACACACACAATCGGGCGAGAGCTTAATCCTGGATCGAAGGAACCGTAAAATTTGATGTGATCCGTTCGTTTTTTTTTTTTTTTTTGAAAATTTGCTCACGAGATTGCGAGAATGTGTGAGGGCTTGCGATTAGGTGTGCTCGTTCGATGCAAGCGCCTTAAGCATCAGACGGTTACTGGGGATGCTGAGGCTTCGAATTTCCCAAAACACATCGAAAGGAGATAAATTGTTGCCCCATGTGCCCCAAGTATGAAATAGCATCCACGGTGGGTCTACAAAAAAAAAAAATACACACACACAAAGCCTAGGCGGCATTGGATACACATAGATATTGTCCTAAGAGTTCCCTGACTATGCTCCTGTTTCCATGAGTTTTCCTGATTTTCCCTTGTTTTTTTTTTCCTTTCTTATTTCCATTTGCTAGCTTCGATTGTTGGGGCTTGTGGTGTTTGATTTTTGGCGCCACGGCAAAATGTCCTTTATCCACAATTCATTCTCTGGGGATATTTCCACGCGGGTTTGCAATGAAATTTCCCCGAGTGAATGTGGATCTAGTTCGAATGGAGGGGTACACGATGTGGACGGGAATAAGATTTCATCGTCGCTGCAAGTGGATGCTGAACATGCGTAGAGTTCGAGGGACATTATTCAGATGAACCAGGGGGAAAGTTTCTCCTTCGGATTTGATCCCCGGTGGAAGGTCGTCGACGAGGAAAATCATGTGTATCGTGGAAAGTTGTTGTGTTCGCAGTTCGGCATGAAGTTCTGCAGAGCATTGACTGTATGGCTGCAGTAGGGGTTGACGGTGAACACGGTAGCGATGTATGCCCTGAAGGGAACACCGGTATTGGGCAGGTCAGCAAACTTCCCAAAAACGAGGCATGAAGGTGAATTTTTGAAACTCAAGGAATGAGATTGCAAATTAAAATGAGATATTTTTTTTTGTGGTTGTTTCCGAGAAATGGTGATTGCAAGAAACTCGAGCGGTAATGGCGCCCACCAATTTCATTCTTTGATTTCAAAATGGATTAACTGGAGTATCAGCGGAAGATGCTGGGGTGGTGTTGAATTCTTATAAAATGTGTGCCAATTTGAGTCATGAAACTGAGGTTTTCTGGTTAATGTTAAATGTCATGTCGGGTGGGCGGGGGTACCTAGCATCTACATTTTAGCTTCTCGCCACCGTTAACCATCTTCTAAGACTCACCACAATGAAATCAACCAGGTCGTCTGAAGCCGGGCCTACTTGTCTTATTGCAAAGTGAATTAGAGAGACGCTCAAAATCAAACGCTCAGTCTTTACACTCAGAGAGAGACCGGCGTCACATAAGCTCGCCGGTGGTGCCATAATTGGACATATCCAATGTTAAACATCCCAGCATTCCTTTGGATGGATCACACACACCGACTTCTGTGAAAGCTGCGGGTAGGAGGAGATCCCCGACAAGGAGGACTGTTCATGCAGACATAGTTATTATTGTACGATTACTAGCCACCATTAATAGAGTTTTCTACCGTATTTGAGACCTAATTTGTACTCAAAATTGAGCAATCATCATCAACTGGATCCGCGCGGTATCAAAATGGACCGATATTAGTCAAAAGGCCAAACCATAATAAACATATGTAAACTTAAGCTTACATGTGCCAGAAGCAAACTATAATTAATCAGAACCGTCGTCAAATTTCATGCTGAACACCACTTAAGTAAGCAACAGTGACGAACGAAACGATACTTGACACCACATACCGCAACATAACCACACTTAACACAACTTAACGAAGCTTAATGACACACAAACTTAACGAAACTTAACGAAACCACAGAGGTCATTGTTTGTCATTTCCTTGTGTTGAAGGGAGGTTAACAAATCTAAATTTTATCGAGGACATGCCTAGTCAGCTGAGAATTTATATAAACAACAAGTAACAAGTACATCATTAGGTTGTTGAAAGAGTGCTAATTTGAAAGCGCAACACGCTGAACACGATGCACAGATGAACAGATGCGAAATGGTATACATCAGGAAGTGTAATTTCAACGGAAAGACTAAAACTTGAAGTTGTCTACAGAAAGCAGAACGAGTTTGTATTTGAATCAAGAGTGTTACCCAAACTGAAATTCTACTAATGTTTCCCACCACCATGCCTTGCCAACAGAGACGAAGAGATGAATAAAATTGGAACAGATTCGATTTCCATAACAAGTTCATTTGATTGGCGTAAAGTAAACGAAATTCCAAAATCAATTGCCCACCAGATCAATTCGGTTGGGTAACAAAACTGACTTTCAAAATTCATGCTCCAATTTAGCATTACTCTCCTTTGGCTTCTCCGAAAAGAGACCTGAGTACATGAAATACATCAGCAGATGCTGACATTGACGTGATAGGTTGAAGCCAGGGTAAAGTTTCAAATGAGCGGCAGGAAGTTATCATCATAAATGACTGCTAACCAAAACTGTCTGTTAATTGGATTCAAGTGCAGATCAATATAAACATCCTCATCTCTACGACAACGGGGGAAACTGAATGTTACTCTGGTCGAGGGAACGCATATGCGTTTGATACTCTGTTACCGTGGTACTGCAGGCAAAAAATGTATAGAATGTTATGGATGAGACATCTCATTGGTAAGAAGGATATCCGACGTGGAATGCATCTGCAGTTCTTGGAAAAAGGCAGACTAGACAACTAAACATGGTGCCACCGATCCCAGAACACGTCTGACTTGTCGTACTGGTGCCTAAAGAAGAAGTGCATTGTTGCCTGCGTTGAATTTGACTGAGTCTAGAGACCGCCTGTGACCATAATAACCAAATCGCTTTGTTTCGTTAAGTTTCGTTAAATTCTGGTTACTTGGGCGGGCGCGTTCTATAGATGCGTAAATGATTTGGTACCCATGTACCCAGAGAAATTCGTTGACTCTCCATTTTCATCGATTTTAACCAATCTTTGACTTTAACTCACATCCCAGCTTACTCTTTGAGCATTGTCAGTGACTCGAAAGAGGAGGGATAGTGAAAATTAGTTTTGGTCGAACAGGCCCGGAATAGAACCCAGGCAGCGAGGCTAAGTTGACGCCACTACATCAACATAAACTTCGAAGACACAAGAAATGATGATTCCAAGATATAGTGACAACAGCATCACGATGCGCAATTGCCGCACCAAAATTGGTTTAATAGGTAGAACATCACACTCCCTGCACTAAACAGAATGCACAGCACTGCATTGAAGACACGTGCTGTGTTCTCCCCAAGTCCCCAGTCATCTAACAAATCACAAGAGGAGACTTCATGCTGCAGCAACTCGCGCAAGCGAGCATGTAAGGTGTCCATGTCTAGTGGGTTTTGGATCCACTTAAGCTGACTACGGATGACAATAAACTGCCAGCAACTAAGTCCACCGAGAAAATTGCGATTGTTTCACTCGTGCCCTTGGTCCCATCACTACGTCGTAATTGTTCGGTTTCTTAATTCCCATTTGAGAATCGCTTGCTGCCCTCCACCCAAGAAGATCCCCAGTGACAGCCAGTGCGTCCAACTTCTGAAGTCTGCAACTAAGTACAGATGAAATATCCAACCGGCCGCATGCCAGTTGCAATTGCAATCTCTTGCGGATAGCCGGCAAGTGCCTTGCCCTCGCTCTTGGCTGTGGTGAATTTCTTAATCCATTATCCGGCCATAACTTTCAAGGCAAAGGGGCGGACGGCCGACCGCCCACATCTTTCTCTTAACTCGTTGGTCAATTTTAGGGACAACCATTGCCGTGGTTGAGCCGAAACTACTCCAAAGGACATTGATACAATACGTA
The DNA here is from genome assembly GCA_964034865.1 of Eristalis intricaria. Lineage (NCBI taxonomy): Eukaryota > Metazoa > Arthropoda > Insecta > Diptera > Syrphidae > Eristalis > Eristalis intricaria. The sequence goes on from OZ035874.1 coordinate 50,989,461, forward strand.
AATAAATTTCGCCTCGCTTGGACGAGAGTACATAATGTTCATTAATTTCGATGTACAGAGTGAGTGTATGTGTGTGGAACTACTGTGTCCAAGCTCACAAATGGGTTAGGATGTTAGGATGTGGATCGCATCCTCCTTTACCTACCCATCCTAACGGATGTGTGGCGAAGCTATGTTCTTCGGATTCACTCGAGGTTTCTTTATTTTTTACTTTTTTTTAATTTTTTTTTTTTTTAATTTTATATTTCATGTTCTACAGCTTCTCCCGGAGCAAACCGGAGGAAAGAGAAGAACGAGAACAAGCGGGTGGCAGTCTGCTGTATGGCTGTGTTGACAATGAATTATAAGGATTGCTTCTTTGGTACTTAATCGGTTCTTAAATTGTCGAGGCAGTTTGGCAAAATAATGAATTTGTGTGGTTGCTCGGAATTAATTGCCAGTTTAATTGTGACGGGAGAATTTTATTTATTGGCTCAAGTTTTAGGTGATTTCCCTTAATTTGCTATAATTGTTCTGAAAATGTAGCCGAAGATCGATGGCTGTGGGGAAGGCTGAGTGTGGTTCTGACGGGGGAGAAGCGGTTGTTAATGGTCAAAAGTGGAGAATTATTATCTGGCTGGTGTGAATACTAATTTGTATTTTAAATTAGATTAATTTCTGCGATGTCTGAGAATAATTGTTAAACAAGAATTGTTATGCTTCGCTGTAGCTGTAGTGGGTTAAGAGTTAAATGGATTTGGTGGAAGAGAAATTGGGGAAGAATTTGCGAAACAGAAATGGTGAGACGGTGTTGTACTTCAATCAGTTTTTGAGCTGGGTTTGAAGATGGATTAAATTTGATGATATTTAGAGTGAAACGGCTTTGTTCGGCAGGTCATATGCAAAGGCCACACAATTACCTGTCTCAATTATAAAAGAATACGTCTTTTACGCACAGCATATTAGCTCTTCCCGACTTTTTGGTTAGCGCCCAAGGGTCGACAGTCTCATTTGTTAATAAACCCAACCCGTCAGCAGCCTCTATCAGGGGGCTACAGGCCTGCGAAAGCCACAACAGACCAGATATTCACATTGGCGGTGATGGACAAAATTGGTTCCCCACCAGCGGTTACTTTAGCACACCAAAATGATACAAATGGTTGTTTAATGGACAAGCTAGGTCCTAGGGCATTTCAACAACCATATCAACCTACCGAAGCTTTGTGAAAATTGTCAGCTGCTGGCAACACTGGGGCGCAGTTCTTAAGACTGAATGACATATCAATTGTTTATTGAGGTAAAAAAAAGGAAAAAAAATTCCGGGACATAGAGGCAATACTCTAGAGTAAAAATCGTCCACCTTTGCGCAACTGGATTTCAGATCCCTCAGTACAACTTTGTAACGAAAAGGGACGCGGGGCAACATACCCTCCACAATAATAATAAATGCAATAATCAGATATACTTGTTTTGCTTTTTAATATGTCCGGGACTATGCACTGAAGTGTCGTTGCTTCAGGATTGTGCTTCCATATGAAGGTGTCACTTGCTGAGTAAGTAATATAATTTCATCAACACAATCGGAGCTGTAACCATGTGACACCACAGAATGGCTTGATGGTGAGGTCAAGCTTTATCATTTGGCTTCGATCACATCTGTTAACAACAGCCTAAAATTTTTGGAATTTGGGGCTCCAACAGTAACAATATGCACAGTGATGCCAAGAGTCAGATCCATTTTCTGCGAGTGATTGGTAGAGCGTTCGTGTGGTGGCTTGCTTTTAATTCCCCTATCCAATTGACTTCGTTGAAATTTTTTTGCATTTCGTAAACAAATTCGAATTGCAACTTTATTTCGATTGCCTGTCTGTCCTGTGCCTCCTGTGTCGCCTTGAGAAGTTGCGGCGATTCCCGCCGTTTCCTTGTTCAGCTTCCATCGGTTAACGTGAAAAACCTCCTAGGATTCAAACATGCATCTGTCTGGTTTTAGAGCTACAGTAGTTCTCATGGTAGCTTAATACACATATAAATGGGCATAATGGAGACAACAGGTTGGTCTAAGTTTACCGCGGCCAGTAGGCCATCAACTTTAGCTGCCGACTTATAGGTTATCTTACTTGTATGATGTCTCAAAAATAGCTGGAATCCATGCAGCTATAGCCTTTCAATCACTTACGAAGGAGAACGTTTAGGCATTCAAAACGGTGTCAATCCAACGGACATTATTTGTCCATGGCTGGTAACAGCCACGGCGATTGGGCTAAATTTCAGTGATGCTAAATGATTCTCTTTTGAAATGCAACCTCTCCAATCCGTGGTTGATAGTAGGTAAGTAGGTAGGGGGTTCAGTGTCAGTGAGTTCGCCTGCTTATAAGACGTAGACCATGTTGGTCCATTGTGAGATCCACAGCTAGACAACTACCACTTGAGCACTCTAGTGACACTTCAGTGACCTTGATATGATCCCAATGGGAGATGGTGCCTAGACCAGATTTGAAAACCAGATAAAAGCGTGTTCACTTTGCTTTCATTGGGATTTGAACCATGGACGCCTCCAACCAAGAGCAGGCACTCAACCAAATGCCCCAACCAAAAACCAAAAATCCAGTCGTTTGCTCAATGGTTGATAATTAAAAAAAATTTACGTATACGCCGCAGAGCACCGATAAAACTGAATATTCCAAATGTCGCCATTGATGACGCTACAGTCCGAGGTGTACTTGGGGGAGTATCTTCATCAACCACTAGCGCCGAATGTGATATTGCCGCTTCTGCTTCTGCCACAAGTGGAGGGGACGGTGGGGCTTTAAGGCGATGATATTTCTGCTCCTTTAAATGGGGCTAAGCCATCGACCGTGCTAAGTGACTCAAGAAAGGCAGAGGCATAAATTCTGAAACATGTTCACGGCGGAAATCATATCTAGACCCCGACGAGAATCGCTCACTCCCACTACACAAGGGCGGCCACTAAACGATTTCAATAAAATACCATTAAAGACCCTCTCACGTGACAACACCTTTTTCATTAATCGCACCAAATACCCCTTAATCACCTCACCTTTGGCATGCATCCGCATGATTCTTGAGAATTTATTGTAATTCCAAGTGTATCTCCGTAATTCAATGTCGAACCCCTCGCCCGCTTAGCTCAGTACATCACTCTCAAAGCACCACAAGGCACACTAACCAGCGTCAGTCACCTAGCTACAGCTAGGTGAAAACTTTTGAATTAAAATGCAAATTAAGAAATGAAATTCAACCGTAAATTCTTATCGGCCACGGATGAAACAAAAGAGCCATCTCGCAAATAAATACACGACTAAATATCCTTTTTCTGGGTTTTGCTGTCTTTCTGGTTTTGTTTGGCGCACAGTAGCCAGCGTCCCGCGTTTGCTGATAATGTGTTCGCCGTTTTATTTTGTCAGACTTTGTTATTTTTTTTGTTGTTGTTGGTTCACTGTGTTGCAGGGCGCGGAAGGAGGAGGAGCTGGGAAATTATTGCCAAAGTTAATGGGTACTCTGAGTGTGAGATACCTCATCTCGGTGTGTGTGTGTGTGAGTTTTGGGGTAGTCATCGCACGAGTGGAAGACGACAAACGACGAAGAAGGGTGAACAGAAACGACATGATAATGGCGTTAATATTCAATTAGCCACTTTTCTGAGGGTGGCCGGTCGCTATAGGCCGCTGAAAAGATCGTCTGACATCGCGCTGCAAACTTTTCACTCTGGATTCGTGGCGGCGTCGTCGATGGGGTGAGATTTTTCATATTTTCCCACAAACAAAAAAAACACCTCCTCTGATAGGGTGCGTGGATAGTGTGGTGGCACAGCGAAAGCCTTTTGTAATAAAAACTAATTGCTTGTAAGGGTGAAAGTGCAGGTTTTTTTTTAAAAACTTTCGTTCTCCCTCTCTCTCTCGCTCACACGAGCGCACTGATGGGAGAGGTGCTGGGCGGGAGAGGTCCTTTTCAATTGATACTTGGCTAGATATGACTCATTTAAGGATCTCATCAGTTAGATGGCGTGGAAGAGTTTCGTACTTGAGAAAAGTTTTCGCATTTTCGAAGGCATTTTCAAAATGCTGCTGAGTGTAATTAGTATCATGGGACCGATCAATGTTGCTTTCGTTTTCAATAGAAGATGAAAAAGGTCTCGGTTAATGAAGGGGTTCCTAGTTCGTTGAAGTGGAGCAAAGTCGTTAAAGGTTTGCTTTCGAATATGATTATCATGAGTATCTGAGATTTTACTTAGACTTGAGCGGATTCTTTATCTCGTGAAGAACAAATCTGCATGTGATCTTCGTGAAAAAGGAGAGAGGGGGAGAGAGAGAGAGGGAGAGAGGGAGAGGGGAAGAGAGGGAGAGAGGGAGAGAGGGAGAGAGGGAGAGAGGGAGAGAGGGAGAGAGGGAGAGAGGGAGAGAGGGAGAGAGGGAGAGAGGGAGAGAGGGAGAGAGAGAGAGAGAGAGAGAGAGGGAGAGAGGGAGAGAAAGAGAGAGAGTGAGTCTCTGAGTGCAAACTTGATGAGATCGAATTCTTTGAAAGTCTTGTGATCTTCGTGAAAAAGGAGAGAGGGAGAGAGAGAGAGGGAGAGGGGGAGAGGGGGAGAGGGGGAGAGAGGGAGAGAGGGAGAGAGGGAGAGGGGGAGAGAGAGAGAGAGGGAGAGAGGGAGAGAGGGAGAGAGGGAGAGAGGGAGAGAGGGAGAGAGGGAGAGAGGGAGAGAGGGAGAGAGGGAGAGAGGGAGAGAAAGAGAGAGAGTGAGTCTCTGAGTGCAAACTTGATGAGATCGAATTCTTTGAAAGTCTCCTCTTCGTTACTGTCCATCTCATCTCTCTCTCAAAATAGTTTGAAAATTGAAACCACCCAAGCTTCTACAGAAATCTTTGGAGAAGAGGCCCAGTCTTTTTGGGTGAAGGCTTACTAGACAGTGTCCGGTAAGTACAGTGAAATTTCCCATAGGGGGACAGTGACGACTTTTGTACGATTTAGTGACTTGTCCGTCCATGGGAATGTATGGAATTTCGATTCAAGATCCACGGTCGGGAGAAATTATCCGGTCAAGGGGATTGTCCGCCAAAGAGAGTGTCCATAATATGCGCTTTCGTAGTGTAGTACGAATTTTAGGTCTCTCTAGGGAGATCAGCCTACTTGATCTTTTTGAATCGAGAAGAACTCATATTTGCATTGAGGTTCGACAAGTAATGCCTGACAACCATCTGACATTGATTTTTTGTGTGTAACTTGAATGATGATTTGAAATGAATTATACCACGAGTTAGCCAAAGACCGTAACCTTTCGCGATGATTGCCAATGTATATCTTTTCTGGTTAATCCGATCGTTGGCCACCATGTCTCGTACTCAAGACGAAGATAGTTTATGTTGCTAGTTGAGCTGATTTAAGAAATTGACGATTTTTATTCCTCGTGCAATATCGCTCCATCAACTAGCAGTCTAGTGGTGCATTTAGCGTGTTCATCAGCATTTTAGTTCCCCGGGCGGTTCCTATGGCCTGACACCCAGCACAGGGGAGTACTGTTCTGATATATACTCTAGAGATGTGCGTCAGTCGTTTTCTACGAGTTTATAGAGAACGATGCTAGGGATTTAATTGCTGCTTGGCTATCCGTAAAAAAACAAATGTCATTGGCGGATAACACGTTCCGCCTTAGCCAGAACAGGGCTCCGCTAATCGCCGTTCTTTCCACAGTGATTTGGTATACGAACGAATTTATTCAGATTAAGACACTTCCTACTGCATCCTCTGTCTTGGATACATTTGCGTAAAAGTGCATGGCTTTACCAAAGGGTCTGGAGCTGTCGTACTACAGGTCTCTTTCCGGAGGCAGAGTTTTGAAGTTGATCTCTGGGAGCTGTCGAGATGAAGTGGAGTCTAGGTGAACTAGGAATTTTGGCATGTCACACTTTTAAGAACAAGGCGAACTGCTCAGTTGCTTGCTGTTTGCTTACCAAAAGTTATCTAAGGGGGTAAGGTTCAAGAGGATTTCCAGCGCATCAGTGATAGTAGTTCTAAGAGTTCCACTGACGCAAATGCAGACTTGTCTCAGTACCTTCCTGTAGTTATTGAGGTGGGAACAGACGTTGAGCATGGACCACCACACTCGTATAAGTGGATGGGCCTGATGACAGCCTTAAAAAGCAAGACACCATTTGTGCCCGACTGCTTTCTTGCTCATGTATAAGGTCTTCCATGCTCTTTCTTCTCTGTTGAGCTTCCAACTGCAGACAAAGACAAGCCAGCATACTTCTTATACCGATCACTGAACTCTTTCTGCTCAGTGAGGGCAATAGCCTCTTGTCGCTGTTTGTCCTGTTCGCCATGATCTGCGGCTTTTTTAATAGCTTTGTACTCCACTTCGACCACCCGCAAGAGTTAAGCCTCTTCTCATCGACATCCACCACAGACTAGGTAAATTACTCGCCCGTGAAAACTAATCACCCACAATGACAGTCCGCCCAGCCGTCTGCACAACTCACTGGAAACAATTACCCTCTCCCCTGAACCAGAAATTTAAGCTCCCAGCATCTTCCATCATCAACCAGCCACCTGATTCTCTACTCCTCGCCAAGCGCACAAAACAATAGCATTCTGGGACAATACCTCGGCGCATTTGAAATTTTAATATTTTACTGAGGAAAAAAAATAAAACGCAACTATGTAAAGGACTGCGCCTAAACACCCATGAAATTACCTATTTGTCCGGTCGCTCATGGCCTCCACCCATCGAGGGAACAACCAAGAGGCAAGCATTGGAAAATGGGAAAAGGGATCCTAATCCTTTTGTGGACACTCACTTCAATGGCATTTTCATTTTCCGCACAAAAATGTCCACCCTGCTACAATGGTCTAGACTGGAGACATATCTGGTCTTTGTCCAACGTGGACTGTGCCCATCAAATTTGTCCTTCATCGTGTGCCCCTGCACCGCAACATACCACCGCATATCCTGGCCTGAATAGCGGACCTAAGGCAATGCGGATGAAAAGACCGATGCGGGAGTGTTGTGGCGGGGGGAGGGGTGGCGAAAGACGAAGAAAAGCGGCACCGACTTGAAACGCCACTTAGGATAATTTCTGGGAAATAATATAAAAATAATCAGTGAAAAAGGATTCGGGCAATGAATTCCCTTTAATTGTGGTAAACACTTTAAAACTTTGAAAGGATAAACGGATATATGCTCTTCGCCACAGCCTCAGAGGGAATCTGTCTCGGTGCAGGCGAGAAACCAGATCATGACGAGGGGTATTGCTTTTTTTCCCTCTCGCCATCCGAAGGCACCATCATCGGCAGCACACTTGCATAATAGATGCCATATGGCGTTCATGCTCCAATTACCTAAGAGATTTCCTAATTCACTTTTTCTTTGGAGGCTCTGCTATGTGTGCCTGGGTCGTAATTTATGCGCACATCCTTACACGGTCTTCGCTGTAAGCAAGCGAGAAGCAACCAACCAACCAACCAACCAACCAACCAACCAACCAGCCAGCCATCTAGCGCAAGCTTTTCAGGCCCGAGTGGGCTGATGTCGTCGTGGTGGCGCATTCTGTTTCAAAAGGGAAGGGGAAATTTAAAAATTTCATTTTCCCGTTTTGATGGCATGTGTATGGTCGGTTGGTCGTTTGGTCGTTTGCCGCTGATCTTCGTGCAAGGATGCAAAATCTAGGTGGCAGTGTTTTTGCCGTTATCCATTGAGGGCGGTGTGTGTTCGAACGAAGCACGGTTGTTCACTTGCAAGACTGTTGCTTGTGACAGGATGCACTTTTTTAGGACTTTTCAAGATGCACACACAGAGTTGCTTAAATTTACATTATTTTCAGAGGAGCCGATTATGGGGGAAATTCTGTCTTCGATGCATGCTCTCACTTGTCCCACAAAGTAGCTGGTCCACACTCGGGGTTGTTTTTATTGACACTCGTCCTTGGGGACATCATTTGTGTTTGTTCCGAGCTGATGACAGGCAGTCAAAACATGGTTTTTCGGGTCAATGATGGTGTGGCGCTTGTGATGACTTGGATTTTCAAAGAGATGACCTACGAAATATTTCACTGATGTCTGAGGTCTTTATACGGAAAAAGTGTTGATGTAGTACCCTTATTAGCGAGTTCATCAGCTTCACAATGCTCGTGTGCATTAATTTGTCTCGGCAAACACATAAGTAGAATATAAAAAATTTAGACCCACCCCTAAGCGTGTAACGCTTGCCCAAACAAACCGCAGATGGACATCTGGCACAGGATGCCTCATTCCCAAACAACTCTAGCCTATGATCGATCCCAAACAATCGCTTAGCTTGATCAGATTAAGCAGGCCAAATCTCAGATCTCTTATTGGCGTTCTAACAGGGCATTGTGACATCGGAGCTCACGTCTCTAGACTAGAGCGTCCCTGTAATGATTTCCGTAGAAGCTGCTTGGACGAGGATGAGGAAGAAGCCATCGAACACTTGCTATTTAATTGCAGTGCTCTCTCATCCCGCAGATTCAGACTTCTGGACGCCCTTTTCTTTGTAATTCTGGCTGAACTGAGCAGCATCAAAATCAGCCCTCTTATTCGCTATTAAGCACAGATTGGTTTGCGGAATTGGTAGCCAAAGATCCGCGTGGTAGCACAATGGGTCTGTGTTTGGCGTAACTGTGTCTGCTGCTAGAAGCCACTTCAACCTAACCTAAACTAAGCCATCTCGTTACGAGATAGACGACAAATAAGGGACGCTTTAAGAGTTACATGTGACTGAACTCAGAGATTTAAATGATTCCCCGCTGTCCGAATAGATGACAATATTGGTGGCTAATATTACATTAATTTTTAGCCAGGATGGCTCTTCGTGTGACTAAATAACTCACGCTCGGGAGTCACGTTAAATCATCGGTCTATGCCATCAACCCGGTGCCGTTAGAAGATTCCGACACCAAATCCGCCTAGCTCTCACTTTGCAGGCCGGAATAGTGTCCATGTTACAAACGAGCCTGCATTAAAAATAAAATCCTCCGCAAAAAGGTCTCAATATGGATGTATTCCTTTGCTTTACTAAGAACCAAGTCCAAAGTTGAGCCTGATCCCCAAAAGCAAGAAGGCATCATTTCCGGCTCAGATGAGTGCCTCCAATGCACAAAGAGCAAATCTTCTGCTTTCTGGCGATATTCTAGTCTTCAAGTCCTTAAAGTCTTTATCACCCAGAGGACATACCCATTAAAGGACCACACACAGAAGCCCCATCTAACAGGCACTCAACTCGATTATGTACCATTCACTAACTCCGGCATAAAAGTTCAACATTTTCACTCAAATCAATATGCACCTGGCGCAGCAGAAGCTCTATGAAGAGTTCTTCACTAAGTCCCACCCCAGCCCGTCAGTTCTCTGCCAACTTCGGTATTTTTATTCCTTTTGAATATATCCTATCACAAAGCGTACATCAAATATCAAATGAACGCAGCAGAGGATACGAATTAAAAATTGAACACAGACCCACGACGATGACGATGACGATGACAGAGGTACGAGTGCAGACGCCTGTTCTCTGCTGACTGCCGTGCTGGAGGACGCTGAAAACGATACGTAAACTAGGGAAGGATTCGTATGCCGTTAGTCGACTTCATTCAAAATGAATAATTATCATCACTGTCTCAACACTGCAGCGCATTACGCATTTACACGCTCTCACACACTCCGGCACACGCAAGCATCCTGACATTCGTATGCACACGCACGGGTTCAAGTATGAGATTCCAAAGAAGGATTGCATTGCGATATCCTTGAAGGGGAGGAGCACTGATAAATTATTATTAATGCTTTTGACAGAATGCACATTTAAGTAAACGTATCTCGTCAGCACAAGTGCGCTGGGGGAGCGGATGGAGTCGGTGACGATGGGAAACACTCACCCGCCATCATCATCACTCAGAGTGACTTTGCAAACACCAGACAGTCCCCTTTCTCGCTCTCTTTCTCTCTCTCTGTCATTCCACACCCTCCGCCCAGACACTGGCAGCAAGTGCTGCCAAAAGCATTTGTTGTTAAGCAACACACTACCGCTCGAAGATGGCAAATGGGGGCTACACATGAAAAAGGATACTGTTCAATGTATGGCAAATTATCCGAAGAAATCATCTCTTCCGTTGTCGCCGTACCCACCCGCTGCATCCGTACTCAGAGGCAGCCAAGCAGAGCTGGTGTCAAACGGGCTATGACGCAAAATGATGAACATCGCTTTTTCCAAGAGCACAGGACCCCTCTCCCGCCTCCCACAGGAGTCATAAAGAAAGATGCGAGTTCGCTGCACCCGACGGACCAATAAAAACACATTTTATCGCACCAAGTTTGAGTGCAAGGAGAAATACATTTCTGAGAGCAGTCATCGTCGACGACGACGACGGCGACGAACGGCCAGAGACGATGTCAGGACCGAGCCACATCGATAGTAATTCTTTAAGTTTTCTACAAATATCCGTGAGTGTACATTGAAGGATGAAGACGGATTTGATTCATTCTCCATCGATGAGTCGGGCATATCCGGTTACTAATAGAGGCGGCTTTCATCTGCTGCATGTAGCGGTTGCTTGGTATTTGCTTGTGTACATGGCTGTGAGTGGGGGACGGGTGCACTGTATCGAGTGCATTTGGAAAGTTTTACACTTTTCCCTCATCATTCTCGGACAAGTATTGGGTTTCATTGAAGATGATGACAAGATATTGGAGGGATGCTCCTAAGGACTCTTCAGCGCTGTGGTATCCAGTGCATGTGCTATTGTGTTCATCATGAACAGGAGACTTGTTTGTGACCGATGCAAGGTCGGTGCTGATGGCCATCTCTCAAAGGAGGCGAACTAACAAGTTTTACCCGGCAAGTGGACATGAGTGGGCTGTGTGCGAAGTTGGCAATACATGGTGCTGGGGCTTATTGTGCAACATCGGTGAACTAAACTTATGAGTTTCAATTTTGAATTAAATTTCCATAGGAATTTGTTGTGGAAAAATGGACATTGGAAAAGGAAGTTGTTACGCTTCAAGGACTTCATCAAGCACAAATGTAAAGCCAGCCGTGTCTTGAACACGAATAACTTTTCGATGGCAATGTTGAACTCATTCCCGAAACACCTAAGAATCACCGATAAAGGCCATCCTGATCTTCCCCCCACTAATAGATTAATGGAGATTTTCGGAAGATACTTTTTCGGCAACCAACACGGACTGCTGAAGGACCTAATTACCCCGAGCTCCATCATCATCCTGTCCCCAGATGGGTATCCAAACGAATCAACTTTAAGTAACTTTTCTCAACAGAGATAGGGGGTCTTATGGTACAGTAATGGGATAACCTGATAACAGGAAGAGATTCATTGATATTGCGGAGCACATTATGCTTAAAGTTTTTGTGCGAGTCGATCTTTTATTTTACTTAATTGAATACACCAAACGCTGAGTATTGTGTATGTGTGTGTGTGTGAGGTTATCTGAACAGAATATTTAAATGAGCCAGATACTCGTTGAACCTGTAAGTTGGCTGAAGTATATTGAATCAGTTCCGGTTGTTGGTAGGGAACTGGAAATGGAAAGGCATTGTGTAGATGGCATGGAATGCGAGGGGGTGGGGGACTATGTATACAGAGAGGGTTAAAAGTTTCTGATTGTTAGACCAAAGGAAAGCATAACGAATACCAAGTGGAGTAGTCTTGTGGGCCATAAGTAGCAGTCGAGTGCGGAACGAGACTGAAAGTTTTCACAGAATTAAAGGAGAATTCGAGAAATTGAGGCCACTTAAAGTGGCACAATTTTGCATGAGTTGAGACTAAAACAATTTCCGGTGCATTGGCATGCTGCTTGCCAACAATGTTGGGCAATAGTTTACATGGACTTGGCTTGAAACAAACTGAGGTCTATTAAGTGGACAAAACTTAGACGTGAATGGAACAAATTAGAGGAGTTCAAAGTTAAAGAAGTCGAATGCTGACTGGGAGTTTGGCTGTGTCGTTCAGAGAACTTGTGGACAATCATCCAATTTTCCTAATTATTCCAGCCAATTAATGAAGTTCGATTTATTGATTCATCGGATTATATGGTGTGGCAATATTTATCTCCACGGAGATTTTTCGTTCATACCCTAAATGATTCGGATTCCATTTCGAATACCAAACAAGACACGAAGGCCCGTACTTATCAGCTAGGCAAAAGTCAACACTGTAGGGATCCATCTCAATAAACAGGCAATGAACCCAATCGCTCACATAAACAAAAGGACTGGTAGTTGGTAGAAGAGTGGTGGATCGGTGAATCCAACAAATTAATTGGTTGACCTAATAATGCCACGGAGACATACCGCACTTAGCGGCGGCGATAGTGACGCACTCAAATAGTGGCCTTATCGATGCACACTGTCTTATCGTAAAACATTCGAAAAGATTCGGCGCATTTACCACAGAAATCTGCAAAAGTTGTTTTGATGGAAAAGAAACAGAAGACTTTTCAGATATTCTGCACACTTTCGCGGCTCCGACGGGCCTCAAACTTTGGTCCCTTGGCTTCTAGTTCTTCGAGGAACTGAATGGAACTAAATCGGCTCATTCAACGGAAGTCTATCATGCTTCAAAGAAGGCTTGAGTACATTGGGTTCTTCTTCGTGAATGATGTGAGGAGGAATGCAGGGCTTTCCTCATCCCATCACTCTTGGGAGATCCATAAAAGGGCAGGTGGAGCTTGATGTTAAAGCCAAGTCTAAAACTCAACCAAGTATTCCAACTCTCACCAAAAAGGTCACGACGTTTGGGTAACGGCCGAAAGTTGATGACAAGCTGCTGAGATGAATTTTCTTCGTGATGTTGTGGGAATTTCTCGCGGCGACAAGACCTCTATTTGGCAGCTCCTTCTTTGACAGGAAAGAGCTATTGCTCGATGGTTTAGTCACGTGGCATGAGTGTCCCACCATCACTACCTCCAAGCCGGGCATTGAGTGCGATTCCATGGTAGTCAGGTAGGCGATCGCATGACAAAGGACGCATGGTTGGACAATGGATAAAAACTCGCCTGATTCCGCTTGAGTATACCTTCTGATGAGCTAGAGTCGATGGCGGAGAATCGAGCTTGGATATCCCTTTAGTGGATCATAAGAGTCAGAAGATGATGATGATGATGCGAAGGCTTGAGATTGGTTCTCTGACTTAAAACATTGGTTGCCAAGCGAAATTTTGAGAAAATGTCAGGTGGTGACAACACAACAAACTGCATTAATTAAACTTTTAAACACCAAAAACTACAAAAGATCGACATAAAATGTATACGCTACGCATCCTGGACGTCTTAGACTAATTTAATCCTGCCCATGGCACCACACGCACTCGACGAAATACTGCCATAGCATGCAAATCACCAGTCGACAATTTTGGAATCCACCCACCGTTCAAAGACGAAATTAAAGACGTAGATCTCCCCTCAAGCCCGCTTCGATACTTGCTTTTAATAAAAAAAAAATCAGGGATGACTCAGATATTAGATGGGATAAGGACTACGGAAAGTTATCAAGTGGTATCGAAAACTAGACATAGAACTTTTAGTGAAGATCAGTTGTCAACGTGTTGGTGTTATGCAAATATCTTACAAAATCGAAAATACATATTTGGAAATTCAGATAAATTTTGGCTGCTCAACTATCATTCTTTCAATTCGTAGAAATGTATCACCCTGTGCAGCAAAGGACCTTACAATTTGGGCATAATTCGGTAAGCTTTTCTTACTTGCTTAAAACCAAATCATTATACTAACGCCAGGCAATATCGGATTTTTAAGTAGTGTCTGTTAATTTTGTAGGCCAGAGCCTCGAATGGAAGCATAAATGGCACCCTGTAAACACCGTTGTCCATCATATGTGATGTACCATACCTATCAATGCTATTATAAAACAGATGGATCGACTCTGGGGCGATTCATGTGCCGCCACAATCGATGGAGTAATGTACTTCTACGTTATTTCCTACCAAAAGGCTTCTTGAAACTCAGATTTGTCGGTTATTTTCATTTAGCACGGCACAAGCATTACACCTCGCAGTCGGTAGCTTCAGTTGGCTTGAATTAAAAAGGCTTATAACTCTGTTCACTTTAACTGGCTATCAGAGGAATACACTGAAGGCATCTATTGAGGAATGAAATCCACAAGAACTTGTCTCGAGATTCCTTTCTCAATAAAATGTGGAAACCTAATCATTCATGGAAGTTATGATAATTTTTAATTTTCGTAAGAAATGCAAAGCTTTATCCCTTTCCAGTCAGCGACGCTTCGGTCTACAAATTAATTAATAACGTTTAATGCTTATGTTAGCATGTGTAGGTGCCACAGTCTATTCAGTTTATCTCTGAGAACTAGTAGTCGCTTATAGGAGATTCTCCTCCACTTAAGCTTAAAAGGCTTGCAAGTGATTATCTGAAAGGTGGTTATGAGACAAGTTCTCGCGTGAATGGTATTCAAGTGAATATGAATTTTCAGAAATTGACTTCCTAAACTCAGACGCACAACGTTCACATAAACAAGTTGGCTGCGGTGGCTGAGGAGGCAATTCTACAAAGTCTGTTTCTTATCTTCAATTCTTTGTATCAAATAATGGACACACTCACTAAACAATCTCAAACCAGTGAACAGCCAGAGAAACCATAAGAGTGATTGCGTCTACTGAAAGCTAAGCATACATTGCATGGCCTGTCACAGGGGAATTGACCATGACCTCGAAGCCATATGAATGAAGTGAATTCCCTTCTCTGTGCAGTTTTTAACAGCCAATTCAAGTCAGGTGGACTGAAAGAGTTTTCTTGAAGGACTCCTGCTTTCAATGACGACCGGCCCACGACAGCATTCAGGTTGGCATTGACTCAGCGACTCAGTGCAGACCGAGAGAGGAGAATCAGCTCTTTGCCTTTTGAATCTGAATAAACATGTTCAGGTTTAAAATTGCTTTTGATCCTTTGGCGATTGACTTTCATTGACATTCCTCTTTAGGAACCAAGCAGACTCCACTCACTTCTAGGCGACCACTTTATGGTGACAAGCTTTCTTCTCCAAGGACGAGTGCATAATTCAGGAACTGTTTTTGAATGTTAACGTTTTTTAATTCAATTCTCATAGACTAATTGTAGAACGAAATTAACGTTTTTTCCCTAGATCCCCATTTGCCTGTCTAATTGTGTTAAATTAAATCTGTAACAGTACTCTACAGCTGAAGTCACGATATTGACCTTTGATTCGACGACGCTTATATCCGTCCAACAGAAGTGAAACAAAGCTCACATCACCACAACTCGTTGTCGTATGCAAGTCAGCAGACTTTATCCCGAATACATGACCAATCCGCAAAAACAACCCTCCCAGCGGTCCCGGCATGACCAAACCCACAAATACTTACGGCAACCCTCAAAGATTTGGTTAAACTGATGAAATGTGATCGTATCTCAACATACCTGAAATGAGAACAAAAGGATAAAAGCATTAATTCGGGACATTTTTTTGGTATGTATTATTTTTTCCACAAATGCCAGAGAAAAAATGAAACCACCCCCCATCATCCCACCACACCCCCACCAGGGCACAGATGACAGTGCTCGATCTCTGAGATGAATCTCTCATCATCTTCAACTGCGACGCGAGGCACACGGCTGTTGAGACGGAGAGCAGTAAAGTAAAAATTATATTTTGTCAATTCTCATAAAGAAAGAGACTAGAGGAGAACAAAAGAAAAAAAAAAGACTTGATTTCCCAACGGTAACAGTTTGAAAACGTGTACCCATTCACTCGCAACGATAGGATCACAGTATTTTCCATTCTTCCTTGAAATTAATTTTTTTTCTCTCTCTCTCTCGCTTTCTCTTTCTTCGCCCAGCCTCCTTGGGGTCGCTTTGGTGTCTTCACAAGGACAACGTGGCAGCACAAAGAGGCACCTTCCAGCGTACCGAACCGAAAGGAAACATGGCAAGATACGCAAAAGGAAAACTGGAAAATAGGTACTTCGTGACTGAAAGAGGATACGTTTTTATTTTTTCCCCAACAGAAGTCGACGACGCACGCATACAATGAGAGTGAAAATCATTACACACAGTTATATTAGTTCTCTCAGACGTCCTTTCATGCTGAGTGCTTCTGTTGTTCAGCACGCCGCGCCGCGCCTCTCATGCTAACAGGTTCACTTTTAAGGATATTATCCGAGCAATTTTGAATTGATAACTTTTTCCTTTTTCGCTCGGGTCGCTCGCCACCCACCGGCTCTCGTGCTCGTTCTTTCGTCGGGTTGATGCGGTTTTATTTTGTCTGTAGGACACATCTCTCGAGTGGAGGGACAGATGTGAGCAAACACGATAACAACGAGTCAACAGGACTCGACACGACTTCGCTCACGCTCCTTTGGGCCCGATCTCGTGCTCGCCCGTACTCGGCTCCCAAGTGGTGAGTGAAGAATGGTATTTGTTGCCATCATTTTCAGTGTCACTTGAACAGAATAGGTGGTTGAGAGGAGGTCGGGGTGGGAGGGGATATCGGTGGCACAAAACGAATGACGCTTTGAGGGATACCCACAATTGGCTAATTAAAAATGTGTACAGAATGGCTTTGGTACAGACCGCCTTCCTAGTTGCTCCCTTTTCCCCGGATGCGCCCTCGTCGGGGCGCGCTGATTTGAAGGCAAAAAGAAATGTTCATCCGTGACAATATCGCATAGAGAAGCTCTCGAGAGGATTTGTCCTGTGGTCCAAGGATGAATGGTTCTAGTTGTCATATCATGTAATTTATTGGACGGTACCACGTTCTGTAGTAGATTTCTTTTTATCTGAGATACAATTCACTCGGAAGCACAATTGTGGGATCACGTCGCCAGTGTGATGCTGCTTGTGGTGGTGGGTCCGGGAGGCAGGCGTTCCAACCCACATTGCACGTGCAACAAATAAAAATTCAATTCAACTAGTTACTGGGACAGCTCGACACAATGGGTTGCACAATGGAAGGTCTATGCTTAGCTTTTTACTGGGCCACTGTTAATCCAAGGAGACTCATAAATTCTTATTTGATTTGAGCACAGGCCCCCTCCGGGGAGGAGCAGAGCGCACACAGAGTGGAAAATTGGAGCTCTCGACGAAAGGAACAACGTAACATTGTGAAACATGTGACCCCCCATTAAAGCAAATTTTAAGTCTTTAATCACGCTAGACTGGTTCGTGAGTTTCGAGAATTTAGATGGGTCACACCAATTCAGCCGAATGGTGACACGACTCACTTGAGAATTTGACATTTTTGGAAAACGTTCTATCGCACCTTGCTTGTAGACATAATCCCAGACCGATTTATATGTTCCGCCCATTTTGGTGTAAGTGCCACTTGACAGTTTGTATTTGACAATTGAAAGGAAAAGTCTATACAAATTTGACACAGGGTTGCAAGCACCCCAACAACTTGTCAAAAGTTTTATGTCATTTATTTAAACAATTGTCCAACTTAAGCACACGGCCAAAACTACACTGGTCGACAAAATGTTATCAAAAGCGTCGGGAAAAGTGTGTTAACAAAAAAATGCAAGCGGAATTTATGAGAATAATAATCATATGGGTGGCGCGACAGTCCGAGGTGAACCTGGGCCTAGCTTCTCAGCAACCACTCGTGTTGTGCGTGCTATTGTTCTTTCACGCATGGAAGGGACCTACAGTTTAATGCTGACACCGAACGGCGAATTTGAGAAGCTTTTTCTAGACAGGAATACTCTTTGAGCATTGTCAGTGACTCTAAAGAGGTGGAGCCGTGAATTATGATAGGTGGTAAATTCTGGTATTGAACGAGGCACGCTCTGCGTAGGAGTCGACGCACTTACCAACTACGCCACGGCGACCCACGACATTTATGAACTCATCGAAAAAATTTTACGAATACTTGGTTATCCTTGAATCCTTGATTGGAAGTAATACCAAGCTTCCTTGCTCTTTCTTTGCTTGAGTGTCATAACAAAAAACTCTCTCTCAAAAATCGTCTCTCTGACTCTTCGCGTAATGGCCCCCTGCAGCGTACCCATCCCTACTCACGATGGGAAATCCATCGCCAAATAAAAAGCCAATCCAGCGCCCATAAAGATTTTGGACACACCATTAATCAACTCAATTGTGGTAAAGTTTGGTCGTCTACCTTTGAGGGATGTACAGACAGATGCAACCTTGAATTTTAATGTGCACCTGTGAGTACTAACATCCCGGGACCTGAAAGAGCCAAAGTGGAGAGCCGTTGATTCGACATCTCATCAGGAGATACCCTATCATTGCACTTAGTGACAGCTGGATGTCGACCGTGCTCAAGACGGCGGTCTAACCTTGTCACACTGGAGCCTCACAGGAATGCAGTCGACCAAAAGGATAAAATTGTCGCACGAAAACCCTCAAGTCTCAAAATCTCCTCTATCTTTTATTATATTATTTTCATTCATTTCAGTCATCTTATTGCAGATGACGTAGTTATCTTCACATCCTTCCAAACAGAACTCGAGTGCGCACTCCATAGATCTGCGGCCGTATGTGCTGATGTTAGGATGAAAGTTATCGTGGACAAGTTTGAGGTTATGGTTATTTCCATAACGCCTGTTCAATGCGCTCTACATGTAAGTGGAATCCCATGGAAGCAGGTGGAGAAATGTAAGTATCTTGAGGTTTTTTTTTCACGATTGATGGGAGGAGTAATGCTGAACTTTCCTCTAGGATTGGCCAAGTTGGGTAAGTTCTGAAACAGCTTGGAAGATCAGGAAGGTCGAGTTAGGTGTCAAAGCGAAGAAATTGGTTTTCAAATCATTATTTATTCCGACTCATACCCACATGGTCAAGGCATTTGGGTAATGACCGAAAGCTGATGAAAGATTTCTTCGTGCTGTTGCAGGAATTATTCTTCGGGAAAGGGAGAGAAACACGGCAGTAATTGAGTCAATGTTAAGCAGATACTTCCTCGAACGGAAAGGGCTATTTTTCGGTGACGGTCAAGTGACATGAATGTCCCCACTATCACGACTTCCGAGACGTGCCTTGAATGTGATTGCATCAGGTAGACGACCGCTTGGCAGACCCAGCAGGAGGTGGATAGGCCAATTCCATAAATTTGCTTAGGCGTAATACCTGATGAGTTAAGGTTGATGGCGGAGGTGCTTAGAGATCTCTCGAGAGTCCTTTACGCTTCGTCGCATTAAGTGGATCATGCGGGTTAGAAGATGATGATTCTACATAGAGTCGTATTTCCTTGAGGTTGCAAGACTCATAGATACAGCAGAGACTGGCACCCGTTGCTAGGAAAAGTTAAGAGACTCTCATGTGTTTGAACTAGGTTAATTAATCTCAAGTCAATGACACAAATACACGATTTATAGATGATTCCGTCCAACTACAACCATGATTCGTAAGAATATAATTTGTCACGAGTTTTTTTTTTGAAATGGCACCAGAAGTCTGCGTAATTGTTTTAAAAATGTGCTCAAAAAGAGCTCGACGACGAAAGACGACTACTAGAAGCGACTACCTTACGACGGTGGTTTGCCCCCATCGCTGCCAGACGAAGCGACTACCTTCTGACGGTGTTTTGCGTCTATCGCTGCCAGACGGCGTCAAAGTCATTGGATTGGCTGACGATATAGCCATTATCACCGTAACATCCATGATGTGGAGACCGAAAGAAACGAAGCTTCCGTTCAAATTATAAACTGGCTAGAAAACGCTGGCCTGGAACTTGCTGCTCATAAAACTGAGGCTACTGCACATAACCTGCAGCAAGAAAATACGCAAGCTTCGGGGTTGGAAAGCAAACAATCAAATTCAAGGAATCTCTAAAATAACATGCTGTAGTGCTTGACAACAGGCTTAGCTTTAAGACTCATGTCAAGTATGCCAGCAAGAATGCGTCGCTGATGAAAGAATCTCTCTCCCGGATGCTGGCAAAACGCCGGTGGACCTAGATATGCCCGTGGGATTCTGCTATCCAGAGTGGTTACCTCCGTCCTCCTCTACGTTGTCTTCATTTGAGTGAGGGAGCACTTGTAGAAAAACAACAAAAATCGCGTCAGTGCGTAGGCTTTACGCGATCAGAGCAATTTGCGGCTTAAAGCGTATATCAGACAAAGCAGCTTACATCCTAGCCCTTATAATCCCGAAAAAGAAAATGCGACTATCTGGCTCTTGCCACTTTCTATACAATGTCCAAGATCGCATATTCGGTTTTTTGTTACAAAAGTGTATTTTGTTTAAAAGTTTTCATTGACCTTAGTTTTCATAGTTTGAGATGGCAAATTCGGCAAGGTAATTATTAGTCGGCCGAAATGACTCTACGATAAAATGTTTAGACAAGCGTTTGGATATCCGTCGCTGATCCCACCTGTGGCAACTAAATAAACCGAATAAAGCGTTAAATAAGATTAAATAAGACAATGACGTGTTTAAGCCAAATTTAACGAGCATCAATAACTTGAAACACATTCATACAAGAGCTCTTGATCTTACACGGGTAATACCCGTTTCAACAATTACCCGAGTTAGCGGGTACCCGGATTTGACGGGCACCGGATTCCCGTCATCATCGGGTACCCGTTAGGTTGCTCATTTAGACGAAATTAATCATCTAATTACAATGAATTCAAATGCATTTCCCCCTCAATGCGTGCTCCGTGTATGAAGAGCTCTGATCGAAACCCATAACGTATTCGACGATTAGTTCTAAGCGCATTCCAGTCGCACGGGAGAATTTCAAAACTGCTGCTTAGGAATTTCCGTTGAAAAACAGTGCCAGCATCGACTTGGAATCTCCTCCGGAAATTGAACATGGCGCGATGATATTCCCGTCGTTTGGTACTTGTACCATCAGCATTTCAGACTTCTTTTTCTTGTTCAATTCCCATTTCAAGACTGAAATTCTCAGTAATATGACTTTAATTTCCTCCTCACACCCTGCCACGAAAATCCTCCGAAACTTCCAGGAAACCCACTTCCGTGCACATGTCGAGTCACGAGTGTTATTTCCCCAACCCAAACACACCGAGTAGAGGAAAGCTACAAAAAAAAAAAAAACCTCTTCAACGGAATTCTCATGCAAGGACAAGAGTGTTTGGCTGAGGGATTTTCATTAAGAACGCTCATGGCAGAGTATCCATGCGCTGCCACGTAGACACAAGGATATTTATTGCAACGTAACACTCCTCAACGACTCCCCGACGAACAATCGCCCCCAAAATAGCGCCAATTAGGTAGCAGTTTGCTCACGTCCTCGAGTTTGTCAAGCCAGCAAATAATTAGTGAATAAAAGAGTCAAAATTATTTAAATTTATTCGCATAACTCTTCCAGTTAGCCAGCCACTCAGCCAGCCAGCTAGTGAGTTATCGTTGTACACACTCACTGGTGTCCTTGCATTTGTCAGGAGGCTTCATCGAAGGCGGGAACAAAGATCCCAGGCGGATGTCGTCGAATGTACTGCAGAGTGTAGTGTAAAAGTTTAAGCTAGCAACCCTTCTCCCCTAAAATCGAGAAAAACTTTCAGCCATTCACTGTGTCAGCCAACACAATCCTGTTAAGTGCAGAAGGACCTTGCCAACGCACACCAGCAGCGGCGGCGGATCCTCTTCACAAATTTTAATGTGATTACCTATGGCGATGAATTATTACGTTCTCAATGCAAATGTAAACGAAGTCACCACCAAGTACACCAGGCCCTACCCGCTCGTCCTCCGACAAATCCTGCGAGTAGAGCCATCTGCTTTTTTGTATCCAGCACTTACTGCTATCCACACACACCCCCGTGCATTTGTCGCATTTCGACAATAACTTTTTGCAATCCGAATTTCCATTTGATTGAGCAAACAAAACGAATGGAGGATCTGCACGCTGCAAGGACGTGAAGAAGAGCAAAATGCTGAGAGAAATGGGCGAGCAACGTTGTCCTTATCAGGCGCGCATCGTTTTTACATCGCGCGTTGGTGATGAAACTTTTATGGAAACTCGCATTTTTTTCAATTAGAACTCCGTCGCCTTGATTGAGGACCTTCACACTGGAAGAAAAAGGACACTGAGAGCGGCAGCAAATCACGTGGAGGATTTGCGAAAACTTTTGTCACAAGTCAACAGAAGCTGATAAGGAAACTCTTGTCGGGAATTTATCTAAGATCAGCATAAGCAAACTTTTCCCAACGGTCACAGAAGGTCCTGATGACTGTATGCATACAGATGTAGGGAGATGTGTAAATGCCATGCCGACGACAATGATGATGATGAGTGATGGTGGGAAGGGCAGACACACGGAGACACAGACTCTCAATAAATCGAACTCGGCGAGGAGGGATATCCTCTTTTGACAGGACGAGAATTACAGCTGCACTGATCGTCACTATGGCTGTGGGGTGTGTGTGTGTGTGTGCATTCAAAATTTATTATTCCAATAAAATTGAATGAAGGCAATGGATGTATGTACAAACGGACAATTTGATTCAATGAAATGGATTTAAGCGCCACGCCGAGGATCTGGCATATCCTGTGACTCGGAAGATGAAGACGGAGGGAGAGAGTGAGAGAGCGCCGCATCGCAGTCGTGCATGAATCCTCTGGAGTCGATGAAGTGTGAACGTGCACATATGTATGCAGGCGCAAGTGAATGCATATGCGTTATCGGAAGTAAGACGTTAGTCCTTTCCAGTGATGGATGGGCCAGATAGTCGTGTGACTTTTTGTTCACTTCGCCTTCGCCGTCGCTGGGTGGCGGTGTATGTAATTTTGGGTGAGAAAGGACATTCTGGCGATGAGTAATGGAGTGTGTCGGTAGATGAATGACAAGACTTTATAATGGATGGGTGGGGGATGGAGTATCCACTCGGTAGTGATGGATGAAAGGAATGGGGACGAGAGCAGGGGAGGACGTGTAAACGAATCTATTTAGGGACGTTCATATGTGCATAGCAGCTTCTACTGCTTTGTGGGGTTGCACTTAGCCATCTGAGAGAGTTCTTTTTGTGCAACGACGATCAACTATTTTGGGCTGCATCTACAGATTGTACTGGAGACGAGAGAACATCCCTCGGGTTCTTGACAGGACGACAAAATGGAAGACACCTTCAAGTCACAAGAAATGGTAGAAAACGAATCAAGTTAAGTGCAATTAGACTGCAGTCCTCTCGGTTGTTCTCAGTTCTGTCTTTCGGCAGACTTATCTTTTGCATGCAATCCTCTCTCTGCTCACCCCTCCTCTCTGCCCTCAAGAGCACTGCAAACAAAGTAATTCGCAGCAGCGATTCATATCCAAGATTTCATAACATCCTGATATCCAAAACAACCAAATCTAATCCCGTGCAGTGTTCCAGTTTCATCAGAAATTCTTTGGAATCTTCTGCTTGAACAACTCTTGCACATTCCCACGAAACTCGGTCGCTCTCACTGAACTCCTTGTGTGAACTCATCTGCAAATAAGCTCCACCATCACCACCCGTCGCAACGTTCTCCATCCAAATTGAAACCACAAACAAAACTCCCATATGGTTCCACCAAAGAGGGATCCTTTCGAGTTTCCTCAATCTCCTTCCGCTGTCTGTCAGTCAGACTGACGACTTCATACTCCAACGAATGTGTATCACAAACTACCACCAATCCATCTTAATCCTTTGCCAAATACTTCCTCCTCGAAAATAACCCCACACGGCAATTCCAAAAAAAACACAAGAAAACTCCCGAATACCCATCCCTTACATATCGGCAAACTATTGTCCTCCACTCTTCGACTGATATAAATTCCTTTTAATCCTGAGAAAATTACTGCACTTTATACAACTGACTTCCACAGTCCTCCGTCGCAAACACACACACACACGATCACCAGGCAAAAACTACGAGAAATGACAATCATTCTCCGTTTTTTCGAAAAAAAAGAGAACTTTCCAAACAGGAACTAACTACGAATCCATTCATTCATTCAACTTGCATCCTGAACGTCATTTGTTTGGGATTTCTCTCGCTGTTCTCCTTCATTGTTTCGCTGATGGCGTTGTGGTCCTTGTCGGTATGCTGTGGCATATCGAAGCGAAAATAAACCAAAACAAACCATATCCTGAAAATGACTTCTCAAAACAAATGTCATTAGTTAACCGCGCGGTTAGTCGGACGGTGCATGTGTGTGTGTTTGTGTGCGATTGTGTTCGCAAAAACAGGATATTCAAACATTTTGCATTTTTTCCCCTGACGCCAAAGGATATTCATGGTTTAGTGGAACGGCAAAATGCATTTCTGCTTTCATCTCAGTTTATGATAGCAACAAGCTCGAGCACCACACAAACCAGATCCAGCAGCAGGACAGACCAGGACTATGAAATGCATAATTTTGTGTGGTTTTTTTTTTTCAAAAATGCCAAGCAGGTGGGGTCTACCGACGACCGATGTAGAACACCAAGCGAATGCATTTCTCCTGGGGGAGGTTCGGGGGGTTTTGATTCATAGTTTACCTGCAGAAGCAGAAAGATAGACGCTCGGCAAGGTTGAGGAATGTTCTCCCAATTGCTGCCCCTTCGGAGCTTGTCCATTACGGGGCTAAATGCAGTCTGCAACAGGGACCGCAGCTAAATTTAACAGCTCTCCACATAGGCGTGGGAGTGGATGCTGTCTTCTGTGGAGGGGTTGGGTGTTACTGCCTTAAGTGCACTATTTCCGGTTATGAACACGGCAACCATTAAGTTTATTTATTTATGAAGACCTTGTTTTTTTTCGGTTGCAATATACGAATATGCTGTTGAGTCCTCGGCGCCATTAGACGCGGGTTGATTTCAGAGGGAAATGGATGCGTGGAGGTGTGAGGATGGGGTGATGGTTAATTGAATCTAAGTGAATTTATTTACTCTTATTTTAGTAATGCTGTGGAGCACGTCCTGACATATTCGGAAATTTGATTAGACAGTTTGCGGTATGCGCAGCCATGTGTACTGCAGTTTACCCGATCCTTGAGGAAAATAATGTCTTGCGCCGACTTCAAAGGACTACACCCCTTGATGTCGTGCGATAGTCTACACCCGCGCATGGTTGCGGTGTTAGCAGGAACTTTTATTGGAGAGTAACTGATCAGTACCTAATGAAATACAAGCTAATGGTTAAGTGTTTCACTTAGTTGTATTCTTAAAAAATTCTGGGAGATGGTTGGAGTGAGCAAAAATCTCACACTTTTATGTGCGAACGGTCGCCATAGTCTTGTCGAAGAGATCCACCTACCCTCGGAAAAAGAAGTGTATTCCTGCCACTCGGCAGATATGTTCACATATGCAGGTGACGAACCTTTGTATGTTTTTTTTGAATGAGTGTCATAGCTTTGGGTAACATTTCATCTATAAATGCATGGAAATACGATTCACAGATGTAAGTGAACATAGTGCCTTGAAATCCAATAGAATTCGAGTCTCGGAAACAAAGTTCATAAAAAGGCATTACCCGGACTCTGTTTCAGGTCACTGAAACCTGCTTTAAGGCAAAGTTTGCATGATGAAAGAGAGGATGTGTATCTTGTAATTGGAGGCAATTGAAGTTTTTTCTTCCGAGAAGAAAATGCTACTTGTGAGTTCCTACTCAATTCTCCAGCGCAAACATATATGCTATGTAAATTGTTACCCCTACAGGACACGGTGATTGAAATGAATCCTTAACATCCCACACAAGTTTTCCAGGCCGACCAGTAGGGACGCAGTAAAGTGGGAGGGTTATGACCCCCATAATTCGGATCATGCCCTCGTCGAAAAAAAAAACAAAAAGAATAAGAAGATCCCACACAAGTTTTTCGCGATTTATGGCAACGCCATGCAGTATGTCCCTTATTGCGGATCGGTTTGATTGAAATGAAAGAGGAGAGATCTGCTTGACACCATTGCACACAGAGTGCCTTTGCCAAGCATAGGTCCTTCCACCGAGTTCGGCGCAGGTGACACCTGAATGCAATCTTAGCTCTCACCCGCTTGTATAAATTATCATCTGAATACGAATTAAATATAAGCGTGTTCTTTTCCGTATTTCCAGGTAAGCATTGCTTCGGTTTTTATTGGTTCACATTGGCGATTATTTTCGTAAGTATAAGAACATCCACATCTTAAAAGTGTTTACAACAGTGACTGCTGATTGAGTGTTTCTTGGCACAAAATTAGCAGAATGTCTGACGTAGATTTAATTGATAACATTCCGGAGCTTCCGGAGAATCTTCCACGTTTATCCTTCAATTCAATGCAATCATCACAACCGCTGAAGTTGCCAGTGTTTCTTGACTAAGCCTCTTAACGCCGAACACCACCGCCAACTATCTTTTGAATGGCAAAGCCCTTTTCTTAGCCAATTCATAAGCCAACAAAATATATTTATTTGTTCTTTAATTGCCTTGAAATTCTAAATACGGGGCAGGTTGTAACAGCATGCCTGTTTTTTCAAAATTGTACCCTGATAAATGTTGAACACACTTCGCTCATATTCTTGGTTCAGTTGTAGTTGAAACAAGAGTTTTCAAAATGTTTGGCTGAATAATCTCGAAAACTGTAGAAGCAGAAGGTGAATGTAGACTATATGAGCTGCACTAGGTATGTAGCAAGTGGCTTGGATGCACTTAGGCCAAAGTACGCCCGTTGTACTGCCACGTGGGTTTACCTAACAGAAGAGGGGTGGGGCTGGCGTGTTTATTACGACAGCCAGCCAGATCTGTCAATGAAGTCTAATGACGATTTGATTGATGTCTCTCTCAGACCGCTTAGATTATCGAAGAAGTAGGAGCCTAGAGTATGTTTCCTAGCTGATGCAAGTGCAGGACAGTTGCAGAGAAGGTGTTGTACACTTTCCTCTTCTTCCTTGAATAGGCAAATTCTGCAAAAATCGTAAGAAAATAGTCTTAGTCCTTTCGCGTGCAGTCCCAAAAAGCAGCATCTGGTGAATATACCCACTGCCGTGATAACTTTGGGCCTTTTTTTGGGGTCAAGACTGTGCCAGATTTGTTTGGTAATTTGGCACGTATTGCCTGTGTTTCTACTGGCATTGACTTTCAGTTTGCTTTGGTTAGTGAGTTGCAACTTAAAGGAAGCTAGAAGAGTACCTAAGTTGTAGAAGGTTCCGCCATCTGGCAGTGTTGTGACGATTTTTACGAGTTTGTCAGCTTCGCAGTTTCAGTCTAGTTAGCGAGAAGAGTACCGAAGTTACAGAAGGACCCTCGCCTGGCAGTGTTGTGACGATTTTTGCGAGTTTGTCAGCTTCGCAGTTTCAGTCTAGTTAGCGAGAAGAGTACCGAAGTTACAGAAGGACCCTCGTTTGGCAGTGTTGTGGCGATTTTTGCGAGTTTGTCAGCTTCGCAGTTTCAGTCTAGTTAGCGAGAAGAGTACCTAAGTTACAGAAGGACCCTCGCCTGGCAGTGTTGTGACGATTTTTGCGAGTTTGTCAGCTTCGCAGTTTCAGTCTAGTTAGCGAGAAGAGTACCGAAGTTACAGAAGGACCCTCGTTTGGCAGTGTTGTGGCGATTTTTGCGAGTTTGTCAGCTTCGCAGTTTCCCATCTCTATGACACGGGACCCAACACAGGCGAATTACAAACTATTCGGATATTTCGTCAAGAGATGTGCGATACCTTATGTGCTGCACTAAGATGTGTATGTTCACCGGAAGATGATGCCGCGCCGGCCACATAAAATGCATAGACACCAGTGCTCCAGTCAAGAGAGTATTCTAATGCGAGCCTCCTGGTTAGAGAAGAAGAGGAAGACTAAATTTTGGTATAAAGAGAAAGTCATCTTAGACGCGAGACAGCTTGGCCTTGATATCTGGAAGCAGCTTGCAATGGAAGGTAGGTCTTGCACAGTACTATACCCTTCAAGCAGGCCTGATGGGGAAGATTACACACGTAAGCTTCAATCAAATCGATCAGATGTGCTAATTCATTATGACAAGTATATGACGAGAGCCATAAAAATAGAGCAGCCATGGTTGTTGTCAGTATTGATGCGGCACAACCTGAACGTAGAACTGACTGCAAATCTGGATTTACTTTGAGACTAGACTTTCGAGAGATTACACTTCCCTCATCACCCTGTCCACTGAGAAGATATGCAGCGGGCAATTTAGTTCTTCATTTCTACATAAGTCATTATGTAGGTCATTGTAGCTGATGTTAGGAGCGTAATGAAGGCAAAACGAGGTATATACGACTAAGCTACAACGTCAACATAGGCTACTGGGTATTCGAGGTAGTTAAGGACTTCTTCTACCTCGGCTACCAAGTGTACAGTGAGATTTCTTCTAGTACCGATATTAAACGCAGAATAACTCTTGCGAATCGTTGTTTCCATGGGGATCAAACGGCACTTGGGTAGTAAAGAATAGTAGTAACATTCTACATACAGTGCACGTCCAATATTACGAATTATATAATGCCCAGCCTTTCGTTAAATCGATCGTTCTTTTTTACATCTAATAATACAAGAATATGAGGTAATGACAGATTTAGAATGAAATAAAAAAATTATAAAAAATGAACAAAGTTGCTTACTTAGTCTAAAAAAAATCTTAAAATTTCGAAAAAAATTCTTTGGTTTGTGTTTGCTTTCCCGCAATTCTCTTAAATAAAAGCGTCTCCATATAGTTAGCATAGTACTGTACTGACTCGATGCATTTGTTGAAGCAATTTATTGCTCGCAAATATGTAACTTTTGTGCTCTCAGAAACGTTACTTTGGTCCTCGCTTCGCTAACAAAAATCATCATCGAAGTCAACATTGTTAAATTAATACACCGAGTCATCCGGTGCATTAGCCAGAAAAAGCTAAGCATTTTTTGGATATAAGAATTCGCAAATTTATGTTTCTAGAAATTTCAATTCCTTTATGGCTTTAGGTACCTACAACCCACAACCTGTGACACGAAATTATGAAAAAACAAGTTTTTAAAAAAATTCTCATTCGTTAAATGGAGTATTCGTTAAGCTGGCTGTCCACTGTATATGAACTTGAACATCGCTGTCCTGCTCTATGACTCGGAGTTTTGGACAATCGCAGGAGCAGATGATGAGGCCCTTAGTCTGTTCGAGAGAAAACTTATGTGTTGAATATTTTCTCTTGTTTGCGTTGATCTTTTTTGGAGAAGAAAATTCTTTACATAGGTCATGTAGAGCTCATGGGCAACACTGCTGCAGCTTGAAGATTGTTCGATTCCGAACGTGTAGGACAGCACAAACCGATGGCATTCACACGAGGAGAAGCAATTCAATCAAATTGGAGACAGCTGGCTATCGTGCCAGCTGAAGCGATTTGTTAACTGAGGCCTGAGACTGTGGTGCGTGTAGAGCAAGAAGCCGTTTAATGCACACAGTATTTGAAATTATGTAAACAACTTCAATAATTCCAAGAAGAAGGAACACGTGGCGGTGTTAGGAAAAGCTTTTCCCTAGAACACAGCAAGTATTTTTTTGCAACTACAAAGGTGCTATGTATATTAATTCGTTGAGTAACTCAAGTCGAAATTCTTTCTTCTTTCATTTGTAATCCCCAGTTGGGGTTCGATTAATTCTAGACAGTTTTATTGAAAGGAAGGAAAACAAAGGAAGTCAATCAAATTTTCTTTGACAAACTTTTCATCGATAGTCCTTCGAAAAATTTCAATGAGAACCTACTCTGCTTGTGCCCATGACATGCCAATGTGAACTGTTTCTTCAAAAATGTGTGCCTTAAACCGGCTCCTTTAATCCAGCCAATCCATGACAACAGATCATAAGAACAAAAGAACAACCACAACCCATGTCAGATGTTATGTTCATTAGATGATTTATGATACTATTCACTTCCAGCTGTGCTTTAAGACAATCTCAACCACAAGCAAAAGCAAACTCCTCTCTCTCTCTTAATTTGTCCTGCTCAGATGCAACGCACTGTGATTTTAGGCCAAACGAAGTGAACATGTCAGGCAAGCAAGCAAGAGAGCCAGCTTACCGTAAACGAGAAATGTCATCTACCAGATGTGAACAAATACCATCGCTCCACAGGACTTAACTCCCAAAGACCAAACCACTTTAGTCCATACAACAAACATAGTCTCTCTCTCACTCACCTGAGCCATGGATCCCCAGCAACAACAATATGCCATCGTCATTCAACTTTCAATAAATTACTCGCATAAGCCTTGCTCTTCCAAAAAACAGGACTCTACCGAGTGTGTACAGAAGTGAAATAAAGAAAATATTTCACATCCTTGCTAGGAGATAGTAGTGCTGGCTGAAATTCTCCTTGTAAAATATTCGAAGGACATAAATACCCCACCCACAGCCAGCCAGTCTTAAGCACACCCCACCATGCCTGGGCTTGTTATTTTTAGGCAAACTGCAGCGATACCGCCTAAAAAAATAGTGCTCAGCTCCATGAGCTTACCCTGCGCCCGTTCCAGGAGGCACTTCTCCGTTTCCTATCCTTGCCCGAGCAGCTATTTGACAATCAAGAGGCAATTTATTATCCCATTGGTATGCATATAATAATCTCTCATAAAATCCTGCACACACACGCTCGAGTAGGATATACTGCGAACAGTAACGAATTGCCTCATTTCATCCTCGAAATGATGGCACACATTCATCGCGAATGAGAGGAGTCACCTCCATCATGCTCCACCAATCCAAGAGCCACAACACAAATCCCCAGGACAACATCAAAAATAAATTCGGTAGGCGATATTGTGATATTTAAATAGGAAACACGCAACGCACAGTATCATCTGATGAACACACACCCAAACCCATACACAGAGGATCATCTCCCGTCGCACTCCACCATTAAGTCAGCCCGAAGGAAAACAGGCAGCGAATGGCGGAGAGAAAAAACGAATGTAGACAATATTAGCTACACAAACATCAAATGGGATTGCGCATCCTGTTGTGTCCTTCCCCCCCACCATGGCACCAGCAGCCAGCAGCGGCAGCAGCACGACGAAACAATGTGTAATGAGAGCAAGGGGTGAGGAACTCCCGGTAACTTGTGTTACTCCACTGAAGAAGGAGCAAGAAAAAAAAATGATGTTGAAAACAAAAAGGATGCGATAAGCGATAACCCCGAAATTTGTCGACTGCCAGGAGAAGGAAATGTCTTAAATAGAAATGCGAAACATTTTGACACGCTCAACAGCAGCCAGATGTGGCACTTGGTGTGGCGAAATGCCGTAAATCCCATTTTCGCCCTCGCCCCTCGTCACTCCACCAGACCGAGTTCACATGCAGACAGCCAGGAACAATCCTAGCGTTTAAATATGCTTTATGAATTTTGATCCTTCAGAGAAGAGGGCAAACTGCTCGAATTTTTTTGGGTTTCCTTGGTTCGTCCTTGCAGCGCAAACACATAATATCCTTGTTGATCTCGGCATACACACGCAGGCATTCATTTGTCGGGGCACCTGACTGCTGCCTGGAAGCGACACCCCACCACCGCACCGCACCGCAGTGCGTTTAAATCATCGGAGCACAAGAACACGATGACTCCTTTATTGAGTCAACCCAAGGAGGCGAGAATCATTGTATGCGTGCTGTTGAGTTTTTTTGTCTGTTCTTCTTCTTCAAGGTTACCCCGACAGGCGGATGGTGTTGAGAAATTTTCATCACGTAAAGGATTTCCACAAGGGAACATGCAACATTAAGTTCCCCACGCACAGCTGTTGGCGCTGGCCGGCTCGCTATTGTGCGCTTTGATGTGTGCTCCGAGTTTGGGGGGCGAGGGATACAATGCGCAATGTGACACACTGTTGTTGTCGCGGTCGGTTGAACACAGAGGATTGGGTGTGATTGACGCCTGGAGGAGCCTTTGGCGCATTGGTTTCTGATTTGCGTATCAATTACTTGTGCGCCAGCAGCAAGGGGTGGCAGATGCGATTGCGACGAATTGATTTCACAATTTTCTCGCTAAATCAGGTACAAGATGGCGGTGGGGTGGGGATGAAGTGGCTTAATTCGTGACAGATATTCGACACGAGCATTCACTGGTGACATGGCAGGAGGTGTGTGAAGAGATCCTAGGAAATTGCGGAAGAAACATACGGGGAACGGCCTCGTGGGAGTGTTCCTTTGAAGATTCCCCGAGTCGGCAGAGATGGGGTGGGGGTGTGTGGTTGTCTTGTTATTGGCTTCTGCCGGAAGTTGCTTTGAGGTGTTGCTCTGCATCCTCACGGGGATTGTTTGGATTAGGTACAGCGCTTGCAAACGGAGAGGGTGGCAGTCGTCGTGGATTCGAAGAAGGCGTCGGAACTTTTGTGTGTTTGGGGGGCAATGGGATAGAGACTGTATTTACATCACTTCAAACTCTGACGGAGCGGCAATGTATCATTGGAACAATGTATTTCTTGTCTCTTATGAAATAAATTAAAAAATATCTCAACATCAACTCTCGCAAACTCATTGTTTCCTTGGCTCAGAACGACGTCAACGACAACGCCATTCATCGACATCTCCAATTCAACGTTTCATTTGTATCATTTGTCACAAAGAGCACTCTCGCATCTGACCTGATGATGATTGCGTTACGACACTGCCGGTGGATGGGAAGGACGACGAATCAAAAACAAAGTTACTAAATAGCGTCCGTTCTTTGAAAAACCATTTCACTTCACCTGAATTGAATTATCTTCAATGAAACGAAATCAACAAGCTTTGTGCTACGTCGTGTCCTACGCGCAAGGACACGACAGTGTAGTCCTTTCTGCCGCGAAGACAAGAGACAAAAAACACGAGACAAATAATTTAAACAGCACCTGCTGTGGAGGAACTTTCTGAGAAAAATCTTGAGCATTCTGCGTCCTGGCACACGGGACAGTGCAGAGAGCATGAAAGAAAAAAATCCTTTTTAATGAATTTCCGCAGCAGATTTCAACATCCTGTTGTTTTTGTCGCTAGAAACGCAGAAAAGGGATATTTA
The DNA here is from genome assembly GCA_964034865.1 of Eristalis intricaria. NCBI lineage: Eukaryota > Metazoa > Arthropoda > Insecta > Diptera > Syrphidae > Eristalis > Eristalis intricaria. Next base: position 51,022,347 of record OZ035874.1, read on the forward strand.
CAAGACAGAATCCCATTCAACCTCAAACCGGTCGTCCCGTCGAAGTGTACGATTTTCATTTCCACAGCATGGCTGTGCGAGAGAACAGCTGTCGAACAGCCTGTCAAGGTGGTTGCAACGCAACCCGCCCCAAGGACGACGATGAAATCCCCTTTCAACTGTGCCATGCCACGAATTCAATATCCTTGCCAAAGGGCGAGAGCTCCCTTTGAGGCACAGCATGATGTGGAAAAGAGCATCAACTTTAGTGCTGCTTTGCATGACTATGATAAGTTCATTGTATGCACTGACAAATGCATGCGCCGCCAGAAGATTGGTTCAATCTGCTGCCGAAACACGCACACAAGCGTGGGGGAGGCACTATAAATTCAGCCATATATGAAGAATCGACTGAAAGCAGAATGCTTCTTGCTAGCAGACGAGCACTGATGATTTTGTAGATCCTACACGCCACCGCGCCGTCCGTGCCTCCCTCCGTTACCGAAAAGTGCTCGCTGAAGGAGAAGAGTAACGCTGTTAGATAATTACTGCAAGGGTAAAAACTTTTGTCATGCTTCGCTCACGGGTAGCAAGTGTCATAAGTTCGGCTGAGGATCCTGGTAATTTTGGCAGGTAGTCAGGCAAACCGTTGCGGGAAGTGGGTGAAAAGGGCACAAGATGGAAAAGTTCATGGGGGTCGCCTTTGAAGGATGAGCGGAACTTTCGAAAAGGGACTGAGAGAGGATATCAAATGATGAGATCCGGTTGTGAAACGGATATGGTTCGATGCAGCTCCCCCCACACACACTGGCCAAATTGTAATGAGTTTTCTTTGTGAACCCAGCGGTGATTAGACACTAAAATGGGATGGCGACAGTGCTGTGGGCGTGTGGTTGTCTAACTTTGAATTTGTGTCAATAGTGCTCATACATTTCGAGGAGAAACAAAGGAAACTCAAGTCCTCTGGTACGCCCTTGCAATGGATTATGTGACAGGATTTGTGTTCTCTCTCACCTTTGAGATCTCAATTGAGATGAGTTGACGTACAATGAAATGGCGGAGATATGCTGAAAGCGTTAGACCCTTTAGTCGATCGCCAAGAAAAGGCCTTTTTGAATGTGAGTAGTAGTAGACTGGATGTTACTCTATCATCCCACTTGATGTTGACATAGGAGCCTAGTGGTAGAGACCTCAGTGAGGTTGTGGGTGTTTCCAAAAGAAGCCATCTAAATGAATGCATCTAAGGCCGCTACCAGTCCAGTGGTGACAGAGAAAGTGTAGAAGGCAGTCTGGAGAAGGCCTTAAGGCTGCTACCAGTCTAGTGGCGACACAGAAAGTGTAGAAGGCAGTCTGGAGAAGGCCTAAAGGCTGATACCATTCCAGTGCTTATAGAGAAAGAGTAGAAGGCAGTCTGAAGAAGGCCTAAAGGCCGCTACCAGTTCAGTTGCGACAAAGAAAGCGTAGAAGGCAGTCTGAAGAAGGCCTAAGGGCCGCTACCAGTCCAGGGGTGACAAAGAAAGAGTAGAAGGCAGTCTGGAGAAGGCCTCTTAGGGACGTTACCAGTCCAGTGCTAACAGTGGAAGTTTAGAAGGCAATCTGAAAAAGGCCTAAAGGCCGCTACCAGTCCAGTGGTTACAGAGGAAGTGTGGAAGGCAGCCTGGAGAAGGCCTAAAGGCCGATACCATTCCCTTGGTTACAGAGAAAGAGTAGAAGGCAGTCTGAAGAAGGCCTAAAGGCCGCTACCAGTTCAGTTGCGACAAAGAAAGCGTAGAAGGCAGTCTGAAGAAGGCCTAAGGGCCGCTACCAGTCCAGGGGTGACAGAGAAAGTGTAGAAGGCAGTCTGGAGAAGGCCTTAAGGCTGCTACCAGTCTAGTGGCGACAGAGAAAGTGTAGAAGGCAGTCTGAAGAAGGCCTAAAGGCCGCTACCAGTCCAGTGGCGACAGAGAAAGAGTAGAAGCCAGTCTGAAGAAAGCCTAAGGGCCGCTACCAGTCCAGTGCTTACAGAGACAGTGTAGAAGGCAGTTTGAAGAAGGCCTAAAGGCCGCTACCAGTTCAGTGGCGACAGAGAAAGTGTAGAAGGCAGTCTGACGAAGGCCTAAAGGCCGCTACCAGTCCAGTGCTTACAGAGACAGTGTAGAAGGCAGTTTGAAGAAGGCCTAAAGGCCGCTACCAGTTCAGTGGCGACAGAGAAAGAGTAGAAGCCAGTCTGAAGAAAGCCTAAGGGCCGCTACCAGTCCAGGGTGACAGAGGAAGAGTAGAGGGCAGTCTGGAGAAGGTCTCTTAGGGACGCTACCAGTCCAGTGCAAACAGAGAAAGTTTAGAAGGCAGTCTTAAAAGGGCCTAAAGGCCGCTACCAGTCCAGTGGTTACAGAGGAAGTGTGGAAGGCAGCCTGGAGAAGGCCTAAAGGCCGATACCATTCCCTTGGTTACAGAGAAAGTATAGAAGGCAGTCTGGAGAAGACCTAAAGGCCGCTACCAGTCCAATATTTACAGAGTAAGTTAAGAAGGCAATCTGAAGAAGGCCTAAGGTCCGCCACCAGTCCATTGCTTACAGAGAAAGTGTAGAAGGTAGTTTGAAGAAGGCCTAAGGGCCACTACCAGTCCAGGGGTGACAGAGAAAGAGTAGAGGGCAGTTGGAGAAGATCTCTAAAGGCCGCTGCCAGTCCAGTGGTTACAGAGGAAGTGTGGAAGGCAGCCTGGAGAAGGCCTAAAGGCCGATACCATTCCCTTGGTTACAGAGAAAGTATAGAAGGCAGTCTGGAGAAGACCTAAAGGCCGCTACCAGTCCAATATTTACAGAGTAAGTTAAGAAGGCAATCTGAAGAAGGCCTAAGGGCCGCCACCAGTCCATTGCTTACAGAGAAAGTGTAGAAGGTAGTTTGAAGAAGGCCTAAGGGCCACTACCAGTCCAGGGGTGACAGAGAAAGAGTAGAGGGCAGTTGGAGAAGATCTCTAAAGGCCGCTGCCAGTCCAGTAGTTACAGAGAAACTATAGACGGCAGTCTGGAGAACGCGTAGAACCTCTTCCCTCTCTGCATTAGCTAACAGCTTCTATAGAAATCTCTGGCTAAGATACCCCTTCTCCTCTACTGTCTGAAAGTCAAAGAATCTCTATGCCTAGAGTGGATTTTAAGAAAATATGCGGTGTTTCGCAAAGCATATGTTTTCATCTGATCAACAAGAAAAACCGCTTTAAATTTAGCAACTCACGGCAAAATGTTCAGGTAAAAAACAAAAAGCAAATTTCAATTATCTTTAAGATGACCTTTCGAAGAAGCAATCTAACGAGCTGATAATAAATTTAAATCTCTCTTGAATATTCAGCCAAGCAATACATCAGCGAAGACCTACCCGCCCTCAGAAGTCATTGTCAATGGGACGCCAACAGTCCTTGGTCTTCCTCCAGAATTACCATTAATTCAGTTACCTTTGATGTTCATTGAAATTGTTTCTGAAGCACATAATCCCCTTGTTCGCATGGAGGCCACGCAAAGAAACAATAGACAGCCGCCGGCTGAAAGCGAAAACCTCTTTAAACGTCTCGACCCCGTGGAGATCGAGTGCCGAAATAAAATAAATTTTCCCGGCCCACCGCCCCTTAGCCAGCACATATTGTGTATCGTAACCAGGACATGGTGGCTTGTTGTTGCTTCACATCCACGAGGACGACTTTGACACAAAAACCGGGCAAAAAAAACAAATCGGAGAAAACACTGTGACGCCTTTTTCTGAAAATAATATCTTCAAAAATTCAAAGCGTTCTCCTTCTATTGCCCTCCGCACACGAGCGCACCCATGCAGTGTGGACGGAGATGGACGGGGGGAGGAAAAAACAAATTTAATCATGTCAAGGCTGGTCGCTCTGAATATTTGCACAACACAGAATCTGGCAAACACCATCGTTATTCGGTTCCAAATGGGTGTATTCAAGAAAGCGTCAAATGATATCCTCAAAAGGAGCATTTTCTGATTTCTTAACGTTGGATTCCATTGTGAGAACATTTTGTGGTGCCGGAAGCCAGCTTGCGTGTCGGTCGCAGGGGGTGCGGGTATGCAGTGGGTATTCAATAAGCCTTTAGGCGGTTTTCCAATTAATGAAAATTAAATGCCGGATTAAAGCGTATCTGTGGTCCTCCTTAAAATTCGAGAAATTTACTCGCATTTGAGGAGAGACATGGAATTTTGGTTTCACAAAATTTAGTGTGAGTTGGGTGAGATCTGAGAAATGTCTAGAATTCTGCGACGAAATTATGTTGGGTGAAATTTCGGCTGAAAGATACCAGAGACGTCATGTGGAATTTCAGGTAAGAATGTCATCACTTCGTCTGTGGGTGTCTCACGAAGTTCTTGAAATAGTACATATGTTTTTGTTGAATCCTATTCGAGAGTGAAGAGGGTACCGGAATAGGTACCTCAATCCATTGGAAGACAAACAAAAATTTGGAGAGCATTTTAGGAATGAGATTGATTGTCGCTTGGAAATAAGTTGACGATGTGGATACAATGTGAGCAGAAGGTCCATCAAGTCATCGAAGTTCTAGCAACGACTGAGATAAGCGTTGGGCGCCATTCGTTCGAAGCTTCAGTTTGAGAAAATTGCAAACAATGGGCATCTTCGCTAAAGGTGCGTGGTTCGATCCCGGACTCACCAACTTTCATTTTCACCACACTGCCTCTCTCAAGACTCTTAGAACGCTTACTTGCTGAGAACTGTCAAGAAAAGCCTTCCAAACTTCGAAGTTCGGAGTTCAACATATGACTGTAGGTCTCTTTCACTCATCGGAGAGCGGCAGAGGTTCCTGAGGAAGCAAGAATGAACACTCAGTCACTTACACCGCACTCAGGACATCGGTCACTGCGCGATATGCAAATATTGGGGTGATGATGGGTGTTGATGAGGGTGTTCCTCACAGCCACTTCCCTAGGAGCTGACGACAGACGTGGCAGGGACTAACTAAGTACACCACTTCCTCTGCAGCGCAAACTCCTCTTAGAGGGAAATTCATCTGCGGGCCTTCTTCTTCTATGATCTGAGGGGGCTGGGAAATATCCCACCCACTGACCATGCACCTAGTGGCCTTAAGACCGAGAAACATCCACCCCGCATGGCATCACAATGGGCATATAATTGTGGCCGCTCCCTGCACTCAGCCAGTCCTCGTGAAGGTTAAACCAAAAGGGTTCCTTCCTCCACCCGCTTACGCATGCATAAGTAAATCACTCTCTGCTCGAAGATCACTAAATTGCCTTTCGCACCGTATCTTCACGAGAAAAAGTACCTATAATCCCTAGTGGACACAAAAAGTTCACATCCCGTATTCTTACGACCCGACTGTGGCCACACGGCCCACACAGATGCCTTCACAGGCCTGCCCGTGGCAGTAAAAGTAATTCTTTCGCCACACTGCAGACACCATTCATCTCCACGTGCAAGCCCACCAAAGAATTGCACATCCTTCCGCATGCCATCGTTTGAATTAACGCCAGAACAGTGAGGGAGAGAGAGAGAGAGAGGTATAACGTGTGCAAAGCTGATGTCCACTCCCACGGCGACCACCAAAGGACATTAGATACCATATGATGTCGTATGATTAACTTAGAGGCCATTGCAGGATTTATCTGTTCCCATATCTGCGCCACCACCAGTCCAGCGTCGCAACCGCCAGCAGACACAGAGGCAGAGGCAAGGACTTCCTCATCGTAAATTCACTCTTCCGATTAGGTTTGCGGAGGTATGCATATTCCACCCAAAAATTCCTGATCCTTATCACCGCCAGAGAGTGGCGACTGGTGGGAAGGATATGTTGCCGCACACTATCCACACCACGGCTGTTGGTCACTTTTATTTGTGGCATCCACGTTGTGACCAGGAAGGGAATTTTCATTATTTCTCTCCTCACGGACATTCAGAGGCATTCGAGGCTCGCTGTGTATGCGTACGGATGCAGCTGCCCAGCGCTGTGTTGCTATGCACGCGGTGCTGAGTGTTCGGGTAAAGTCTGTCGACTGTTGATGAACTGAAGGCTTTGGCCATAATGATTGGTTGCCAAGATATTTCAGTTAGTTTATGTTTGCTCAATTGATTGAAGATGGGGCCCAGCATCCGCCCTCATGTGAACGTGCTGGAGATGAGATGTCTGTCACGTCCTCTCAAATACTTGCTCCAATTAAAATAAATTCTTGGAAATTTCTTTTCACATTTCCGATGCTTCCGCCACCCCCATCCCGAGCACATCGTCCATTTTGTCGGCCCAACATGTGTGCCCCGACAGAAGGAGCACGTTCGACGTCAGGCATCACTGTGCACATAAATATATTAACATTTATTGAGACACACTCCGGATATGAAGAGGAGGCATATCCCTCGACCGCATTCAATATGATAACTGCTGCAGCATACCCGTTGCAGGATTACCATTACCACACATCAAAGTCACTTACAGAGTGCCGATGGCCGAGTGGCAGCGCCTCCCCCACTGGGGACACGCACACACAACGAATGGATGAATCTTATAATCGACCATCTGATATCCACAAATTCCTTCGAATTGGCATATTTCAAGAACGGGGGCGCCCCCACTGGTGACATGCATACACAGACCCCCAGATCGACGTGACGACGACGAGGACATTGATGTGTTTGCCGAACGTGGGTATTTTAAATTGATTGTGATGTTGATGGCAATAATATTTATAGAGGGATAACTGAGATCTAAACGGGAATAGACTTCGTCTACAGCACGTGAATCGGTGATTGGGTCACTTGGCAATTTACCGAGGATGTCGCATAACTCGATGTGAAGGAGAGCAGCAATAAAAATCGGAGGACTGAGTTCATTTGGCGGCATAAACTTGGAGACTAGGGAGTGTTTTGTAGCTCAGAACGTAATAAACAGTGACTTGGCCTTGAAGAAGCCTGAGAGTGCTTGACACGCGCTTTTCAATCATCCGCCACCGGGGCCAAGTAACTTTCTTCTGACTGATGATGGATCCGAAATCGCAGGGATGCAGGCTTATTTATTGTGGCGGCTCTATTTAACGATGTTATGATTTCGATTTTTGTTTATTGTGATGCTCGCATGAACGGAACTTAGAGGGCCGATATCCAGGCACTTATGAGCACGGGCAATCATCAGAGTGGGTTGATGTTAGCACAAAATGCGGTTAAATATGCGACGGGCGAGGGTGTCTTCAAGACGACACAGAGCAGAGAAAATGATTGAAGAGGCAGGCTTAGAGCTTTTGCAGTTTGCAGCGTCCTTCCCTTGTAGTGACTTCAGACATGTATCAAAGTCAAGCAGGCTCAATTCGGAATGGAAAGACATGAACCTGAACAGCTTTAAAAAATAATAATTGGATGGGCACAGCGATGCAAGCCGACACCACCGTGTAAGCGTCGCCGATCATCCATCGTGGGACGCAATTGTGTCAAGGCCATTGCTCATCGACATCGAACAATTAGGATAGGTTAAGGAAAGTAGTTTAGTTTTAAGAAAGCAGTGATCGAAGGAAGATCGGCTTTGAATTTAAATAAAGTCCCTCATAGAGGGAAAATAAAATAAAAACCGGTCTTTGTCTTTAATTTATACCGACGTATAGTGGTTATGCAGCGACTGCTTTAGACCTCGAGTTGGGGTACGAAGTCCTTATCCCAGACAGAGAAGACTGGGCAAAAGATTTCGTAAGGAAATCTGATAACCTGGAAACCCACACTGAGAGCTTAAAAGCAGGGGAATACACGGGAGTAGGGATATTCGCGACATCCCTGGATATATCCTTCTCCCTGCCTCTCCGACTGCCCCACCTTGGCAGTGTATTCCAGGCCGAAGTAAAAGCTATATAAGAGGCTCCCCGCTTACTGTCAATGAGCCCGATAGACGGGTCTATCTCTCTATCTCTCTAGGAAATGGTCGTTTAATGCAATCTCGTCCTATGCTGGGTCCCTGAGTGACATGCTCTCCAGTAGCAGCACATCAACATTCAAAAACAAAGCGTCCTTTGTTGTCTCTTTTTGTCGGTATTGCTAATGTTTGTATTAGCTGTTAGCTTATGTTTATGTTTAAGTTTTAAGAATATATAGTTCACTCGAGTCTTGGACGACTAAGAATAAAGTCAACTTTGGTTTTTTAACGTAACTTGGTGTTTTGATTTTTACCGTTTTCTACTGTAACATAACTCCTGGACATAGTGGCTTTCCAGGCAATGACGAGTTAATAACCAGGACACCCCACATACCTCACTTGGAGTAATCAACACCTTGTAAACTGCAGATGATATCAACACCGCTAATGGGAGATGGAAAGAACTAGATACTTGTAGTATTGTTGGAAACTGCAGATGATATCAACACCGCTAATGGGAGATGGAAACAACTAGAGACTTGTAGTATAGCGGGGTTTATTTGGCCTTCAATAAATCCAAACAAAACAAATACGCTCCTAAAACGAAACAAGATTGAAATAAGAAATGTTGTGGGGAATATCACAAGCCACATCCTTATCGGATATGCACGCCAGAAGAATGGGAGCCTCCCCACAACAACTTCTGTAGAAGATGTATAAACAAAGAGGGAGAAGAAACTACGCTTCATTTCTTCGGCAGCTGTCCAGCTCTTGGAAGAACAAGAAATGATAAATTTACTAGGCAACTGCATTTTCAGCAGCAGAGGAAATGTTATACTTAAAGATGCTGGACATAGCTTAGTTTATCAGGTTGGTATGGTATGGTTGTAAGTCAGCACAGGAGGAGATTATCTAAGATAGAGGCTACTAGGATGCCTTTAGGTAGCTATCAGGTGTTGGATACCATTAGGTAGCTATCAGGTCTTAGTGTAGCCCCTTTGAATAGAAGACGACACAGTGGGCTGTGATATCACAACAGATCCAATAGGGATAACTGGGTCACAACTGTTACAGCTGTGACAATCACCTTAACCTAACCTAACCTTTTATTAAAAATTCGTGGTCTATTCCTTACGACGAGTCTATGACTAAGCTCATTTCTGTTTATATGGGTGTGTTGACAATCAAAACAGCCGTATTTGATCCGATGAGCAACCTCAGCCAATACGTGGGCAGTCAATGCACCCGGAAAAGTCCACTGCTTCGAGGCTTAGACCATTGATTTGGCCTGCAAGATCGTAATTCATATTTGTAATATTTGTAGGTCTCTCCAATGCCTCAGATGCAGCCTTTGAAGCCAACGATATACCTGATTTTAGCGGAACACCAGTCTCTGTTCTCAAGATAGAAAAATTGGATCCTCAGCACATACCACTTAAACTTGGTCGATTCTCAAGAAACAACATTTATTTGTCGTGCATTGATTTATCAAGTTAAACAAAAAGTGTATACAATCTTGGAATTTTTCACCACTCTTTTTAAACTTGAAAAATCAAATTCTTAAAAAATCTCCCTTCGCCTAGATTATTAGTCAAAAACAGAGTTTAAAGCAGTTCAAACAGACCTAAAAATTAACTTCCTCACTTTGTCTCATCATAACTGCGTCATGGCAGTATTTAATTCAATTTATTTTTTTTTTTCACTGTGGCGTATACGTAACATTTTTTTTCACAAGTTACTTGAAAATGACACTTTCGGGTGGAGACTGTGGTGACCGAGGCGGTAACTCCTACGCTTGAAGTCTGTAAATCTAATTCTGGCACAAACATCTTCTACGCATTGGCCTTCAATATCCATAGTCCCACAACTGTCAAGTCCGTGACGCCTTGGTTCTCCTAAAGCCTCATCAAACAACAAGTCCTCCGGGTTGTAGGGCCAGACCAAAACGAAGCTTAGGCGTAGAAGTTCAGACATATTAAAAACTCAAACAAATAAATCTGACGACACAGACGCTTGAGTATTCTCAAACAATTTAACATAAAAGGCAATGAAAATTAATTTATTAGCTTTCCCAGCCAACCGACGACGTATTTCAAGCTCAAGGTCCTTAACCAACCCCGAACGACCTGTGCCAAAATTTCAATTTCTCGTCTCGTCCTTCCTTCCTTTTCACAATTTCCTGAGACGACCTATGTTCAACAGGAAAATATCCTAAAGCGGGACAACAGCCCTCAGCCATCACATCGTCTAAGTTAACATATTTCAAGCTCGTTCGTTCCCTTTTAGTGTTCCGCAGACAACGCACGGTCTGGTGACTTTCAATTCCAAGAAAATACCCATTCCACGTTCCAGTTACAAGGATCCTACGATAAAAAAAAACAGACGAAACACAACTCGTGCAATCCAAGGGAGGAATTCAAAGTTCATGCGAGGTTTTCTTTTGTATCATTCCTTCATTATGACCAGTACACATTTGGCTCACATCCGGTCGAACAATGGCGACTGGCCGTAGTGAGTTGCGTTGACGCCCCATTGTCACTTGTCTCAGCAAAACAGCGAAACGACTATGAAAAGAGGCAAAGACTCTGTGCGGTGAACGCAGCAAGTGTCTAGGGTGGGCGTTGCATATATTCAACCGATGTATCTGTTGGATAAGGCAAACGGTTACAAAATGCGAAGAGCAACACAGAGGGACGGTAAGAAAAACGACAAAACGATTGTGTTGGCGGACGAGGATATGAATATTATTCATGCGGAGCTACACATGCACTTGTAGATGCACATGCATGCGAGCTTGGGAAAGTTGATTTTTGGATTTTTTATCGGAGGAATCTGCAAACAATAGTCAGCGACGTTTTCATAGAATCAAGATAATTCAAATGTATGTTTGGAGCTGAATAGGAGTTTTAATGAACCACGAGACAGGAAGAATGGTTTTGTTTTTGTTTGTTTTCTGAGTAATTTTAGCTGACCCTGTAAACTGTATAAAAGAAAGTGGCAATCCTTAAACGGATCTATGATTTTGAAGGCAGTTAAAATTTTGTAAACGAAGCGGTTGCTGCTAGATCTTAAGGGACGCTTCAGTTCGCTGTTGAACTGGACCAAGCCTTTAGAGCAAAGTTTGAGAAGAGCATTGTCAATAACTCGAGAGGGGAGCGCCGAGAAGTATGGAAAATGTTTAGTTCAGAGCTGAGCGCCAAGCGTAGGATGATCGACGCACCTGGCCAATACGCCACGACAGCCAACCTCCCAATTTGCTTAGCAAAGTTTGAGTTTAAGAATGTTGACAACCAAGCAAGGCCATCTTGGCAAATCTAGTTAAGGAAGGAAATGTTGTCATTTCCCTACGCATGCAATTTTACACATCTGCCTGCTTCGCTCCCGATCTCGTAGTGATCCTGTGTTATTGTCGCTGACTGTAGTCATGCCACAAAATATGTATGGCACCAACAGAAGCGTGTGTAGCAGGATATGTTTAATGTGCATAACAAACTCGATATCCTCTCTCTCTCCTCTATCACTGACCAGAAGCCGGTGCATACATCTCTGCCCACACATAAGGAGAAGGAGTTGTTGGTTGTGTCACCACAAAAGGACAATGCCAGTCGTCGGCATACGGTGTACTTATCCGGAGTACACATGCTGAGCAATGAATGCATGGAACGCATCTACTCAATTGCATCCAGGCAGGACGTCGACGCCAACCATGACAATCCTGGCGATATATCACATCTTCTCCGAGCCCCTCAGTTCCTGTGCGGATAATCCCTTTCACTTCGTCCTCCCAGCAGTGGTTCTCACTCTTTCATTTGCAGCTCTCGCAATATGAATCCGTGGGTTCCTTTGTGTCCACTTCGATTGACAACTCCCGTCGGGGCTTACAAAGCGAACGACGGATGCGAGTAGCCCCAGTGACCGGCACAGCTCGGTAATTATTTCAATTTGTCTTTCAACACGACGCGTCGTCGGCTTGACGGACAAGAAAGGCTCTTCTTTGCATGCGTTTGACATCAAGAGGACGTTGCCGTCAGCGGTGGAACTTCTCTTCTCTCTTTAGCAAGCGCAATCCTTTCTGCGAGGCAACCACAATTAATTGTTTTATTCCCCACTACCAGCGCCCGCGCTTCCAACCAAGGTGCCAAGGACCCGAGACGTTCAATTGAAATATATTCCGTTTTTTTTCCCTTTTCGCGTCGCCAGTGCTCTAACGCGCACTAGTCGGCACAATGTGACACGAGTTTTTGGATGTACTCCAAGGAAATTCAAAAGGAAAGCAATTTCCCTCAGCCCGGATAAGAGGGAAGAGCAGAGTCCTGCCATAGGGAACGATTCAAGCCGTAGCTGTGTACATCCAAGCAAGGAGGAACGGCAGCCCATGCTGCGGAGGAAGTTGTAAACACAGATACACCCGTATTAGATGTGATTTCATCTATGGCGAACACTCGCGTGAGCACCACTCCGGGCGAGCTGTAAAGAGATCCTTGCAAGATGAGCAGAGCCACGCTCGTATATGCCAAAGTCGTAAATGTAAATGTTTTCACTGCATGACGCGGCCCAGGGTGGAGGACCCAGTGAGAGTGTATAAAACTCTTAACATCAAGTTATGCTGCAGATTGACAATGGTTTTGGTTTTGGTTTTGGTCTACTCACGGGAAGAGCATAAAATGTGGTAATGAAAAAGACATCACAAACGGGTTTCCTTTTTTTTTTTTGCGGTCTTCATTTGCCTCTGGCACTGTCGTCCTTTTTATTTCCCGAGTATGCTCGACGACATCGGCGGGTGATTAAAACATCAAACGAGAGGCAGAGTTGAGTGTTGAGTGAAAATTTATTGCTTGACGCAGTGTCGTCTTCGAGTGTCAGGGTGACAGGTGGCAGGCATGGGAAATGTGGCGTGCTGACGATTGCGATGAGATGAGCTGAGCTGAGCTGATGAGTGCAGTAAAATTTATGAATTGGTGATTTGTCTTGAGAGTCATTTTGAGGCTGCCGCATGCGAGGTCCTTACGACGACAATCAGCAATTCGAGTGTTTCTGTAGCGGTTCTGATTGGGGGACTTCAAGCAATCGCAACTCACGCAGCCACCACTAGAGGTGACACTCGGCAAATTCTACAGCTGAACACATCCTCTTCCTAATGTCATTCGGGGGGATATGAGCAACAGTCATATGGTTCCTAGGTTTGAGGACACTTCAGTTGTTATGGCAGCTAAAACAGTGCTGAAGGTCCTAAAGGAGAAACCACAAGGGAGGGAAGGGTAAACATGTTAACAACTGATTGTCGCCAACGAGCTGTAGTTAACTATCGTGACTGATGTCTGCTAATGAATTCGCCAAGGACGCATGTCGCCCTCGGACACTTAGAAGAGATAAAAATACCGATTGTTTCGATTAGCCGTGTCCACCACACTACGGACGAAAGCGCGGAAATGTCAAGGGACATCCACTCGGCCATCGGCTGGGATGCCATAAAATCGAATGAGCCGAGCAATGGACAATGTCGCATTTTATGACCAGTCACTAGGAGTGGAAGGTGATTTGGGTGGAAGCAGCTTAAATAAACTAAGAGGAGAAAAAGAGAAATGGATGGAACCGAGAATGAACTCTTCATCCACTTCAAAGATTAACGAGGGCAAATAATAATCAGAATCAACTCTCGGGAATGACTTGCAATGGTTTACAGAATCATTTAATTTTTAGAAAAATGCTGGAGTCGTTGACCTCGCGAAGGCTGGCAGACAGACAATGAGCCAAATAATTTCTGACTCCTTCATCAAGAGTAGCCCTGATGTGGGACATAGCCAACCAACAAACATCAAAGCGCTTTCATCAAGGAAGCGCATTCTCGGGTTAGCTGCTTCAGCTATAGCTCTGAGGTAATCAATGACTTCGTCTATAACACCAGTTCCAAGATCAAACGCAGAGTAACACTTGGCAACGGCTGTTTATACGGACTCAAGAGGCAATTGAGTAATAGAGCCATCTCTCGAAGGACCCAGTTGTCGTTTAAGGTGCGTTATGGGTGCGCCCCATCTGGAGAAGGACGTCAACCAACATTGCGTGCGGCAATGGAGACAGCTAGCCAGAAACCGGGCTAGTAGGAGAGGCTGTGTCGGTTGAGGCTCTGGTCCACCCCGGACTGTAGAGACCTGCCTAACTGCCGAAACCTGCCTGGATACATGTCTCTGTATAGCTCCTACATATCATGGTTGAATCGCCGGCTCGAAGGACCATTTTCTGACTGGACATTGTCAAATTGCAAGCAGAACTTTTCTCTCGAAGATACCCAGTACAATTCTCAGTTGCTCATGACAATGGCCATGCTTTTTGGATGTAGGGCTGGATGGTCAATGATCGCATAAGGTCAAATTTAACATTCTAGCGAGGTTCGAGGGGATTCTATTACGCTATTGTCCCTTTCCTTGAGCCCGACGGAAAAAGGTTAGTAATTTTGATAACGCTACAGCCGATAGACTTGGACCGGCCAAGGTTGAGAAGTTTTTACTAGACAGGCAGGTAATACCCTTTCAGAATTGTCAGTGAATCGAAAGAGGTGAGGCCGTGCAAATTATTTTTGGTCTTACTGTGAAACGAACACAAGCAGCGAATTGCAAGGGCGTCGGAGTTGACACACAGACCCACAACGCCATGGCTCACAAAATACGGTTGCCAGGATTTACTCCGCACTTGTCCAGATGTATAAAGCATTACTGACGCTGGAACCGAGGTCGAAGAAGTCCCTGACCACCTCTTTATAGCTGCCCAAGAGTTGATGTTGTGTATCCATTCTTAAGGACAGCAGATACTTCGTTTTTCTATCATTCAGCGCTATACACATTGTAGCCCTTCACGTCTCAAGGCGTTTGTTGGCCTCAATGACGGTTTGCAACGTACTGCCAATCACGTCAATGCTGTCCACGAATGCTATCATGCCTCTAGCGCTGGTGTGAGTTTTGCTCGATTTCTTGTTGAAGAATAGACATGACAGCTCTTTTTTGAAGGTCTCTCGTTACCGGACTTATTGGAGCCTCGAGAATTTTTCATCTAAAATCAGCACTACCTGACGAACTTGGTATGAATGTCAAAGCTAGACATGTTGGTGTGTGGCTTGTCTCAACGTACCCTGTCATACGCGGCCTTGAAATAAGCCGAAAGATAGTGAGTGTTGACCCAAGAAATAGGTCCTCCCATGATCTGCCGCGGTGTTAATATTTGGTCTTTTGTAATCAAGTACCACGAACAAGCGACTATGACCACAAGAGGACGACAGCTGCAGCTAAATAAAATTCCAACGTCGTGGAACGAGCATGGCCCAATCGGCCTTATCAAACTCCCAAGGATTCGGTATCGGTACATGACTTACTTCAACAGAATTGGAAATCAAATTGAATACGTTGTCACATTCTCAGATGATAGTAAAAAAAGTTAAGAAGCTAGAACAATGTTTGACCAGCTCAACGTGAGCATGTTTTGAAATCATGCCTGTTGTCAGGGTACCTTGAATTAAATGATATTTCGGATTACTTGTAGATTTTGGAACACTTGCGAGACTCGTAACACCCTTAATTGAACCCTGACAAGGCTACGATTTCTACTCGCAGACGTCCAATCCCTCCCTTTCTGATTCCGCCTAAATTTCACTTAACTTTAAACACGAACATGCCCACATTTATCCAGCTTCCGGGTGGATTTGAAAATATCCAAGCCACACACACTTCCCCACCGCAGGCCACTTGTAAACCTGCGAACTACTCCATTTGAAACTAAACGCTTGCGCCCACCCACAAACCACGATTCTCTCACACAAGCGTCGCACGCCTTGCATCGATTAGGTACTCTCCGAATATTATTTCAAAGTTACAAGGATTCCCCCAAGCCTCCGCTTATGCGAACTCATTAAAATGTCTTAAATTTGGCCCACCGGAGGCGGGCACCCCATCTTGACTCACCTAAAATAGGTATTTCCATTGAATCCCTGGTGTCTGCCAAAAATCTTAATTAAATTAGGCTCTTCAAAGGACTGCCGCATTCCGTCGAATACCTCCGCATTGCACGTTACGAAATCAGTACGGAGACCGTGTCAGGCGACGTGAGTACACACCCAGCTCGTTGCCAAAACTCTCGCAAAGCGTTCTTAAGATTTCATATTTAAAGTTGCATTCTTGACAGGAAGATATGCAAAATAGTGAAGAAAGGAAAAAAAGAGGAAACGTACGACAAACAACAGCAACATGAGCACAGCCAAGCCCGGCCAGAAATAAAGTTACGTTCGCTCCCCGATGTCTCCTACTCTCCTTCCTTCCTCGCCACACACAAGCTCACACAGGGTGTAGGGAAACGCGAAAGTTTATCTGTCTCTCTGCAATGTCGAAGAAATCAAACAAACATCGCCGACGACATCCCTCATTTGACGGAGCACGTGGGGTTCTGATGCCACTGCAGGCAGGAGGGGCTGCCTGGAATTTTTAATTGGCAAGCAAAAGTTGTCTCCGCCTCATTCGCAATTTTCGATGTTAGCAGGATAAGTTGGACTCGAAAAATAAAAGCGCCAACCACCACGCAAGCAGCCGCGAGAAACTGTTGAAGGGGGACCGAAGAATGAACACGCAAGCAGAATCGTGTGAATGCAACAAACAAGCTGTGATTTGAAACTTTCAAGGCGACAGGAAGTCCTTGATGGCAGCTGCACTGATCGAGTGTGAGTACGAGCTGGGGGGAAGGAGGTTGGTTCATTGACTCTTCAGAATTTGCTCGACAAATGAAAAACTTGTGTTTTTAAGGTTCTTCATGCCGCTTTGGGGACAAAGTCGAAAGGTTAAGTGATTAGACAACACGACGAATTCATTTTTCATCTTGTTCGAGGGTCCTTGCTGAATCACTTAGCGAATGTGGGTTAGTGGAAACAAGCGAAAAACTGGGTCAATTCTGAGGTGTCTGTCAAACGAATTTCTAAGTTTGTCTTCACGTTCTCCCAGAGATAGAGTTAAGGAAAATTCGAGACGAACACCAAGTTTGACGGATAAGTCCAAAGGAAGACACTTCTGAAGTTGACATGAGCTGTGCATTTTTCAAGATCTTTTGTGTTTTGGGGAAATTGAAATTGAATATTCATGGAACGTGTACTACCAACGTGCGTGTATTTTCTGATGTATTCAATTGCAGGGTGGATCTACAGGTGTGCGACTTCCTGAACTTCCATCGAAGTTGTAAGAACTCAACGATTCAATCAAATTTTGTCAGGCATTGTGGTTGGTAGCTATTCATGGTGAATTTCGAGTGCTCGTATAAAAATATTTTTCGCGGAAAAACATCACTGCAACCATAGAAGGTCTTATTAAGGGGGGAAGGGTGTAACTATTTTTCAATGGTATGAGAGTGCTTTGCAGAATTTCGTTGTGGTCCCACAAGCACTCGTGACGTGGAACGTTGAACACGATCAAATGAGGTAAACAAACGAGATAATGTAGAAAAAATGCATTATATGCTGATGGTGTGAGGGAGGATTGCATATTATTTTACTTGGGGATTGCAATTTCAAATACGAAGCAGGTTTTGGTAAACTATCAACAGTGCAGGGTGCAGCACCCGCCCATAACCCGATAAACACAATCGTGTGGCAACTGATTTTGCGGTTTCCTGCCGTAATAATGATGATTTGTTTTGAAAAATATTTTATTTTTTAAATCTTTCATTCAAAATGTGACGAATTTGTTGACTACAATATCACGTGCATCATAAGTGTTTACGTGGAATTGTTTTTCACGCCACATGCTTCACGTATACTGATTCATTTTGACGATATTCATTTACAGATTCTTTATTCCACATATTATTTATTTTTTGTTTCAGATCACGCATCACTGGCCTTAGTTTGATTATTGTTTGAGAAATCGTCATGAAAAAGCTCACACCAACAACATTAACGTTTTTCAGTACGACCAACATAGATGGCGTACATCATCGGCCCTCCGAGTCCGTTATGGCCTTCTTCTTCTTCTTTATTTGGCGCTACAGTCCGGGGTGGACCTGGGTCCTAACCAACAAGCACGATCTCTGGCTAGCTGCCTCCAATGTCGCACGCCAAATTGATTGAGGTCAAATTGGTTGCCTTCGCTATCCCAAAAATTTGAGTCTGTCATCCAACTAGGGCCTACCAGCTACGAACTAGGATATGGAAGCCAAAATTCCTTGCCTAATTGGGAAGCAGCGCCGGAAAGAGTCCTCCAAAATTTACCTTTCACAATGGACCTTGTACAGCGTTCGCGAGGGCAACTTTAAGACGGAATTGCTTTCAGGAAGTAAATGTAAACGACAATCGCATAAAGCTTCCACCGTCCGAATTATTTTTTGTGTTTTATTCGAAATTAATGAATCACTCATGACAAGCAATTTGTAGTACTCGTAATCTCGTTTACAGAAAAGTATTAAATAAAGAGCCCGAATTGCGCCTGGCAACACTTGTGTGTGTTGCCCCCTTTCAAATTCGCCAAAAAATTCACTCAAGACAAGCACTGTATTGAAATCATCAAGGGAATTCATTTAAGACGGCAAAGTAAAGCAGAATGAGTTGTATCTTTTAGCACAAGTGCTCAAAATATGAAGCTCTAGTAGATCCATTGTACATGATTCTGGGAGATCACTGCAATCTGTCATAGCCGTGTGTTACTGAACGCATTCTGTCTAGCCTAAGTACTTCATAAATGTAAATGTCAGACTGATTAGCCGGACCAACAAAGAGTGCCTACAGAAGTTTTACATAACAATCCCTTCCTTCAATAGAAATAGGAACTGAAAAAATGACCATGTACTTGTGTACACTGAGCAACATGTGCACAAATTCGAAAAGACAATGTGATGTGGCGTTGAACGAGGAACTGCCTTTTTGTACCCAGACCTGAGCAACTGCTTAACGTGATTATTGTATTCTTTTGCTAACATCAGATTTCATTAGTGAAGCTAATCATCACTTTTCATAAAACTGTTGCAGTCATTTGGTGTAAAAATAACACATCCAGCTTAACAATGAATCTTTTCGATTCATGAGAGTTACGACCTCATGACATTATTCAGAAATGAAGTATTACAGAGATCACCGACTTCACAGCTGATTGTCCCCTAGTCCATCGAAGAATTTGAGTACTTTTCTGACAGATATTCTTTTTAAGGTTATTCACGAAATAACGTTAATGCCTGATTAGTCAATTCGGTTTATGAACACGTTATAAGAAACAGTTATCAAAAATCTTAAGGGGAGAGAGAGGTAGGCATGATAATTGGCATGTTCCCGTACTTTCTGCACAAAATTGTGAAGACTGTAATTTTTTAAGGAGTGGGGGAAAAATCTCTCAGAGAGAAGCAAAATCTCAAGAAAGTACGGGAACGCAGTTTTACCAAATGTGTATGAAATCTCACATGCATACGAAAAAAAAAACCACAGCAAACTATTTGATTATTTGACACATCAACTGATTTGACAGAAGACCAACAAACTGCGCACAGAAATTTCTTGTGTTAAAATGGGCAGGGTGGGGAATTTTTTTACTCTCTCTCGAGAGAGCGCTCATTTGACATAATACCCAAATTTTTGGTGTACGGGAACAGACTTTCGTAGATTTGTGTTGTTTTGTACTGTTTTGTGTTGTTTATTTTGGGTACGGGAACAGACCTAATATTTGTACAGACTTCAAGGAGGCACTTGACACAGTCTGTCATACAATTCTGTTAATCAAACTTAAGTCATTTGGGGTTCACTCCATGCTTCTTAACAGGATTTCGAGTTGGCTCTCATAAACGATTTAATCTGTGACAATTGATAGTTGTCAATAGATACATAGATACATTTGGGGTTCACTTCATGCTTCTGAACAAGATTTCGAGTGTTCCCGAGGGTAGTCATTTAGGATCACTTCTTCTTCTTTATTTGGCGCTATAGTCCCGGATGGACATGTCCCTCAACCAACAAGCCCATCCTACTAGCACGATTACTGCCTTCGTACCACCAGTTCCATTCTCCAAGTTGGTTGAAGTCCACCTCAACCCTGGTGCGCCACTTTGGACACGCGCGTCATCTGTTGCGTTGTACCGTACTATGTTCGGATTCGAAGACTGTACGGATCGAAACTGAATAGTTCATAGGCTCTACATGGCCCACACACCTTAAACTTTAGATCCGTCTATGCCTGACAAGACTTATGTCGCTCATCAGAAATGAAGTTTTACAGAAATGCCCGACTTCTACCTCTCTTGCCACTTAAGAACTTCATTTCCGCTCGCTCATTTAGGATCACTATTCTTTAATATATATTTTCGTCAATGACATTCCTTCAACGCTTCATATTAATCGTCTGATTTATGCTGATGGTCTTGAGATTTTTTTTCGTGTGACACAAGGCTTTATAGGTACAAATGTTCAAAATGATTTAAACGCATTAGTTGTGCAAAATGCTGCGATCTAACTCAGCTAAAGGTAAATCCAAGCAAATGTCATTATATTTCCGTTTACCATCTTGTGTTGGGTGTTACGTTTAACTATTTTTTTTATAATTTACGCGTGCTTAAGGGATTGCTTATACACTTGTGTCCGAGGTCAAGACACAGCACGGGTCGAAGGTGTAGAGGGAGAAAGGGAGATTAGGTACATGTGCACATTGGTCTTAAGTATCTGCGGGTTGTAGTATGTGGGAAATATTAGGCTGGGACTAGCATTCCATATTCGAACGAGTCTCTGAATTTAACTGCCTATCCGAAAGTAGGCTTAAGGGTATACTGATCGGCATTCCTGGCGAGACGGGTATTTCGGGTGAATTCATGGAGAGGAGGAATGCAAGTTGAAATAAAGATTAAACACGGACAAGGAAGAATCTGCGATATTATTTCCTCCTATAAGTTTTATCTCTCGCTTTTGATTTCTATCAAGTGCAGGGTGCAGGGTGGTCTTGGGGGCAACAACCAGATATGAGCGTTGTACTCAAGCTTGGGGTGGATGTACGCCTTATAAATTAAAGCCAGGTCAGAAGGGATGAAATATTTCTTGCAACCTAAACATTTCGCAGAATTTTTGGCGACCTCAAATATTCGACCGTTCCCACTAAGTGTTGTGTTGATACCCATACCAAGGATGGACATTTTTTCCGGTTTCATCGACACAGGCGATATTCATGAAAAATGGCTGATTAACAAGGGTTCGCTTGAGTGACAGGAGACAGCATTGAGTTTTTGAAGAATTGAATTCCACTCTATTGTTTTTCCCCCAGTTAATTATTCTGTCAAGATCGGAATTCAATGTGCTTAACATACGCTGACGTTCTAATTCTACGGCCGAAGGGTGGGGTCGTGGGTCTTGGACCGAATATGAAAAGCTGAGGGTGCTGTCATGAGTGAAGGAATGGATTGGATTAGAAGTAGCAGACATGTGGGAAAACTCCTTGTAATCAAACTATAATTAAGGGCACTGGTGAGAGAGAGAGAGTTACTAAGTCTGACATCAATAGAATTTCGGAAGACGAACTTCAGCCGATTTCATATTTAGGTCTGATGGTTATGATAGATTATGCATTCCCCCTTTGCAGCAGCGTGTAGGAAAGTGGGAGATAAACTGCGATGTTTGAACGCAGAGCTCACTTTCAATCTAAAGAGACTAGGTTCTCCCAACCGCCGAAGCCTTCAAAATCTAAAACAATGCCAAATTTTCTTCAAACATTTTCAGGAATCTAGACAAAGTTAAGTGAGGACACTCTCAAGAACCTATTAGGTACCCCTTCTTCGGGGTTCTCGGTTCGAATCCCAGTGAAAGCAGAGTTAATACGCTTTTATCTGGTTTTCAAATCTGGCCCAGTCACCATTTGCCCTTGGGATCAAATTAACGGCACTATCACTGCAGTAGTCAATCAGTGGTAGTAGTCGGACTTAGGGGTATCACAATGGACCAATGTGTTCAAAGTGTGCTGGTGAATTCACTGGCAACCCGCCTACCTAACCTAACCTAGTCCTCCAAACAGAAGAAGACTATTACATTTAGGAATTTAAATGACATGGCATGACCACAAACCGAACTCCGCGTCAGGAAAACGCACCACAGTCCTAAGACCCAGCAAAGAATAAAACATCCGGTTAAGACTGCAAACAGCAAAACAAAGCTCAAGAAAGAGAGCAAAGTGAGAAAAGAAAAATAATCACCTCAACCAAAGAAACAAGTATAAATCTCAATAACCCTCAAGTCTCTGGCACTCTATCCGGTGGTTTTTCAGCCCCAATCACAAGAACTATCGTCGGGCACTTACCTGAATTTGGTTGTCCATTGCTGTTCGGTCTCGCCGAAGGTGCTCCATCGCGTGCCTCCACCTCCAGGGCGTAGGCGCCCTTCTTCTCCCTATCGAACACAGTCTTGGTGAAGATCTCACCGCTTTGCAGATTTATCTCGAAGAACTCCTTCCCCTCGTTCCGGGGCGAATCAACAATGTAGTAGTACACCTAGAGAGTGGAAAAAAAGGACAAAGCAAAGAAAAAACACATTAGAGAGGATATAATCAACAACGAGAACGGATTAGGATGTATGTACGCGTGTACGTGGTACGAGTGTGTCTGCATGTCTGATGAATTGAATGCATTATCCTCGTCACAACTACTCGGGGTACTCTTGCCAGCAAAGTTGCGGCCCCTAAATCCCGGAGCGGGGCTGTGAGGGGGATCTCTTCTTGTGAGAATGTGAATTCAACTACTTTTCCGGGATAATGCTACTGCGGTTTAAGTTTCTCTCACTCGTTTTCTTTATTTTCACTTCAGCGAAGCGTGAGCAATGGAAATCCTAATTAGCTTGAAGAGTATTTCCACCCCATCCTGCATCGTTTTTCTTCGACTTACACTGACTGGTCGGCGGCGGCGGCGACCAGCAGAGGAGGGCGGTACCTATCGCGGTAGTTAGGAGTCGTCGCGCCGCGCTGTGCTGTTGCTCCTCATTTTGCCTCTTATCCCCCGGCGAGGATGGATTTAGTTTCAAAACTAGTTAAGCTTTTGCAGTACTTTTTCCCTTAGTCTCAGATTTTTTTGCTTTTTTGTCCATTTCACATTATCTGCTTCCACTGGCTGCAATGCAATGATGGTATCCTCTCCTGGACGACTGAGCCACAATCGCTGAAACTTGTAGTTATAGTCGTTCGCAGATTATAATTACGTTCGTGTCCCATCGCTTGCTGCGACTTCTCTTCTCTCCTTCACTTGCCCGTGACAATGGTTGCGACGCGACGCGGCGTCCTCGTGCTCGTCGGGAGGCCAGTAGGATCAGTATCTATTCCTTAAATAAATTCCAATTTTTTTTCCAAAGTTTATATTCTCTAATTATTTGAAGTTGTTGGACGACTCGGTGGAAGGCAGTCTTCTATGTGCATACGGGTGGTGCCTTTTTCTTTTTTCGCAATCCTCCGTGTCCTTTGAGAGAGAGAGAGAGAGAATTCTAACATTCCGAGTTTTTGTCTCTGTGTCCGCGATTCGTTTTTTTTCCATTTCCATTTCGAATAATGAGATAGTTGTCGCATGCTTTGGCTTAAACACTGGTGACTGTACACGGGGCTATGTGATCATTATTCTTTTCCCAACCAGCTCAGTTCGGATGTCGTCGGTCGAACATGGCAACGCAGGGGAGGGGAGGGATAGTGAGACAATTAAAATGATTTTAAAGGACCTTGTGGCACAGGCGAATAGGCAAAGTAAGCGGTTCCATTTTGGGTTCGAAGTTGATAACACATTCCAGTTGCAAAGAGGAACCAGCACGGCAGCAGTTCTGCAACTCACATGAATGACCACACACAGTTTCGGTTTACAAAAACTAATTAGTTCAGTGGTTTACATGGATGGTTACGTGTTGGTTTCACAACTGTTTGCCCTCGTCCGGGCGAATTGCGAAATTATATGCACTTTGTCGGTATATAAAAGAAGCTGGCATGTACGCATCCTCTATTCATATGCACTTGTCCGTTCAAACCGAGGGTCGGGGTCGTCTCATCACATGTGAGGCTTGAGTGGTTTGGCCTTAGTTTTGATTAAAATTTCGTGTACACACAGCAAATTACAGACGCCGGCATGTTTACCGTGAAGTTAGCAAGGAATGCTACAAATTTCGAATCTGTTCTGTTCTCCCGAGATGTGGTTGGGGAACAATACAAACAATGCAATGGGAACTGATGTGGAGTGCCGTGTTCACTGCCCTATTGGAGTGTTGCAATTAGGATTTTTTTTTACATTTGTTCACAGAACATGAATTTTTCTTGTTCCTGGTTTTGTTTCGTTTTAACGAATAAACCCGTCAGATTTATGTGCATTCGTAACTTCTTGTGGGAAACGATGGATGCAACGCAATGGAGTCTCGGGTTCTAAGCAGATTCAGCCAAAAATGAAAATAAAAATCTACACGTCAAGACGTCTTTGCCTTGTTAGGACTGCTATTCTCCTCACATGGATTGGCTCAATTCTTAAAGCAAGAAACAAGGACTAGTCGGTTAGGTCTACCAGTAAACCTTCTGTATATCATTACTGAAAGACCCGAATCTGTAGTAGCAGGATGACGACTTTGGTCTAATAAATAAAAAGGGTCCTGCCAGAAGCTCACACCTCGGCTTATAGGAACAACGTCCGTTTTGTTTTTAAGTTTATTAACGAGCAAAGTTTTACTAGTCCTGCCAAATACTTAGGTGTTATAATAGACAGCAAGCTAAGCTGGAAACCTAAAATTCAGGACGCTACAGGCGGTAGCTGTGTATTCTTGGAGGAAGATCTTCGGCCCCAAATGGGGACTGAAGCTGAGAATGACACACTTGATGTACAGAGCAATTGTAAAACCGATTCTAACGTAAGGCATTCTTGTTTGGTGGCCAGCAATAAGAAACAAAGCTTATACTTAAAAGATTGGTGGTATACAGAGATCTGCTTGTATTTATTTGTATCACGGATGCACGTCGTTCCATACCTTCATTCGCCATGGAAACAATGCCACAGCTGCATCTGCTTTTCATTGTGTTTACGGGAAGCTGGCAGCTACTAAGGCAGCGATGAGCTGTGGCAATGCAACTGTTGGAGGAAAACAGCTTGAGACAGCGTGGAAATAACCAAGAATGCGAAGATCCCGAAACATACAGTATAAAGCACTGATCCCTGATAGAGAAGTCTGGGCTTAGTCAGGAAATCTGCCACTTGGAAAGTATACAGGGACAGATTCCAAACGGAAGAAACCACCAGACTAGGAGTAATAACGATATCTAAAGGAATCTCCATCTTCCTGTCCCTTCACTTACCTAACCACTGCAGTGTATTCCAGATAAAAGTAAAAGCTATCTAAGAGACTGCCCGCTTACTGTCAATGAACCCGATAGACGGGCGTTCTATCGTTACATTCATAGACAGTCAGGCGGCTATCAAGGCTCTGGAAGCTCCATCAATTAAATCAAAGATGGCACAACTTTCCGCCTATCTCTTAAGGAGATACAAATCAAAAAATGACACTCCTAAAATGAAGTAAAAAGGAACTCAGTAGTGTAGTAGACATCATCACTACGACCACTTTTGCAGGAGCTATAAGGACGAGGAGGCTACTCTTCACTACCTCAACATCTGTCCAGAACTTGCAAGAACAAGGAAAAGCACGCTGCGCAACTATTCATTCAGAAGCCTAGAAGAAATGTCACACATAAAAGAGTCTGGACATAGAAAAATGCATCAAGAGTGCAAGTTGCCTGGGACCAAGGAAAGGAGTGGAGGATTTGCCACTTGCATACCAGTAGGCATTCCTCAAATGTTAGTTAGTACCCTTGGCAAAAGTGAAGTCGGAGCATAAATTACCGAACTGTGATAGCACAATGGATCCAATTAGGATCTACATGAATGTGGCACAATTGTTGCAGTTTTGACAATCACTTTAACCTAACCTAACGTAAGAACAAATCGTTCGTCACCTTGTGAAGTTTGCGTGAACTTTTATTAAATTAATATTAATTTTAAGCTTTTGATGTTATTTTTAGTATTTAATATAGTTTAATTCCTTTTTTTATTTATTTATGTTATGAATTGCCGCAACTTACTAAGGTCAATCAGCCAGAGTCAGGACCAACTCTGCTAGGTCCTGTGCCACAGCTCAATAGCAGGGAACGAGAGAGCGGACGAATTAGCCAAACAAGGGTCTGATATGGAAGCGCACACTAAGTTGATTGAAGTTCTTCTCGACCAAAGATTGAACGCAAAACTTTTCTCTCGAAAAAACCAAGTGCTCCTTCATCCGCTTTTGAGATTGTCCATGCCTCCGCACAATAGAGCAGGACAGGGATGATCAAGGTTTCATTATAGATATGTTAACAAATATAATGTTAGCGGACTCTACTACTCAATTGCCTCTTGAGCCCAAAGAAACAGCGACTAGCAAGTGTTACTCCGCGTTTGATCTCTCTTGTTTGTACTATTTACTGCGGAGCCGAGGTAGACGAAGTCCTTGACTACCTCGAAGTTATAGCTGCCCATGGTGATGCTCTGTCCAAGACGTCGATGTTGTGTGTCCTTTCTTGATGACAGCATATACTTAGTTTTGCTCTCATTCACCGTTAGACCCATTTTATTCGCTTACGCCTCAATGCCAGCAAATACCTCATTGACGGCTCGCTGTGTTCGACGCATCACGACAATGTCCGTACTCATACGCGGATGCTAGCGGTTGTACGGACTTTTGGAAGATCGTGCCTCTTGTGTTAGCGTGTGAGTTCTGCACGATCTTCTCAAGAATAATGTTGAAAAAGTCAGATGACAGCGCGTCGCCTTGTCTAAAATCTTTTTTGACATTGAAGGTCTCGGTGAGTTCGTTACCAACCTTGATGGAGCAGCGAGAATTCCCCATCGTCATCCTGCACAACCTGACGAGTTTGGCAGGAATGTCAAAACTAGACATGGCGTCGTATAACTCCTCACTTTGCACTCTGTCATATGCGGCCTTGAAATCGACGAATAGGTGGTGTGTGCCGATCTGCATTTGTTAGGTTTTTTTTCCAATATCTGCCGTAATGTGAAGATTTCGTCGATGGTGGACTTCCCCAGCCTGAAACCGCACTGATAAGCACCTATAAGGTTGTTGACGAATGGTTTCAGGCGCTAACACAAAACGGCAGAGAGGATCTTATAGGCGATGTTAAGGAGACTTATCCCTCAGTAGTTTGCGCAGTTGAAGAGGTCTCCCTTCTTGTGGATCGCGCAAACGATACTCTGCCGAGGCTGCGGTGACAAAAAACAACTGAGATGATCCAACATCAGCTTTGTCGCTTCCCAGCTCTCCAATCTAGCTTGGGTTGAACCAAACATGCTTCACAGAGAGTGCGCACTTAGTGAATGCAGATAAATCGTATTTTCTAAGAGCACACAGCGGTTTAAGCCATTACGTGACAGGAGAGGTTACCAGAATGTGTACTCCACAAATGAAGGAATTCACAATGGGCCTTAAGGCCTCCGATTGGAAGTGATGTTCAGTCATTAAACTCCCTTTCCTAAAATTTGCCTAACCTTTTTATGTTTAAAATTAAATAATTACTTAAAAAATATACTAAAACTGGAAGGATATGAAAACGAAATCAATGGAAAAGTAACAATTTTTGTCAGATCTGTGTCGCTTAGATTCCGCCCTTTATTCCGTCCGATCGTATGTTCGAAGACAAATTTTAGATCAAAAGCTCGAAGATCGTCATTGCAGGTCTTCAGGCAGTTGAAGGCAAGCAAGTAATTCTATGAGATTTGTTCCATGCGTCTGCTAAAATTATTCGTGGCCTGTTTTCATACTACACGATGTGAGTTTCTTAAACCCATCCTGTATCATGCAAGCACTTCTTGCCTCTCTCTTGCAATCATTTTGCCTCTCTCAATAATTTTGAACCATTTCTTCGTGGCTTCAAGACCATCTGGGAATGTTGTTTCGATTAGTGTTTCACATAAGTTGTCCAGCTTTTTTTTCTGACATTCTCCCTCTCGTTGCGTAGCACTTTCCAGACTCTTCCTCAACGGAGTGGAAAGGACATTTCATTTAACTTAAAGCCAACGCCGTTCTTCCACCCCACTCGCAGAGATTATTCAATCAATCAGACTTCAGCATCCACGTCGCCCCCGTTCGGGGCATAAGTCATCGTCAATAATAAAAATAGATTTACCTGATTATTGGGGAAGGTTCCGTCCTTGTCGATGGCATTCACTTGAGTAACCTTTGTGCCAATCGGTTCACCCTCCAGTACGGTTTCCTGTTCTCGTTCCGTGAACAGCGGGATCTCATCATTAACATCCTCCAGCTGAATATAAACAGTTGCCTCCGAAGCCAACTGCTGTGCGCCATTGTTCTGCAAAACAACAAGAAATGAGAGAGTAAAGAAAATTCAGATGAGAAAAAAGAGATTTTCATTTTGTGAACGAGTGTGTGTATGTGACGTTTTCGATTTGAAATGCCATCCAAAACCCTGGCGACGAGTATATGTATTTTTTCCGAATTAATTAACACGAAAGCCCGGCCCGCCCACGCCCTCTCAGGCGATCTGGGTCAAGTCGAGTCGAGTTCGATTGGATACACATAAATCAAAACAAAATGTATCCAATCTCAATTGAAGTAACAAAACAACCCTCACACAAAACCAGCAAAACCCCAGCCACGCAGAGAGGCAGACGATTTCCACCTCCAGCATCAAATCTCAATAATCCATAACTCAATCGAGATCTATGCTCGGTACTGGTCCGTGCCAGCAATTGAATCAGCCCAAGGGGCTGATGACTTCCAAAAGCCAACACCCAAGCCACAGAATCGCCCGTCAGGACTCAACACCTCACTCCAGCCGGGCCGGGCTGGAATTTGTGCGCAAACAAACAGAGCAGTACATGCTGATTTTTATGAGCACTACATGATTGCTATATCCTGTGTATCCCCCTTTACGCGTTTGACAATAAAATTATACGTCCGCATCTATAAAACCCCGTTTCTATGGGTGCCCGGATACCCGGTTGTGTGTGTGTGTGCTTATTTTTTTGGCGATAAGGTTTGATTTGGAATGAAATGGTTTTGTTGCCTGCGAAAGTCATAACTCAAAAAATTAATAGCACATAAAAGGAGATAAGAACTTTCATACCACCCACCCAGCCACAGTCGCAGCTACGGCCACCCTCGATCATGACCCAATATCCTTGAGTCCTTTTAGTGTCTAATCGATGGCGGGCTACGAAATTTTTACGTCAAACGAAAGCCCAAGCGGCCGCTGCTGTGTATTTGTGCCTCTCTCAATTGGCAATAAATTCAATTCCGAATCGCTACAAGTTCGATTAGCGTGCCATTCGGCACCATAGATGGAGCGAACGGAGGACGATGGATCTCCATGATTGTAGCCCCAGCGCCCAGCACACAAGCTCCAAGATAATCCTGTCATCTTGTCCATCTCCATCACCCCCGCCGGCGGCGGCGGCACCGCAACAGCGGCGACGGTGGGTTTATTACAAATTGAAAATCATTTTGACAGCCATTAGGGTGTACAGCAGCGGCAGCGCCAACGATGGGGAATGACTGCCATTTGAAAGGATAATAATCAATCAGTGCCCCACGCAGTTCCATCGAAACCGATTGCATTGAATCCTTACACAGCTCAAGTCAAGTGTGGACCAAGTTGAATAAGATCCCAGTCACACACGCACATGTTTGCACACATCAAATACTATCGGAGCAAGGACATGTCACTTGGTTAAATCTGTTGCAGGATAATGCAGTGAATTGACCTAGATATTATGTGATGCACATGCTCGCATACGTGTGTACTGTCAATTCCCAGCATCGTTCCTGTCGTCGTCGTGTGCGAGTGATAGCGGGGGAGTGGGTGCAATGAATGACTGGATGGATGGGTGGGTTTTAGAGAAATGGTAAGTTTGTGTGGTCACTTTTGTAAACAGTTACTGTTTAAAGGACTCAATCAACACCATCATCAGGACCCTCAACGTAGCGTATGCACGTACCTTTTGCCGACTCAACAGAGATGTTTTCAAATTGGATTACGATTTTAATTAAATGTTTGCGTTAAAGCTCCTGGGGATTTGCACAGTAGTTGTGAGTGGGCTTTTGAGAGTGAAGTTACTCTCGAGGGAGGGCCACAGAGCTGTGCAGTGCAAAGCCGTGGAATGAACCAGAAACACACAATGGATGGATGTGAATTGTGAATCAGTATAATCAGTACCTGTTGAGGGTTGCAATGGTTTGTCCTGACTACAGATTACTGCCCGTGAATTGAGTCGCCCAATTAGGGCTGACAGACTCAACGTAGAGGAACAATCAAGAGGCTCTGGCGTTTTGAAGTGGATTTCTCTGAGCCAGTAACAAGTACAATCTGACTTTGTTTTGGGAAGGTATTAAGTGACACTTAAAGTGCACATGTGGCTGAGATGCTCACTGTTGTTTAGTTCATGGGGAAATGTTGCTTCTTTTGCTCTGCAAGGAGCGGAATTTCAAGCATTTTGCTGGAGCTCTTTTCATTTGCTTGCAAAAGTAGAACTGGGTTGAAGATCGATGTCTCGTCACAAGGGACGGTGTTTTCAAAGAGTGTCTCAATAGCCAAACACGACCGGCAACGTTTAGGACTCAACATGAAAGCTGTTTAGTTTTGAAAACAGGCGTTCCACAGTGGTCCCATTCTGAAGAAAATATATCCGAAATCACATATTTTTCTCGGCCAAATGGTGTGTGTAGGTTTTTCGATTCTGCAAATATGAGAACCTATAAAGCCAATATTTGTTGAATTCTGATGATCAATGTCAAGCTAACAAAAAATTTACAAAAATTTACACTTTTTTAAAAAAATTTTGAAGAGATATATTTCCTAAAAATAGGTATTTTGGAACCTTAAATTATATTTTTTGAAAGGGCATTAAGTTGGCCATCAAACTGTATCGGCAGTTTTTTCATGCCAAACTTTTAAGGATAGTCACTTTTTAAAATGGCATTTCAATGTTTAATAGACTGTAACAAAAATGCTTCAAGAGGTTCCAAGAGTAGACACATTTTTTCTGAATGCTAAAAGTATTCTCGATCGATTCAGCAAATGCCTTTTTTGCACTTAGAGAGAATGAGGTGTTTAAGTGAACCTGGTGCATTTTTCGGCAGAAGACTCATTTCACCTCCATTATATCTCAATAATCCATAACTCAATCGAGATCTGTGCTCGGTATTGGTCCGTACCAGCAATTGAATCAACCGATTTCCCTTCCAATGTATGTATTATGCAAATACTATGCGGAAAGCAGAGGAAGGCGTTTTTGTTATTGTCAATAAGAATACTTCAGGTCATAAAGTTGTTAAAATTCTAACAGATTAAAGAGGAAGACTAATGAATCCAAAAACGAAAAGTCCAATAATTGAAATTCTCAACATCGCAAGACCTGACTGCTGATACTCCAAAATTGATCCCACAGAGATCAGTCTTCAGTAATGATGAAGCCTTGACTTAAATAAAATCCAAACAAAATGGACTAAAATCCGCCAAAAAAAAAGCAAGAGAAGGTATTGGTCATTCACTACATAAAGGTCTCTTCCACATAGCGGAAATAATAATATCAGCAGCCTCGTCCGTCGGTTCAATGTAAGAGGAGGTTCAGGAAAGCCGGAATACAATTATCGAATTATTAAAAGTAGAACATTTCCTTGTACGGCAACAAACGAAGATGTTATTCATCAAATGTTGCTATCATCTGATCTCTGGATTACGTATTTAAGGCATGAACGGATAACAAAAGACACGCTTCCACTAAGTAATTTTAATATACATTTTAAATAATAATAATAATATGGGTGGCACGACAGTCCGAGGTGGACCTGGGCCTAGTTTCTCAGCAAACACATGTGTTGTGCGTGCTATTCTTCTTTCACGAGTGGAAGGGACCTACTGTTTAATGCCGACTCCGAACGTCGAATTTGAGAAGCTTTTTCTAGACAGGAATACTCTTTGAGCATTGTCAGTGACTCGAAAGAGGTGGAAGCCGTGAATTATGAAAGTTGGTAGATTGGGGATTCGAACCTGGCACCCTCTGCGTAGGAGTCGACGCACTTACCCACTACGCCACGGAGACCACATATATATTAAATAGTTTAGTTGATGTTACCAATTCTTTTAAAATTTAATTTGTTTAAAGTGGTGGACCAATATAAAGAATTTCCATATAGCAAATTATCGATATAACGGTCCACCTTTTGCAATGTTTTTGATACCTTAGAGAAGAAGGATACAAAGGAACTCCCTTGACTGAGGATCTATGCGTTGTTTGTTTGTCATCCATGTATTCGATTTTGTTTTGTTCACGGTTTCTATCGTTTTGTTTGCCGTATGTGAGCATTTGTGTACATATTTTTTGTTGGTATGACGACTCTTAAATCGATCTTACTCAAAAGATCGAGCGGTTATATTTTTTCAAGTGAAACTTATATGTGGTGATATATTATAAAAAACAATTTTTTTGTTTAAATGTATAAAATAATTATTTTAAAGCTGTAATCACCATTGACAGTGGTGGCCCTGTAATAGCACATACTCATTGTCTATAAATTTCTCTAAATCGCAAATGTCTTTCGGATGAAAATCGATGACGAGTGCTATCCTCGCTCTAGCCTCGCTTAAGGACGTTTCAAATAAGTTTTCAATTCCAAAATGAAATATTGTACCATTAAAAATAATGCAAGTGGCAACAATGCCAACAACCTGAGAGGTACATATAGTGGATCTTTTCGCCGACGATTGTAAAGGGAAGGTGAGTTCCCAAAAATGGAGCGGGCATTGTTCAAATGATTTATTATCCAACGTGATAGCCACTTTTCTATAAATGATAAAAACCAAGGCTATGGAATAAAAAAATATTTGTCCTAAGAGGCTTACAAAAAAAAACAATAAATTGCTGCCTTCAAAGTTCACGAAAGCAAACGCTTATTGGCGATGTGTTTTTGAAAAATGAATCCAAACAGATATACATCATATATGTAAAGCCACAAACGATTTATTGTTTGATTTTATGTTTATCTGTTTTACTTTTTGATTTTGAATAATTTTCTGTTAAAGTTACTACTATGAACGAACATTTTAATCTCATGCGTAGATTACAATATACGTACATTTATTTAAAACACAAGCAATAATTGACCGATATTCTGAATTTTTCGATTAAACGATTGCACCTGAACATTTTATCATTCGTTAGACAGGACCACCACTGTAAATGGTGATTACAGCTTTTAAATAATTATTTCATTCATTTAAACAAAAAAGGTGTTGTTTTTTTTATCTTCGTCACTACAATGAGCTGCAAGCTACAAATATTTGAACCGCGCTGCTGTCGCGGTTGGTATACATAGTTGATCATGGAGTTGACATGGAGACCGGGCCACCATAAGACCTCTCTTCAAATCTCACTGAGACCTGTTCACGGGTTGAAGAATTACAGATTTATTTCCAACTCTTCCATTCACTGGGTCCTCTATGCGTTGCTCGTATCCCGATGACATGTGAGTTGTCTTCTAGTCTATAATCCATTCCACTTGTCCCATGGATCCACAAGCATTTCATGCCACGCTTTCCTAAATACCCTCCATGGGCCACCTTTACCATTTCGAAAATAATCCAGATTCAAACGTTTTCCTGCTGTACTAAAATAGTCCCATCAAGCGCTAATCATTTCAAAGGCACACAGCGCCATCACTTATTCATGACAAGGACCGCCAGTCAAAGGGATTATTCCCATGCACCTTTGCCACTATCCACCGGCCGACTATTCTCATTAATACCCGGGATTATGGAGTACAGTCCTTATGACTCCATTATTAGTCATTAGGGCAGGCCAAGACTAATAGTTTTAGGCTCTATACAAAGCATAATTTGTCTCAATTGAATCGATTAGAACAACTGTATCCGCTTGTGCCGCGCTTTGTTGGCGATACTCGGACAATGCCCAGCATTAACCGCTCACCACCAGCTGGCGTGCAACCCTCCCGTGGGGCATGGCCACCACCACAACTTCCCGGGACATATTACTCAAACTAAAGTGTTTGTTCGTGCCACACATGGCTCGCTACACATGTACGAGTGGTGTTCCTGAATAAATTTTCAAAATTTCCACAGAAAATTCCATGTTTTATAAAATTAGCCAGCTATACGAATTTCAAGAGAAAAACCTACATCACACACATACACGGATGCACAGATCCGGCGGGGACACCAGACGGTCCGCACGGTGACTGCGGTGGTATCCGGCAACTATTAGGTGCCATCAAAGTTTGTATAATGAATTGAAATTGTCTGTCACAGTTTTTGGATACGATTCTCGACTGGGTGGCATCTGGTGTCCGGGACAAGGGAAACAAGCTCCATCCTTTTGAATGGTCTTGTTTGTCTTGTTTTTTTTTCGCTTCTCCATTTCGGGGGTTTCTGTGGAAAATCATACACATGTACACAAATTTTTCTCTGATTGTGGGGACACACAGTAAAGGATTTTACATAAAAATAAAATATTCCATGTCCTGTGCAACGACAAGGAGGATAACACGATGCTGATGATGATGATGGCACATAAGGGACAACCGCGACAGCAGCGTCCGCAAAATTGAATAGAACGAGATGACGACGGGATGACGAGATGCAAGGGACACGACCGAGGACAGGTTTCATGTTGGTCACCGCAGAATTGTAGGACGATTATGAATTTCGGAATTAATTTCTCAAATACGTTAGATTTGCCTTTCGTTCGGGCTTTTTTCCTGCTCCGACCGTTTTGAGGCTCTGTGGCTGGTGGGTATTTTTTTTCTATTTTTTTTTTTGGTTTAAGTGCCACCATGGGGGGGGGGGGATTTAGCTTTGACCTCGTGCCAGAGGTTGATGTCGGGGTTTCTGAAGTTTTGGAAGCAACTTAAATGGATTTCATTCGCAGTCCCAGAATTGTGATTCTTAGAAAAGGGGACCCATTGCGTTTGCTTCTGCTTTCTCTGTTCGAAGAAGTTGGGTACGGTTTCTTTTGATGATGGTGGTGTGAATTTCATCTTCCCTTGGGGAAGGCGTTCGCATTATTCACATATCAGCTTCGAATTACTTGGGTTCGATCTTAGAGCAGAAACTGGAAACTAAATCATAAAGGCAATGAATGAAATTGAGCATCTGAATCGATTTTGGAGAAATTCCCATTTGTCCGTCTTTTATCTTTTGATTAGGTGTATAACATTGATAAGCAAGCACTGAACAACATAAAAGAAGGTTATCGCAATCCTACGTCACATGGTCTACTGCCATCATCGCCCCAACTGTGATCTCTGGAGACGTGGCAAGTTCTTGTTTGTTCAGTTCTTAAAACTGAAGATTGCCACCTCCATACATGTTCTAATGCATCCAGGTATCTTGCAATCAACATTAATGTTCGCCAGTCCGAAGGACGATAAATGATGTTTTGTGTATGCAGGTACATGCCTGTTTCTGTCATATGCCATCCGACGCCACATGCCACATCAACCTAAGGTTGGCCATTTTACATACTGGATCGTGTAACCATCCCTGAACGTGTTCAAATTGTAAGAGTGTGCAATCTTACAAGAATGTCAATCCGATTCGGGCATTATTACCACCCTAACGGCGACATAATCATACTTAGGAAAGCAATACAGACGCAAACTGAAAACCAAGAGACTCGCACTGTTGCAGATGTCTTTAGGCTTATTCATCATCGAAATTCACATATGAGTGGTAGGGAAGGTGTTCATACTTTATCCGCTTATCATGCATACTATACTAGAATTTGTATCCACACCATTGTCATTGCAGGCTTCATCTCATTATTAATTCAACCGGCCGTGGAATGCATAGACATTGATTAGGTACGAAATTTGAGTTCAGGCTCATCAGCAATGTGGTATCCAAAAGAGATACATATTCAGACAGTGAGGCGGCGAATTGAGTCTCTAAACAAGCTCAGCTTTGAATCAATCTACCTCTCCTTCTTGCTAACTCTGCGCTTTTTTGCGAAACAAACCATATTTGGCCGACGCTTACCTAAGGGATGCTCTAAGTCGACATGGAGTAAGTAACACAGAAGACACATCCTCTTCATAACGGGCGCCATACGCACTCATGTATTAAGTTAGAATGGGTCTCTCTGACAACACTTTCGGCAAAAGTTGCAAGGACGAAGAAGAGGAGAAAACCACTTCAACCCACAGGCATTTAAGACATTGTGCCACAGGGAGCGCCTCCTCATTTCTCTCAGTCCGTGGTGCAGTCTTGTTTCTGAAAAGCTAAGGGTTTACTTTGACTTACCTTTTAGCTTGACCTTCCGAGAAGGAACACACAAGAGAGTCGTAGGTAGGAAGGTAGGTAGGTAAGAAGAAGTGACTGGCAAAGCCTTCAAGGGTATTTGCCTCTTTTAGTCCTCTAAGGTCCGTTGTGCTGTCACTATTCGGCTTCTCGCCTCTTCGTTGACCTACTACACTCTTTTTCACTTTCGTTGTAAGGTTCGCAAAGTCTTCCGGCTTCGTTGATAATAAGGCAGTGACCAGTGATTACGCCTACTACCTTACTAGGAGAGCTTTGGTTTTCGATGGATCTAGTGTAGGCATCGTTTTCGATGAACTACAGGTGTCCAGTTCTGCCCATCAACGATTAGTATTGATTATGGCGTCTGTTAATACGATTGTTTTTATTGCTCTCATTGGAGGGTAAAGTGTCTTCTGAATTTGCGACAGTGGTAGACCCCGCCCCCCCTTCTTGCTAATTCATCGGCTCTTTCGTTGACCGGAATACCCATGTGAGAGTCGTAAGCGAAGCAGTGGCATGATGGCGTGACAGCGTCATGCCCTTTGTCGTCACGGATGAGACATCGGTGTATTATTTGTCTGGTACATATTATGCGTTCACAGACAAACAAAGAGCGTTGGCTTGGATCCTACGAGGAGGAGGGGCATGATGGCGTGACCGTGTCATGCCGTTTGTCGTCACGGCATATGAGTCGAAAGATGTTCCTAACATAAAACGGTGACCTAAAACTATTGATTCCAAGAAATTTTAGAACGTCAGTCGCACCCACCCTTAGCTCCAACTTAATCTCAGGGTGTTATTTCACAGTTCTCAAATATCTTGTCTTCTGACTCCAGGAATTTCTTTATTAGCATGTGTTCAATGGAATAATCAATACAAATCTTGTCTTCAAAAATTGCTTTTAATCGATTATTCAAAGAATTCGCTAGTCAACGGTCACCCAAATTGTCTCCATTAACTCACCAGCATCGCCGCTACCACCCACGCACTACAGCTCTACACAGTAGAACAAGTGAAGCATGCATCACCGCTACCACCCACGCACTACAGCTCTACACAGCAGAACAAGTGACGCATGCTGTCGCGTAAGAGTACTCCAAACCCAATCAAACGTTGCAAAGTCATCAAATTTATCACCAAATAATAAGAGTACGCATCTCTCACGCATCCACGCACATAAAATAAAGTAATCACTACCACTTCCCCATAAAGTCAATGTGTGCCCTTTTACTTTCAAATTTCTGTTAATTGCCAGTAAAAAGGATTTCTTTAGTCTCAGTCTCAGCGCAACCAAATCCAATTTATTGTGAACATTGCTTCCATCCGGCAGTGGTTTTGCGGTTCGCGATTGTGTTGACTGAATGGAGGGCAACCAGTTGGAGCAGAAAATGGTGCAAGTATACTTTTATTCCTCTTTACCCGATTCGCTTAGCATTGTTCCCTTAATTTGTTTTCATTAAAGGATTATGAATTTCATAGAGAAGCGATTACGTTTTGTGCATTCCTTGAAACGAGGAAACAATAGGAGAAATGTTACGGAAAATTGATTTTTGACTTAATCTCTGCGAGCTGTTGGATGTTATTTCGTTGAAGGGAAGTGGCTTTTTTTATGGATGTTGTCCGCAAGGAATTCTATGGGATTTCATTATTTTTTTATTTGGAATGGATGAGAGTGTTGTGATGAGTGACGTGTTGTTCGTGACGTGGCTCTACAGTCCATAGAGTGGCAGAGTCTAGCTTCTACAGCAACGATTAGTTTTGTGCGTGGCATTGGTGTCTTACGAGTGGAAGGGACGTATAGCTTTACGTCGAATTCGAATGGCCAAGTAAGAGAAGCTTCTTCTAGACAGGCATACTTTTGGAGCATTCTCAGTGGCTCGAAAGGGGGGCGACCGTTAAAAATTATTTTTGATCGTACTGGCCGGAGGTTAAGGTTAAGTTGCGTAGGGGTCGACGCACATACCCACGGCAAGCCACTTCCGTTGCACATTCCAAGAAATTGTAGGAACATAGACATTTGTCTGTGACTGCTTGAAAGCCTGCATTCAAAGAAATGACCATTTTCAAGATGATCATATTTTTTTGCAAAAAACCATTTAGACTCGCTTCAGAACCAAATACTTCGGTGCTCGTTAGCTGGTGCTCAGGCTCTGATCCTCCATGGGTCGCCCGCCTGATAAGCAATTAAGTTCCTTAGCTGGTTTGATTTCAAAGTTACTTATAATTCAATGAAAGTCTACAACTTTGGCTTACCATCCCCTCAGATGGCTTGCATGCAAGGCCGTGGTAGGGAGCATGTAGAATTTGGGAGAGTGAAAGAATGCCCGACGACTGGAATATCAGCTTCATGTGTCCCATTCACAAAAAAGGCGATCCCACCTCTTCCAACAGCTACAGAGGTATATCCCTGGTAAACTTCGCCTAC
This sequence comes from Eristalis intricaria, assembly GCA_964034865.1. NCBI lineage: Eukaryota > Metazoa > Arthropoda > Insecta > Diptera > Syrphidae > Eristalis > Eristalis intricaria. Next base: position 51,060,898 of record OZ035874.1, read on the forward strand.
AGGACCCGGTCCATCGTACTGTGTGAACGTCTCAAGCCATTTTGCAAAGCACTAGTGCGGCTTCCGGTCCGTCAAATCGACCAAATTTTCATACTAAGGCAGATCTTGTAGAAGACTCCTCCATCTCTTCATAGATTTTAAAGCCTCTTACGACAGCATTCAAGGCAAGGAGTTATTCGAAGCGATGGCCAAATTCGCATCCCGCGAAAATTTATCAAGTTGTGTCGCACCACGCCCACACATACGCTTTGCACCGTGCAGTTCGGCTCAAGGACTTCCAAGGTGTTTGACACCTGCACCGGGTTCCGGCAATTAGATGCGCTGTCGTGTGATTTCATGGAAGGGACTATCTACAAGTCAGTCCAATTGTTGGGGTACACAGATGACATTGCGCGTTCACAACGAAGCTCTAGAAGGAAATTGAGGGACCGGCGAAGCGAACTGGTCTCAAGTTCGACGAAATATATGCTGTCGACCAAGAAACTTTCCGTCACACACCGCCTTGGACAAACATTATGATCGACAGCTGTAATTATGAGGTAGTGGAGGAGTTTTTCTACCTCGAGGCAAACGTGAACACCACGAAATACATCACAGGGGCAACTGGTGTTACTTCGGTTTGTCAAAACAACAGGCGTCAGAACATCTTACCCGAAGAACTAAGATCATGCTCTACAACACTCATATTTTGCCAGTCCTGCTATATGGAGCCGAAAGCTGGACGATAAGTAAAACTGCGAAGCTGATACTTGGTGCCTTCGAAAGAAATATTCTACGCCGGATATATGGTCCCGTCTGCCAGGAAGGCGAATAGAGGAGAAGACACAACCGCGAACTCTACCGCGAGCTGTACCATGTTTTGGATGTAGTCTGGCTCGGCCTCATGAAGTACATGGACACGAACGCCCCAGCTAAGAGGGTCTTCGAAAGCGAGCTTCCTGGTTTGAGAAGGAGAGGAAGACCGATCCGTATAAGGACCGAGTCATCGGGGACGCAAGGCAGCTTGGTCTTGACGACTGGAAGCAGCCTGCCCAGGACCGTCAACGATGAGAGGCAGCTTTAGCCCAGGCTATGTCCCTCCAATGGCAGTTTGCCTGATAAGTAAGTAAGTAAATACTCAATTTGAGGAAATGTTGGCCAATCAAAATGGGCATTGATTGGAAATCTGAAATTAAGCCGGGACTTTGACAAGAGACCACAAGCAGTGAAGTGCCATGTAGACTACGCGATTGTCTATCTACGTGTAAACACCGTGTAGACAGTTTAAAATTTTCGACACGTGCCTGTCGACAGTGTAGACAATTCAAACTTTTTTAACTATACCTTCTAAAGTTAACCTAAAAATCTATTAAATTTAAATTTCAAAAAATAAACAAGTGTGTGTGTGTGTGTTTAAGTCTTTCTATTCGTCCATGCACCTTATTAGCCAGTACGTCTAAAGTGAAGGACCAAAGAGAGAGTTATTTTCTCCCACATTTTGTACACTTAAGGATCCATCGGATGAATGATAGGAACGCACGCATAATTGACTCATGCCATAATTAACCTCCTCATCAACAGCAGCAGTGGTTGCTGTTAGCTTGAGATTGCGTTAACAATGGCTTATCAACAAGATACATTCCATCGGCAGCCAGTAATTAAATTGAATTCAATGGAACTTAAAGTTAATACCGACTGAATTATGCCCATGCCCGGCATGCATATGGGTCAGTCAATGCATAACATGTAGCCTGTGGGCCATTCACAATATTTTCCCCACTAATTATCACGTAACACACATTTCAGAATCAGTTAGCACATGCCAGTGCATCTCGACTCCCTCCCTCACCGCCCTTTTGTTCCAAATCCGAATCTCATTATGATCCATAACCTCAATCCGTTCAGTGTTTTTGTTTCCGTTGAACATAATAATAAAATATAATTACAAAGGCAAAGCCGCACCGTGCCGCCCAAATCAATCACTTTGAAAAACAATTTTCCAATCCATGCAAATGGAATGTAATTTTATTAAAAATACCATTCGAGCAAAATGCATAATTAATTGCATTCACAAGGCCGAAATATTGTTGTAAGCGAGTTGGTGGTTGAGATTGAACAAAAATACAAAATGAAGCCATGCGTTGTCCGTCGTGAGCCGACACAAAAATGCACTCGTTTTGAATTTGCAAACTCAATTAAGATTGCAAATATGCGAGAAAACCACCCGCCTCAAGGAGTACCCCACTGCGGCATCCATACGCGCAGCTTCCTTTCGACGTGCGTCATCTAATCGAACATGAAAACACTCCGTGGGCTGTGTGGGAAGATCGGGATGTGATGTAAGATCCAGTCGCTTCGATTGAAATTGTTCTATGGACAATTTAAGATTTTCCAAAATATGCAGATGCCCCCTGCACTGGTGTGGGTGGGGAGCAACCTGGGAACCTGTGACCGCAGCAAGGATTCGGAGCAAACTGCATATATTGTGTTATGCGATGCATACATTAAGTTCGAAACTATGCACGATGGTGGAATGTTGAAGGATAAACTAGCTGCTGGCGCCCACCCTTCAGTGGGTGGGGGGAGGTAAAAGAAACAACGAACAAGAGAAAACAAAGACGGTAATCTCTTGGCTCTGTGTGCTCATGAACTGGAAGAGCAAAGTCGGGTTTATAGGTCCTTCGCCTGAAATGTCGGTCATAGATGAAACATGTTTTTTTCCCCCTTTCATCATTTCTTTTCTTTTGACGTGTTGCGTTTATTTTCCACATGGACAAGTCGTTTCACATGGGGTTCTAAGCATCAGTCTTACGAATACAATTTGACTAATTGACGTTACCTAGCAACGGTGTGCTGTTCGTCAAAGGGGGTCTTCGCCTTCAAATGATGCTTTAACTTCAGTGCATATATCAATCACGGAATGGCTGAGATACGAGCAAGGACCGGGGTTCATTTGAATGATTGCACTTGCTTGAGAGTGTATTTGCATCGGAAATGGATTGACAGAAGAAGAAAAAAAAAATAATGAAAATTTACAAGCGAAAGGTCATGACTTTTAGTGACAAGGTGGACTCAAACGACCTCTTGAGATGAACTTGTGCACTATGCACCTTAATCAAATAAAAAATGATGGGTGGTAAGCACTTGGGCGGCTTTCTTCGTGAAGCTGCATCAGTTTCGGCCGGTTTTTTTCAGTTATCTCAGACTCATGAACTCGGTTAACCCTTCAGTCAATAAATAGGTCTGCCCAGGTCTTTTCCATATTCGAAACCATTTTGTTTTTTCTTATCGATTGTGTACCTGCCAAAGTTTCTGTTAATGGATATACAGTGACCGCTCCCATAGGCGGACGATCGCATTGAGCTGACTATTTCTCACGACCGTGGATCTTGAACTAAAGTTGCATATATTCTCATGGACGGACAAATCCCTCAGCCGGGCAAAAGTGTTGCGACCGTCGCTGACCGCCTATGGGAGCTTCCACTGCTGGGGAAAGGGAGGAGGGACTGAGAGTGAAGGTGTCATTACTGTCAATCAGTAATAATCACTTAAACGAATTACTGACGTAATAAATGCATTCAACTGGGACCCCATGAGCGAAGAAGAAAGGGAGCAATACAATAAATAAAAAAAATGATTTTAGCAGCGATGGCAATGGCGATGAGAATAATTTTCCCGATGAAGACATCGGATATAGAAGATGATGATTACGAGATGATGGCAGAGTAACAAGCAGAAAGCTATCAATTTCTCCAAGCGCAAGAGGGCCAATTCTTCTAGGAATACAATTTGACCCGTGATGGAACGAAATCGTTCCTAAAAACCCCAGCAACGTCTAAGAGCACACAATGTCATTCGAGAAGTCGATGGCTACGCAAGAGAAGGAATGCCACGTAGTCACCTTGGTATCTTCAAGACTGTGATATCAGAGGATATGGTTGTAATCTTCAGGCGAGAAGGACTCAACAGGTAATTGTTAAATTCTAGGGAAATAGAACAGCAAATCAAATAGGTTGGAGTTGTATCACTGAAGAAGAGCAATTTATATGCCTAGCTTGGTCTTCGTCTAGCCTCTATCGTCTTGGATCAAATATTGGAAGAATACACATGTAAGCGACGGACTAGCAATGGCCATTGGCTTTTTTCTACATCATTTTGGATGCATTATCGTTACAAAAAAGTAAATGATATAAGTGCAACAAACAAGTCCAATGCACGTCGACAGCTATTGTATTTTTTGATTGAGCAGTTATTGACCACTCAGATCGAAGCGAGGATGGATGGTACAAGGCTACTAGGAGTGTTTTCTGTTCGAAATGGCGTCGAATCTTTCTTCGGAGCACCATTCTAAAATATGACTCCTCAGCCCAACGGTAGCCAGACATCAACGCGCCAGAAAAAGGAGTATAGAATTTCAGAAAGTACTTTCGACGCCATTTCGAACAGAAAACTTTCCTAGTACCCTTGTACCATCCATCCTCGCTTCAATCTGAGGGGTCAAACTCTTTTTATATATTAATTATAAATAAAAAAGTATGTTCAAAATAACAAAAAAAAAAAATAATAATTTCCTTGAGTTCCATTAATTTTTTTACAAAACAATCGGATGCGGCGAACTTCGTCTCGCCTAAATTGAATGCCTCCAGATAAACGCCAGAGCGATAATAAAACACCCTTGAATATGGATGTTTGGAAACAATTTCGAAAAAAAAAATGAGAAGAATGGTTCATTTTGATAATAAGTAGACGATTACTTTATAACTCGGATTGTCAAAATGGCGTCAGTTGAAAGCATCCGTTAAATTTTTGTGTATTCGCCAAGAAATATTTTGACTGGATTGTATTTCTATAAAGAGACGAATACAATGGCTCTGGTGAATGAGTCAAAACGGGCAATTTTACCTTGCCGCCAGCTCAGCATAAGGCAGGAGTTCCCAGTTTGAAAAACTTGCGATTCACACATTTACTTAATTCCTATAATTTTCGCGTTGCCAGTGATTCAAAAATATAAAAACTAATGTTCACACAAGTCACCAGAAATGAAGTATCACAGAGATGCCCGACTTCTACGTCTCTTGCCCATTAAGATTTTTGACAACTGTTTTTTATAACGTGTTTATAAGCCCAATTGACCAATCAGAGGACGGAATTTACGTTAATTCGTGAATAACAGTCAAAAAAGCGATGGACTAGGGGGCAATCAGCTGTGAAGTCGGCTATTTCTGTAACACTTCATTTCTGCTAGTCACACACTAGAAATGAAAGCATCTTCGAATCGCTTTTTTGGAAAACTTGACATATCATAGCAAAAAACCAGAAATGAATTATTACAGAGATCACCGACTTCACAGCTGATTGCCTCCATTGCCTCCATCGACAAATTTGAGTAGTTTTTGACAGATATTTGAGCATTTTTGAGGGTTATTCATGAAATCACGTCCTCTGATTGGTCAATTTGGTTTAAAAAAACGTTATAAAACACAGTTGTCAAAAAGTTAGGGGCCAAAAGAGGTAGAAGTCGAGCATCTCTGTAATGCTTCATTTCTGCAAAAAAAACACGAATATTGTGTGGAAAAAAACAAAATATACTGAAATTAACGTGTTTTTTCACACACGCACAACACAAACATCCGTTTAGCGATTTTCACAAAACTTCACAAAAACCATATACAGGCCGATAACAAAAATGTGTGAAAGTCTGGTTGAAATCGGTGAATGCGTTGAGGCGTGAAACGGCGACAAACCTTTGAGGCTCAGACTTTATACATATAGATCATGTATAAAGGTCCAGCCAGAGCAACTCCTTTGATGGAAAGGTCTTAAAACAGCCATTGACAGAAGGGTTTTGGGCATTTCTCAAACAGAAGCCGTACAGACTGTGTACAGAAACGGATCAAGTCATTTCGTAAACAGAAGCTGACATGACTGTACACACAAAAGGGGTGAATTTGCACCTTACAACTTACATCTGCACATTTGTCGATTTGTTGACGTTGTTGAATCAAGTATGCCCATGCAGGTTTCATCAATCATTAATACCTAGCTCTTCGAAGTTTCTTGGGAGGTTAAGTGCCGAGGCAGCTTAGATTCTCCGCGCTGCACACCTCCGGGGAATCTAGTGTTGTCAATCCTAGCATTTATCCCCTCCACTCACACTCATCCTCAACAAGACAATACGATTAAGCATCCATATGCCTGCACAAATTTGAAGAAAACTCCAATCGTTGCATATGCATAAGAATTCCCCGTGATGGCTGCAGCCGTACATCCTTGACGGATAACCTCTCAAAATGATGCCCCCAAGCATTGGCTGCCTTAAATTGTGTCATGCCCCATGGCAAGCTTTGCCCCAGTGACACAATCACTTATTCCATCATCCCCCCAAGCGGATTCAACCACGTATGTTGGTCGAAACAACTCCACACATCCACTTAGGTTTGGACTAATTTAAGGAAATCAAAAAGCATCAGCCCCCGTTTGTCAGACTCCATACCAACATTGGACCACACAAAGTTTCTTCAACTGCTTATCGATTGGAAATACAATCCTCCCCCTGCGGGAGGACTTCTTGATTTAGTAGTTGCACAAACGGAAGGGATTTAACATGTCAATCCGGTAAGTACACACGTTGGGTGGGTGCATGTGCATACTGCATACTGCATACTGCATACCCTTCGAATCCTGTAAAACCAATTAGACACACTCCTGCCTTCGGGGAGGAGATTGACATTTAAAGCAGTTTCATTTGTTTGCAATTTCCCTACGTACATAGATTTGGGAAAGGGACAGGATGACATCTAAGTAACTGAAAAGTAGGTTGCCCTCGACGGTGAGGATTAATTATTTCTTCAGGAGAAAATTGAATAGGGAGTCATCTCGAGAAAACCGTCATTCTCTCTCTCTCTGTTTGTACATGACGCTCTGCATGATTCACACAAACATACACACAGGAAGATGGGAATGGAGAAAAATCTCATATTCTGTCTGCTCTGCGATTCAGTGCTGAGTGTTGAGATCCTTGGAGGATCCAACAAATCTATTCCTCAGTTCGTTCCTTTCTCATTTTCTGTTGCCTTTTCTTTCGTTTTAGTTGTGAAACTGCATTCTTCGTGGATTATTTTTCGGGGAGTTAATGCAAGCAGACAACGAACTCGAAGGAACAGAAGTCATTTATTTACCAGAACCTTGGTCCTGGTGAGCAGTTGCAGCCATCATCATCTCATCTCCTCTGGAGCACGTGAGATTGTTCTGCATTCTGCAGGGAAGGTTCTTTGTGATAAGTATTTGTCTGTCATTTTTGGAGAGATGTGAAGGCGGTATTACTTTGCGTCAGTCCAATTGTTTTTTATGAGCTTCTTATTAATTCTGATGAAAATTTCTTTGAAATTTTACCACAATTTCCGCTCTTCTCAAAATGGGTGATAAATTGACCTGCAGACGAAGGCGAAATCCACAGGGCATCAAGAAGATGAGATTTTGTCACTCGACGAAAGTTCAAAATGACAATGTGTATTTGTTGATTTCGACAGACTTCTTCAGGTTTAGGTAGGACGTAGGGATGATGACCATTATTCGCTGTAAGATAATGTGTGTAAGGGTGCAGCCCTTTCAAGGAGTGCCCTGTTAATCGGGATACTTGAAGTTGTACAAAAAAGTCGATTCAATCAAAATGAAGTAGAGAATGGTACGTAATCTCCTGTCAGTCATTGAGAAGCTTGCAAGGCATTGTCTAAGAAAGAGAAACTCGTTGGCTCGTGAACAACAGGTGGACGGGGCCAAGTATTTCTGTCTGTAGCGACAGCCATGCTCTGCTCAAGGATTTTCTGAACCCTTTAACCACGTCCGATTCTCTGAATTTGTGCAGCAGTCTAAAATCCTTGTCTTGATCCCGGATCACCACGGAATCACAGGAAATGAGATCGACGATGAGTATGTTAGACAAAGATCAGATGAGGCACTCTCTAGTCTAGAACATACGTCCTCAGTTAGAGCTTCCGTAGATAATAAAGACCAACTGGAGGTGGCATGACTCTGCAGGATGAACACAGACCAAGCGTATGCTCGCAAACGTCTGTAGTAAGTCCACAGAATTTTTATTATCTCTTGACAAAAAATACTGTGGACAGGCCACTACACCACCGCCAAATACCTAAATGTGCTCGGCCTAAGCGACCCTCAATGACGCCTGTGGAGAAGAGTACTTCCTTCGCTACTGTCCCGCCTGCCCACTGCGATTAGGTGGCAATTATTCGGAGCTGATGAGGTGGAAGTTAATGATGTAAACTCCTGCCTGCTGGAGCCCCAAAAATGTATGCCGCTGTCTGATAGCACAATGGACTGAGTCTGAAGGCTCCAGAGTAGTGTCAAAAACAAATTAACGCGTTGACTTGAACACAGTCTTACCTGGGATAGGTTTTCACAAAATGGAAGCAATTTGCACCGAAGTCCACATCTCCACATTTAACCTTAATGCCATCATGTCCTCGATGGATTTTCTTTTAACTAACAATTAAATTAATTTAGTTACAGGTTCTAAGCTACCATGGTGTAAGAATGATAAGGTGTGCTGGACAGCTTGTCAAAACCGCCCTATTTTTGTTTTGTGACGTCACTCAGGGTCCGTTTTTGACACTGGATAGATGTGTTGCTTAAGCTTACATCAAAATTCAACTCCATGTATAAAAAAGTGATGAATGAAAAACACGAATTGAATTGCAAGCTGTTGTAAGTTTAGTTTGTGAACAATTTTCATTTGTTTGTACTTTTAATATTCTGTTGACACACAAATACTCGCCATATGGTCACGCTGGATGTCAATAGAACTGCCCAGCACACCTTGTTATCCTCACACCATGCTAAGCTTCCATAAAAATAATTTAAGGACTATGCGGAAGCTCCCTGTTATTTTTTACAATATTTATTATATCTATGACATTATTTCTTTTTATATATTTATACAGGGGTACAGGGGCAAGGATCATCAGTGGCCTCTTCGAAAAATCCCTGGCATTAAGGGACGACTGCAGCGCTTTTCAAGCCGAAGTGCCATATATGATGCAAGGCTCGCGGTGAAAGACCAATGCATTACCGGCAAATATATCAGCATCTTTTCTCATAGCCCGGCGGCAATAAGTCATAGCATCGGACATTCTCTAAAATCGAAGCTGGTTGGACAGTGCAGTGCGCAGTTGTGACCCTATGTTGGGTATCTCGACATACTGGAATCCAAGGTAATGGAAAGGCGAACAGTCTCCCGAAGAAGGGCTGGGAGAATCCATGACAAACCCGAAAAAGAAGCTAGAAGATCAAGGCAGTACTCATTGGCTCATCCTGAACACTGTGGCCGCAGTAAGGGCCCTACACAAGCAGAGATGAACATTTTTGATCGGTTTTAGTCGCAGCGACGTGCACACGCTTATAGGAGTCCATACCGCACACTGAGCCATAGCTACACACGGAATGTGAATGAACATACGGCAGAACAATGTTTGCAGAAGCTGCAGAGACGAGGAACAAATACAGTCTATCCAACAACTGCTCCGCGAATTTCCAGCCCTAGCAATGAACAAAATGTATTTTCTAGGAAAACCCTTATTCTCGGCTATTAAGGACCTAAGTGGCGTTGTTTTGGAAAAACCTCCTAGTATTCACTGATGAATCTGGCTTGTTTCTCATGGTAGCTTGATCCCAAACAGGGGCGCAATGGGTCCCAACACGTGGGTTTAACTGAGCCGCAGCCAGTGGGCCGTCGTTTGATCTTGAATATGATATGATCTTGTCCTTTGATTGGACTGATTTTCTATTTTAACTGCTTCCCTTTCAATTCACCAAATTAGGCCGTCCCTTCAGTGAAAAATTAAGTGAACATGCCAAACCGATAATAATAATATTGGTGGCGCGACAGTCCGAGGCGGACCTGGGCCTAGGTTCTCAACAGCCACTCGTTTTGTGCGTGCTGTTGTTCTTTCACGAGTGGAAGGGGCCTACAGTTTTATTCCGACTCCGAACGACAAAGTTTGAGAAGCTTTTTCTAGACAGGAATACACTTTGAGCATTGTCAGTGACTCGAAAGATGTGGAAGCCGTGAATTATGAATGTTGGTAGATTGGGGATTAGAACCTGGACCCTCTGCGTAGGAGTCAACACGCTAACCCACTATGCCACGGCGACTCAAGCCTATGACGACTTAAAATTAAAGTAGGGCCAGAATTTACATTCACTATATTCACACAATTGACCTAAAGTTTTGGATCAGTTCTAATCTTGGACCAGACATTATTTCCCGCATTCACCATAAGACCGCACGACGAAATCACATTTTCGTGTTAAATATTCAAACTCATGCTCCGATCTCCTGCTCACAAAACAAATAGAAAGCCAAATCAAATACGCGTCTTTAATAATTCAGCGGTAGTCTATCCACAACCATTCTGAAGGAAGTCTCAGACCCTTCTGTTGTCATTTGGCCGCCGCGCCGATTAAGCAAATGATTTGTTTCGAAATATTAATTTTTAATTAAATGTCAAGTTCCTCAACACGTTGAGGTAAACATTCCAAGCGCACAGCATGCAACTACAATATTTCAATTTAAAATTGCCATAAATCACTCTCTTTGGTGGTTGGCACCTGAACTGTGTCAAAAGCGTCTAGGGGCTGATCTTCTTCGAAAGAAATTCCGTCGTCATCGACTTGTGCCCTTGTGTGCATGTCCGTCGAGGGTGATGGACCCATTCAAGTGAATAAGAACCTCCGCTTTCTCTTTTCAATGAATCACTTACAGCCAACCCGGTTTAATTAACCGAATTCCTCTCACAAACTGTCGGCAACTACCAACGTCAGCGCATTTAGCTGTCAAAGAACAAGAATATCTCCCTCCGGTGGGTGCGAAAGTAGCAGCATCCCAGTTGAGTTGAGGCGTCTCTCGGTCTCTGCAATAGTTTGAAAATTAATTCCATTAATTAGAATCGTTCCCTTTTTGGCTGTCGGTGCTTAACTAGAGCTTACAACCCCGCGCGTCACCCACCGGTCCGCTACTCGAAGGGTTCAAGGATAGCCGAGCCATGGATTTGATGGGATCAAGAGTTCTCGAATGCCGCAAACATGAATTCGTGTTTGGTTAAATTTATTATTGCACAAGCTTAACTTTTCACAGCGCCGCGCCGGGAGGCCGTGCTCCCATGTATGCATGTGGGAGTGTGGGGCGCGCGATGGTTTATGTAATTTTCGTTAACTAATTGCACAACAAATGCTTCGCCCCGACTATTCGGTCGGTTATACTAATTGAAATTTCATCCTTCATTAAGTGAAACAATATGCGTGTGGGTGATACATGAGGGTTTGGCAGTTTCGGATCCTGTCAAGTGGGGGCGGACTTCGCAAAGTGAAGTTCATTCAGTTGCATGCGACGGATGGGAAGGATAACCGCTTGCTGTATCGCTGAGCTAATTAAATTTGAATAGGATTTCCGCTTTGGGGATTTAGTCTCCAAATGTAGACGAATGCTCTCACTCTCTGCCTCTCTCTCTCTCTCCCTGAGTTTCACAAGGATATCAGGAAACCACGCTATAGTGTGGATAATTATTTTTGGAAGAACGGAAATTTTGGGAGGTGTATTAGGGGTGTGTGCGGATGGATAATTGGAGGAAATTTATGTACGCGGACAATTGCTTTGATGTGTGCGGCAGGAATTATAGATAATTCAGCGTCAATTTCCAGAATCCGGATTCCTTTAGATTAGTTCGGTCGATTAAGGGACTTCCGAATGGCGGTCACAATGGATTGGGTTGGATTCACATGTGGGATTTTGCAAAATGTCGATGTGGACTTCGGTGAAGTCAATTTGAGTGCTTTACCAAACATTTGACAAAACAATGTCCTGTGCTGGAAATATTCCTGAGTCCGGAATTTGTTCGATTATTGCCCTGCTTGTTGGATTAGTTTCGGCATTGAAGGAAACGGCAAAATTGTTCGCAAAATGTGGTGAAAGTCGCATATACATCACATTTTTCTAGTCAAACAGTCGGTAAGAGCGGCAATATTACAAGCATGCTGTGGTACACTTTTTAGATCACCCGACCAAGAAGTTGTAGACACCACCAGATTATAACCAAAATTATAACGAACATTGAAAAGTTCAGCTCTCTATATTCGAGTTCTGGCGAAAATCATTAAATTTCATTGCTCACAATTTTTTCTGAAAATTTCCAACACAGGGAAGTCTAAATCAGCCCGCACTTCAATGAGCAAGATTTAAGGAAACTTAACGAAAAACAACGGAGTGGTTAATTTGCTTACAGACTATCACTTTTGTTCACCGTTAGGCTAAGTGAGCCCGCACTTCAATGACCAAGATTGAACGAAACTTAACGAAACATAATGGAGTGGTTATTCTGCTTACAGAATATCACTTCTGTTCACCCTAAGGCTAAGTCAGCCCACACTTCAATGACCAATATTGAACGAAACTTAACGAAACACAACGGAGTGGTCATTTTGCTTACAAACTAGCACTTCTGTTCACCCGGTCGATTGCTTATGTTGCCTTAAGTCTTCAGATTGACCGAAACTTAACGAAACACAACGGAGTGGTTATTTTGCTTACTTCTGTTCACCCGGTCGATTGCTTATGTTGCCTTAGGTCTTCAGATTGAACGAAACTTAACGAAACAATACAGAGTGGTTATTTTGCTTACTTCTGTTCACCCGGTCGATTGCTTATGTTGCCTTAGGTCTTCAGATTGAACGAAACTTAACGAAACAATACGGAGTGGTTATTTTGTTAACAGAGTATCACTTCTGTGTATCCACTCGATTGCTTAAGTTGCTTAAGTCTTCAGATGGAACAAAACTTAACGAAACACAGCAGGGTGATTATTTGTGCTCACAGGGTATCACTTCTGAGTATCCGCTCGATTGATCAAGTTACCTTAAGTCTTCAGATTAGTTCACACATACGATTCTTAGATGCACATGAATAACACTCAAAATAAACTCATCTACATGGACTATGCCCAAGACCCAGTCGCCATCGTATACCATACAATCTTAAGACTATGGCTGTGACTACTTCAATAAACCTCTTTCTCACTTCAGTGAATACGATTTCAATCACAAAAACACACATGGATACCCCTTTCCATGCCACATCGGAATAATCTCACTCATTCCCTCACATACACAGTCTATAAATAAAATATGCAAACATATAGATAACAACAAAGTGTAACTTACCTCAACACGTATAGTCAGATTGTATTCCTTTATACTCTCGTAGTCCAGCGGATGATTAACCTTAATGTCAGCCCATGTGTCTCCATTATCCGGTCTTTGTTGTAAGTAGAACGTATGGAATTTATTCGTTTGTGCCGTAGATCCCGGCATTAGCCGATAGAATACGGTTGGATTTCCTTCAATACCAGAGCTGAATACACAGCAGACGATTAGCACACGACCAAGCACAACAAAAACGATGCAAAGAAAAGGATTACATATTAGAAAATTGGATTCAGAGGATATTTGTAATAGATACGTTTAATTCATAAAGTGTGTTAGTATGTCTATGAAGAAGGCGAATAAAGAAGTTATTAAAGTGACCGATTCATTCTTTTCAAAGGTGTTTGAATGGAAAACGATTAGACGTAAGATGTGATGTGGTGCTGGCTCTTATTTGGTGCAAACAGAAGCGTTTACGATCACGTGTGAAAGGTGATACGGCGAATAAGAGAAGATAGACCTAGGGATGAGCTTATAATTTTTAAAGGACACAGCAACTAACAAGAATGTTGGGTGCTTGTAAGAATCAAACGAATAAATTCGATTTTTAAGAGCATGCAGGTGTTTTTTTCTGTTCTTTGAAACATGGACCATTTATTTTTATGAACAAGTCAAAAATCTAAAAAGGTCCCTTTGAAAGTCAAGATTGGCAGAAGAAGAAGCACTCACTCCCACAAATCAAAAATCTAAAAAGGTCGCTTGACATGCTCTGTATCCCAGATAGACAGAAGAAGAAGCACTCGCTCAAAGAAACAAATTCATAGATTTCTTAATGTTTTTGAGACAAGTGAAAGGTCTACAGCAGGCTTCGAACCGTGCCTGAATTCACGTACCTTCCTTCCTCTACTCTAAGCATCTAGGACGAAACAATAAAGGACTAGATTAAGGTGGCTACCAGTCCAAACTCGTTGAGAATGAGTTAACATCATGATGATGCCAGAGAGCCTACATCACATCACAGTACATATTTTTAAATTTATTTTAAACACCTTCTTTACTCGCAATTAATTTTAAAACTACAGTAAGAATATTAAACTAAGAATAAATACTATATCGAATGGAACAAGCAAAAAGCAAAAAAAATCTATTGAACTCAGGTGTTTCTTGTTCCATTGCGTTATATTTATGTTAGTAAAACAGAAACGATAAACTTTTAATTCTTCGATAAAAAGTTTGTAACTTGACGAGTAAATTAATAAACATAACTAATTATTATTTATTTTCTTATGAAAAAACTTCAATACACGAAGCAATTCACCACGTCAACAAAAAGAAAAACTATACATTTATCTAAAGCGGATGAACGAAAAAAAAAACTGCTTTAAAAAAAAATATTTTTATCTGCACATGGTGAACATTATTCGCATTTTACTTGACAAAAAAAAAACAAATGTCCACTGACACATTGAACCGAAAATGTAATCGAAAAAAAATGTAAACGAAAAATAACAACGAAACGACATGCGCCATTCAAAATTCAAAAAAGTACATGTATGTCGCCAACATTTATTTTATTTCTTGGTTATAGTGCAAAAGTCAAAAACTATAGTTCTTTTGCTGTTTTTTTTTTTTTGTTTTTTTTTCAAAAAGGAAACGATGTTAAATAAAAGATGGAATAAAAATATTTTATAATGTGAACTTGCTGACACCACCACATCTCGTTTTGGGTGAGTATCTGCGGCGAAAAAAAAATTATATATCTCTTTACTGAAGGACGACACAAAAAGATGTTTCAAAAAAATTCACTAGATATACGAGTATATGCATATGCGAAACTCAACATGTTTCCATTACACAAGGATGGGATGGTTTTTCGCGTGATGAAAAAAATTAAACGAATGATGAGACCTTGTATTTATACATGTAAATGATGTGTGGGCGGTTAGTGGTGATGGCATTGATGGTGGTGGTGGTGGTGGTTGTGGTGTTCGTTGTTTGAGGGTGGCTGGAGTGATGGACAAGGGAGATTTATAGTTGGAGGGAATGGATGTACCAGGATATATACCATATTCTAAAGTGTATGTGTATTTTTTTCCCTC
Organism: Eristalis intricaria; assembly: GCA_964034865.1. Taxonomy (NCBI): domain Eukaryota; kingdom Metazoa; phylum Arthropoda; class Insecta; order Diptera; family Syrphidae; genus Eristalis; species Eristalis intricaria. Next base: position 51,076,188 of record OZ035874.1, read on the forward strand.
CTCACAGGGCCAAGGTTTTGCTATGAATACTATGTGAATACGCGTTGCTCTTTTAAGCTGTCTTTGCAATTTTCACTTATTTTTTCTCGAACGTATGTTGTTTATTTTGGTTCAGACCTTTTCGCGCTCGAATTAGTTTGGTAAGTTTCAACAACTTGCAGTAGTAACGGGAGGGTGGGTTATTCTAGCAGATACATTTTTGCTTCTACCTTGTTCGTGTCTATTTTCACGGTTTATGAATTATTATGCAAACCCCTACAGTAATACGCTACAATAATTTTGCTTGAGGGAAGGAAAACAAAATAAATCCAACACATTGTTTAACAGAAAAAAAAACGAAGTCACTAACAATTTGCATTAAGTGTGGTGGGAGATGGATGTTTTTTTTTTTCTTCTTCTTCTCTCCACTTACCTTACATAAAAAGTGTTTTCTGTGAACGTCAATTGCTTGTGCAACTAATGGCCACATAAACTTAGTGCGTTTTTTTCTCTATTCAAAGGTTAAGTGTATTTCTACAACTAGATGAGGAGTCCTTAATTTTGTTTTTTCACTAAGAGAAAAAATGCCTATGTTTTGTTTCCTAGGGCGAATGGCCTAGTTTTGTTTGATAGAAAAAAAAATTGCACTTTAAAACGAAATTTGCACTGAGTAATGTTCCTGGCGTTTTCATTTTTTTTTTATTAAGAAAAACAAACTCAAATTAACTTAGCGCACAATAACTTACTAACGAAATGGAAAAAAAACGGTTGCGAGCGTAATGATACTGGGCACGGAGTAACTTCTCCCGTTTTCTCAATGCTGAAGGACATCGTTGGGCGTAAGTAGGACTTCAGGCAGAAAGGGGCCACTCAAAAATGGCAAACGACGAAAACATGGAAAAGTTTCTTGTGCGACTAGTTCAGCCGTCGATGCAGAATAACTTGTAGAACTTTGAATGGGTTTTTCTAAAACCGGTTTTTATTCAATGTGAAACGTGACCTTTGGCGAAATACGGATGACAGCTTGCAGTAGTATTTAGTTTTCTCGGAAAATCTTAAAAGAGGGTTATACTCGGTCGTCGGGAGTGGGGTGGAGGAAAAGCACAGGTCTTCGGTGTTTGAAGCGTGTTAAGACTTGAAGACCTGAAGATGACGGTTGATCTTCGGGACTTAAGGTCAAGCGCAACAGTGGTTTACGTGATGAATGCGGATCAGAAGCTTGACAGTGTTTTCGAACGGAAGAAACACAAGTTTCGAAAGTCAGAACGAAAATGAAAGAAAGACAAAATTCATTCGGTCAAAGCTCAGGTCAGGAATTCATTGTTGTTAGGTGATGGGGTCTTAATTTTGATTAATGGGAAGGACATTCAGGAAGAATCATCAGACGAGCAGTGATCAATGTAAAGATGTCCAAGCATGGGACAGCATTTAGAGAACGAATCAAACTATCTTGTCGATTTGCGCTGTGGGCGAATCAAGCTCTCTTGAGAATGTGCTCTGTAGGCACTATGGATAGGCAAAGGGTGGCCATTAGTAGCGACGAGCGAAGCAAGTCATTCTCCTACTGGACAGAATTTGTTTAAGCCCGAGATAGATGTGGAAGATGTTCACAACAAGCAAACGATGGTGATCAATTTGAGAGAATGGAGGAGAGTTATTCAGCTGTTGGAAAGCATTTGTCGAGGTCTGGTGGTCACAATCTGGTCACAAACAAAGGGTGGCCATAAATTTGCGTGGAACAACTGAGCTTTTGGAAAGCATTTGTCGAATCTCCAAGGATCAACCTGTATACGTGCTGACATCAATGAAAGCGTAGAATTTGACGGGCACAAAGAAGCGCTTCTTTTTGCCTCTTCTGCTGATGCAGTTCCTTTTTGAAGTCATAGTTTTAGCCTCAAGATGGCTTCCTTTCAGTATGAGGAACAAAGTAGTTGCGCCTCAACATATGTAGGTCATGAAGGTGTCCTCATGAAACCACGCTCTCTCAGAAGGCACTACCAACAAGGCATTCCAGCAAAAGGAATAAATACTTCACAGCCATAAGACTGACTTCATATTTAATGCTATGTACTGCCAAGAAAGGAAATCTTAACAAAATCTCCCCCACTTGAAAATAAGGTCAACGTAAAGACTTCTGCCTACCATCCATCCTCCCCATTTAATTGTCCCCATCAAACTGATTTATATCAAGATCCTGATGGATTCTCCCAAATGTCACCTCGTGAACCAAGATATCATATCTCAAGCGTCCACGTCTCCTCGTCCCATCCAATGACCCTCTTTCGTTCACGACACAACACGTCACAAAAGTTTAATAATTCCAAAACTACTTAGTACTTGAATGCACGTCCTACCACGAGAAGGGAAGAAACGCCCACCACGAGTAGTCCAATGTATTCTCGTACTTTATTTGAATAAAATGTTCCCCATCATAATATTCGTCTCGTTCTAAAAGCAACACGCTATCACTGTGTCATTAATTTCCCGACGTCCTTGCCATATAAAACTTGATGCATCCTCGCAGTCCTTGAGATACACGTTTTCTTTCCCTCCTCAACATTTACCTTCTTCCAAAAAATAAAAACATGCGTTTTTCAACCGAAAGTACACACTCAACGTCATAGACAAGAAGAGCTACTATAGGTAGGAGGAACATTTGTTAGGGGAGCGAATGTAACAAGTCCTTGTTTTTTTTTTTGTGTTACGTCCCAACGGTGTCCTTTATAGCGAATGCAAAAAAAAAATACGAGAGAGAAAACCCAGAGAAGTACTTTACTCACCCATTTAAATGAATGCTACAGTTTCGCCTTAATATATTTACCAGCAGACATTTTTGAATTTAAAATGTAATGCGCTCAGATAATGTCCCTAAATGAAGTTGAAGATACCTTTGAGGACGTGGTTTTGTGAATGCAATTCACAGGGTGATTCAATTGTGATGGCAGAAAAAGCAGAAGATGAAGTAGTTCACTTCCGGTGTTGTTGGAATGATGGGGAGACTGTTCGGTGTGTACTTTAAATTGTTATAATAGAGCTTGGAATTTCGTGTTTTTTTAAGGAGGTGTGGTAATTATTGGGTGACGGGGTAGATGAAGTTGGGTGACAATGGGAAGCATGGGATTTCCATCTGTGCACAGTTCACCATGGTTTGACATTACAAAAACGTAGGAAGCCGGGATTAAAGTTGATTTTCCTGTTTTGATTGAGATTATTTCACCAGCATCAAACTGTTGAAAAGTTGTGATTGGTGCGCTAAGGACTTGCACAGGGTAGTTAAGTGGGACCAGTTATTTAAAAAAAATGATTGGGCGTAAGCTTGAGAATAAGATACGAACAGTTAAAGTTTCAAAATCGTTCAGATAATCATTCATAGCTAACGTTTGAAAGGGCCTAGCTTATACAAAGACTACTTGTGTCGCTCTTGCTATTGATCTATCACGAGTGAATGGGATCTACAGTTGAATACCGACTCCGAACGGCGAAATTGAGATACATTTTCTAGACAGGGGGACTCATTGGGCATTGTCAGTGACTCGAAAGAGGTGCCCCCGTGAATCATATAAGACGGGTTTCGAGCTTTACACCCCGGCTTAGGAGTCGACGCAACAGAGGCTGTACATTAAGTTTTCTTAAAATGCCTTCAAAAACTTGTATACGTTAAGACAATGAGACAGGTCATAATTTCGAATAGATGACTTCTTGCGTTTGAAAATTCAGCCTTCCAGTTTTCTTGATATGAAGTCTCAAAATGGTGGATTCCATCGAATTCATTCTGAGAAATGATATGATCCTGGAATCTTCTCATCACGTTGTCCCTCAAGGTTCGAGTCGAACACATAGCCGTAGCATTGATGTCCATTCTTCTACATGACCAAGTCATCTGAAACCACGCCATGTTCAGACTCTCACTCGTTTGATCAATTACATGTCGCTGTATAGCCCACACTGTTCAGTCTCATTCTTCAAACATCATAAGCACACACGCGACTAATGTTTGTTCGCAGTACTTTCCGATCGAAACGAACAAGTATCTCTTCGCACGCTTCGCGTATCTACTTTGCAGAAAAATGCTCCTCGAATTGAATCGTTTAGACCTTCCATTCTAGAATTGTTGATAGGTTAGTCAAAATCAACTTAAATCGATACAGTAAAGTTCGCATGCTCGCACGTTTAATCATGGTCGTAGACTGTTGCCCAGACCCTAAGTGGCGAACGTATGGACAGCCCAGCTTATTACGACTTGGTGCACGTGGGTCACCGTGACTGAAGAATGCCTTACATAATTCAAGTGGCTTAAGCAAGATGAGGTGAATCTTAACCGAACTGGAGTGTGTTACTGCAGAGAGCTTATAAGATATCGTGTTACCTAGAGAGGCTTGGTGGTGACCTGTTTAAGACATTCGACGCGCTCATTGTCCTCAGGACTGGCAGAGACATAAATGATACGTTTCCACCGTCCGAACCGAACTCGCGAAGTTTGGATGACCTTTAACTAGAATATCAATACGACTTTGAAGAGATTTCAAAAGTCATTAGCTATCAATTTTGAAGTAGCCGGTAAAAGAGACACAGGAAGTAAAAGTGTTGAGAGCACTGTGAGCAATGAGAGAACAAGAGAAATGAACACCCAAAATTACCAAAATGAACTGAACCTCACGCTGTAGGATTGATCGGTTTAACAACCTCCATGGACAGGACTCGAGGAAAATTTTGATGGAACCTCGCGATTTCGTTTGGCATAACTAAGAGAATCTCGTAGACCAATTGTCTCAGCGTTGGAAACGTGACAAGATGATAGTCACCAGGAGGAAAGTCTGCTTTGCGAAAAATGTCTTGAAATATCGGAAAGGGATTCACTGATATGCAGAGTTAACATGAGTTGTGAAGACACACGAAGTGCTCAACCGTGAAGGAAGCCCTACAGAACCAAATGGTGACAACGAAGCCAAAATATAAGCTTTCCTTCTCTATGTGATTCTGAAGCAACGCAGGAGGATCAATACCTAACCCCTTCGACAATGCCTATCAAATGCAAGAGGCAAATTATGATGGAAATCTTCTCAACAACGGGGAGTCATCGTTTGTACAAGCAAGCCCTCAGAAGGACTATCGGAGAAAGAGCGCATGAAGGGAGTATTGCCAGCAGAACACTTTCGTTCCATATCATCCATTTTAAGATTTGTTGGTGACCAGAGAACCAGCTTAGGAAAATGATCATGTGTACATTTAAGTCCAATTTCTATATTTTTTTAATAACAAGAATTCAAAAGAGATCATAGTCCAATTCCCTATAGGATATTGAAAAGTAAAAAGGTCATACAAATTGTCCGAATCCAGTGGTTGATGCGCGGTTGTGTCTGGCACTTTTGTTTGAGAACAGTTCAACATGCCACCAACTATGAATTGGATTCCATCAGCTGCCAATGCCAGGAAGAGATGGTTGGACCAAGTCCATAAACTCACCTGGTTCCCCTTGGGCCTAATCCTTGCTAGCGCAGGAGCAGGTGTTCATAAAAGGTAATTTTTCATATCCTTTTAATAAAATGATCATTATTAATCCTAATTGATTTAATGTTGAAAATGAAATTTTTTTAAATCAAATTCAAAATAAGCCCCTAATCCTGACAAAGGGCATGATAGAGGAGGAGTCCCGCCAGCTGGGGAAGAATTAGACAGAGTGGGAGAGAGTTGAAACTCATTGCGAGAAACCGCACATGATGGCGCGTTGGCGTAGTAGATGTCCTAGGACCCGCAAGGGGACACAGGATGTAAGTAATAACCACTGATGAGCTATAGTCGATGGTGAAGGATCGACTAGCCTAGAGATTTCTCGCACCCGCGAACCCTTTAGGGGATCATGCGGTTGAGAAGATGATGACGATGACGACTGACAATGAAGGCAGTATGGACATCAGCAGAGGTTGACTCTCTTCAAGTTTATAAAGTGTTCAGTGACTGAATCGAACAGTCCATGACGAAGAGTGGCTCCAGGGACTACTTGGATGTCTATTTGCAGCGATATTTATCGCATTGTCATTCCTGCCATTTCATTTATTACTTGTCTCGGTCCATTCAATATGAAGGTACGAGGGTCGAGCATCAGCCTAAGACATCTCTTAAATCAGATGAATCACTGGTCGCCACCCAACCACCCTTTGGATAGATCTACATGGCCATAAATCCACTTCTTTTATTTCTCTGCGTGGCCGAATGACCCGAATTTATATTCAATTGAATCGAAGCCTCCTCCGTCTCGATGCCACCTCCAAGTCGGCTGTACTTAAACCGATCATAACTCGAAACGACTTGATTCTTGATTTTTCATTGTCTGCTTTAAAGAACATACACTGGGTCGATTTTATGATCCGTCTCCACCACACACGCTGCCATATAGTGGTGAAGACAATAAATACGCCTATACATTACTCATGAAGTTGTAAAAAAAAAAAGAGATCCCCTTCTCCCACACAATGACTGTGTACCTTGTTAAGTGAGGACAAAGAAAAAACCATGTAATCCCCTCTAATAAAACACAAACAATAACGTATCGTCATAGTTTGCTGATATAAATCCCAAAACTTGAGCACACCTTCCACGAGAATTACATTAAATTGTCCTAAAAAGTGTTTAATGTATGTCATGAGACCACTTATCAAGGGTCATCTCACTGGGTTTATAGCCGGACATCCCGACATCCCGCCGGCACACCACTCTGAATCACCCTGTGTGCTTTCTCGGACAACATCAACTTGAACTGATTTATACCCTCGCACCAAGGTGAAAAATAAAACTACGAAACCAAAATAAAACCCCGAAAAAAAATAGAAAACACAAAAAGGAAAAAAAAAAAAAAAAAAACATCGGTTTACACCGCGTCTCTAGGTTTACACAAGGTTTTATTGCATTTGTAGCGCACGGAGGAACACTCCTGAGCTGAGCTGATTTGTTCGCCTAGCCTAGCCTGAAATACATATCCGACGCGCGTGTATGCATGTACATCTACCACACTTCACTTGTGCTGTAGGGCTTATAATAACGAGATTATTTCTTTTTTTTATTTTTTATTTTTCGTTTTTGGTGCAGTACGTTTATATTTAAAGGATCCACTACTAGGTGCGCTCTAAACATGCAATCACAGTGCTCTTTTTCTCTAGGGTCAGGTCGGGATAAATATACGTATAAAGAAAATATAATGCATTTTTTTTTTGTATTAAAAAGGAAAAAAACATTTTTTTGTGTGTAAAATAAGTTTTACTATTCTCTGCATTTCCTTTTAAATAGTTCCTCTCTAGCCTTGTGCTTCTGGTTTGATTGTGCTGGCCACACAGGAAAAAAACACAAACGAAAAAACACCCAGCGAGAAAGGCACACACTCTCCAACACACAAAAGAAAAAAGAAAAACAGACGAAATGCAAAAGAAAAGAGGAACAAAATATAAAAAGATGGCGTGAGAAAAAAAAGGATTTCTTCGGTGCACACGAAACTAAAAGTTATGCCACATCTATCAAGAGTGCGAGAGGAAAAGGATTTTCTTTCACTGATATTTTTCTGGCCTAAGCATCCTGAATGAATGCAAAAGGAAAACCAAAAACGAAAGAAAGGATAAATAAAGGAAAGAAACATAAGACGACGGAAACTACGACGGCGATGATGACGAGGGGGTTTCGTTAGTATGTGCGGCGGCGGCAAACAATTTGTGCTACAAAATCTTGTATCCTTTTTGTGTCTATCTAAATATTTCGAGCAAGGATATATGCGAACAAAAGGCTTTATTTGTGTATATATATTTTTTTTTGTTCAAAAAGAAAGAAAAAGTGCATTTTCGGTCTATGACGACGCATGGTGTGGGGCAGGGAGAGGAGACAAAAGGACGAGGTGGTTGATTTTGTGTGGAAGAACGATGTCTTAAGGATATTTTCTGGGTTAAAGGTTATGCAAATGCTCGAATGATTTGTACGTGTCGGAAGAACTATGCTTAATGCTGACTGTTGGATGGATGCACGTGTGTGTGTGTGTCTGTGTGTGAGTGAAAATAAACAAGGATCTGTGGGAGATTTCTTGATTTGATTTAAGGACGTGGAAGGTTAAGGAGTGTGTTTATGTAAATGAATGACGGGTGGATAAGTGATGGTCGGGCCGGTGATGGATTGAAGGATGTCATGCGGTGTGTGATATGTTTTTCTTTTGCATTTGTGTCAGGCTTCGTGGCTTCGTGGCTTTGTAATCTGATCGAATTAAAAAAAGAGAACGAAGGGAAACTTTTTTATTTCTCATTTTCGATGGGACGACGGCAAGAGCCATCGAATGTTGGGATTGTGATGCTGTTGGATAATTTATTCCAAACATGTGACAGGATCGGAGAACGTGTCAGGAGAGTTCCTTAAACATCTGACAGTAGTGAGGGCCGTAAGACGATAATAATTGACGGCCATTGGGACTGAGTAGACCATAATCTGGAGAGGATATAGGGGTCCAATTTAGGGTTTGATAAGCCAAGGACTTACTTTGGAAACCTAGTTATTCCTTTTTGAATAAGTTGACAATGGACTTTCACACGGGCAATCAAAGGAATTGAGTTAATCAAGAGGACGGTAGAGTTTCGTCAAGTTGTCCTTCGTTGCAAAAGGCGTACGTGTGTAACTTTTATGGTGTCAATCATTTTGGACACATGTAATGTGGATAACTCCCCAGCGGCATTTAAACCCAGTTGAAACTCCATTTGTAGGTGATGTCCATCAACGAAGGGAAAATATTTTTGAATTTTTGTTTTATATTTCACAGCCATTTAGAGATGAATGAATTGAGCAAATTAAGAAGTCGTAAAGTTAATCAGAGTTGGAAGACAAGTTGTTTGTAAAGAGAAGATCTTTCGAATGTAAAGCCGTTTTTCAAAAATTGAGGTTTGCAAATAAGCTCAGACTGAAAAGGCTACAAAATGTTCCATAGCTTGCCACGACACATGGTAGAGGTAGAAAATGCGATATCGCGCAAATAAAACCCACCAAAGATTGAACATTATTTGATTGGTTCTAGTACTAGATAGATCAGTAAAGAGTCGTTCAACACTTTTCAGAAAATGCTACTGAGACTCACTTTTTTTAGGGATCAAAGGACGGGATGAAGCTTGCATATCATTGGATCAACTTCTAGTGACGGAGCGACTCTCTTTAAATGGCTAAAGAATCAGAGCGAAAAATGTCCCAGATTCGACTAATTTACTCAGAAATTGAGCAAATCATATTAAAAGTCGGTTTAAGGATTCGCCACTTTTAATGGTAGTCACAAGTGGCTGCAAATTTATCGAGAATGTCATCGAGGACGAATTTTAAATAAATGTGGGAAAAAATCTTGTCTGCAAACCATGGGCTGATGTGACCTGGAACAAACGCAACTTCTCATAACCATAATAATAATATGGGTAGCGCTACAGTCCGAGGCGGACCTGGGCCTAGCTTCTCAGCAACCACTCGTGTTGTGCCGAGTGTGCCTACAGTTTAATGCCGACTCGGAACGGACAAGTTTGAGAAGCTTTTTGTAGACAGGAAATACTCTTTGAGCATTGTCAGTGACTCGAAAGAGGTGGAGCCGTGAAAAATATGAAAGGTGTTAAATTCGGGCACCCTCTGCGTAGGAGTCGCAGAAAAAATTTCACGGCTTTATGTGGCTGTGTTGTACAAGTCAAGCGAATATTCAACGATGACAACATAAATTTTCCTAGACTGGTGTAATAATAATTTTTTAAGGGAGGTTAAATCAGCCTTAGTTTATTAATTAAGTTATTTATCCAATTGAATGAAGAATTCGTTTATGCTAACCTAACAAGGGTATTTCCATTTTGCTTAAGGTATTTTTCAAGAAAACAAACGTTTTTTTTTTCTATTCGATAATGAATTTCTATTCGATAATGATCAATAAGGTATGTGACTCTCTCTAAATTGTAAACTGGCCATTTTTTATTAGTTCACTTTCTCTAGATTTTACTGTACTTTAATTAATATTAATTGAAGACAGTCATCTTGAAATATTGGGTAAGTGTGTTCGCTTCAACACTGGTCCTTATTTTAGGCCTTTTCTGAAATCATAGGGCTTCAATAAAATTATCATGGTGCACCTTGTGGCGCCCGCGGCTTAGCGGTTGCACTCGGTGTCTAGGTTTGATTGCGGAGATGAAAAACTTTCGTAATCCACAGGTCCACCAGCCTTCTTTTCCGTCACTGGTAAAAACTCTTAGAAAAGTTGAAGAATTTCGATCGAAAAGTCAGAACACCACAAAGCCTTTCGCACTGTTGTCAGTTTGCATTATGTAAGTGTAAGTAATTTATTTGAACAAAGTTTTGGGATAAGTGCAATAAAATTAAAAACAAACTCACAAAGCATTCAAAATATTAGTAAGCTACACACATATATACACAAACTATATTAAAAATAAACTACTGAAAAAAATAACATAAACAACTTGTCTTGTTAAAAACGACAAAAAAAAATAAATAAGGAAACATTTGTATGTTGAAAATTAAAAATACCATAAATCCTTATATAAAGAGTTGTTTCTTAAAAACGAACAAAACAAAAAAAGTACATTTCGCTAAGCAACAGACCTGGCTTTGATCGAGACCACTTTTCCGCCAACTGGCATATTTTCCTTGACATTAATCGGCCCATAGACCGGATCATCCCAAACGGGTGGATTGTTAGCCCGATCGACAACATCGATTTGCACCTCAACAGCACGCGATAGGGGTGGATATCCCTTATCTTGGGCCATAGCTTCAAGCTTATATGTTTCACGCTGTTATTGATTTTAAATTATTTTTTTTTTTTATGGTTTTCGATTTTCAAATTCATTCGTTGTTCGGTGTTTGTTGATTTCGCGAACATATCAACACAAAAATAAAACAGGCCCATTATCAAAAAATTGCACACACAAATATGTTTTTGATTTAATTTTCATGCATTTTCATATTTTGTTTGCGGTTGTGGTGGTTTTCGTTTTGTTGAGGTACAGTTGAAGTTGAATTGGGTATTTTTTGGTTTATTTTTTATTTTATTTTGTTGTGGTTATATTCGATTTGAAATAAAAAAGCAAAAAAACAAATCGATAGTTTATTGAGTTATATCATCAAAAATAATTTTTGTGTGTATTTTTTTTGTATTCTTAAAATAGAAAACCCACAACCCACAAGGAAACAACAAACAAAAAATATATTTAAAGGGTAACCCATGTATGTAAAAAAAAAAAACAAATAATCAACAGTCAGTCATATTGCTTTGATTTGAAAAATCCAATTCAAACATCAAAACTCAATAAGGTATGAAAGGAAAATAGTAATGAAAATAAAAATTCAAAAATCCAATTTGAGTTTGAGTCTTGCAGAAGTTTGCTTGGTACATGTTTGGTTTTCTTTTCCTTCAAAGTCACACACACATTATTTGACACAAAAATACGTACAGGTAATTCAATCTAGATACGCAGAGCGATATACAGAATAAGAGGTAAAGTGAGGATATGCAATGAAATCAAAAAAAAAATAGGGAGAAAAGTAAACGTGAAGCAAAAGCAATGGAGACGACTTTACATCTGTTACTCTGTTGGTCTTACGTACTTAGAAGCTCAGATACACATTCTGTTGAGGGTTGATACGTACAGGAGGTATTTATAAAAACAAAACAAAAGGGTTTACATGTACAAAATATTACTGCAGTGCAAATTGTTTCTTTTTCTTTTCTGGTTTTTGTTTCTTTATTCTGGTGGATTATCCGTGGAGTTTTCTCGATCCCTAGCCATTTACACATGTGCTTCGGTTTAAGCTGCGAGCTGAGAAAGTGAAAGTGGAACCGGTTGAAGGGTCTTTTCAAGTGGCCTCCTTGACATGTCGGACAAGTGGCGACTGTTAAAATGAATGCTGTGAATGTGAATTCCTTGAGCGAAGACGAGTGATGATTCTTGGCTGTGAAGAAAGCCATTAATGTTGGAAGTTGTTGAAGAGTCAATGTTAGAGTAGACATGCAATTCATGGTCTAGGGAACAAATTTGGGTCTAAACGTTCCTCACTAGATGGTCGCGTTCCAGTGAGGCGACGGGTTGGTGGATGTGACGAGAATATTGCCGCCTTTTAAGTGTCCGTCGGAAATGACATAAAACTGCCGATGCCAAGTCGTTCACAGAAATAGGGCATCGCTGAGAGTTTGGCGAAGGGGTCTTGGCCTAACACAAGACCTAAAACCACTCGATCGTATGAAGCGACGTACTCCATCATGTGACTTCATCGGGCACCTGCGGGCTTTTCTCATTGGACTACGTAAAAACATCCCAATTCCAAAAAGCTGTTGTTGCTGGTGGTGCTCTGTGCCAATATTGAACGAAAAATAGCGAAATGAGTTGCGAGTCATCGAATTGAATTCGATCCAATGAATCGACTTGTTGTTACATTCTACATTCCATAAGTCGAATTTCACACATTCATCGGATTGTACCTCAGAAAGTGGACAGAAAAATGCTGCACAACGTTAGGTTCGGTTATAGTGGGTCACGCCTCTAGACCAGGCCTTCCCTACAACGACTTATGCAGAAGCTGCAGAGACGAGGATGAGTATGAAACCATTATTCATCCGCTATTCAATTGCAGTGCTCGCTCATCCCGTAGATATAGACTTCTGGAAGCCTACTACATTGATAACCTGACTGAAATAAGTAGCATAACAGTCAACCATCTTCTTCGCTTTATTAAATGCATACGCCAGCACACATCTTCGATGTATCTGTGAAGATTCGCAGAGGAATATCCAGCGTCTGGTGTTGGGACTCCCAGTAAAATCTGGGGGGAATGCTGGTTGAGAAATACTAATCGAAGAGGAGTATAGGTATCGTGAGCTCAGTGACGATGGGCTTGGATACTACCTAGGAGCGTGGGCTATCCTGAATGGAGTTCTCTCCAAATATGCAGTGCTCTCAGCCTCGTGGACCGCTGTCTGTCTTCCGACTAGGTCTATCGGTGATCGGTTGAGGACTATGTTTAGAACTGCTAAGGGGGTTGTCGTTAGTGCTCCGCTTACAGATATGCATGCTTTCCGCAGCACTTTGTCAAGCGGTTTGAGGCTTCTAGGGATACTGGTGCAAATAGCCGGTGGACCAATCACAGTTGTAGCCCCCATTTGCACCCTATGGCCCCTATCTGCACCCATTTTGACACGTTCCTTAGAACAGTAGAGAGCCGTGAAGGCCTTTTTGAAACGTTCCCCAAACGTTATGACGTTCTCCCACATAATGAGGGAGGGAAGAAGTCAGGCATTTTGTACCTCCTAGTGGAGAGAACTAGGGCCTTTTCTATGGATTAACGCATTGACCGCATTCAATACTCTATTTCAGTAGTTTGCAGAAACCCAATTGCATAATATCCCTGATAGTGGATATATTTGCAACATCTCCAATAGCAATATCTTCTGCATTAGCAATGACCTTGCAACCAGTTCTAGTCTTGTTAGAAGTCCGTTCTCCACTAGGGTTCACAAGAGAGATGAGAGTACAGGGTCTTGTTGAGGGCTGCAGTTATTGCTTTGGGTTCGATATTGTTAAATGCTTCCTCAATGTCCACAAAGTCGTAAAGGGTAAGCTCCTTGTGCTCGAGAGATTTTTCTATTTGGCCTGTCAACATGTGAAAGGTTATTTCGACAGATCTGTCCTTGTTTGAGACATGCTGAGAGATTAATAATTTGCTTGAGCAAGGAATACGTCTATAAGTTTTGCTAATGCCTTGCATGCTGTACAAAGAATGAAATGGTCTATATCGTGTATCAAACAAAACAGAACTCCCGTGAAGAACGAGTTCTTGAAAGATCCAAACAAGGTTGGTCGAACCCGAGGTCAAAAACGTGTGTCACTGAAACTCGCTCTCAGCATCATAAAGCGGATGCCCCATATTTGAAACCCACAAAAGCCAACTGATGAATATTTCGTTAGGAATTACTCAAATGTCTCTGTAAGACTACCATTCCTTGCATCGTTAACAAGCTGAATTCCTGTGTGCATATCATTTCGAATGATTTGCATAATTAAACTCAATAATGCAGTTGCTCAGAATTTTGAACGCAACAAAAGATTATTTATTGACTTGCCGTCAGCTTTGGCAGAACGACTCGAGCTCAAAAGTCTTTGTGGCATAATCGATTTATTTTGAGAAGGCTATGATTGTGCATCTCGAATTCCTTTAGGCAACGAAAATGACATCAATAACAAGGAGCTAAACTCAAATTACTGACTGTTTAAATGAATAATAAATAAGCCTGAGGAGAGATTCACATGTGATATGTTCCACATGTTTCTGGCTGTGGAAATCGATGTGAATGTGACGGTATTTTTAAAGGGGCGAACCGGTGGTTGGTATTCACCCTGAGCATGCCGTTGGAGTGCTCAGGAGTATCTTTAAAATAAGGCATTAGTAAGTACCGTCGAAGGAGTGACTGTCAAAACTAATACATCACACAGTAAGCACATCGGAAATCCGGTATACCAATTCATCGATTCGCCTATAACTGGCCTATGAGTGAAGCGCTTTATCTTAAATACTTGGTTTCATTTAAGTATTTAAATGGATTATGTTTTTTTTTGTATCGGAAAGATGTCATTAGAGGAACGCTGGCTTAAGTTTGACTGCAGCATGTTGGCAGTGAGCCCCCTTAACCTAACCTAATCTATGGAGCATCTATATTATTGACCGTATTTTTGGTTAGAAGCTACACTCTGGCTACTGCAAGGTTTGGTCACGCGATGAGGTTGTGGGACACTACATGACTGCCGGATTCGTTTTGTGGAACTTCCATTTTCTTCGCGTTATTGACTACTTAACAGTGACCCGTGATCGTTCTTGGAATTCTGCTAATGAGCTTTGGCCGATTTTGCAACAATTGTAGTGAATCTTGGCTGGGTCCCTGGACACATGGGGATTGCATGCAACGAATACGCAGATCAGTTCGTGACAGCTGGCTCAGAATCTGGCTTTGTAGGTCCCGAACCGCACTATAATGCGAATAGGACACCAGCAAACAACGCTGATTAACGAATGGGAAAACAGACCCATGGACCAACGGTGAAGGTCTTAGGCCAATCCAACGATTAATCAGGCCTCCTACAAGGAAATACTCAATCTCATCAAAGAAAGCCTGAGGTTGCTAACGTTCTTTCTTAAAATTAACAAATTAAATCTGTGTCAAGATAAGGTTTGTCGGCATTGCCTCGAAGAGGATGAGACTTCTGAGCACTTTTTGTGTGTACGTCCGGCACGTATCTGGTTAAGGAAGCGTATCATTCATAAGGAGATACTTAGCCACGTCTTAATTGGTCGGCTATTTCATATCCTAGCATACACCTTTGACCACCTAATCCTCCGTAGAGCCATAGGCCAGCATTTTCCCCCACTTGAATGCGGAGCCAAAGTCTTTAAGAGTGCATCCTGACAGTCTTTGTGTAGAATAGTTAAATTGCGATGCCTCCTCAAGCCTCTCGAAATTTACTTTCGCTTCTGCCTGGATTACACTCCTTTTTAATGTAGTCAAAGGGACAGAAGGATCTTAAATGAAATTTTGCAATCACTCTTCCATTCGTCTTCGCTTTGTTTTGCTTTGCTTTGGATAAGTACAAAGAAATGGCTCGGACTTTGATGCAGTTGCTTTCATAGTTAGGGCATCAGTCAGTCCGTAGGTGATGTTACTCTTTTGTGAGTTAAGATCATTATCTCCTCGCGATTGGTCTTGTGCTATTCAGAAGTATGATGCAAACGTGACCATTTGAAAGATGCTTGTTTCGTGACCGTCAAAATCCTACGTCCTCATAAAAGCTAGACACTACTTGATTCCAAGCGTGCTGCGCAATAGTTTATATGATCCAGTGACATTGACGTTCCAAATTATCGTTTTAAACGTCTCGTCTCACAATCTCTGACCACCATTATATTGTACCCCCCGAACTTCATGTGTTGCTATGTTCAGAGTAAGCAGTCAAATTTGTTTCACCATCAAAAGACCTCTCAAGGTTAAAAATGATGAACAGTGAAAATACTTTTTAGCGGACAGCAGAGGGACCACCATGATTGTCC
Source organism: Eristalis intricaria (assembly GCA_964034865.1). NCBI lineage: Eukaryota > Metazoa > Arthropoda > Insecta > Diptera > Syrphidae > Eristalis > Eristalis intricaria. The sequence continues at coordinate 51,092,256 of OZ035874.1, forward strand.
ATTATGTTGAGGTGTCCGTTCTTAAGGGGTTGAAATACATGGATGCCTTAATACCAGGGCCATGATGATGTGAGGTGTCCGTAATAAAGGGTGTGTCCGCAAACAAAAGTTTCACTAATCAACGACCATTTAACAATTCAAACACCTACATATTCGCAGATTCCGCAGTAAAAAGACCCAACTTGCAACAGATTCCACTTTCCATTCTCACTTTCCACAGTCCAAACCACTTTACGTACCACTTCCCATAAAATTCCATGTGAGTCAAAACCAATTACTCAATCATTTCTCTTTGAAAAATAAAATTTATAAAAACCAAAAAGATATCAACTAAAAAGCGTATTTATGTTATGTATATTGTTAGTCAAACAGAAAATCAAAGCCAATCTCAAATGCAATAGTAGCATCCTTACATACAAACACAAGAACAATTAGTTATCATTATTTTTTTTCATAAATTATTTTATACATAAATATAGATATATATTAGTTTAACCGTCTATGATGACGCCTAGCAGCTTTATTTTGCCTGTTAGAGACATAAAGCGAAAGCCCTTCGAAACGCATCCAGGCCACATGACCGTCCAATGTTCCTTTAATTTATGCGAAATTAAATTCCACGCTAATTTAGACAAATAAAACAAACCCAACGCTTTATAGCATTTTGATACATTCTAAAAGCCATTAGCAGGTCAATGCCATGCTATGTCTAGTTGCACTGCATATTGAGGCTCAATGTAGCAATGACTGTGCATTGACCATCGATGGGGCCGTTGGTTGGTTCGAAGGGATTTCACTGCGTGCATGTCCTTGGCAGGAATTTATTAGCTGCAAACGTGTCGTGTTTGTTAGCTTAGCCTACATCAATATACAACATACGGTTAAATGAATAGTTAAACAAATGACGAAATTAGGAGGTCACAACGATAGTACACCTTGTTATGTGTGCAAGTCTTAAATTAAATCTCCTTGGTAGCTTGAGTCAAATTGATACAACATACAAAAGCTATCTGCTCATCTATTGTTTTTAACATTTACCTTTTTCTTCTTACTTGTACTCACACCCTAAGAATAGTCGCTTACCGCTTACGTATGGGATTCATGATACAAAGAGTGGGAGTGGCATACAAATATATTAGTTAAGAGGAATGTTATTTTATAAATATTTGTTTTGTTTTTCTGAATATCTTTTATTATTAGCAGAGAGGATGAGAGTTGACAGGGGAGGTATATCAATACATACAAAGAAAAGGCGAAAAACCTTATAATCAAAATACAAAAACTTTACATTTCCCATCACTTTTGTTTTTTTTTCTAAATTTTCTGTTTTGTATACGAGTTATTTTTGTATTTCAAAAATCAATCAACCAATCACCGTGAACCATTACCGAACCAGAAAATATTTCGTTGCAATTGTGACCGGAGCACAATTGACAAGCAAGTCGGAGGCTAGCTTTAAGCAAAAAAAAAATAATGAACAGGCGGTTGAATGTTGAACTATAAAATTTTGTTTACACTTTCGTTGAGTTAGTACAAAAACCCGATGCCGAATTAGAAGGAAATAAAATTAGTACAGTACAGAGTTTTATATGAGTAGAACAGTTTTTACCGGAATGGTTGGTATATGAGGAAAATGAAATCTCTAGCTATGATACAAACCTTGCCTTAACCGATGTTACAACCGTACCAACAGTGACATTTTCTCTAATGTGAATGGGGCCGTATATGCTCTTGTCCCATATTGGTGGCTTATTATTTCTATCGACGACATCTAATTCAACGTCAACATCTGCGTACGATGGCGGCTCGCCTTTATCGGAGGCGCGCACTCTGAGACGATATCTATCGCGCTGTTAGTGTTTGTAGCAACCATCACCGGGGGATATTTTTTTGTTTGATGGGAAGAGAATTAGTACCACAACCAGAATCGTCGTCAAGTATTTTTTTTTTGTTTTATTCAGAGACAAGTTTTCGTGTGTATCCGTGGGATGTGTGCAGTTCCACAGACCGTATGTGGATGGTATTTTGCGTTGCATTATGGACATGGTTTTTGTATGCGATAAACGATTATGGGATTTTGTTTTCATTTTATAGATTGTTACGACGTTTTTATTTTGATGGCGAGTTGTTAAGTTAAATGAAAAAAAAATAGGTAAAGAAAATTTAAATTAACATATTTAAATTATTTAAAAATAAATCAATAAGAAAATAAGGGAAATAAATAACGGGTAAGTAAAATCAAGAGAACACCGCATAAAAAACATTCAGCAATGAAAACAGGAGGAGAGATACACTGGGATTTTCTGGGTTTCGAGATTCTCTTTTCATTATTTCGAGCTGATGGAGGGTTGGGGTGAAACAAAATTACATGAACCTTATCTGGTGCGCCTGAAAAAATATGCTGGTAGTACTCGAACTCGAACTTGCAATCAATTTTGAAAATTTTCTAAATTAGTTCCATTTTCTCTTTTGTTTCAATAAATTTTTTGGCTACCACAGATCCGTATTGGAAAACGATTTAATTAAGTTTTACATCGTGATGAGGGTGAGTCTATATGGGGGTTGAATGCTACTATAAATGACATCAAGTATTTGCCTTTTAGTAAGGGAATGGATGGTTATTCCTTTGGTGAAGCCCGTAGCAATAATTTTGGATAATTAAATTTATGTCTTCAGACTTTTTTTTTTTGTTTTCTTTACTCACAGGATAGCATCCCTTCTTTTGATGAAGCATTCAGTAGGATAGTTTGTGTTTGATTTGAAGTATTCGGAATTCCCGAAGAATGGGTCGGTTCAACAACAAGAAAATATTTTATAAATTTTGGATATAAGATTATTTGATTTTTCCTTAAGCTTAGTATCTTAGATTTAGACAAAATAAAATATGTAAGAAAATTAAATTTAAGAACGGTGCAGTAAAAAATAACTTAAGATATATAACGCCTAGATGCAAGAAGCAGAAAAGTCCAATGGTTCATTATAAATTAATGTTAAGGCTACCTACCTTAAGGTTAGCACGGCAATGTAAGTGGCTCTTTTAATAATTGCCGGGGACCTTAATATTGATGTTGTGAGAGTGGAATATGCTTATGAGAAGGTAAAATCATGACAAAATCCCTTGACGCTTTTGTCTTACGTAATTTGAGCGTCAACTGAGAACATGAGTGAGGCGAACTTCTTTACAACATTTACCAAATTGAAAAATCCCTAAAGATTTTTTTTTTTCATTTTATTGAACGTACGTCGAAAAGTTGTCTGTATTTTAAAGAGAAAATGTCTAAAGTCCTACGTGTGACGAAATCGCCTGGATTTGGAACGGGGACATTAGTCTACCAAGTCTTCGACTAGAGTCCAGTGATTGAAATTATTAGGAAATGTAGAAGGGATGGACAAATTAGCTCCAGACCACAATATCTGAAGAATCGCAACTGCTAATAATGCCGGCCGCACAGAACTAGAGAACCACCTCACAAAATTCAGTGTGTACATACCAATCAGCGTACTTTTTTTTTATATTTTCACATGTAATGCGGGTTGACAAGATGTCCAAAGAATGTCCTGATTAATAAATGTTCACTTTGAGGCTTCAATAAATTTAACTATATCTAATTCATTGAGTGCTTGTATATTTATAGAATTAACATTTACTGGTCTGACAATTTTGACGTCCTATTCAGACGGAGTGTAATATAAGCAGCGGGATACGCAGAACTTGAGATTTTTTAAATTTCAATTACAAGAAAATTTAATGAATTTATGCAATAAGGAGAGAATCAAGAATCTCAGGGATCAAGATCACATTTGCGATCACATCTGACGTCAAGATAATTTTTTTGCCAACGAAATTAACGGTGTCTTGCTATGCGGAACTGTGTAGCAGGCCCGAAGGATATCTAACAGACTTAACGCATAGTTCGAAATGCATTCGAGATTCGGTAAAATCCACAGCGTCACTTACACTTTTATGATCATTTGGTTGAAACTTATTTTTAAACTTTTCTCAATCAATTGATTATTTAATAAATATTTTAAAAATCATAATATGCGCGACAGTCCTAGGCCGATCTAGGTCTTCTACAGCAACCACTCGTGTTGTGCGAGCTGGACCTCGGCAAAGCTTCTACAGCTGCGTGATATTGTTCTCTTATGAGTGGGTGGGACCTACAGTTTTATGCCGATTCCGAGAGGCGAAGTTTGAGAAGCTTTATGTCAACGGGAATACTCTTTGAGCCTTGTCAATGAATGGAAAGAGGTGGAGCCGGGAATTATGAAAATTGACAAATTCGGGTAACTAACCAGACACCCTTTGCGTAGGAGTCGACACACGAACCAAATAAGAAACGGCGACACACATATTTTGTGAATGTTTACTATCAAGAGCCAACCTGCAATATATTTAGAGCTACTGGTAAGCCTAAATGCTGAAAACAGAGACACGTAGATTATTTTCAAGTGAAAACAAGTTAGGTCGAAAAACTTGAGCAAGCTAATGGAATGGAATCTACTTCTTACAGCTTCTTACATTTCTCACAGTTTCGTTCACCTTTGCTAACTGACACATATTCGAAACAGCTTGGTCTTCATGGCTAAAACCAGCATGACTTCTGAAGTGCAAGTGAAACCAATTGATCTTATCAACGTATTTGCTACTGACACTGTGTGTACTATCCGAAAAGAAATTATGAGCACATTTACAAAACACCAATCACAAGTACTGCTTGAATATTAGTTTTAAATGTCCTCTGGAAGCCTTCGACTCTGAGAATACGCAAGAGATGATATTCACATTTAAAAGCAACCTACTTTTACTGATGAAAATTCAGATAATCTGCTTTTGCTTCGCACAAGGAAATATAAGAAGATGAGCCTTTCAATAAATGTTGACCCTCCATAAGTTTATAACTGTACCCTAATACGACGAGCATTCACATACGACATTACTGCTTCTTGCAAAACATAAAATAATTTCTCTTCGAAATAAAACCAAAAAAAAAAACAATATAACCAAAGTAACAGACAAACTTAAACTTATCTTAAACATGCATAGAAAAAGAAACCCCAAAAGGAACATAAACATTTTATCTTCAAATCCTCGTTTAAAGACTGACAGTTTGTTATTTTTTTCGCAAAAAAAACTACTTCCTTTTTTTCTTGCTTTCATTGTATCGTGGGGATATTAGGACATCAGGATATACGAAAAAAAGGAAGCAACATAAAATAAAATGATTGATAAGCTAAAGAACCAAAATTGTATGGACACTCCAAAAAAGAAAACAATTGTAAAAATCGAACGAAAAAAAAATATCGCCATTTGATTTGAGTAATCAATTCAAAAATGTTTCTCAAAAATGCATTATTCTTTCGGCGTTTCAATTGTTCGCAGAAACGACACTCAAAAATCTCCATGATCGTTTCCCAAAAAAAATGTTTCTTTCTATTTGTAGTGCAACGCAATGATGTAGTTCGTTCTGTTTGCATTTGTTTTTGTTTGCCCCAAACACTTTGTTGAAAATGTCACTATCAAATTGTTTGTTTTTTTTTTTCAAGTTGATATTTACAAAATGCTCGCATTTCTAAAGCGATTGTTAAACTATAGTTTTTCTTAAGCTACTTATGTACACAAAAATATGCCCTCCTTCAACTTAAATGAATTAATTTCTTTGTTTTTGTAGGGAAAATGTTAAAAATCAATACGTTTATTTTTTTTTATTTGTTTGTATGGTTTTTGTTTTGTATTTAATTTCTCTTTTGTTCTAAAACAAAAAAAAATATTAACTAAACAAAATGTCCCTTGTTTCTAGAAAAGCTGGAGTTACCAAACCAAAGATGTAGGAAATGAAAAGTTAATTTAACAAAAATCTTGTTATTTTCATCATAAAAAAATACGGAATTAAATAAGAAAACAAGAAAATTGCTTGCTTTTCTCTGCCAAAGTATTTGCTAAAAGCACTTGATGGCGACATGGCGGCGTAGATTATTGTTTTGTATAAAATAATTTGCACTGCTTACAATTTTAGTTGATAACAAAAAAAAAAAACATTATTTTGTGTAGTATCAGCGCAAAAAAGTTGTTATGTGTTATCCACTAGTCTAAACAAAAATTTGTTTCACTCAGCAAAATGAAAGCGTTTTTAAATGGACGCCACAGTTAATTTGAGAAACCAAAAAAAAATTGGAAAAATAAAATTAAAATGGTTCTTGCTTAAACATATATCCTGGAGCATTAAGTGGGGGCAAAGGGAAAATAATTGAGATTCAAAAATGTTTGGAAACTTTCGGGCATTTTTTGATTATTCGGTTTCTACCATTCGGACATATTATACAAATAAGTTTATTTAGAATTTTGAGTGTGGATTTAATGTTCATTCATGGGGTTTTCAACTCATCTGCACGTGGACTTTGCATTAGTGACCATTAATGGACACATATCCAGCTAATGTGCATGCATATTAAGTTTAAGGCACCGCTTCAGGGAAAATGTACTCCATGAATGTGTGCAGCTGTCCGAAGTGAACGAACAGCTGTGGAACTGGACGGAAAACTCATCAGTTGGTCAGAATTCGTCAATGACCCTGAAGGATACAAAGATGATAAATGGTTTTGAGTTTCTAGATTTGTTTTGCACACAATTCCGCGAAATTATTTAAGAACCCTGACCGGATGTGATCGCTTTGCAATAAGAACCCAACTTTAACATAGAAACATGATGCTAATTTTTTTCTGAGAAGGACGAAGAACGCAGTATTCAATCTAAGTGAACTGAGGGACGTCTTGTTCTCGTTACCGGGAATATATTTTGTACATCAGTAGGGTCATCTTACTTGTTGTTCCAATTACACCTCCCTTTTTTAATCACTTGCGTCAAACTGAAATCTCATCCTAGACTGTATGCGGTGGACTTAGGATGTCAGATATCAGCGAATTCGACGCTCTACTGAATATGTGGCTGGTGTCAGTAGATGTGTTGAATATAATCGAAATCCATCAGCTTGTCCCACGATACAAGAAATTAACTCGCTTAAAAATTGAAGCCACCAGTCAATGGAAAGCTTGAAAACCTTCGCTCCGATAGCCAATTTCCACACAAGCTTTTCTTAGGGATGAGGCTCATTGTGTAAATGAACAAGCGAAGTGCTAACGACTCGGGGTGTTTAGCTGTCAATCTGCAGCAAGGTCTTACAATTGTGCCAACATTACTTGGAGCATGTAAAAGAAAACTAAAGACCAAGATGAAAATGCTGTCTTTACTAGACAGAACGTCCTGAGATTACAAGAGCCTCAGGAGTGACTGTTGCGTCATAGCCATGAAGCTCTTAGACCATAGTCGGGCTCATTGAAATGTCACTAAAGAAGAGATTCGGTTCGCAAGTTCCTCGATTGCCAGTCAGTCCTGTCAGTACCCAAACAAGCGGAATGGTATGTCATACTCAACGACATGGAGTATTGAGTATTTAATTAGATAATCGTTTTTTGATTCTGATTTAATATGGTGATTAATATTCATAGATTGATTCTGAAAATATGTATGACCCTTTTCTAGTTTATTCATTGTACACATACAGGTTGGGCCATCTAGTGATTTTTTCTAGATCATTGGTTATTTTGACACTGACAGCTGTTTCCAGCTCGAAATCTTGACAAAAAGTCAGCTCCGCGGGACGGAATGAGTCGCTTTATGCATATTTCCAAAGCGAGTACCTTGTAGCCCAAACAGTGCGTATTTTGAAAAGAAGTTTTGGTCAAAATCGAGAACCCATCGCGCCTGCTGGACCCAAGTTTGTGAGACTGGTATGCTAGTGGAAAATACTCATGGTCCCCGTCGTTGTACAGTGCGCAGATGAGAATGTGGCTGCTGTAACCGATAGTGTGATTGGACCATTTTCCCTCGAAAATCAGGCTGGAAAAAACCTTTCGGTCAATGGTGGGCGTTACAGAGCCATGTTAACCGAAATTCTTTTTACTGAAATTGCAGACATGGATTTGGATAACAACTGGTTCATGCAGGATAGCGCGCCATGCCACAATCGATCTTTTGCGCACCAAATTCCTAAATCTTGCTATCAGTCGTCTTGGGCGACGATCAATTGGCCGCCTAGGAACTGCGGTTTGACTCCTTTGGACTTTTTTTTCGTGAACGACCCCTCTTATGCCAAAAATTAAGAAACGATTCAAGCACTTAAGACCAATATCATCGAAGCAATCCGAGAGCCATAGCTCGAAGTCATCAAGAAGGTCTTGGAAAATTGGGAAGCAAGCCGAGACACCCACTTGAACGACGTTGTATTTAATAATTAATGGGAATGCTTGTTCTTACTAACAAAGCCGTAAAAGATGGAAAAAAATAAATTTGTTCATTTTATTGTATTCTTATAAGGAAACTTTTATTTGGCCCATCCTCTTGACTAGTTACCTTGAGGCAGTTCTCACATTCCGAAGTGGCGTGTTATACTTCTACTTAATGATAATTTCGAAATCAACCTCTGCCGATTGCTTCAAGCCAAGAAGAAAAAAATACCATGAACCTTCGCACCAAAAATACCTTTACTCAAAAAAGCGAGTTCAAAACTCTGCTCCAAAATTGTCCAAAACACACGACTTTCATGCGCCAGGATATACATGCAAACAAGAATTGAAAACAAAAATCATATTCTGGGTAACACCATAAGGATTTGAGCTCGTCACCGGTAGCTGATAGAAAACTCTTCCACAGTTGGATAAACTCTCCTCGTCCTACATACAAAAACTGATTTCTTACACACCTTCCTTTCGCTTAGAATACATAACGAACCAAAGAAGAAAAGAAACCATCGAAATAACTGAACATACATAAATTCTTAAAGATATTTGCAAATCTTAAACTCAAGTATAAATTTCCATCTTGAAACAAATAATTGGTGCTGGAAAATAAAGAAACAACACAAACAAATAAATACATAAAATAATTTATAATCATATTCAACGACAAGCATAGACTGAAGATACGATCTAACTAATCAATAGTTGTCTTCTCCTAAGTACGCAATAAACTTCTCACTTCTCAATCTACGCAGTGCGGTGTTCAACACAAAAGAAAAATGTCTTCTTCTCTCCAAATTTCCTAGGAATGAAAACATTTTTGTTTTTTTTTTTCTTCAAAATTGTCTGCGGCAGCCAGGAGAGTGAATACGTTTTCTGCAAACATTTAACCTAAAAGATTGTATTTTTTTTCATAAAAACACACACACACCAGAAAAATCACACATTCATACATCAGGCAGACGGATTTTCATTTTTTTTTCATCTAAAACGGAGTAATTTTGTGGTTTTGTTAATGAAAAAAATTAACAAAAAAGAGAAATAAATAACTAAACGAAAAAATAAATGTCAATTAAATTAAATGGATTTGTTTTGGTAAATACGAAAATGAAACATGTTTCGTTTAGAGTACAATTGCGGATTAACACTTACGTCAAGGGGCTTTTTGAGGACAATCCAACCGGATTCAGCTTGAATATCGAAATATTCAAGATCGTTCGGATTGTATGGGGCACTTAGGCTGTAGACAATGGCTCCATTGTTGTCGGCATCTTCATCGGAGGCGGATACACGAAGGATATTTGTTCCAATGCTGGCATCTTGTTTTACATTTTCCACATATTTCTGTAAGCAAAGAAAGATGAAAGGGAATTGGGTTGTAAATAAAACATGATGAGATGATTTGCCATTAACTGAAAAGTTGATGGTGTTTATTGATGACGTTGGATTGTATATTGAATCTATTGCATTTGCCGATGTGGCTGACTGACAGTGTATTGGCACTACCTTGATTATACTGTGATCATCCCTGTCCTGTTCTATGGCGCGGGAGCCTGAACAATCTGAAGAGCAGATGAAGAAGCGCTTGGTCGAGAGACAAGTTTTGCTTTCAATATTTGGTGCTGTTTGCGTTGACGGTTTCTGGAGGAGAAGATTCAACCACAGCGACATGAGTCTAGTCAGGCGTCTTGGGACAACGCAACAGAGGACGCCCGCGTTTAAGGTGGCGCACCCGGGTGGAGAAGGACCTGAACCAGCTTGGCGTGCGACACTGGAGACAGCTAGCCAGAGACCTTGCTAGTTGGAGAACCTTGTTGGTTGAGGCTCAGGTCCACCCCGGACTGTAGCGCCAAATAAAGAAGAAAAGAAGAAGAAGAAGGCTACGGGTCATGCTAGCTGAGGCCCAGGTCCACACGGACTTTAGCACAATTAAAAGAAGAGGACAGTGCATTATATTCTCTTTCTGCAACAAAAACAGAAGGATATCAAAAGTGACGAGAATGACAGCGGGTTCTTTGATTATTGCAGGTTTTACGACTGCTATACTGATATCAGCGTCACAAGCTTATCCCAACAGTTGGACTGAATTATTAATATGTCACTATTTTCTTTAGCGTTTCTTAGCCTAGATACCTCACGTACGAGCTCATAGATACAGATAATTGCGCGGATATCCGGTCCTCTCTGCGAAGAAGGTGAACGCTTAGACGCTTAGCCATAAGCCGAAAAACTACGCGGCTGTTCAAAGACATGGATGAGGCTGGGATTTTGAAGACTTTCATGACATTATGTTGAACGGTATCATGCCAAATGGAAGAAGTTAGCATAATGACACTTTCAAAACAGTCTCTGTACCAATTCGGCACAATGTCACAGCGCCTTTTGAAGTTATCCAAATTTGGATCGTTTTATCGTTAATCGGCATGAGATGTACGTAATTGCACAGTGCTTTCAAGCCTAATAAGGAAGCGATGGGCAAGTAAAAACCTTCGCTATGGGAGCCAAATCATGGAGGACATAAGAGAACGCTCGTAATGGACGCATTCGAGTGAGATTGTAAAATATCTCCAGAACATGTCCATCCTCAAAATTATTCGAATGTTTACTAACCAACCACGTATTTCTAACACAATTGAACTCGATAACAATGTCTTACTTCAGAGCAAGAACAAGTAAAAAGAAGTTCTTGTTGAGAACCAATAATCAGGATCATAAGGAGAACGAAAGAAATATAACTCAACTCATTCCTCCACGCAGACATTTATCGAGTTCTCTTGTGTTAGTAATTAATAGTTCTTTAGAAGACTGTGGAATAAATATGAGATTCGAAATGTTTACTCATCGATTATCACTCGAATAATCGCTCGAAAGCGCGCATCTCGAGTGATCGTTCGATAACTTAAGTCTTGATTCTTAAAATCGTTTGATTATGCCCATCATCACAATGGATTTTGTTTGATTATGCAGTTTATCACAATGGACCCAATTAGGATCTAAGTGGGCCAGCACTGCTTCAGTTGTGGCAATCACATTGACCTAAGCTAACCTGCCCATCACCAGGCCCAACCATCATAGCAGTAAGCACACAACGTAAGCAATCGAGCGAAGAAACTAAACGTTGATGAAATAACCACTTTGAAGAGTTTCGTTAAGTTTCGTTCACTTGTGCTTACTTGGCAAAATCCATCGCTCTCGTACGTAAATGAGAAATTATCTCATAAGCAAAACTTGTCGATGACTGAAGCAGTCGTAGTCGTGCCGATCTTAAACAATTTGGCCTTGATGACTCAGAGCACTGTTCCCGGGAAGGATCCAAGGCAGATTTATATTCCACATATTGTTCAGATTTTGCATTAGCTCCGTATATAGTCGAAACCGTAACTCCTTGTTTCCCTAGGATTTCCACGTAACCGTGAACTCAAAAAGGGACAATATGTCGCTCATGCGAAGGCCCTGTAGTGAGTTAAGGTTGTCAAAGCAACTGCGAAGAATTCTGATACTAATATGATGGTTTTAACAAGGAAGTGCAGTGAAGCCTGTGGCCAAATTACATTTCGTTGCATGTTCGTCAGTTCGACGAACAGAAAAATGGATGTGGCTTCCCAGGAAGAAAATCAACAAGTATGACAAGCGAACAATGTTATAGGATGTGCTTTGAGTGATGCTTGGCTAACGAGGAGTGTAAATATGTTTTTTTCACTATAATTTCAACGCTTGCAAAGACCGTCTAGGATGCTGTATGCTGTTGTGACTTTCAAGACACCAGCCCCTCGGCTCCGTTCGGCTTGAAGTCATCTGTGAAGATGTTGATGCAGTCTTCGGCCGCAGAGTATGGAACGCAGAATAATCGTGTTAAAATTAAGTTTCCTGGAAACCGTGTACACGTACGTCCTGTAGTCACAGCTGCTGCTTCCGGAGCGGGAAAAAGGGGTACTACTTGAAAAAAAAAAACTGGGCTAAACTGGGTTCGAAGTTTAACTATGACTTAATCAGTCTTGTCATCCGTCTTGTGCCTTGTGATATTTGAATGTTAATGGATGAGGATGCAGAATCAAAGTGGACTTGATTCTTAGCCTTGCCTCTAAGCATCCTCTTCGTCATTGGCTGAACCACTTTTCATTGTTGCTTAGCATTCCCGCACAAGTCAAGCCAAGCACATTGTGAATATGTATAAGTTTACTGTATATCCATTTTGCTTACCTGTCGGTCAAACAACGGCGGGTTGTCATTCACATCGGTGATCTCGACGGTGAACGAGCAGACACCTTCCAAACTGGGTTCACCCTGATCGGTTGCCTTCACCGTAACCGAAACGAATTTGCCATCGTCACCTTCACGATCGAAGACCTTGTTCGTCGATACCTCGCCGGTCTCCTCGTCCACGGTGAATTTGGTGCCCTTCTGATTTGGCTGCTGAACGATCGAGTACTTCACCTGAAAATGGAAAAGCAAAAAATCATAAATTAATGACAATCCTGCTGACAATCAAGACTATGTCCTATAATCTCCTTAAACCAAGGTAATAGGGTCAACGAGTTTCGACTCTCTGGAGTCCTCTTCATCCTGAAGTGGGTTAACCTAATTCCCACCACCCCCAGGCCGCCCACCAATCGACCAGCATAAACTTTAGTTCACAAAAAAAGGGATAAGGATACGAAAACAATAATCAAATGTGTGCGTAGCACCCTTTCAACTCTAGTAAGGATGTGACCATAAATATTTGATGTGTACGGGGGGTCGAGGAAAGGGATGCATGATAAACCATCGCCAGCATAGGTACCCGTAAGCATTGCACATGCATAATGAATGCCGATACACCGATACGGCGATACACTGAGGCATGTATTCCCCAAAAACACACGGCCATACGTCAGGCCATCCATTAAGTATTCAACAAGAGGCTGTGCTTGAGTGTGCGTGTGCGTGCGTGGGCCTGGCCGCAGTGGGAGAATGCCCCGACGAATGGGGGTATGGCCGATAGGAATAAGAAAGGATAGCTGCTCGATGCTATCGGATTTTTCCTGCTTCCGGGTGATTGAATTACTTATGCCACATGTAGCGGAAGCCTCGTACATCAATGGAAAAGGTTAAGTGGAGGAGGCCCTCAGCTGTTGTTGTTGTTGCCACCGCGCCTACTGAGCTGCGTGGCACACTGTGAGTGTAGCGCACGTTATTTAAATTTAATTGATCTCTTTTATGCATGTACGATATTCAGTTTTAAAGACTCGTGAACAGATTTAAGGCAACGTTAATGGAGGTTATTCCGAATAGGAGCCGTGAATGGAGGGTGGCCGGGCGTGGTCTGGGCAGGCACAGTGAGCCGACTTCGATACTTTGTGGATACAATTGATTGCTTGAGGTGCGTGTCCTTGGTGAACAATGGGACCGAATGCGGTAGTTACGGGTGGCGGTGGAACGTTTTCCTCTGCGAATTGGTTGCATGGCGAATTTCTGATAAATGTGAGAATGATGTGGGGATGATGACGCGAATTGCTACAGATATTGAAATTCGAATGAAACGCACGCTGAGTGTGGATGTCTGTAGGGTGTTTGGGGATACTTTGGATAAGTTATTTAATCCAAACAGCTTAGAGGCAATGGCAGAATGGGGCTTTACATACGAGTTAAGAGATGCTGTGTGCGCAAAGCTGTGTTGTGGAAGTTAATTGCAACAATGTCGCCGATCGGCCTTGTGCGTGGATGGCCGCTTAATTTGACAGGTTTCTGTAAGTGTGTCCTAGGAAGGAGACATTCAATTAAAATGTAAGGTGCAGTCCAACTGTCGGTAAGTCAAACAAACATTTCTTAGTATCACTGACGCATCGATAATTGGATTGGAAACGATTGAATGGTTGTAATTTAATACAGGAGTGACTTAATCAGTCACTTTGTGTAGAAACAATGCGGGCCATAAGATGTACAACTGATGGACATGCAAATGAATAAACAAATATCCTTAGGCTTGGACGTACTCCGGCTGTCGAACGAGTCTGGAGAAATAATTATAATCCTGATTGGCGTTTTGAAAAGAAATATTTTTGAGAAATATATAACACGCGATACACTATTCTTTAAGCTCCGCACAGTAATTTCATCTAAGGTCATCAACATTCTAAGACTAGTGTACAAAAATAGACTTGTTTAGTTGAGAATATATACTCAGCTGAGTAATGATTCTCAATAAAACGCTCTTCACTCACTTTCTACTCACTTTAATTTTTTTGTGTAAAAATTTGGTTCGTGACATTACTTTAATTGTACTAGATTCCAAAATTCAAATAGTCTTGGCAGTTGGTTGCCAAAGTTTGTACAAATACGGTTATATGCAATAGAAGCGTTTGTATATTAAACAAAAGACGGATAACAAATTGAGATACGGTGTTGAGATTTAGAACACCAATGCTGATAATTCTGCTGTATGTTCAAGAATTTTTGTCAGCGGCATCTATGCTTTAGTGATGGTAGTTGAGGAGCCACCTGTGATTTCGATTCATCAACGCGCTATAATCAGTAATGAAAACTGAGTACATTTTACTCAGTAATACCTCAGTATTCCTTTGTTGTTGCTTAGCTCGTAAAGGTAAAGATTACTGAGCTGAGTATAGACTCTCTTATATCAAATAATAATACAGCCCGTAAGGGCCTAGCCTCTACAGCAATCACTCGTATTGTGCGTGCTATTGTTCTATCACGATAAGTGGAAGGGGCCTTTTATGCCTACTCTGAATGGCAAAGTTTGAGAAACTTTTTCTAGAAAGTTACTACTCTTTGAGTATTTTCAGTGACTCGAAAGAGGTGGGAGCGAGAAAATTATTTTTTGTCGTACCGGCCGGCAATCGAACCCAGGAAGGGAGGTTAAGTTGCTTAGAGGTCGACGCACAAACCCAAAACTCCACGGCCTCACAAATAATAACAGTCAGCATCAAAAGTGAGTGTACAGCATACAGGAACATGTAATAACAAAGTAATATCAAATCTTGGGAATCCAAGAAAAAATCTTGAACACAGTTTTCTGAGATAGTTAGTATCGTACACCCGCCATGCCCATAGTTTTTGAGATATCCTGATATTTTAATTTTCTCTTAAGTACATATCTAATATGGCGTTAGAAAACTGCCTTTAAGATTTCTTTCTTTCTTGCAACTGCAGTGAGACACAAGACCTATTACACTTCATAGCAGTTTGCCCTGTAGCACATGAACAACACAGCTCCAGCCAGAAGAGTCTTCGACTCCGAACCAGTAGGACAACGCAATAGAGAACGTTCATGGAACTGATGGCGCACCCAGGTGGAGAAGGACCTCAATCAACTTGGTGTGCGCAGTTGGAGACAGCTGGCTAAAGATGGTGCCAGCTAGAGAGGCTTGTTTGTTGAGGCTTAGGTCCACCGCGGACTGTACCGCCACCAGAAGAGGAAGAAGAAGAAGAAGAAGAAGAAGAAGAAGAAGAAGAAGAAGAATCAGTCTGTCCTATCCTTAAAGCTACACTGGGTATGAAGAAAGCATTCATACCAAATATTCAAATATTGGTTTTGCAAAATGAAGAACAATTTCATAATCAGTTAGAGTAGAGAGTCGTATAGATCCTGTGACTGGGCATTCTGAGAAGACGCATTCCAGATCCTCTTCCAGTACATGCTTCGTTTTAAGATGAAGCAATTGAAAATAATAGGCACCCAATGACATCAAATTACGACGAAGGAACGACCGATTCTAATACATACGATGGGGTAGATGTTCGTTTAAAAGGTTCCCCCTCACGAATTAATAGAACAAATAAATATCTCTCAGAGCTGCATATTCCACAAAATCTATTGTGATTGCAATGTAAACGGAACGAGATGACAAGTGAATGCCCAAGACGGGATGACAGAGGAGGTGGAACCAATGCTCAACTAAAACTTCCATTTCCATGAAGTATTTCATTTTCCATGTTCGTATTTAAGGCAAAGTTCACATTGCCTGGAGAGGACTCTTAAATCCTCTTCAAACACCGAATGCATTCGAAACGAATGAATAATGATGAAATGGCGAAGGCACGGTTTGCCAGCTTTGAAGAACATTCGACATGGCTACAGATATGAATCTGAGCCGAGGCCCTTCACTGGCTTATGAGACGTATGCAAACTACTCGCACATGCATGCACTTCAGGTGATAAAACACTCTTCACAGAATTTAATTTATAAGGGCTCCACAGACGATTAAAACCTTCAAACTTCACTGCATACCATACATCGACAGCACTCGTCGTGTGTTCACTTTGTCCATCCCAACAATGACCCAATTTCACGAGCTTACATTGTTACGAGGCATATGCAGGGGCCTGGGGTGCTGAGGCGAGGGATGGAGGTGCCACCCTCACACTCACGCAATTCAAATTCAAAATGAATGCCCTCTTCCTCAAAGCAATGGAATCTCCCCCAAAAAACAAATATCTACAAATCAAACCCGATCCGAACGGCAGCAGGTAACTGAATAAAATAATTCTCTAATTGAATGTGATAGGGAATTTTTTTTTCATTTCAGTGTGCAGCCATTCGGTTCGATGCCTGAATTCGACACTGCATGGATGCATGGTCGGCCTTGTTCACCCACATAGCTTGCTCCCACCCAATCTCCATTCCAATCCATTTACCACATTCGGATGGACGTTTCCAATTCAGGTGAAACGACACTTTTCCTTGATAAACAAGCAATCCCATGCAGTTGCCGCCAGATTAGGAGACAGACATGCACAAGGACATGCGATGTAACCGTTTTTCCTTTTCGTTTTCTTCATCTGCATCGAAACTCAAAGACCACTCACTAACCACATGAGGGGAATGGGAGGCGATTGGGAATTTTCCCAAGTTTTTGTGTGTTATCCTCAAAGACACACACACACTCGTAGCTATACGTCGCACATTCTTGCAGTGTTTGTCCAAGTCTTGACATTCTGAATTTTCACATAAACTTCGAATTTCTTGGCGTTCGCCTTGAGAATAAATATTTAATCCCCAGGACTGCACTCTATCGGAAGTCCTGGGGTGTCATGCTGCAGACAGAAGGAATGCAATTTCCTGCCCTAACAAAGACCAATAAGTCCCGCTTCCTTGGCACTTAATGGCTGCAGCAAATACCTGCAGATTGAGTCGTACTCCAGAGCTCCAGCTCCCTGAGGCTGGGTAGCTCCGCGTCTAGGCGAACGCATAAAACAGACATTAAGTGCGAGTGTGCATGGGGAAACTGCCTAAGTTTCGACGTTAAATTTTAATTACAGAACTTTTAGTGATTCGCTGAGCGTGACTCTCGTGAGCAAGCTGTTGCATTGTCAGTCGACCAGACAGCAGCGGTGACACTCTCTTTATATGCCGTTCATACGCGACACGATGACAATGGAGGATGGAAAAATAAGAATCCTAGCGTCTTTGTGAGGAGAAATTTGTTCGACTTTGAACTGCGCCGCTGGGAAGTCAATTTGAGGTCGATCTCTTATGCATTGAATGGCAAAGGACATTGGAGGGGTCCTCTCTTGGGCCTGCCACAGCAATGAGAGGCAACTGCAGGCAAGGATCGTGTATCGATTTCATGAATAGAGCCATTTGCAAAGTTTTGGATGGGCGTGACTGAATTGACACGAGACCTCAGTGTGGTTGGAACCACGTTCGCGCTGTTGAATGGCATCTTTTGTCGCAATTTATTAACAGAAAATGTGTTTGGCGCAAATGGGATACAGAAAAACGTGTGCAATAAACTCCAAGACTTTAAACTCTTACATTGCCATGCACGACACAGCAGATGGTGTGCCAGAAACAAATCGATTTTGTCCATCTTCACATGTTCGTGCAAAAGGATATTGAACTCGAGAAAGTTGAGTGTCGATGGAAATAGATTCAGTCAAGTAATGTTTTAAAATTCCGAGTATGAAGAAGAACGTCTCACCACAGACGCCCATGCCACGGTTTCGAGGGACTGTTGACCAACTGCTATGTGTGGGAAAAAATTAGTTGAAGAGATGAGTCACTTGCGAACGCACAGCAAAATACTGTAGAATATCGGAAACATGAAGGATTCGATAAGATGAACAATTCGGAAATATAGATTGAAAAATCTAAATAGAAATCTATTTTTACACATTTTATAAAATGCTCTTCTTTTTTGTTTAATTTGATATATTTCATTTCTTTTTTGCTTCTCGAAAAGATGAATGGAGCATGTTTTAAATCTGTTCATATTTCTAATACTCTACTGTATGTACATTTTGTAGGAGATTCGTGAATCGTGTCCTGATTAAATTTGAATAGCTGTGTTTGTAAGAGCTTTCGTTTTCATTTTGGTCGCATTGTCGGTGGTGACACTCAATTTGATGATTGTGAGTTATTTTATCAGTTAGCGTCCGATCAGTCACGATAAAAAATATGCTCAGACGGTTAAGGGTGCTTTAATGAAATTGAATGTATTTGACAGATAATCTTACAGCATTAATCAAGATCGTTGCTGGTAGTGGAGTTGCTAGCACAGACACCTAACCCAACTTCAGCCAAGTTTAAGCCAAGGTTATGGCGGAGCGAGGGTAATAAAAAAAACGTAAATAAATAAAACAACATTTTCATCATGGTGGATGTTTACGAACGAAGAACTTTTAGAAATAATAAAAATGTATTCCCAAAATTCCAGTCGGTCAGCGTAGCTTTTAAAAGGGGCCTTAACACCAATTTTCGCTCCAAATCTCGCCCCTGCACAAATGCGTTTAAATTTTTAATCCTGGATGTTCCCGTGACAGTGAGTTGTTCATAGGGCCGCGAATGCTGCCGCAGTTCTAGCGTCGTACATAAGCGAAACAAAACAGGCAATTCCACTGCGACCTCAAGCAATGGCCGTCGCTTAGACTACACTTGCGAGGGCATACAACCAACACAGTGAACTGTTATATATTTGCAGATGATTCGCTGACTTATGCCAGCTCGATGTCACCACACATTGACGCGCGAATGTTCGAAATCGGGTGTTCCTATAAATGCTGGGATATTGTTTAATGTTCAGTGATGAAGGACCATTTTTGGTTAAACCTCGTCGACAAACAGAAAATGCGTTACTGGTCGGATATGTAATACTGGTGGCCATCATCAGACGAGTTCAGAGCCATAGCGGCCGTTTTTCTCGAAACAGCGCCATCGAAAGTTTGGTTCCACGAATCGTCGTATGCAAACGCGCCCGTGAAGGAACTTTGAATGTTCGTGATATCTCAAATGCTTTGCGTAGTATGTATAGGAAAACCCGATAGCAGCCCAGACGCCGGCTTCTACGGTTTCGATGACCAAGTCTCGATCAAAAGACTACTTGTCATTCAAACGGCTCCTCATCACACACTAAGAAATATGGGAATGTCCTGTCAAGCAACGAACTTCAAATTGTCGCGCTCGGAGTTGCTATAAAACTTGAAATCTCCTCTACCCGGCGGCCAACTATGCCCTGAAAGTTATCTCTTGATATCTTTAAGTCCTAAATTTGCATCGGCTTCTCACTGATCCTTAGAAGAAACGACTTGAATTGTAAAGTCGAAAAGTACCAGGCTACTGACAAAATCCAGACGCAACTGTGAAACGGATGAACTTGCAAGAACATGCGTCAACCGTCCTACCATAAATTTTAACATAATAATGGACGGTGTTACAATTCAGTTAACTGATACCACGTGGGTAGAAAGCACTGCGTCCAAAGTCTTCAGAAAGATCTGGTCTAAGTTATGTTCATCATCATCATCTTCAGATCCCCATGATCCACTAAAGGGGTCGCAGGAGTAAAGCGCGGACGAGAGATCTTCAGTCACTTCGATCCTCCGCCATTAACTCATCAGGAGTTATGCCCAAGCGTAACCAGGTGAGTTTTTGGACTTGGTCCAAACATCTCATTCTGGGTGTGATGAAATCGCATAAAATCTGTATTCCAACAATCGAAAATGAGATACAAAATCAGGACTACGGTGAGTGTTATTACATGACAATGCCTTAAAGGTGAATATCCGATGTGGCATGGCCGTACTACGAAGGATTTCTGCAATAGACCTTCAGACAAACGTCCTAAGCCTTCTCTGTGTCTTCGTCGAAACCTGGCGTCAGTCAAAGCCGGCGTTTAGGCACTTACTTCTTGAATAATCTCTACGACTTAAGTGATTGATAAACGACTGCATGGCGCAGTTGGTAGAGTGCCTGCCCTTGGTTAGTGGGGTCACCGGTTCGAATCCCAGTGAAAGCAAAGTTAATTCGCTTTTATCTGGTTTTCAAAATCTGGTCCAGTCACCATGTGCCGTTGGGTTTAAATTAACGGCAATATCACTGGAGTATTCAATCAGTGGTAGTAGTCTGACCATGGGTATCACAAGTGTGCTGGTGAATGCACGAGCAGCCCTCCTAACTAACCTAACCTAGCCTAAGTAAATGATTGATATACTCTTACGTTTCAAAGAAACCCCCCAACTAGTTTCCTGCTAATGTGGATGGAATTAAACATAAAGTGATCTACGTGCGGCATTGTGAAGCTAGTTAGTCTTAAGTGCATTTCCAAGTCACCCCTGCCTTTCTCAGAAGTTAATGGAGCCATAATTACTCCTTGCAGCTGAAACATAAGGCGTGCGTACACCAGATTTGGCAAGCAGCATTGATTTATTGTCACTCACAGAGTTCCGGCAGGTGCTTGCGTTCTGGCAACTTACACCGCTCTTAAGAGCTTTCCAACGCGCAATAAATGGCCAAGAAGTTTCACAGGATTCGAAGAACTTTTTGCAGGATTTCACGAATCAACAGAAAAGTGCAATGAAATAAATCTCAGTAAAACAATTTACTCCGGGCGGGCAATGTAACAAAAAACCACTTCAACAGGAGCTCCTCGCCATGACACACAAGTGGCACTTCAATCTCAATTCAGGACATGCGTACTGCCAGCGAATAAAACAAATGTTTGTCTTCACTTTAAATTTGTACTCAAGGATTTCCTGCGAAGCGGATTGTGAAGAGAGCTGAATTACCAGGCACAGATTGAACGCAATCTACTCGTTTTGAGCAGCGCCCCCGTCAAAGTTTTTCGTCTGATAAACCGGTGCAGTTAAAAGAGCTGTGCTCCGTGATTATCAGCCATGACCTAATTCTTTTCACACAGAGTGTGGTGCCTCGGTGGTGGAAAAAAATCAAAAAAAAAAACGCTGAAAACTGAACTGAACTCTAAGTGCTCGAGAGTAGTTCATGGGATAAAACAAAAGTCATTTCACTTCATAATTTGTACATTTCGTTGTTTCGTTTTGTTTCGCCCCGTTTCTCCGGTTTCCTGTTCTCTGTTCATTTCGCAAAGATTAATGGAGAAAAATATAAATTAAACGCAAGAAATGAACGAAGGAAACTGGGAACATAACGAGAAACATACAATAAAAGCCAAGTAAGGAGATAACAAAGACCCAGCAGACAGCTGCAAAGGGAACGGAGTGGGAGATCGGGTGCAAAAGTTGAATAAGGACTTGTCAGGAAGAGCGACGGACCCATCTTTCCACTCCCGCCGCGCCGCTGAGAACTGAGAAATGTTTGGAGTGTCGTTTTCCACTAGAAACGAAATGATTTATGATAATGTTCCCTCAGCATGGAGCATGAGAGTGTTAATGATAAGCACCCACTGCCACTGGCCGCAATCACATGGTCCTCACTTTCAAGTCGAACTTCATTTTTCTCTGCCGCCCAGTTAAACCCGCTGCATGTCTCTTACTCTCCCTCTCTCTCTCTCTCTCTCTGTCAAAAACTGAGAAATGTTTTCTGCTGTGTGAGTAGGCGAGTGTCGTTGGAGAGAGAGAAGTTAATTAAAATTATGTAACACTAATACAGCGCCATTACTTGTTGGTGGCCGGTTTCTTTTCTTCCGAATCGCCTCAAATGAAAGTGAGAGAGGTGGAGGTCCTTGATTTCCTCCTTGGACAGACCCCCTTTGTAATTAAAATCGGGAGATAAAACTCGGTTTGTTGTTTTTCTGTTCGCGACGAGGAAGGCGACTGGGAGGGGCGGAGGGTTAGCAAAGCTTTTTTCGGTGAGTGGTTGTAATTAGGATTTTGCATTAAATGGTGTTTTGTAATTAAATTTGCCTGCAAATTGGTATCCTTCGGCGAGGCAATTTCTTTCTTTGAATTTATGTGGTTAGGACAAGTCGGCTCATTAATGGTTTGCAATTTGTGGAGACTTAACGGAAATTGTTGCTCGGATTCAGGAATTTCCGAGAAAACCGCCTCGACTCAACTGAACTTTTCTCAAGGAGTTCAGCGACGTCAATAAGATTTATTGAGAAAGCACATTTCGCTTGAAGGAGGGTCAGCTTGTGGCGATAAGGGTGAATGGTATGTGCGTACTGCGTACCCAAACGATGGCCACAACTGGGATGGGAACTATTCTTGTAATAGACTTGTTTTTCAAGAAAAATGTTGCGGTTGCTATAAATTTCAATTCGGTGCAAAGCCTGTGGACCGCTGCGGCGACGGGCAACGGATCTGGTGGGGCGTACGAGTTGGAAGGTAACTTGAGCTTGGAGTCGACCTCAATCTTGGTAGGGACCTTGGAGTGTGGGGCCAACTGAAGCAGCATGTTGGCGAAGGAGCACGGCCAACGTGGGCTGGGTTTGTTCTCGGCCGAAAAGAGAAAATGTCGGTCGACAGTTGAATGTTCGATGAAGTGTACATAAGTAATAACAAAAATATGGGTGGCGGTACAGCTCATAAAGGGGTCAGGGTCTTGCTTCCACAGCAGCCGCTCGTGTGGTGCGTGTTATTGTTCTCTCACGATAAGTGGAAGGGACCTACAGTTTATTGCCGGCTCCGAATAGCCAGCTTTTTCTAGACCAGAAGGCTTTTCTGGAGGTTATTACTCTTTTAGTCAGTGTCAGCGGCGTGAAAATAATTTCAGTCCTACCCCAGGCATCGCAGTTAAAGTGTGTAGATGTCGACTACAACTCCATGGAATCACTGGAATTTTTTGTCTTCGAAATGGTAAGGATCGATTCGGTAGGATGGAATTTCGCTGTGCACACGGTGTACATTGGCGGTCGTTTCTTAGGCAGAGGGACTGCTAGTGAATTCACCAGAACAGTGACCAGCCGTCTTTACTCCACAGTCAATTTAGTGAGTATACCCATCTGTTGAAATTATTTCACTAGGTTGTCCGCTCTTGAGGACTGTGTGTAGGCAACGTCTACAACTAGCTCTACATCAATATCCTCCACCTAAGAACTTAAGAAGATAAGTAGGTGGTGTTGTCTTTGAGGAAAAAACCAACTATTTTCTATTGCGATCAGCTGCAGACTGCCTCCACCGTCCATTCTGCATTCCCTCGTAACCTCCGATCGTACTTCCTGCCCTAGATCAACCTTGTTATCGAGTTGCCTTGCTTAACCGTATTCGTATTATTGCCTTTGCAAGAATACGTAACCTGTCCAATTGTCATTTGACGCCCCATTGCATTGTTGCATTTGACCTGTATTCTTGCATTCGTTTATGAGTCACGTTCTTGTAAGAATACGTAACACATTGGAGAATAGTAACACTAGATTTGGCACTAGTGGCCCACTTATTTTGTGTCACATGTTTGGTCTCACTTTGGTACAGTGTTGGGCATAACAGTGGATTGTACTTAAATGGGGAATATTGAAAGTAGCATGCTTCAGGTGTGTGAATGATCATCAGGAAATGAGGTTAGACGCAAACCTACCCTCCATTAGTCGGTGTCCATGGAAAGCTCGGTGGAAAGAAATAGAAAACATGAACGAAACTTCAACAAACATTCCAACAAACCCAGTTATACGACACAGACTATGCCCAGTTTTGGCTCAAAGTTTTGTTTCATGGGAATATTCGTCTGGTCGTCACATCGTCACCTTATCGATCGACTTATGAGATTTTCTGGGTCTTGCGCTTGACGTTAAAGAAAGCTGAAGATAATGAAGCAATGAACAATCTATGTCCTAGCCTTGAAATTCAGTAAATGTAAATACATTGGGGGCCCTGACAGCCGTATGACCGTAGCTCAATTAGAGCAAAGTGTTGGGTCAATTCTTCCTTTGCGAGTGCGTGAGTGATCTACTTTTAATCCCAAACCCATACCGATTAACAAATATGATTCTTATGAGGTTTTTCAGTTCAATACCACTTAAGTCCTCCAGCTCTACGAAGAGGTGCTTTCATAAGAACTGCCTCCTTTTCTGTGTTAGGACTGGACATTCGCAGAGCACAGGTTGGGTAGATACTGTTTCTTCCTCGTGGTGAGGACGCAGATGTACCTTTTGCAGAGTGCCTGGCAAAGACGTGCTTTCTTGCAATTAAGGCTGATCAAAGATGATAATTTCTTTTTTGTCAGCATCGCCCATAAAGCTCCTGCTGTTGTTCCTATACCAAGACCAACTCAGCAAACTTCTGGCAATATCCAGTTTTGCGCGATGTGTTTCCTAGAGTTTCTCCCAAGTCAGATACCCTCACTGACGCTCTGTCTACATAACATAGAAAACTTTGCTGTCAGAATGTCCTATGCTATGGCTTTATTTGCCACCTGGCTATCATAAAAAATGCTGACCGATCTGTGCTTGTGGTCTCTTAACGCCAGTACAGCCTCTTGTTTCGCCGACACTTCGTCTTGAAGGACGGTGCAGTCATCCTTTAGTCCCTGTGGTCACAGAAAACCCCTGCGCCTGTACGCGCTCTCGGTTTTGAGCCTTCATTCGTATCCGTCATATGCAGTCTACAGCATAAAAAAACCTTTCACGAAGTTTGATAAAAAGTCGAGCCTTTTACACCAAAACTTCCTAGTGCTCTAAGAGTAAGATTTCCATGTAGACTTTCTCAAGAAATCCGGAGCAGCTACTGCTCGGAAAGCGATATCGTTGCAAAACGCCAAATAATAGCTTAACTCAAAAATGAACCTCCGGTAGAAAGACCAAGTCTTAGCGGACGCATGACGACTGTCATCGATGGAAGGCAGCTTCTGGTCAGCTTCTGACCCTACTTAGGCCGCAGGCCTGAGAAGTAAGCAAGTATACAGCTTATTCGAGGAAAGCCGACTATCGCCTTGGCGAGGAGTTAGAAATGGAGTGCACCCCTCAAGGGAGTAGAAGAAAGACCTATCTAACAGAACTAGGTATGAAATTAAAGCCATATTGCGTGAACAACGAAATACTCACTCTTATTTGTGATGCAAAGTCTGATAGTAAGTACATTGCCTTCCCAGATTTTCGTGAAAAATAAGGCTTCAGCCAAGATCACAAAGAACAGCCCCACAAGGGGAACAACCTCAGTTAAGTCAGACAGGACCTTTGTTGCCGGCGCTACTGATCTTCTCTGGTGCCAAATTGCAACTCCTCTGAGCAATTGTAAGACGGGTTGAATTCCGAAGCAAATGGCCTTATTTTCATAGAGTGGATACAGCACTAAGTAGTGCATTACAGGCCTTGCTCTACGAGGCCATCTAGTGCTATGAACGCTTCTTAAAAAAAAAAAAATACTTAAGCCCTGAAGGGCAAGCAATGAACTGTTTCGGAGATAGAGCTCCACAAAAGTCCAAACTTTCTAAAGCAAAACATTAGCAGATTACGCCGAGAGTTCATCGTTCATCAAGAACTTCTTGGCAAATCCGTCGCTTGGAGAGTGCTGGATAATGCATGAAAAGCTTGAGTTTGAGTTTAAAATTCCAGTTGGTTGCATCAATTAATGACTGTGACTCCCGCGAATTTATCATGAGGTCGAAAACGTGTCGACGTATTTGTAGTTGCTTTTGATCAAGATATACTTTGAGTCTTTCGAAACATACAACTTAATAGCTGATTTCGTAAAGTCGAATCAAAATGACTGAAAAGCCTTCGTTTGCATTCAGAACCTCGAACGTCTCTCTCAGAGGACATATCACTCACCTCCATCCATAAATACGGCAAAATTCGCAAAAAAAGAAAATCTGTATAATTTCCGTCCCTCTCGAAAAAACAAGAATAAAAAACAATCAATTCGATGCGACCACTTACCTGACCATTTACACCTTTATCCTCGTCAGTCGCCTGAACCTTTATCACCGGACTACCATTGGGAGCGCCCTCCTCCACTTTCGGGTAATACGTTCCGCAGTCCTTAAAGACCGGCTTGTTGTCGTTCACATCGGTGATGAACACGACAACCACAGCCGTGGATGTGTGTATCGTTTGGTCGCCATTCACACAGCAGGACCCATCGTCCATGGCCGTTACATTGAGCTCGTACTTGTCACGGTCCAGGGAGATCGCCTTATTATGCAATCGTATCACCCCGGTGATTTCCTCGATAACAAACTGCCCCGAGCTGGTGCCACCGCCCACAAAGCCAAAGCGCACATTGTCACCGTCCTTGTCGGAGGCGACAACTGTCGTCACCAGGGTATTGGGTCCGGCGTTCTCATCAACATTCGGCGTGTATACTTGCTGCGAGAATTTCGGCTCCTCGTCGTTTTTATTCTTCGTGTAAACACGTACGGTGGCGGTGCCGCTCTTCGATGGTTCGCCTTTGTCCTTGGCCGTCACTATGAACTCGTAGTAGGCATTGTTGTTGTCCGCGTCCAATTGCTTATTGTTCACAATGATGCCGTTCGAATCGACCGCAAAATGATCGTCCGACACGAGATATTCAATTTCTGCATTCGCACCTGAATCGGAGTCCATTGCCTTGACGCGCAGGATGCTCGTGCCCAACGGAATGTCCTCGTCCACGTTGTGCGCCTGATAGTCGGGCAACTCAAATTTGGGCGCATTGTCGTTCACATCAGTCACGCGTATTGTCAGCTGAAAGACCATGAAAGAGATGTCAAAGAATTCAAAGAGATAAAGAAGGCAGGCGCGCCGCTTGGCGCAGCCGTTACGTACCTCGACCGATGTGGAGAATCCTCCCGAATCCTCGGTGGCAGTCACAATCAATGAATATACATGCGGTTGTCGTAAATCTTCGAAATCCAATTCCTTTGCAAGTTTAACGATTCCCGACGATGGGCCGATGTTGAATGTGCCCGCTCCTTGTCCCTGCGCCTTCAGCGTGTATCGGATTTCCCGATCGGCAAAGGATTTGGCTTTCACCGAGATTATACTGCAAGGGGAAGAAAGAGAGAAGGCACTCAGAGGGTGGTTGAGATAAGGCAAAAAAAAAAAACAACAGAGGAACATTAACATGTGGGCGACGTTGTATTCGATTAGATGTGGAATAACGACTGCTCCGGTGCGCGGTGAACGGTCGATGGAGGGCGGTGGGGCAATCGGCAAGAGTCGAATAATGTCAATCGCTTTGGGGGTTTCCAAGCATCGGCAGGAGATTAGTTAAGATTTATTGGTGGTCTGCGGAGTCTGCAAGACGTTTCAGCTAACCCCTGGGCTTGGCTATTATTGCAGAGAGACATCTTTCGATTGTGGATCGCAATCAATCACATCCTTGTGGGGAGCTTCGCTCACTCGAAGATAGATGAAGTGCACCAACATGCACATCCATCACGGATGGGAACGAGTTCGAAGGAGGTAACTCAATAAAGGAGAGACAAGCTCTGGTCTGTCAGAGTGGCGGTGGTTTATGGCTGAAGAGATGGATGAGATGACGGCAGATCAAACTATATCGAGGCTTATTCAATTTCTGCCGATTGACAAATGTTTTTTACAGGTGTACGTTGGGGATGGTTGTATATAGTGGGTGTACTGAAACATGTTTCATTGGAGGGGACTGAGTAAATTCCTAAAAAAACAACGCGAAGTAAATTGATCTAGTCCCGCATTGGGCGCCAGTTTATCTCAAAAGCAATGTTTACAATAATTTGACAGGACTTTTGAATTCGGCTTCATTATCAGCTGCTGGACTCCGCAACCAGTGACCTTTTTAAGAGTGAACATAATTGTCTGACGGCGGAATGGCATTAGGGTGGAAAATGTCCATCAAATGGGTACTCAGTAGTGAATCGCGCTCAAGGCATTGGAACAAAATAACGCAATGTGAAGAAGAAGCTTGCGGGGAACTTCGTCGTGACGCTTTTCCCATTCGACATGAGAGGGACATTTTTGGGAGGAAGGAGTGTGAATATGTTAACTCATCCTGACTCATCAGGACGTCCGCACTTGTCAATAGTCAGATCACAGTTGACCTCAGATAATACTGGACATGCACACAAGACAATTAAGTATGAGAGCACCTCCAAAGCTCCCAAGTGTTGCCTTTGCACTACGCTTCCCACCAAGTTAAAAATGAAATCGGAGACTTGGGGACTTCGCACTTCATAAAATTCGTTTCATATCCCTTTCGAATCACCTTCAATTACCTAAGAGGACGATGCTTACAAGGCAGAAATCAAGGCTTGAGTAGGCCACCAACCCAACCTCGGTTGGGGTAACTAACTACGTTCAAATTCACTTCATTCCACTCACACAAAGTGAAAGGTGAATTTTCGCCACAGGAGCAACAATTGATCCCATCGACTGCAGGTCACACGAGAGGACCGTACCCTAATTCAGAATAGCCTCTCACTGCACACAGAGTAGAAACCAACCCCCAACCCCATTCTCTTTGTCAAAGGCCTGGCATTAAATTGTCAAGCAAACAGCCAACAATGACAGCTTATAACTTCACAAATCCATTAAATCGCTGAGAGCTACACTCCCGTCCCTCCCGACAGTCCACGACCACACAGTGAAGGACCATCCCTTGTCCTCGCATCAATCCATCGTAAACAGAAGAAAAACGTGTTTTTTAAGTAATTAGTCATGACAGCTTTGCCATAGAACAGTACACGCTTCTTAAGAGCATATCAATCATTCAACAACAAGGACATTCAGGGATCCACAACCGCTCGCTTGACGAAGAGTCCACAATCAAATCGTAAACGCACACGGACTTGAGCACGTATTCTCCGGCAAGGAAGGACACTAACAATGACAAGGCAACGCAGAAGCATGAAACGACGAAAAGTCAATCAGAAAAATTACTTTTCATGTTTACTGACAAGTAACGGTGTTACCAACACCCTCAGAGTCATTTCTATGATGAAAGGGACGCACGAAACGAAGACCACCACCGTGCCGCCGCTCTTTTGGACGTGTGCCGGATGAGAGGACACCGAGAAGAAGGAACTTCTGAAAGCCAAAAGAAGTTCCCAACAAACACGGATGAGGAAACGAAAGGATAATGGCTTGTACAAGGACGACCAAGTGGAAATGTTTGCAATGCGTTGATCACAAAAGTAAGCGAGGGTTCAGGTGTGGCCGTGTGTGTACCGTGCCAGAGACTGTGGATCCAATTCCGTGTGAAAATTGTAACTCATGCGATTCTTTGCCATACACTTCACGCAAACACACGAGGTTGCCGTCGTACGGCAGGTGAACATTTTGAAACGTGTATTAAGTGTCAACATTGTGCCAATATCTGTGAAACGAAAATGGAATTCGTTTCAAGTTTTTTGACAGGTGAGTGGGATTTGCGCTCGCTCACCCCCCTCTTTGGCGGCGGCGCTAAGTGATGGGGTTTGAATGCTGAAAGTGAAGGATGACCAGTATCTGGCGAGATGATGGGGGACGTGTTAGGCATGTGACCTGGTTGGGAGGTGATTGAATTGCTTGCACTTCATTCCGAGGCTGGGCTGGAGAGTGCTTTGAAATCCATTTGGTCACGTTCGACTGATGTCGGAAGTTGACTTGTAGTCAGTGCCCCTGTGGTACGAGTGGTGGATCTTAACTTTACAATACTCAGCAATCAATCTTAGGGAAAGGACGGCAACTTTAAGAAGAGTGAAAATCGGATAAATTTGGTAAACAACAGTCACAGCCTCGAAGGTTGAGGAAGTCAAGGAGTCTGTGTCCTTGACTGACGCATTTAAGAAATTGAAGAAATCGTGGACCTTAAGCACTGACTTGTGAATTGACTGATTGGCCATCAACTAAACACTCGATCGCTCGGTCTGACGATCGTTCAGCCAGTCGATCTATGAGCTTTTTGATTTTCTAACTGATCGTTGTTCACTACCTGGCGATATGATCTAGGAAAGGAGCGACATTGTAAGTGGACAGCTTGCATGAGTCCTTTGGAAAACTCGTTAGCCAACAGAGGAAGCATCCTACATCAACTCTTTGCTCGATCCCTCATCCAGTCGATCGCTCAAATTTACGATATTCCAACCGAACGTTGTTCACTGCCTGGCGACATGGTCTAGGAAAGGAAAATAGGCGAGGGTAAAAGCGAACAACTTGCAAGAATCCTTTGAACTACTCGTCAGCCATCAGGGGACGTGATGCTGTCTTGCATCAGCTCATTGCTCGATCCTTTAGTCAGTCGATATCTCAGTCGATCAATACGTCCAGCACTCGATCAGACGTGCGATCTCCATGCCAATCGATCATACGTCCGGCAGATCTCTGCACCAAGCGATCAAACCGTCGGTCGTCCGCTCAGTTTATCGAAATGAATTTCGGTCGAATTCTCGTCTGGTTGATCTCTCACCCATTCCTTCCACACTTTGTGGCTTCGTCATAAGGTTGAAATTTAAAATCTCGCAACAGGCCTAAAGCGAAGTCATTAACTATCAAGGAACGGGGGACCATTCTAGATCAGCTCGTGATTCGTCTTTCAGCCTTTCGATCGGTCAGCAGGTCGATCGCACCACCGATTGATCGCTAAGTCGGTTTGTCGTTCACAGCCTGACTCCAGAAAGCTCACAAGTCGTCAAACAACAAGGGTTCAGGAACGTCGCAGTGGGGTCCTCGACATCTTCACATCACATCGATCTCCAATCAGAACCACCGCCCAACGCCCTGAACAAACGACCAATCCAACGTTCTCTCGCAAAACTTCATCCACTCATACTTACTCTGAATCCTTCTTCTGGTTCTCTGGTATTTCCGCCTCATAGCTCGACATGTAAAACTGCGGCGCCCGCTTGCCACCAACGATAGACAGTCGCTCCTCCTGGGTGCTCTGAAAGCGGCGATCGTCGACTTTCCCATTCTGATCTTCGGCCTTCACATACAGCACATACTCCATGTCCAATTGAAACAGATCAGTGCCACGTGTCCGCACAACGCCGGAGCGTTCGTCAACCTCGAACCGCCCGCCCGTACGATCGCGCACAATGAAGTAATGAATGTTGTGGTCGGTGTCGGGGTCGCGAGCCTGCAGCGTGAACACGGGCGTGTTTGGGGGCGCATTCAACTGTACGACCGCCTGCATTGGCAGTGGCCGATTGATGAAATACGGCGGCTCATCGTTGACGTCCTTCACATGGATGATGACGCGTTGGTTGTCGGTGTACTTGAGGCCAGCTGAAATGAGAAAAAGAGAAAAAACAACGATTAGCTGAGATTCAACGACAGGCTAAAGGTCAAACATCTGTTCTGAGAAAAATTTGCTACAAGTGTCAATATCGGCTTACTTCATTCCACACACATGCACACAAGCTCCCCACCAGTTGTGTACCCGCAAACTTAATTTCATCAAAAACTTGTATCCTTTGCGAGGCGAGCGTCATATGAGCCGCTCGGGGTGCTGGCAGAGTGAATATTTGCAGAAATCGAAATCATAGCCAACTTAATCCGTGGAGAAGGTTAACCGTGCAAATGCCGGAATGCGGAAATGGGCGCTGCGGGTGGGTGGAGGAGCTTAAAAGGAAAAGAAAACCAACTTTTCTAATATCCGCTTACAGTGCGCTCGTCACAGCTAGCCAGAAGAGACGACGAGAAATTATGAAGAATTTCTGAGTTCAAGGTTTTTTTTTCCCGTTCCTTTCCTCTTTTCTTCGCCCGCCACCCCTTGTGGATGGTGAGCTTAAGTGAAAAACCTAAAGTTCTGGCAAAAGTGTTTTTGTTCGTGTTGGTTTTTTTTTTCTTTTTTCCACAGCCACAGCTACCTTTCGACGAGGGACCTGCAAGGGTGGGCAAGGTGATAAAATCGAAACAAAAACCACTTGGCAATGTCAGCGGTGGATAGGTGTGGTGTAGGTGCTCCGCAGGGACTAGCCGCGTTAACGAATCCCATTCGCTTAGCGGTCGTTGTGTTCTTTTGCGAAGACGGCGAGGAAATCACTCTTCTGCCATGATTTTCACGTGAAACTTAGAAGAAAGCGAAACACATTTTC
Source organism: Eristalis intricaria (assembly GCA_964034865.1). Classification (NCBI taxonomy): domain Eukaryota; kingdom Metazoa; phylum Arthropoda; class Insecta; order Diptera; family Syrphidae; genus Eristalis; species Eristalis intricaria. The sequence continues at coordinate 51,124,652 of OZ035874.1, forward strand.
TTTGCTTCTCCTTCGTTCCCTAGGAGTTTGACTACACTTCAAGTCGTGGTCTTCATTATGAATAATTAGAGTTAATTTGACGGGTAAGATTGTTTTGGATTCATTTGGGAAATAAATAGGAATTCATTTTCAATTGGATTTGCTTTTATTTCAGTGAAAATGGAATATCGTTGCGAGCGCTGGGAGCAGTGCGAGCACACGCCCCTCACGACATTTGGGGCCATCGTTTGAACGTCAAGAGTTTAACTGTAATTCATTATCCAGCTGAAGTTTCGATAAGTGTTTTAAATGAGTTTCGCCAAGACGAATGATGATGAGTTTGTGATTGTATTTCATTTGAATGGTATCGTTAGTCCTGTGTGCTGTGAGCTACACGATGAGTGGAAGAGATATAGCAGAGATGGGTTAACAAGCAGGCAGCAACTTGTGGAGATGGGCATATGCTCGGGATTGAACGAGGAAGAGATAGCGCTACCTGCAGAGGTTTGTTTGTTAAGGAGTAGATCCACTCCGGAGTGTAGCACTGCGCAGAGAAGAAGGAGAATGACCTTTGAACCACAAGGATAAGTAAAAAAGCACGCTACAATTGGAGAGAGTTCTTGCATTAGACTTACCGACAAGATACCACATTCTGCGGAGTGATACGTAGAGTCCATAGACTTGTCATGGAGCGCACCAATAGTACCCCAGCTAGGTTCGTTAAGGAGAAGTAGCTGAAGTAGAAGACAGCTGGAAAAATCCTATTCCGCAAACCAGTGAGTGCTTTTTGCAATGCGTAGGAGATGACTGTATCTGATGCTTCTTACTTCAGCTAGGTTCTTGAAGTAGTAGCCTTCAAGATGACTTTTTATGCGAGAACAGAGAGCACTGTAATTCTATAGATTCGTCTTCCTCTTTGTCTCTGCTCGCCTACTCTAGAGGCGGGATGAGAGTTCTAGGATTCGACCATCTCATTTTGATCAGGCGACAATTTAGGGTCGAGCGTAGACCAGAGTTGGTTTTGGTGGTGAGGCATCCTGTGTCAGTTAACCATCTACGATTTACTGTAACTAGTGTTACTAGCCTCAGAAGATGTTTAACAGTAGAAATAGGCACGGTTTGCCATTCGTGCACTATCAAGAAAGAGTAGGAAGCTAGTACTCTTTTTAGCGAGCTTGTTTGCTTCGATAGTCTGTGCTTGATATTACGTTGTCGTAAAGCCAGGAGGGAGCCTCCTTAATCGCTACAGTTCCTGCCTGATGCTTCATTGCTACAGTTATCAAGCAATAGAAAGATCATCCTTCATCCATCCTCGATCAATCTGTGAAGACTCGCAGAGGACCATCGAGCGCCTGATGTCCAGTCTTCCAGTATGATCGGAAGGGATGCTGTTTGAGAAATTCTTCTCGACAAGGTGCTTAGATGTAATGAAGTCTGTCTGTATGGCTATAGATGTGCACATGTGCATCGATTTCACCCTGATCGCCGTACTAGCTCCTGTGTATTTACCGACTTGGTCTGTCGGTGGGAGATTGAGGAGTATGATCAGACTTTCGAAGGCGGTTGTCCTTAGAAACGCATGCCATTCACTGCACTCTGTCAAGGTTGATGTTTCTATCGAGCGCAATCCACCCAGTCGCGAATCAATACCGTAATATGGGTCTGATTACTGAAATTAATAGCCAGTGGACCATGCGGGGCTGCTGTCCCCACTTGCATCCTATAGCCTTTTTGCAGAAGTAAAGAGCCGTGGAGGCCTTTTTCACAAGTTCTCTGAAGTAGGGTAGGGAAGGAGTCTGCTGTTGGTGATGTTGGTCCATGAACTACGATCATTGATCGACAACTCCAGTGATGCCATTATTTGATCCCAACGGCAAGTGTTTACTGAGCCAGATTTGAAAACCCGATAAAGCGCATTACATATTTTTTTCACTGCGATTCGAACTGGGCACCACTCTAAACAAGGGAAGACACTTAAGCGAATGTGCCATCCAGTCTATTTATGAAGCTTCCAACGTAACTTCGTGTCCAATATAAGACCTAGAAAGTTTGTGATGTCATTCAGCATTAAATTAAAGGAGTCCCACATTTTGGAGGAGGGACAAAGTCAGGGATCTTATATTTCCTGGTGAAGAGGACTTGAGGGTCGACTGCATAATATCCCTGATCGTGAATATTTACGTATTTCCCTGAGACTGATCCTCCTCTGCGTAGGCAATTACCTTTTTCTAGTGTCTGTAGTAGTTCGCGCACCGCTACATTCCACAAGAGCGGGAAGGGTACACCGCCTTGTGATGTACCTCTGCTAACACCTCTACAGATCTTGGTTTCACCCAGCTTCGAGGTCATCGCATAGTTGTTAAGAATCTGGTGAATCGAAGCCACAGGGGACTTTTTGATCCCGACCCTGTTGGGGTCGATATTGATAAAGGCTCACTCGTTGTCCACAAATGTAGTTCGCCCTACATATTACTAGCGCTCGTCAGATGTGTCTATTAGGCCTATAGACACATAGAGTGCTGTTTCCACAGGTCTGCCCTTGTTGTGGGCATTCGATCATTCAGAGATCGAAATTTTGTTTGCAACTGCATTTCTAATGAATAGATCAATCAGTTGTTCTAATGTCTTAATCAAAAAGGATGACAGACTTATAGGTCTTAAATCATTTGGTTCGACGTGGGAGCATTTTCTTACATTTCGTATGAACAAAGACCACGGTGGTCGTTCTCCAGAGCCTGTGTACATGGCCGAGTTCTCATGAACCATGGAAAGATATGGTCTGCAACCTTTTGTGGCCTGGCTGGGAAAATACCATCTGGTCTTGCCATTTATACGGGTTGAAAAAATTAATGTCCTATATGACAGGATTCCAACTAAGAGTGTCTTCGAATCCGAGCCTCGAGGGTCGAGAAGGAGAGGAAGACCAAGCTTCCGTTATAAAGACCACGATATAGCCCAATATACATGATACCTAAGACAGCTTGGAAGCAGTGTGCAGGAGTGTAAGGGATCGAAGGATGCTATAGCTCAGGCTCTTGCCCAATATGTGTCGCTTTTAACTCATGTTGCTTGCACTACAGTCCGAGACGGACCTGAGCCTAGCTTCTCTTCTTCGGATCGAAGGATGCTATAGCTCAGGCTCTTGCCCAATATGTGTCGCTGGTAACTCATGTTGCTTGCACTACAGTCCGAGGCGGACCTGAGCCTAGCTTCTCAGCAACCACTCGTGTTGTGCGTTCTATTGTTCTTTCACGAGGGGAAGGGACCTACTGTTTAATGCCGACTCCGAACGGCAAAGTTGAGAAGCTTTTTCTAGACAGGAGTACTCTTTGAGTCAGTGACTCGAAAGAGGTGGAGCCGTGAATTATCAAAGGTGGTAAATTCGGGTGTCGAACCTGGCGCCTTCTGCGCAGGAGTCGACGCACTTACCCGCTACCCCACGGCGACCCTTAAATTAATGCGTTTTTTAAATCACCTTTGTGTTCCCCATTCCCCCTTTTGGTGATCAAATCTGTTGAACAATAGTATCTGGCTGTTTAAAGTTAATTGCCTGTCCTTCCGAATAGCACCTTTTACTCTGTTCCATCATGATGTGCAACTAAGGGACACATCTCTACAGTACTCTCTCGCTAGTTCGCCACCACAAAATCCCAGCCATCGGTGGGCTAGTAAAAACGGCGGATTATAATGTGTAGCAAGGACAAATTGAATTAAAATAAATTCCCATGAAAGACAAGCAAGATGGCCGCCTATGGCTGAACATTTCAATAAAGGTGGATTACAGAACAATCATAACAAATCCTGAATCGGAAAACACTGCGCATTATAGTACTGTCGTATAATCGACCGCCGGATTAGCGGAAGAGTACTGAACTCCCAAATCAGAACAAGCTAACTTCTGGCATCTCCACCAGTTGACCCTAGAGCTCTGTCAAAGATAAGCACTTCTAACGGGGGTACGTTTATTTGCAAGTCTCTGAAATAGCACAAAATTGTTGACACCTCTTGAGCTGTTTTCTCTGTTCACACTTTTCCGTAGACCTTTGCCTTTGTCCAGACAATGTCTCTCCACAAGCATCCCATGCCTCGAGGTGAACACACACACAAACAGTTGCACCTGCACCCTTAAGTTGTCCCAGACTGACTAATGCAAGGGAACCTGACGCGCACTGGTGCAACAATTTAATGCACTATTCCCTTTAGACCCATTCGGCTGTGCACCATCCACTGCAAGGGGAGACGTGCTCAAATAGCATGCGAAACCCGGTCTCGCTTACCTGAGAAGACATCATATTTTATTTAAACAAAAACTTATCCTTGTAATCCTTATTAGAACACACAAAAGGACAACACGAAGGGAAATGAGCACACATACACCTCCACCACCCTCTTCTTTGCGCCTGTTTCTGTTTCTTGAAGCCAGGGAGCCGTCATCCATAAAGTATCTGTCAGCATTCAAAGGACAGACACGCTTGTCTAAAGTGAATTGATGTCGAGCGGGGGAGTGAGTGGGGGGCTGGGCGCAAATTCGAAAAGCAAATAATAAAGTCATCAGCATCGTCAGCAAAGAAGCCTTTGACAGGCGAAAAGGGATTCAGCAAAAAATGAAAGATCCACTTTTTACATCCTTGATGTCCCACAAACACAGCAACAGACCCAGCCTCACACCCGGGCAGACACGCAAAGTCAAAGACATATTGTAAGTGCGCATCTCGAATGGATAGCCAAGGAATGACAAGCCGTTGAGCGCTGCACATTTTATGCAAATACCAATAGAAGTTGAACAAGAGCACGGATCAAATGTACGAGACGACTATCGCTCGCATATCCTTGTCACGCCAATGCACATCATCGCACGATGACGTACAGAGTGCATTTCTGTCTTGTCTCGGTGGGGCGGCCTCGTCGAAGGAGGGTGGTGCCTTTTGAATTTAAAAGCGAATGTCTCGACATCGACTTACTGCTTGTAAGGCAAAACTCACCCTCACCACCACCACCCTCTTGCGGGCAGGAGGAGCAGGATAATGCAATTTCTGAAGATGAGTTTAGGCCTGAGTGGATGAGACGAGGCACCCGAGGCCATTGTCTCCTCGGCTCGAACTCAGTGCTTGCCCACGCGGCATGATCTGGAGGGTGGCAGCAGTCTCAATTAGGGACGCGTTGCGTCAGCACAACTGACAAGCACGCACCAAGCGAGAGCTTGTTTGGCTTTCCACTTGTGCGTTAAACGAATCGAACTCCACGAGTGTGCACTGACCTTTAGTGTCAACCGCGGTGTCAGAGTCCCTTAAAATTTCAATTTTCGTGCGGCCTGTCCGCACTCACCTCCGCTGCTCGGCCATCATTGAAAATTATGAATCCATCCTCTCAGGGGTGGTTAATTGGTGTCAATGTGCTGTCAGTCCTCAGTCAAATTTGTTGATTTACCATGTGAGAGTGAGGGGAGCTAGACGTGGTGTGCATTCACGCGGAACCGTAATGCAATTAGAGGCACCCGAAACAAGCTGTCCACGTAGCGTCCAATTTGCTCGCGTGGAAGTGTGTTTTTTGTTCGGGTCACAAGTGGAAATTCATTTATTTATTTTTCTGCATTGAAATGCAAATGTGGCATCGCATCGATTGAGGAGGGGGAGGGCCCGTGAAGAGAGAGGCACTTCAGAGCACTTCAGGGGGGATAAAGTGACTGTTGTGGACCACCTGGGGTTTTGAAAGAGAGAAGATAATCAGTGGGGAGTGATCACACAAAGGCTATGGATTACACTCAAACAAGCTTCGCACTAATGGGGTGTTAGTTTGTCACAAGTATCTCCCCCCATCCATGGTTTCGTTAGCAGCAGCTATTGTCGGGAAGTCGGGGCACTTTGAATCGACGTCCATCAGGTGGTTGTAGTAATCTAAGATTAATTGGAGCTTAGGTGTGCTTAATTTGAATAAAATGTTCTTCAATTTGACAGATTCTCAAATGAGATGGATTAAAATGCATTTACGGGCGTGTGTGTGTGTCCGTGGTCAGTTAATCGATGGGTTTTTGGGGGGGAAATTACACAGCATAATACGATAATTAAATGGTATTTGCACTAATCATTCATGTGGTTTTAAGCCATTTTCGATGATTTTGTTGTTTAGGTGTGGGAGCTACACTTCACAACTCTCTATTTCATCTAGGAGGCTGGGGGTTTGCTGGCGCTCATTAATTGTCGATTTTTTAGATTCAAGAAATCCGTGAGTGATTATGGACTAACAAATGGATTCCCTGGGTTTTGTGGATTATAGACATAAGCAGGCGCTAGTCTTTGTCTGACTTAGATTGTATCAAACTTCTCAATTACAGCAGATCCCGGTGTCGCGAAGCTATTTCAAGCAGGTCTTGCTGTTAGGTCTACAGTCCGTATGTGGCCTTGAGAGTGAAAAAGAAACGACTTCCAAGTTGCGCATGATCCCTTTTACACTGTGTTCGATTCCTTGGTTGGGTTCATTATTATTTCCATTCTAGATCTATATGCGTAGCAGCCGTGGCATTGTAAGTAATTGTGTCGACAAACAAGCTGGTGTTTCTGGTTTCAGTACCCGACACGATACCACCTCTTTCGAGTGATTGAAAATGTTCACAGAGTAATACTGTCTAGAATAAGCTTTTCTTTCTCTCTCTCTCGTCGAGATACATCTGTGGACCGCGGGACCACCCGAGTGGTTGGTGTAGAAAGTAGCCCCTAGGCCTTACACTTAAATACTTATTTGCCCATCTGATTTGGCAAGCACTTTCATATTTCAATGACGGGGCACAGTAATCTAAGGCTTGTGAGGCTAGTGCACACATCTCTCTTCATTGCCGATAATGGAAAGCCATGTATGCTTATATTAAACTCTCAATAAAGCTCCAGGCAAATAGGTTTATAAATAGCCTAATGACATCACAAAACAAATTGGTCTCCCGATGGACTTTAAACGCTCACTCCTCTAATCAGTATGATGGGGTTTTTATTGAGGTAATTAGCACCTTTACATGCCATTAGAGCAGGCCTCCCTGGCAAAATTTGTTGTCCCTAGTTGCGGTGATACAGACGAGAAGAACATGATTCTTTACCTAGTTTGTTTCTAATGATGAATCTAGACTTTAGTAGAGTCACGATATTTTGATAATCGAATGATCGCTCGAGATGGACGCATTCGAAAGGTTATTCGAGTTATAATCGACTAGTACAACATGTCGATTCACAAAATCATTCGAATGACTACTAACTAATTACTAACTCAATACAAAGCGATAAATGTCTCACTTCAGCGCGAAACCAAGTAACAAATAGTTCTTGTCGAGATCATTGATTAGGAACATAACTTTCCATCTGGTTATTTCCTCGAATGCCTTAAACTGGCCGAATATTTATTTTTTTAAATACAATTTTAGGGATACACAGATTTGGTTTGATACTTTACTACTAAAATATTTTTATAATTTTTATTAATTATATCACAGATTCAAATACATTTTGAAGGAAAAGCTGCTAAAAACATTCATTAAAACAAAATCCGCTGGGTGGAGAGAGAACCGGTTTCAACACTTGATTTCAGCGTATAGATATATTGAGTGCAAAGATACGAAATAAAATAATTTGCAGGTAGAAATATAAATCTGGTTATGTATTATGGAAATTAACTGAAGTATTACTCCACTTCTCAGTTCATTAATAAAAACATAAAAAATGTGACTTCATTCGAATGATTTAGGTGAGTGACATTTATAAAGTTCTCGTTCGTTAGTATGTCTAGTCATTCGAATAAGTTAGTTGTTGAGTATTATTATTATTTTTTTATTATGGTAAATTCAATAATTCATTGGTACAATATAAGCTTTGGTTATAGCCATCAGCCAGAAAGAGAGCTTAATAAAAAACTTTAAGGAATATACAATAGGTGTGTTTTTTTGCAAGCGTATATACGCTTAATTTATAAGTCCACAAAAAAACGATCGTCGGCGCTTAATGATTCATCATAAAACTTTGGCACCACCGACGACATTTATGACATTTGCTAAGCAGTCAGGTGGAAAGTGATGGTAGATCTTTGATGGTCAAAATCTTCGTTTTGTAACTGTGTAGCGTGACCATCATTTAAAAACAAAAACACTTAATAATTATAAAATAAAAAAAAAATGTTCATCAAATGAAAAGAATCCTTGCCTAACCCAAAATGGAATGTATACCAGAGACACTCTGGGTATACCAAAGATTGCATACTTATGGATGCCAAAACAATTTAAAATGAAATGATCTAATACATCAACCACACTTGCAAATGTAAGCCACATACAGCAACCTAAAAAATGAATGGATAAATTCAGGAATGAACACACAGAAAATAATTTTTGGAACTATTGTTTTTATCCGCGCTTATTTGTTAAGCGGCGATAGATATGATGAGTAACTTAAGCGGATGTAGGATTTTTCGTAAGTGTATTTTACATGCAAATTGAAATTTAAGCGTATATAAGCTTGCAAAAAAACACACACCTAATGATAATACAAATAGCATAAAGAAATTTTAAATTATTTTTTTCTTAAAAAACTTCAGGAAATTCTATATTTTATACGATATACGATTTTATTCAAAAAGCTTCATTTACTATCTGCTGCTGCAGATTGTGTATTGCCAATCAATGCTGTCCAATTGTGATCTCCATTCAATCGTGCAATGACTTCATTTGCTGGTAGAACGTTTTTCCCCAAGTAATATCTTCTTATCTCTTTTAATACGGGGCAGATTCCTATAAAATGGAGTACATCCTCCTTCGGCTGTAGGTTGCATTGCGCTCTGATCTGTGGGGCATGTTGTTAAGATAAAGCATCTCCCCTTTCGTCTTAAATATAGTAGATATTGTGTCTAAACTATGGGAGTCCATAAAATAATTCTTTCCTCCTAGGTCATATTGGAGTATTCGGTAAGTGCTTTAGGTTTCACTTTGTTGTGCTGTTTCTATATATTTTGCCGCGAATGGAACTGTCACTCTTCCAGCGCAACGTCTCTTCCCTTCCAGTATTGGAACATTCTACTCACCACTTAACCTCGCTCATTCATTAAAAAACTACAGTTTTCGGCTTAGAAGGTGTGTAAGAACGATTTTGGGGAACCGATAGTTTGCTAACTCGAGAGAATAGTTATTGAGTATATTAATCATCAATAACCTTCTTCCTTGTATGACGTGACAACCTTCTTCAGATGGCACGATATTTGCTTAATGTCCCAATATTCGCACCCTAAGTTGGCTAAGGCATATCTATAGAATTGGCCTGATCAATGCCTTGAACAAAGTCGTCTTGATCCTCTCAAGGAGGGCTTCATTACCCAACTGGCTCTTGAGCCGAAAAAGCATAGAAATTACTGACTGTCTTGAAGTAGTGGCAATCCATTGTGATCTTGTACACTGATTTTATGTGAACTTTCTTGAAGAGAAGATGACGTACTGCTCTCGTTCACTACCAACACACTTGTTCTCACTGTCTTCTCAACCAATTCATCATGAATTGGTTAAAATCAAATAAATTGAGCGACCAATTCGGAGTAGGTTTCCTGGTGATTGCGAGTTTTTATTCAAACAAACATTTACCACTATTATCCTATACATAAGGCGCCCGGGTGTCCCACGAAACTAATAGATAAATGTTCACGCACTTCGTTTTTCATGATGTTAATCATGAAATCGTTTGTAAGATTTCAAACTGTGATGTGCAATTCTGAAAGGGTAGAAACTCAATGGCAATAGCAATTTCTTTCACAGTGGATAGCAGACTGCGATTCCGATTCTCCAATCTCAGTAAAAACTGGAGAATATCGTATAAGACTCACGCGCCAAAACAAGAGGCACGATCTTAACCCTAGGATGGGCAGCTGTTTGTGCGACGGTAACATAGCCTGCTGGCCCTCGATAGGCCCGCAAAACTTTTTTATCTAAAATGGATTAGAATAAAAGTGCTCAGCGATCATCGGTACAAGAATTCAAAGGAGTTTCGAGTCTATTCATTAAAATCTTATATATGTATGTTCAAACTCAAAATGGCCCACCTGCCTACCTAAGGTTAAAGAAGTCCCTGCAATTGCTGGCATACGAGATTTGTAGAATACAGTGAGCAGTCAATGAGGCGTTTGCTGGCATTGCCACTGAAGCGGCTGAAATGGGTCTAGGGGAGAATGAGGGCAAAATGAAGTAATAGGCTGTTCTCAACAACGGACATCGCCAACCGCTCACGATGTTACTGACTTATAAATATATGACGAAGATCATTCCAGTCGTGTTGTATGGCGCGGAGGCATGGACATTCCCATAAGCAAAGTCTTCTTATGGGAGTGTCCTTGGTCTCTTAAAAAACAAAGTTCTGCGTGCGATCTTTGGTCCTGCTTGCCTTGACGGCATTTCTAGTAGAAGATTCATCTACGAACTGTATGGCGTGTACAGCTCCATGAGCCTAGCCAGGAGTCTACGGATCCAACGCATAAGCTGTCTGGGCCATGGAGAGGGTAGGGACAACTCATCTCCAAACCGAAGAGTCTTTGACTCCCAATCTGTGAGACAATGCAACAGAGGACACCCCGTTTAAAGTGGCGCACCCAGGTGGAGAAGGACCACAACCAACTGGAGACAGCTAATCAGAGGTCGCGGTAGCTGGAGAGGAATGTTGGATTGTCTGTAGCATCAAATATATAAGAATTATAAGTGGACTTTCCGACTTTAATTGAACATATCCTGCTTGCGCTTTCCATTTTGTGACAACTCGAAAATGATGGTCAAAGTTGACTTATTTTGGAATCAGCTGCTAATAGATTCGCTCTTCAATGCATGCATCCACCCTGAATACACAGATATTTCCAAAGCTCCGTGAAATTACCGAACAAACTCCTCTCGAATAACTAAATCAACAACTACAAGACCATACAGCCAATTATTCACACATTCACTTCAGCAACACAATTACATGACAAGACCAAACATCAAGCCCCAGGCTCCAGGTAGAACTACAAATTGCCTCTGAACACATCCTGCACCTCAACCTTGCAGCTTCCCACATGCGAACCTGGACAAGATATTATCTTGACATGACTTTCCATATCAATCCAAAATCATTCTGACACGCTCTGGTTGAGGCCAGCTGCCAAGACCAATCGCCCATACACCATCAAGTTAAGTAACCAAAAGGATATTTGAACGCAAACCGAACGCACACAGCCGACACCGCCCCCACCACACAGCTCCCAACCACACTGCCAGTGGTATGCTCATGTCATCGCAATAATCATACGTAATTCAATTACAAACAAACTCCGGGCTAATCCGTGATGACCGAGCAACGTGATTGGACTGATAAATTATTTATCGGGCCACTTCGTCGGAACATGCGAGGGGAGTGGCTGATTGTTAGGTGTGCTCCGACATTTATGCAACAATTTAAGCCCAACAACGTGCAACAAAAAGCAATTTAAGTCAACACCCATATCGGCGCCGCCACCACCACCGCGCCGTCCGAGCGTGTCCGCAGTGAAAAGAAACAATGAATCTCAGATTGTTGGCCGTATCCTTCGTCTAGAATGGTGGACTATCCCCGGTCGCCGGTCGAGTTGATTACAACACCCTCCTAGCCTGAAATGAAATTACAATTTCACTTAAACCATTAAAAGGCAATGAACTAGAAGGACGACGTCGTTGCTGAGTGAATGGTGGGGTCTTTTGTAACGACTGCGGGGGGTAATCAATACTTTTCAACTTGAAAGATGTACATATGTACGTGGACGCACGGAATGATATCCCTTCATTTGATTTGAAGGATGACCATATCCTTCTCCGCACAGCCACACCCCCGGCAATACAACAACCACTCAGACAGAATGGCAGAATGGATACCGCTGAGGTGGGAGGCGGGCTTCCATTAAAATGCAATCAGTCCAGATGTGTCGGAAGGGGCTAAAGAAAACGAAAAACGAACAAACATGAAACGCCATAATTGCGCGTAAAGAAAGGACATCCATCATTCAGACCAACTCCATGAAACAAGGATAATAAATGAATATCACGGTTATACGAGCAGTGTATGCGCAGGGATTAGCGTGCAAACAATGCCATCAACAGCAAAAAAAAAACAAGCAGCACCCGGATACCATGACGGCGTTTCAGCTTTCACCTGACGTGCCAACAGCACCACAGACAGGACTCTGAAATATGCATATACATTCATCCCCAACTTCAGGCCGGGCCCATCCTCGCCGGCAAAGGTTAATCCTTCGTCGTAAAAAACGCCAAAGAGACGAGAATACCTACTTACAATATTTGCACATAAAAAGACACCAAACCCAGGGAGGGGCGGGCGATGAGCTTTGAGTCCTTGTTTGTAACAAAGAACAACCCCCGGCGAAAGAATAAAGGAAGACTTCTTCAGTTTGCACAGTGTACAGAAGAAGACGCGCCACGTCATCATCCATCGACGGGTCTAGTCGAGCGGAAAACGCACACATCGAAGACGACAACGACAACGACGACGACGATGATGACGCCTAAGTGAAATTACAGGATGATAGCATGAGACCTACTTATATATCAAATTCATTCCATTCAACCCATTCGAGGGGAGAGCTGCGCCTCGCAGGGATGATACACATCACCGCATCAGAGCTGAGCACACCCTTCCCCCAGCGGGGGATATTGCAAGGATTAAGCGTGGCAAAGTGCCGATGTTGGCATTGCCAGACAGCGCTGACAAGGGGTTGAACTCATGCAGGCTTTGGATTCCATCACAGTTTCCATGGAACCATATCGCTTTGTTGTTTTAATTTTATTTTTTTTTTCTTGTTTTGTCGTCGAGGGTCGACGTGGCACGTTCGACACACCTCGGTGCTGGTGTGTGAACTGGAGCCGGAGGAATCCCAATCATCAGCGTAACTGGAGAACAGAATGGCATTTCATTTATTTGCTTAAGTTAATTGTCCATTGTTTGTGTCTGTGCGCACTTCAGGGTCAACAGATGCGGCCGCCGTCGGAGGGTTGGTGCGCACGTACACGACCGATGTCCTGGCAGACATTTGACAAAGAATCACACGAACGAAGTGGGTAGAGAATGAATGTGAAAAGCAATGAATTTGCATAAATTTTATGGAAAATATTTCTCGTGGGAGGTTTCATCTCAAATTCATGATTTTTTTTTTTGGAAACTCATCCAAAGTGTGAGCACATGAACGAGAGAGATTTAGCGGAAGCTCTTTCCAAGGAGACCTTGACACTGGGATTAACGTCTTCAAACTATTGGACTTACAGAAAAGGCCCTCCCCTTAACCATTCTTGCAAGAGAGTTGGTCTAAACTTGGGTGGCTGGGCGACGACTTTGAGGCGGTGCAAGTCCCTTGCTTCGGGTACAAGCGCACCCCAAAGTGACAGGCATCACTACGAAGTCATTCAAAATTCCATTTAAACCCCAATCTCCACGCCCTCGTCAAGCCCTGTTACCAGTCCAACCCCCACACAAACTAATCCAATGCTGTTGTGACGTGCATCAATTTTAAAGTCAATCAAAAAGGCACTACTCGCCACACTGATCTTAAGCTGTTCCCAGCTTCTTCCTCTGGGGTGGCGTCCCTTTCTGCGAACTCCTTGTTTATGCATTCACATGCCTTCAAGTGCATCTAGCTTCTCAGAACCCGGAGTCATCCTTCAAACTGAAACCTGGTCATCAATCGTTTCGGAACTTGCAATTAGAGTTCCTTACTTCCAGGACCAGGTCCATTAGACAACACACAAATTTGCAATTATGCCATCGGCTGCATCCTTGCGAAAACACACTCCACAACATTTGCTGCGTCGACCCCATTTGCAATCCAAACTGACAACAATAGCACCCCCAACTGGCCCCATATTACATCATCGAATTAATAACCTCAACAATGACAATCAAGGGAAATGAAAATCCACCTCTCGCTCCTCCTCTGCAGTCATATCAGTCTCATGGTGGCTGCAACTTTGCAACGCAATCCTCTCTGAGAGACGACGTATTCATCAGCAAAGTGCACCCACTCCTTTGAGCCGTTGAGCTCTCTCGATCTATATTCTCTCAAACTCACTCCGATTAGTCTCGATGAAGCGACATGCATCCCCACACCCACACAGTGCTCTGTAGACTAGATTATTTCGTGTATAACCGTTCGTCAGGCTTTCCCTTAATTGAATTTATATTCACCTAATGGCCCAGATTGTGGATGGATGCAGTTACCGTGCACAAACACTTGTGTACACACGAACTTCTCAGCCCTCCATCCTCCGCCCTTCGGCCTCCCCCTCACCGTCCGTAGCCATCTTCGTGTGTAGATGTGCATGCATTCAAAACTATCTCTCGTCGCCTAAGGACATCAAATCCACTTGATCTGCTTCCATCCCTCTGCAGCTGCATAAATAAATCGCATTAATATTCATCCTGATACCTGCAACCACTTCTATCCTTCATCAGAGAGAGAGAGAGAGGACTGCACCTTGAAGCCGCCGCCCCCACGCTCACGCCCCGCCGACATGATGTTATTTCTACAAAGTAGGACAACCACATCAACCCAACCACTAACTATCCGCACTCCGACGCCCGTTGGTGGGATGGGGCGACGTCGAATCGTCAACTCCACTGATATAGAAGATTCCACTCCATTTGGTGTTTGAGTTTGACATTTGCGACACCGCACTCTTTTTCTTGTTTGAAATTTATAATGCAACTTTGTCAGATGTGGAGGAGCTCTGCCGTGCCTCTGAGTCCGGGTGGGGGGGTTGGTTTCCTGGCATCAGACGGTTCATCTAACTCTTCAAGTTTTGATGGAGCAATTATCTCCTTTTAAGTGGTGAACAGAGGCAGGGTGAGCTTGTGGGTGGTGCACCAAAAAGCAGGTAGTCCATGAATTTTCTAGTTGACTTAAGCTCCAAGGTATCGCATCAATTTGGATGCTTACTGTGTTCCAGGATCTCGGGTTAACTTTTGAGTTTTCTCTCATTTCCCTGGGAATAGAGTGCGGTGGCGCTGAGGCAACGAGCAGTGTGGTGTGGTGCATCTAGTTCGCTCATGCAGTCGCTGGGGTTGTGGTTGGTAATTTGAGGAACCTGTCAGGTTAGTGGCTGCATTTGGGGGTCCTGCGAACTACGAATATGTGCTTCGAAAAATAGAATCTAATAAATGCGAAAGCCATGATCTGATCCGTTGAAAGCTTGCATCAGGTGGTGGTGGAATTTTCCTCCCACTGGTGGGCGTGGTTCCCAAAAATAGGACACAATGTGAGATGCAATGAATGCAGAACGAGTTTCGTAGGAAATCTTATACACAACCTTGGCCTCAGTCGACATGACGCTGCATTCAGAAGACTCCCAGCTCCGACGAAGTAACTAAGTTCACCTTTTGTTCCACACATCGAAGAAATATAGAAGCTCGCACGGGGCGTGTAAAGGTCTAGTTACGCTACTGCTTCTGTGTCTTCGCCTTCGCTACATCATAGACTATGGTCGAGCGAATGAAGACCAGCAAAGATGATCTTCGAATCCAAGAGAAAGATGACCAAATCTCTATTAGAGGTGAGTGATGGCGGTCTGATTGGTTTTGAAGACTGGAAGTAACCTCCCCAGGATCGTTAAGGATGGATATCAGCCTAAGGATGTGCTCATCCATAAGTCGGTAAATTATGGGTAGCATCTGCTACCCTTATGGATATTGTCCTATAATCGTAAACTGATCTATTGATGGAACCTAGTCCCTTGATCAGTCGAGAGGCTTGTCATAAAATTTTGATTGTCTGCTGAAGTTGATTTGGATTGTCTAAAAGTGGGAACTACGGATCAATGAAAAGATTGTAACTCTGGCCTGTCAAAAGTCATGCGACAGCGCTTCACATCAAGACAACCTTGCTCGTCCTTGATGGAGCGCTGGAACTCAATGTTCAACCGCTTTTCAAAAGACGAAGACTGAATTCCGGCCATAATTAACTTCTTCAACATAATCTTAAGTCGCGACTGGATGGCGCAGTTGGTAGAGTGCCTGCCCCTGGTTAGCGGGGTCCCGGTTCGAGTCCTAGTGAAAGCAAAGTCAATACGCTTTTGTCTCCGTTCAAATCTGGTCCAGTCACCATTTGCCTTCGGATCAAATTAACGGCACTATCACTGGAGTAGTCAATGAGTGGTAGTAGTCTGACTAGGGGTATCACAATGGACAAATATGGTCTAAGTTTGCTGGTGAATGCTCTAGCAGCCCCCTTACCTAACCTAACCTAAGTTAGTACCGAACTAATTGTAGCCAGAAGTATCATACATTTATGATATGACCATAATTGCTTCCGGAAACTTAAGCAAATCTAGTACCAACTGTTATGTACATACACGTGTGAGTATAGAGCGACTATGGCAGATAATGCCATCGCCGACGAAGGGGTTCATCCCCCGTTCATATCGAAGACAGAACTCCAAGCGGTCTTCGAATCATTAAAAAAGAAAAAGTCTGTTGGAATCGACGGGATCTCCAACATTGTGCTAAGACACCTCCCCCTGGAAGTGGTTAATATGTACACAATCCTGTTTAACAATGCTTTGAATAATGCACATTATCCAGAGCATTGGAAAACTGCGATTGTGCAACCCATATCCAAGAGAGGAAAAGATTCTTCGAATCCGTGCAACCTCCGGTCAATTAGTCTCCTTCCGAACATCAGTAAGGTATTCGAGAAGGTGATCAATAGAACTCTGATCAACTGGACTAAGGACAAAAATATAATTCCGGATAACCAATTCGGTTTCAAAGCGGGGCATGACACTATTCATGCTGCGTCGAAACTGGTGTCGGATATCCAATGGAACAAGAGCCAGAAACAATGTACGGGTGCCTGCTTGATTGACCTGGAGAAGGCCTTTGACACCGTATGGTTAGAAGGTCTTTTCTACAAGATCAATCGGCTAGGCATTAGCAAACCCCTGCTGTACCTACTGTGTAACATGCTTACCGGTAGACGGTTCGTAGTCAAAAATGGCAACGTGACCTCCACAGGTGTATTCCAAGTTAAAAATGGTCTCCAACAGGGTGCCGTTAATTCGCCGATCCTGTTCAACATTTACTTGAGCGATCTGTTAAGATCTCTTCCTCATGCAATTGCGTATGCCGATGACTTGATCGTGTACAGATCAGGCAAAAAGATCGAGGAAATCACTACTCTCACGCAGGGTGACTTCGATTCATTCATGAGAAGTTGCGATGACTGGAAGTTGAGTATCAACTTCCGGAAGTCGGAAACCATTCTGTTCAGGACGCCGTTGTATAAGGCCTCGGCGGATACGAAAAAGAATTGGCGAAAATTCTCAATCGTTGGAAGACACGGGGAGCCACTGGCGCAAAAGACTGTAGTCAGATACCTGGGGATCTGGCTAGATCAGTATCTATATTTTAACAAACATGTAGATGCGGCTCTGGCCAGGGCCCGAGGCGCTTTTGCCCTTACAAAGAGACTGTTTTACAACAGCCAACTCGATGCGAGGGTGAAGGTTATCTGCTACATGGCTCTCATCCGGCCAATGCTCACCTATGGCTGTCCCGTGTGGTTCAACGTGAGTGCAAGCTTGATGGAAAAGATTCGGTTGTTTGGGAGGGCTTGTCTTAGGGCTTGCCTTCGCCTTTATCGAACTCCAGAGTCCCAGTACATAAAATACTATCCCAATGAGGTCTTATATAACAGGGCAAACCTGATAAGAGTAGACAATTTCATGTTGAAGTTGATTCGAGGTCATACTGCTAGAGCGATGAACTCGGTCAATAACTTGATCTCGGGGGCTTACTACCCCAATGCACAATACCACGAAAGGGTACGTCACAACGGCTTCGTCCCCCCAGAAGCCTTTCTCCATTTAGACAAAAACGGGCTGTTACAAAATATAAATGCGGTACCGCTCATCTTCCACATAGCCCGTTCAACTGTGGATGGGCGACTCAACCACGACCGTTCCGTCGCACAACGAGCTGAGGAGGGTCTCCTCCGGTTCAGTATGGCGGTATCAAGGAGAGATGTTCGGGATGTTGCATTGCAACATCGAAAATTCTGGTGGCTGGGGAGAGAGGGAACTCCCTCGTCGAACCCTTTAGACCCGGGGTAGAAAGGGTAGTACGTATCCCCGAATGGGGGACCAGTCGGTCAATGTCTTGCAGCAATTAGATGCAACCTATGGCCGGCCTACATAGCCTAGGGTAGTTTTTAAGGTAGATGTAAGCTGTAAATAATGAAAAAAAAAAAAAATAATAAAAAAATAAAAAAAAAAAAAAAAAAAAAGTGAGTATTCACATACGTACACCACTGTGTACCTATGTGTATACATTGTATATATCATTACATATACATATGCATATGTCTATATATTCATATATACATATGTATATGCATGTAGTTTAGCTTAAGTTAGTTTAAGTTATTTTTAAGGTAGCGTGTAAGTTAGTATATAAGTTTTAAGTATATCCAGTTCTGTTATTAAGTTTTTTCCAAATTTTTCTTAATATTAAGTTGTACAGTTAAAGCAAGTTTTCTTTAAATGCATAGATCCTTAGTTTAAGTCGAAAGACATAGAATAAGATTAAGTTTAGCTTAGAGTGCCTGCCGAGGGCCAGTAAGTTAGAAATAGTAAAAATGTTCGTCCAACTAGTTTAAAGCATTTTTGTCCAGTATGTAAGTATTCATGAATTCCGAAAATAAAAATGAATTAAAAAAAAAAAAAAAAAAAAAAAAAATAGAGCGACTATTGTGCACGCGAACTTACTTACTTAAACAATCTTTTATGGGTTCAAACTTAACGAAACTTAGTGAAGCTGTTATTAATTGCTTCATTTGACTTAATGAGCTAAGGAAGAGTTATTTTCACTACGGTTGAATTATATTGAAAGTGAACTAAACTTAACGAAACTTAACGAAACTTGACGAACTATTTGACCATGACCCTCATCACAGCAAAGTATTTATTTGTCATTACCTTTACGATTAAGCGACTCATGATTGAATGACGAGCAATATTTCTGCTATCAATGGCACAAATTGTGCTCACATAGCCTTTGAGCACTGATACTGCCACACGAAGCCTTAACCTCATCCTCAAAAACTTCATCATAAAAAAAATGCCTGCATAACGAAAGAGAAACGCAATGAAAGAAAACAAACATTGCGTCGTGATAAAAATCAAATCAAACAATCACTTTCCAGTCGAAAGAGTTTCTCTCCTTCCCAACACATCCGTCAGCTGAATTCACTTTAGTATGAGGTGTCAGTACCTCCTTCAAAATTGTTCAAGCATCCATGAACATCCATCTCCTCCATTGTTACAACATCATTCAAAGCAGACGCGGTGCCATCGTATCTTTGCACACTTCGCCACAAACTAAGCTGATTACAAACCATTGTTCCCTGAACATCGAAAGACGCAAAACCGCACAGAATCATTCCACGACAAGTGGTGACATCTTGTAGATTCCAACCAACCAGTATGCACCAGGAAGTATGCCATTCGAACACCATTGCCTTCTTCTGTTGCTTCGTCTTCACTTTCTCCTTTTCTTCAATTTTTCCGCCACCAGGACGGTGCGGCCGGAGAGTGCATCAACCAGTATCAAATGCATAATTGCAGTCCATAGACAAATGAAATTTGATCTGTAATCGCAAAGAGAATGCCACTTGGGGTGTCTCCGGTGCATCTCATCTCTCCAGCAGTGCACAGTGACAAAGTGATGAGTTTTTCTTTTAATTTCACTCGTGGGTCTGGTGTCGATGGTGGTGGATAAGACAATCAGTTACCGTGTGTGTAACTGAGGCGTTTTCTATTCAATTGAAGCTTGGCTGGTTTTCTATGTCGGCCAGAGCTGCTCGGGTGCAGTGCAGAGTTATGGGGAAGGGAAACAGTCACAGAAAAGTGTGAAATTTCATTCGATAGATATTTTTGCCTGTACACCTTGCAAAACTCTGGCGTAGCTCTGAATGCAATCCGAACTAATGAGATATGTAAATGGCAAAGTTGTTCAGTTTCAGTTCCGGTATATGTGGGGTAACGAGCCGTACAGCCAAGGGGGAGTTAAAATTGAGTTTTTAAGGAATTCAATTTGAGGGGTTTTATTAAATTTTGAATGCCATCTGGCCTATGAGGTGATTTGATGGTCTCTTTACTTTGTCTCTCTTTATTTTGTTAAATATTTTCAACAGTTGTTGGGTGTCAGCCCGTCCCGTCTGCATAGACGGTGAATAGAGGAGGAGATATAACGACGAACTGTACGAGCTTGTTCAGGGACCTCGACTTATCCAGAAGAGTGAAGGTCCAACGATTGAGATGGCTAGGTCATGTAGAGCGGATGGAAACCAATGCTCCGGCCCGGAAAGTCTTTGAATTCACCCCAGAGGGACGGCGCAGTAGAGAAAGTGCGCGAAACTGGAGGCAACTAGCTAAAGCATGCGAAACTGGAGGCAACTAGCTAAAGTTGGAGCTGGCTCGAGAGGCTTGTTGGTTGAGGCCCAAGTCCACCGCGGACTGTAGCGCTACCCGAAGTAAGTAAATTTGGCGCCAGCACCGACAAGTGCGGATTTCAAAGCGTTGATATATCGTCTCATGCAGACACAGGCATCTGCACTTAGCCTCTATCAACGAACTCCCACTCTCACCTCCACAGGGTGAAATCTGGGAACCGAGCACCTTCGATCGAAGATGGGGTACCCAACCCCCGTGGGACGTCGTTGGCGGCTCCAGTCGAGAGAGGGAAGAGAATGAGCCTGCACCAGGTCATATCGCTCTTTATGGATGATGGCGGAGGACCTGGAGAACTTTCTGGCCCACGGCCGAATCCGAAACTCCAGTCAGCGGGAGCTACCTCGTGCGCTCTCATTCTAGAGGTACTACAACATCAGGCTCAGGTCTAGAAAGTTTCTTCCAAGGCCAGCTTGGGGCTTTAGAATAGAGATGGCGGCTATAGCCTTAGGGCCAATGGCAGCGCTCACAGCCCCACCGAGGTTACCGACCCCGGATACACCCGGGCCCTTCGCCCGAGGGTTACAGAATAGGGAATGACCTTCCAGTTGGTGGTTGTGCGTGTGGTTAACTCGCTACGCAAAAACAAAACAATATTCATAGACAACCACTTGCCCCGGATACTGACGGATTTTAATGCTAACGACCCCAGCAAACGAAAAAAACAACCAACTTGGGGTGCGGCGCTGGAGGCAGCTAGGCAGAGACCGTGCTAGTTGGAGAGGCTTGTTGGTTGAGGCCCAGGTCCACCCCAGACTGTAGCGCCGAATAAAGAAGAAGTTGGGCGCAAGTTTAGATGTCAAGGCAGCCGTAAATATGAACTGACTTTAGTTTTATTAACTTTATTGGTTGAATTTCAATTTGAGAGGGGCGGTCAAATTTAGATGGTCATTCTTGGTTTCCTAAGCAGCCCGCTATGCCGAAATGTCGTGGAAACAGAGAATCTCAAAGGATATCACGTCCAGTCAGAAGTACCTACTTTGAGGACATATGTGAGGACGACAATGGCAGGATCGACAAATGCAACGGGAATAGCAGTTTCTCGGTGGGAACAACTTTGCAGCCATCTACGGAAAGAAAAGAAAACGTGTAGAGTCCCACTCTCTGTCGAACAATCACCATCGAGATTTGAAGAATCTTTCTGATGGCGACAAAGCACATTCGGATCATGCACGCTTTGTGATGACGAATGAATACATTTCTCTGCCCATCGACACTAAAAACATCGCCATAAACGAAGAGGTTAAATTGATTTGAAGACTTGAACATCTACTAAGGCGTGAAATGCTTACCTACACCGAACGTAGCTGGTCGTCTGACATTGGGTGCCTCATAACAAAGCAATTATGGCCTACTATCGATGCAAGCCGCTCACGCGACATGATCAGATGGAGTAGGCCAAGTTGTAGGACGCTCATTGGCACCATAACCGGGCATCGTGCCATTGGAACTCTCGACTCAAGACTAGGTATCCCCTACAACGACTCCTGTGGATGTTGAAATTAAAGAAGAATCCATTGCACATCTTCATATTGTCACTTGGATGCCCAATATCACAACTACTTGAGAAAGAACTAAGTAGCGTCAGCATCAGTCAACTTCATCGATTTGTCAAAAGTTCCAGATGGTTCCCGATCTACAGGCTCCAGATAGTTCCGTGATTTAGGCTATATTCCAGTGTTGTGGTAAAACAACATGGCCTACGTGCGGGTGCCTTTAAGATAGCCAGTCTAACCTAACTTAACCTAAGAACTTAGTCTGACTTAGTATACAGTCGTTAGTACTGCGACCACAAAGATCTATTGTACACTCTTCTTTGATCTAGGATTTAAGTGCAGCCTTTCAGAATTTTAACAACTTCTCTAGATGGGTTTTCTTGAAAGTCTCTCCCTGCTACGGATATTCTGCTTATTGTTTTGAATCTGTCTCGGGAAGGCTTGAGCAGTCGATTAGTAGTTCTATAGTGTCCTTCGTCTGGCCGGAGTGCCTACAGATTTCTGTACTGGTAAGGCCTATTTTGTGGAGGTGGTAGTACGTGCGTCGCGACCTGCTAGGGCTACACATGGCATCCTTAGGTCAGCTTAAGTGAGTTGCGAAGCTTCTTGGCTCGTTCGGGATTGGAGTTTTGTTCCAGAAACAGTTTTGAATGCTTTTGAATACCCTCTTGGCTGCCCGAAAAGTGGTTCAAAATGTTTAATGATTGTAAATGATGTATGTGAATACTTTTGTCCGAACTGATGAATCCATAAAGAGCGGAGGCCCAAGTGTAGGCTATCTGAGCACCGGCCTTATCTTGTGTGTCATCACCTTCATCGTCTTCATGTCCTGGTGCCCAGATTAACTGCAGTCATTTATTTTCTGCCAGTGTATTTATTATTTTGTGACATTCGCAGACAGCCTTAAGAACCGCTTGGCTGTCAGTAAATGAAGAGGACCTCCACAAGTGCATGGTGGGGAAGAGTTTCGAAAACTCAGTGCAGGATCACACGAGATACCGCCTCGAAGAAAAGTCCCCGTTCCCTGCACCATTTCGCTGTCCGAATTACATTCCATTCCAATGACCACTCCTTTGGCCAGCCCCTCCTCAAATCCCCGGGCAGACAACAGCCCCAACCCACCGTCGTCGCGTGTTGTCCCAGAATTATGGTTTCCACTCAAAATTTGATCAAATTATGCCTTCCGATTGCCAGCCCGGAAGCACTTGCCCAATAAACTGGACTCACTCTCTATCTCTCACTCGCTGGGTGTCATCGGATTCATCATGCGATGAGGATGGTCGCGTCAGCGTCGAATGAGCCGTTACTCATTATCCATCCACGCGAAGGAAAACCACAAAACAACACACAAAAAGGGAAAACATTCAATCGGAAAAGTTATGATTTTTTCGTTTTCCCTTTTGCGTGTTTGTTTTTTTTTTTTTTGTTGGTTGGGGTTTCCTTCAATAAAATAACAAAACAGTCTCCGGCCCACCGTGACCTCGTAATGTCTACAAAAGAGTCGTCTCATGGCTTCTCTTTCGATCGGCGACGGAAACAAAGGCATTACCATTTTGCAATTAACGTCGAAAAGCCATCCAACCACGCCTCGGGGCTGAGAAACATTTCGATTGGGACCCCACCGAGGGGGCCGGTCGGTCCAATATCGTAAATTTCAAAGTTGTCGGTTAATTAAATCTTTCGACAGGAAACTAGTTCCCCTCCCGCTTGCATGGAAAGTGGATAACTGTTTGGTGTCAATTTATCATCAAGTCCGCCGGGAGCAGACACATGTAATGATACCCTTTACCAACACCGTGGGACATTCCCTGGTGTCTGTGGGGCAACAAGATGACATGTGCAAATGGATAAGGTGGTAAAGGTTGATGGCATTGAAGTGGGAGCGAGGGACTTTCTCCGTCCAATGACCACCTCAAATTTACGATTCCAACATTTAATGCCCATCAACGAGACGCCTGTTCTCATAACTTTTGAAATGAAACTGCTCTGCAAACGAATGACTCTGAGCATCGTTCTTCATCCCCAAGCACGTCCATCTCCCATACACTTCACACTCGGAGTGCTTGTCAAGAAATAAGTGGCAAGCAGTGGCTCGTCAAACCTTCCTGGTCATTTCTGCATCATTTTCTCCCCAAAATCACACATACTTGGATAATTACCTGTGAAGACATTTCCCCCCATTCACTAGGTGAACCCACAGCGGTCGTAAATCTCCGAAAGCTGTTCAGCCCTAAAGTGACGCATGTTCATGGCTAATAAACCAAACCACAGCCTGTACCATGGCGCCATGGGATGCGTGAAAAAATGTGTGTTCTCCCAGTCTCCCCTCTCCCTCTGGTGAAATCTTTAATCATCTCC
Source organism: Eristalis intricaria (assembly GCA_964034865.1). Classification (NCBI taxonomy): domain Eukaryota; kingdom Metazoa; phylum Arthropoda; class Insecta; order Diptera; family Syrphidae; genus Eristalis; species Eristalis intricaria. The sequence goes on from OZ035874.1 coordinate 51,149,009, forward strand.
ATGCCGTCCGCTGCCGCCCCGCCATCCACAGCCACAGCCAGACCGAAACACAAAACAACAATCCCGATAATCGTGTAAACAATGTTAAGTTCCACCTTCGGCGAATAATTTATCATATTCCCTTGAATATTGGATGAGCGGCTGCTGGGCCCCCAGGAATCGGCGAATCAGCGAAAGTAAATTCGAAAGGGGAGTCCAAAGAAATTTGAATTCCATTTCGTTAAATACGATCCACCAGGGGTTGAGAGAGCAACCGTGTCCGAGACCGAGACCGAGACCGAGACCGAGAACGAGACGAAGGAGACCAACATTTTATATTCACATCTCGTGTCGATGGAATAATTGCCTCGGACGGGGAATAGATTTGTATCCCAAAAATGGCATCTCGCCAATACCCGGGGGTTAAGAGATCACAAATGAACTGAGGAATCAATAGAGACGGCCCTATCGCTGGACATGCATAAATAACAGCATCTCCCGGTGACTCAGTGAATCATGGGCTGGCAGAATTCCACCTTTGTTTGGCTTTGATCGCATTTGGGTTATCGAATCGATACGGAATGAGACACGTTTTGGGCATTTTTCTGGGCGCAACGTTTTCCGATAATGGGATTCACATATTTCGTTGCTAGTGAATTCAATTTGACGAGAGGTTTTATTCAATTTCGAGAGTCACCTGACTGGCTGGCTGAGATGGTTTGAGGCGTCCATCGGGGCTTGGACATTTTGGACGGGCATTGGGCGCCAGTTTCTAAAGGTTAAAGAGGTGAGTCTGTAGGACCCGGGGAGGGATGTGATTTAATTTCATTTTGATTGAGGCGAGTGTTCAAATTGCGTGAGCTTTGTAGATTGTCCACTTCACGGTTTTGTTCGTAGCTGCAGCCGATCGGAGTTGGTTTGGTGTGAGGAGGGTGTGAAATTTTAGCGCAGATAGACACACGTCGCAGGAGAGTTTGTAAATTTGTGAGCATATTCTCATCCACAGGCCATGACGTGCAGCAATACGAGCATAGGGGGGATACTGGATGAATTTACATGGTCCTAGAGACATCTAGCGTCAGTCTTATCACGTTTTTGAGGTGCTGCTAGGGAATATAACTCTTGAAAGCCCTTATGTCAGGTTAGGTTAAATCAGATACGCCTAAACGTCTAAATTTGAATGCAAAATTCATGCAGAAACATCTGTAGCCGACTGCCAGTTCACTTGTTGCAACGCCGATGTTTTGAAAGCCCTTAGTAACCCTGTAACTGCAATCACTTCACAGAGACGTCAGACATAAGAAATCCATGTCCTTTTCTTCATCGTCCAGTCAAGTCAGGATACATGCCCTCAAACCTGCAAACCTCACCTCACATCTGTTCGATAGTAATTAAAATCATCGATTATTTCGAACTTCCCAACTTGTGTGTGCAGAATCGACAATCTGTCTCGGGATACATCGTTTCGAACAGAATCCACGTGATTATCGTGATTATTTTCTCAGTGAACCAGAAGCTCAGGAAAAAATTAATCAGACCGCAATTAACTGAAACCGACGAAGTTCCCTACCCCCGAACCAGACTGCCATGTTCAGACGGCACATACCCCACAGTGCTTAAGATGCAGTTCTCATTCGAAGCGTATTCAGGGCACCTCTTCACGTAACGCTTGAGGAGTACAAATTCTGAGTTCCTCTCAGTGTCGTGCCCAGCAATTTTCTGCAAATAAAACTCCACATTACGCGGTTCTGGGATGAAACAAATGTCCTGTCGCCTCTTGCAGCTCCAACCGCGCTGTCTTACACATGCCGGCTGGATGGAGGTGGTTGTCTGCAACAGCAGTCGCACAATGGGTTCCTTCCAAATGCAGGTGTGCATAGAAATAAACCTCACGCAGGAACCAGAACCGAGCTGTTCTGTTACTGAGAGCATTACAGGAAACCCACCCAGGCGTGCGTCTGCTTACAGCGAAAAACTAAAACTACTAATTACTGACTTCTTGTTCAAAAGGAGGGAAACCGGGACAAAAGAAAGTCATAAACAACAGCAAACACACATGAGGGGTGTGGGGTGTGGGGGGGTGTGTAGGAGTTATACGTGCTCTCTGGCTGGCTGAGTCCTGGGAACTGAATGATCCCCCAAAGAGGTCAGTCCTTTGCCCCTGCCTAAACAAAATACCAAATTCCGCTGCAGGATATGCAAATGCACACATACACTGGTCGATGGTCAGCGGCAAAAAGGATTGAATTATCTTTATCTTTTTCACGTTCAGCACAGGACACGCCACTGGCGCTGGTGTTGCCGCTGGCGGTAGTTGTGTTAGTTTTTTGTAATGAAATTCACCCTACAACTATTCACAGTCCTGCATACTAATGAGTCCTTGTTCGTTGTGTCCTTTTTTATGCGATTTTGAATTCCTTTTCACCAGCGACCGACGGTGTGGCGTGGTTAGCTGATGGTCGTATGATGGAATGTTTTAGTTTATGTCGGCATGTGCTGACTGTTATTTTATGGTCAGCGTTCTCGAGCGAACACACTCAAACACACACGCCTGCACCCACACAAACAGAGGCAATGAAGTTAGTATTAGCCTGTGAAATGGTAAACAGAAATCATATCAAAGCGCGACATGAAGGACATGCAGGGAGTAGTGTGACCTCGAGCGGTGGGCCATGTTATTTTGCGAATGCATTTCATTCTGGTGCGCGAGGCGATGTTGGTTAAATGCCAACACGAACGTCTGCTGTTTCAGGGTGTGCACATCCCTTCACCCCTACCCTCACCCCCTGGCGCAGTTCACTTTTGTTTTTCTCCTCATTTTCTGTTTTTTTTTTTTTTTTTTTTGCATCAATTTGAGGTCCTTCTCGTCTTTGTTTGGGCGAGAGTTAACATCACCCGGAGGTAAAGTGAATGCGAAAATAGTGAATGAATGTGCCAACCACACAACCACCACTAAACTTGGCACAGGACAGGATGTGGGCTGGCTGGCTGGTGAGTAGTGGGTGCGTTGGGATTTCAACGAGAAGCCGTGAACTTTGCGAGACCGAAAAGTTTAAACAGTCGTACGTAGTGAAATTGATTTTGCGGTTCCGCTTTCACTGTTTTCTTTGAACGCCCGAATACCCTGCCATTGCTTTGCCCTTTGACGATGGCCCCTCCTCGTCGAGAAGGGATGTTCATGTTTGTGGACGGAGATGGATCTGTTGCGGGGTTGGGGTGCAGACTAATAATTTATGGACGGAACTAACTTTTTTTTCCTAGCGTTTGCAGATTGTGGTAAATATGCAATTAAATGCAAATGCTTCGGGGAGGAGTGGACGATTTTGTTGGGATTCAAAATCGCTGAATGTCACGGCACCCAGAGGAGTGGTCTGGCTTAAGACGGTCCGCGGGTGGGTTGGTTAACGGGTCAACGACTGCATCTTGAAGGCGACTTTGACTGCGATTTGACATGAAAAATCGGAAAATGGAAAGAAATGTCTTTCCGGCGAGGAGTGGTGTCGATGGTTGGATAGAGGAAATTAATGGGAGCGGCTTTTGCATGTCGGGGAAAGCCTTTTCAAATCGCTTCACTCCGCTGTGGTCGGGCGAAGCGAAAGTTCAATAATGAGGAAGAAATATGACGGAGGAAACTTCATGGGAGAGAGAGAGAGAACACTGATGGGATGGCACTTCAGAGGTTCGGCCGTGAACTATGGCAAAATGCAGTCGTTGCTTAGGGGTAAACTATGCTTAATTCAATTACGATGCTTGAAGCACGAAAGTTTAGCGGGTGGCGGCAGGCATAAGAGGCACTAATGCAAACTTATCATCATGACCGAGGACGCGATTTTTGCGCTGCGAGCATTCATCATTTTCAACAGACAAACTTTGAGGTCAAGGATGGCGTAATCTCAGATGGAGTCAGTTTAGCTAATTGAAAGCATCATTACCAGTGAGCAAGCTGGGATCAAGTTCATACTAGCGGCTTACGATGATGAGATGGGTTCGTGCGTACCGCAAAAAGGAACTAAATCGGCGAAGGTATGGATTATACGGTTAATTTGTGGTTCCTAGGGGAAAATGGGAGAAGATTTGTGTGATGAAGTTATACCTCAACCACCCTCTTACCTCTAGTGAAAGGGATTTCGTTCCAAGTTCTCTAGGAAATGGGACACGTTAATGCATAGTCGGGAAAACATGTCTGTTCTGTCTGCTTAAGAATTCAATTAAAATCGTCGTAAGGAGACAGAGGTAAGCTTGAGAAATCGATAGTATATGGATAGATAGAACACTGTGACCATAATAAACGCTGTGTTCAGTTTCGTTAAGTTTCGTTAAGTTTCGTTAACTTTGTTTTACTTAAGTGGGAGGGAATGCAATCACTTTCTACGTTCGTAAATGAGAGTTGGTGGTCAAATTTTGTCTTAGTTTCCTACATTATTTTGCGCACCTTAAAATCTGACGACATGTCCGCCTTCTTTTCGTTTGTTTGAATGAAAGTTCTAGGCTTCATTGAAACAACAAAATGGTGGACGGACATAAGTCGAGATAACACACGTGAAAGCGATTCCAGTTAAGACGGAGATAGACGAGCTCAAAAGGTTTGTTACTGTCAGCCTTAAAGTCCACCTCGGACGGTTACGTCACACAAATTTAAGCACAACTAAGCACAAATATGTAAACGACAATTAGTGAGGAATAAATGTCACTTTATCTCGAAAAGCAAATTATTTTTAACGATTTACTTTCATCCTTAAATGATAGCGTCCCCGCTTGCACTCTGAAAGATTCAAGCGACGGACGTTTATGGGGCTCACAAGACATTCCGCCTTTATTTTCCTTTAAAAACAATACGACTCCCCTGTTGGGCATGAAATGCATCAAATTCACATAAACATCATTTCCACAGGACGTGTCAAGTGGCCCATGGCGGCAAGGACAATACCCATAGTCAGCGTGCGAGTGCTGGTGTTTGTGATTGTTTTTAACAACAAAAGTTCAAGCTTAAGATGGATTTCTCCAAAGGGATTCACTCCGAAGCGCCAAATGGGGATTCTCGAAAACTGACTCTCCAGACATGATCAACACCTCGAGGGTAATAGAGACATCCCACATGTCTGGAATGCCAACTTCCTTCCTCAGAGAGGCACACCCTCATGAGATACTATCTTTGAAGTTCAACTAGAAGCGGAGCACACACAAGCCGTCATCTCAGTCATCATTATCCTCTCCCCCATCATGCTCAGTTAATTTTTGCTCCTCTCACTCTTTCATCATTTCGTTACTGTCTGTCTTAAATACCCGTCATCGTTAAGTACCCTAATGGCCGACCATTACTCTCCGCGAACAAAAAACGAAGAGAAAACCAAACCCTCTCCGGTTCGCCTCGTCCAAGAGATAAACAATTTCAACTAGAGCGTAAAAACACCCGGTAAACATCCTTCCCGCGAAAAATATGAACCGTTATCCAGCAGGACGGAGCAAAAAACAAAAAAAGAAAACAATAAACCAGACAAAGTCCTTACGCGGAAAGTCCCTCCAGATATCCGGGGAAATACTCTGCCAAAAAAATGAACTCACGAAAAACAAAAACAAAATACTCGTAATTTACATACATATGAACATTCCGAAAAGGACGAAAAATAACACCAACATCATATCCATCATTTTACGTTCGCATTTATTCTCTCGTTTACACACACCGAGCACAGTGTTAGTACACTTTCATGGCAAAGCAGCGAGAAAAAATAAGAACCCCAAAACAGGTCCCGGCCAGTGGGCGATGGGGTGGGAGGCGCGCACAACTGCTACACTCGCTCATCTTGAGTACGTAGTAGCCGGGCACAGAATAATCATGGCAGGGGGTAGCCGGAATGGCTGGCGGGGGTGGAAACGGATGTGGCATCCATATTTATAAACACACAGAGGGAAAAATGCGCATGGAATTTATGAGGACGACAGAAGCACTACTCCAGCGGAGGAGTGTGGACAAGAGAGAAGGAGAGCGGGAGCGGGGGAGCACCCAGCCTCCAAAGGCTGCCATGAGAAACCCTGAGCCGGATTGTATGACGTGCTGTTTATTTCGTTTCGAACTTGAGCACGAGGGTGGTTCTGATGGTGGTTCTGATGGTGGCTCAGATGGTGGCCTCGGTGTAGGAGGACGCCAAAAAAGAAAAAAAAAAAAACAAAAAAAAACAACTGTTGTATAACTCTGATGCCGTCTTTGTGTGTTATTTTGTGTTCTCGGTTAAGGCCTTTGTGTGCGCAGGAAAACGAAAGAAGAAACGAGGAAGTAACTCGTCTCTTGTCGCCATCATCATAGTTTTGCTTACTTCAGCGGGGATGTGAAATCACCACGAAACACCACAAAGAATCACAGAAAAGAGACGTCGACACACAATCTTCTTACCCCACCACTCGCCCCACACTTGTTCAATTAAAGTTTCTTTTTTTTCCCTTTCTTTCTTTGGGTTTGCTTTCACAATTCCGTTGCTATTGCTTGTTTACTCTTTGCTGGATGGAGCGCAAGTCGTGCTGGGCGAGGGTGGTACACTATCAGGAAATGTATGGCTAATTTAAGCAGTTGTCATTGCGAGTCATTGCAAAGGATTTTCTTTGGCATGACTAACGTAAGGCTGTCTGTCAAGCAACAAGTTGGGATCCAATTGTGCGGGATAGGGCCTCGTTTCGTTTAATGAAAACTGGATTTGATTAACTGTGCGAGTTGGTAGTTGACGCACAAAAAATAACCATGAAACTCGAAAGAACACTCTCAGAGGAGAGATTGTGTTCGTTGTAGCTTGGTACCTCCAGCAGTGGCTCGGGAGTCCTTAGTCAGATAATTGCCACAGTCAAGAAAAAAGCTACAACAGCTGAAAACTGACTATAAAATCCAGTTCAGTACACAGTTTGAAAGTCTAAAGCTTGGTTGCACCGATAAATCGAATTGGAAAATGCCATTGGAGCTTTCGGTGCCTTAGAACGACTATAACACAAATATTGCCACTTAGAAAATACACGGTTTTAAAGCATCATCAATTTATTGGTTCCAAAGCCTCAACCGGTAGCATCCAAGGCTCCTGAGGAACATAATCCGGTTACGTCCCACCTCGCTATAACTTACTCGATGCATTGCGTAACTTGCCCCTACGATTGCTGAACCTCTCGATTCCTGCACCGAACTTCGGCAAGGAAATGCTCTGTCGTCTGATTTCTTCCACCTGGTGCTGGGGATAAACTATGCAGCGAGCAGCATAGACTGATTTACAAATCAGTCCAACTTTTGGGTTTTACAGATGACATCGACATGGTTCCCTACTATCAACGTGCAGGAACTTCATAGCCATCAACTCTTCCACGGCTATTGAAGAACAGTTGAAACAATCTGATCATAGTGTAAATGGGGACAGAGCCAAGAAAATACGCCAAGTGTTGCTACGTCGCTTTGCCCCATCAACTTGTGTCAGAACATCCGGCTCGAAGGACCAAAATTATGTTCTTTAAAACCATTATTTTGCCAGCCGTGTTATATGAATGCCAAAGCTTGGCGGTAAGGCTGAGTTGATTCTGCGTCGGATATTTTCGAGCAAGATGAATGAAGACCAAGAGGCAGCCGTGAATCCTTTGAACTGTAGAAAGACATGAAAATCTGACATCGAATATACTGACTCCGCTACAACGAATGTATGGCCATCAATGTAAGCTGCGGCTTGAATATTAAATCCGAGCCTTTTGCTTCAACTATCCCGGTACAAGAACCTAGTGATCGTTAAGCAAAACCACTTGGACACTTGATGACTCGAAGCTGCGTGCCCAGCATATCAAAAAGGGAAGACTGCTTTGGCGTTCATAGAGTTAGCTCTGGAGTAAGTAGGTGAAAAAGGGCTTGTGCAATTCAGCAGGAAAAGGAATAATAATAATATAATATGGGTGGTGCTACAGCCCTATTGAGGGCCAGGGCCTAGCTTCCACAGCAACCAATCGTATTGTGCGAGCTAATGTTCTCTCACGATTGGAATGGACCTACAGTTTTACTCCGAACGGCCGAGTTTGAGAATGTTATTCTAGACAGGACTGATCTTTGAGCATTGACAGTTTTGGTCGTACCGGCCGACGCCACGGCTACCCGGAAGGTGGAGCAGGAACCCTTATTTGTACACCTCAATTTTGACTTCAGCCAACTTTCCTTCCCTTGACTTATTCGATTTATCAATTATTTAGTTCCTGTTTTCAACCACAAAGAGGTGTGGTTCCATGAGGTTCAACGTTTCGGACAAGATGGTCCAATTTATTTATATTCATCCGTGGTAACATCTACTGCTTTAGATAAGCAAGGCTCTCATGTTTAAACTTCCTACCTCGAGGTCGATCCGGTACTCTGAGCACAAGGCTGATCAATCAGAAATAATCTAAACAATAAGACATGGTGTCCCTAAGACAGAGGTATCTTTGTCTTTTGTTGAGTAAATTGGTCATCGCTCAGTTTCTACTTCATTCACGTTTTAAATTTCGCCACGGTTCTACCTCATCATAAGGCAACTGAGATATTCTTTGAGCACGCTTTCATCTAATTGCGATGCATGGCAACATTCAGACAAGATCTTGACGGAATTCTGCTTCAGTCCTACCCAGCCGTTGACTCAGAAATTCATCGGTTACAAACATTCGCCTCTACCAGTCCCACCATTTGTACTACAGAGCTGTCTGCAAATCAGATTATAACGCAACATCTCAATGGATACAGGGGGCACGTCAAACCCTTTTCTTCCTGCTTGACGTTTCAATCTCGACTACAATCAATATGAATGCTACCCGTGTCATCGCCACAATTAGGCAATTGTTTGCAACTTTCCCAATTCGGGGATGATCACTCGAACGTTGCTACTGACATGATTCATGGATATCACATGTCATGTCTGCAGCAGCCGCTTAACTTCGAGAAAAGTATACCTATTCTTGGTTGGAACTACAACTTTATCGTCCATCTCACAATGATGCTTTGAAACGTGCTGTAGCCAAGGCGAAAGATTTGTGTGTCGAATGAGCCGTCAAGCAGAGGGAAGGCACACGAAGAATGTGGACGACATTTGGTTCCCGCTAGACGGCGCTACATGCCACATACCGAACGCGAATCGATAAACCAATTCATTCAATACTGATTAATTTGTCAGCGTTTTTAAATCGATGAATGGACCGGATAGCTGGGCGATACGACGCATTTAGCCTTCTTATGGGGATAAGTCAAATCACCCGTCTCTGTCGATAAACTAATGTCAACTGTAGCCTTGGACACGTCTGTTCGTGTCCTTTCGACTCAAAATTGAACTCTCTGTGTCGACGACTTAAAACATAGTCAGGTTAATATTTACATGAACTGATCCTTTAAAAAATGGCAAGCTGCGATTTAATCGTATGCACTTTTGGAACTTCCCTGGACTTATAAGAACGAGATGCCTTGAAAAAAAATTCTCTGTACGCGACCATGATCATTGTAGTTCAATTGCATGACATGGAAACACAACAGATAGAGTAGAGTAACCTATTTCGATGGATTTCATACCATCGAAAATGAGTAGAGAAACCCATTTCGCGGAATTTCCTTCAGTGTCTCTTGTTTGTGTTGATGGCGATCGTAAGAGAAGGACCATGGCTTGACCATTGACCAGCGAATGCAACACCTTTGCTACAGACGACTCCTCGACTTTGGGCCAATGAGACAATGCGAACAAGGACGGTACGATTTAAGGAGGTGCACACAAGTGGAAAACGACCCCAAACACATGCTGGTCTGCGAACCTAAAGAATTCTGAGTTGTGAACTATATCTCAGGAAAATTCCGATCGGTTAATCCGAAAGAAGATTGAAGCGTGGACGAGTAGATGATGTATGTACATGCAAATATTCTATTTCACTGAATCTCGCTTTTAGTGAGAGAGATTTCAGACAGATTCTTGTAGTCCACAGCTACTGTTGAACATGAACACATTTTAGATCGGTAAGATCGTTTTCCAATTGAGGCTTGCCAAATTTTGGCTTTGACTAAAAACCCTGCCTTAAACAGCAATCGGAGACCTGACAAAGACTGTGAAAACATTCAGTAAGAACAAAATTTCCATCATGGTCACGAAAAAAGAACGTTTACAAATAATTAAATTTAACGACAAAAATTCAGAGCCAGTTCGCCAGTTTTTGGTCGAAATTCTCGAACCACTAGGCAACTTTCCTTTCCATTAATCATAGTCCAGTGCACAAATATGTGTCATTATTTTTACTGGTGAATGTGACAACAATTTGGTCGAAGTTACACCGTCCTAAAGCATCCATCAAAATCGAAACAAGCCCTCGATTCGACGGTATTCCCAAGATTTGAGGATCACTAAACCATTCTATGCAGAATTTTACGATAAGATCGTCTTCGCCTTTATAAGATGAAGTTAACACAAGAACTAAAGCCACTCGATCATATGAAACTAAGTACCTTTACTGGATTGGGGGTCTAGTACTGTTGGAAGAAGGTTAGATTAGGTAGCTGGGCTGCAAGTGCATATCGGTCCATTGTGGTACCCCTAGTCAGACTACTACCACTCATTGACTACTCCAGTGAGTGCCGTTAATCTGATCTCAACTGCAAATGGTGACTGAACCAGATTTGACAACCCGATAAAAGCGTATTAACTTTGCTTTCACTGGGTTTCGAACCGGGGACCCCACTGACCAGAGGCAAGCACTCTAGCAACTGCGACATCCAGTCGTCCTGTTGGAAGAAGGTGACCAGTTTTAATTTTGAAAACTTTCATGTGCTTCAAACCAGTCGGTAGTGTAATTTTTTGTTTGATGAAAATTCCCGTCACGGTTTATTCAATAGTCATCAATACAGAGACATGTTACAACTCACAAGACCAACGACATGGACTAGACATCAATGAAAGGTTAAGTTAGGTTGATGTGATTGCCACAACGGAAGCAGTTCTGGCACTTAGATCCTGATTGGATCCATTGTGATGTCACTAATCGGCAGCTAACGTGCTGGTTCCTCTTTGGGTACTAACTAAATGAAACACCAGAAGATGCATGCATGTATGCCTGCTAGTGACATATCCTGGATGATGCACTCCTTTGCATGGGTTACAGCCAATTAGTAATTTTTATAAATTTTGCTATGTCAAGAATTTTGATTCACGACATTTCCTAGAGGCTATTGAATGAATAGCTGCCTGCCGTGATTTTCCTTGTCCTTGCAAGCGCTGGGCAGGTGCCGAGGTAGTGAAGTATAGTTTTTTCTTGCTCTTCCTCCCTACAGCTCCTACAAAAATCTTTATAGGGCGTCCTCATTATCCTTGCGTGTGTGCCTAATAGGCAATGACCAGTAATAATGGAAACTACATTTGCTGATTTCCTTTCTATTTAGAATTAGGAGAGGGCTTTTTTGGGGATTTTTTGAAGACCATATTAGCCTTGAAGTCCTACAAGTATCTAATTCCATTCCAAGTATCTAATTCCATCTGTAAGTAACAAAGTGTCTATTACTTGAAGAAGGCGTATAGGGCGTCCTGATTACTTGCCATTGGCAAGCCCACTCCTGTTCTAGCTACCTCGTCGGCACTTTCGTTGCTTGGACATCAATGATAAGTGGTTCAATATGGCTGTGCCCCCATAAGTCACACAGCGGATGCAACAATCAATTCAATTCAATTCAAACTCAATTCGATGAACGTTTTACATAGAGCAATGGTCATATTGATTAGCCGGCTAGATCGTGTGGGTTAACACCTCACGGGGCTACGTTAAATTATAAGTCTTTGCCAATATGCCGGCATCGTTAGATGATCTCAGAGCCAGTATTGAATGAGATAAAGCTGCCGTTTTTGACAGAGTCATCGAAAATTGGATTCAACCAATAGACTCCTGCAAAAATGGTGGTGGACATATTAACGACGTCGAGTTCTAATAAGATATGATTTGACCAAAAATATAATTTTCGAGACAATTCAAATTATTAGCGTTTTATTAAAAAAAAAACAAGTGTCAGCTTTTTATATATACACTCGAACATTTCATAAATCGAACAAAATATTTGTTCCCGTGACTGTTCGACGGTATTTGGTGCACACTATTTGCGAGGACTTCTACCTCCCTTGCCGCTTGGTTTCATCAGACGGGGTTTCTTTTACGATTTATCGTCCCGTGTACGTGCATACATGTGAGCCGGGAATCACGTAAAAGTTTGTGAAATGCACGGAACAAAACTCTTATTTCTTACCGCCCGATGCCGACATGGACTTGGTCGAAGTTGGATATCTCTTATCTCCGTCTATTACTCTAAAGGTATTATCCCACCAACGCTACTCTTTCTGTTCCCACCGACACCTGAAGCAATGAATGCTGTTCGAATGCAGTGACAAAAATAGTCGACAGCTCATTTCAAAACCGTGTGTTTGTACTTTTGAAATGTGCTCAGCAAGACCCTTTCAAGCCCCATAAACATAACACGAGCACAAAGTGAAAATTTATTGCCCCATCCCCGAGTTCCGAAAAGAAAGCGGTCAGCTAAGTAAACGAGAAAACCATCTCTACCGGTCGTTGGTAAGCCCAAAAAGTAGATTCACACTTGTTGGCTTCCTATTTGGCAACCGCCCCTAACCATGAATCTCCATCATCGTTGAAACAATTTTCTTTCAGTGTAGCAGAACTTCCTCGCCCAGCTGAAAATTCACAAAAATTACCCCAAAACTTTAAGTCTCAAGTCAACAGGAAAGATAAAAATAATAAAACGAAAAAGAAAAACTTGAAAATGTTACACACAAGAAAGAATAAGGAAACTTCTTTGTATACACAAGAAAATGGGAAAAAACTTTGTATTCTTCACCCGCGGGCTTAAGAGAAGCACACAAAAAAAAAGTGAAAGAAAAGCGGAAATAAAATAACATTCTCAACAAAATGGAGAGGAAAACCACCCCAATCACACCGCCATACAAAGGTAAACGAAGACAGGAAGATGGACGGAGGAAAAAGAAGCAAAACAATAACAAAAGTAATGGAAGAAAATGTGTTTTCGTCACAAGCGGGGGGTGGGGCGGGGCTAGGCGGCAAACGAAAACGCGCTAAAGAAAAATTACTACAATAAACTTGAAACTTAACGGTGAGGGCAATTTTGATGTGCAAGCCCCTACAGAGGAGGGGGACGACTGCCTGACTGACACTCCATCGCCCCCACAACTCCGCAACTTTGACAGCAACCATCGTCACCACCACCTCCACCGCGCCCTTCGTGCTGGAAGCACCGACATTCCTTCTGCGCACAAATCCAAACACCGAAGAGGAGCAGAGGAAGAAGAAGAATGAAAGAAACGACAAGGACATGGCGGCGTGAGTGAGTTTGTGTGTGTGTGTGGATTGCAATTAGGGTGTTTTTTTGCACTGGTAGACCACCCCACACCTGAGTGTCATTGTTTCTTGGGATTCTCGACTTCGTCCTCACTGCCGCCCCAGCAGAGACGAAGTTTCCGCTTTTTCATTTCTTGCATTTGTTTTCAACGTTTGTCCTGCCTTCGTGGCTGTCGGTCCTCGGTTTGCGTGCGTGCGCTCCCTCTCATATGCAGACGTGTGTGTGTGCCACCCTTTCTGTGGCTGGGGTATGAATATTTATGAAAATTTCTCCACGAGAGTACCTCTCCGGGGGCCGGACGAGATGCGAAATGGGGCACAAACTTGAAAGTCCCAGGCAATGAACAGGACTCGATTACGATGACAATCTCGGCTGCATGATTGCGAGGGGGGGGGGGGGGGGGGGGGGAGGCCCACTGGGAGAGAATAACAAACGATGATCTAGGTTGAAGTAACCATCCTTGGAATTGCAGTTTAAATATTCCGTCCAACCTCTGCTGTGACTTGTGCTGCTGCTGCAACAGATTCACCGAAGAGACAAAGTTTCCCATTTAATTTGAATTTATTTTCACGTGAGAGTAGATAGTTCGAAACTTAAAAGTGAATGCACAACAGAGAGAAGGGGGCGTTGCTTCTTTTTGAGATCCAAACAAACCTCTCTCGACCGTTGTCGGGGCGCATGGCAACGGGCGAGTGTAATTGGATTCACTGAGAAGGTAAATAGTTTTCGGAAAGCAATTAGCATTTGAATGGTTTTCTCTGTCGCCGTCTGCGCCTTAAGAATGGCCAAGGGTGGGAGCGCATCAGACAGACAAGACTCACCGGCACTGGACAGTTTTGTTTCGTTTTATGTTCCCATGCCGTGCTTCGCCTTTGTTGGAAAATCGAATTATCTAATTTTCTGCATCAGTTCACCCAAAACGGGGGAGGGTTGCGAGGTGCGAGGTCGGTTATACGGTTCAGTTTGCCGTTATTATGCTGAAAATACGAGAGAAGTCCTGTGCGTGACATTTTTCGAAACACCCTCCGACGCGGGAATAAGCTTCTCGGTTTTAGTTGAAAAGTTTTGCCCGAATAATGAATGGATTATCGCACAATGGGGGTAGGTTTAGAGGGGATGCAGCTGTTGGGTGGTTATGTAATGGTTATGAGGAGAAGACGGTGGGATCCTCGTGAGAGATTTGATTTTTGTTTGGTACCAGCCAACGGCAGTCAATGGGTTGTGATGCGGAAAATGTGTGTGACCGTGAGGGTAGATCATGTCGTGGACATCGGTTGGGCCCGACAAGACTTGTGTGTCATTGCCTCGGAAGAGGTGGAGTCGCAAAACTCGACGCACGTACCCAGTACACGACGGGCGCTACGAGCTGCACCATAACCATTTTTCTTGAATCCCCACGTTTCCAATAGTCAAGATTTCACGAGATTAACTTCAACATGAACGACCCTCCGTACAGCTGTGTCAACATTCCCCCCTCTCAGTCCAAGTCGAATGTTAACAAATATTTCGCAGAACTCAGCTGTCGTGTAATGCATCCATTCCGTGAGTCCACTTTCCCATATCTCGCGACCCACATAAAGCTCAGATGGGTGCAGCAGCTCCCTCCGGATCAATCAATTCAGGGGCACACACGGAACTCCTGCAGATTGTGAAAGTTATCATCCACACACACCATCCTCCCCCCTCTGCCGAATCGACAGAAATCTCTCTCATAACTTTGCCAACTTACGACACGTGGCCATCGCGTTCTTCGCCGAGATTCAATAGCTTCCTGTCGAAGTAATATTTTCATTTCCGTTCCCGGAATTTTATTGTATCATTTTCTTCGTCCTTGTCTTCGTCTTCGTTTCACTTCTCTTCTTTTTTTACGTTCATTCTTGAATTCTTTCAATATTTCCTGTTTCCCCGAGAAATGAATAAATTTTACATTCGAATCCATTCCAGCAACAGCAGCAGCCGGCGCGATGACAACAATCGTTTGCCACCGCGACGTCAGACGGCGAAGGAACTTATTCCAGCTGAACGCTAACGCCTTCCTTATCCCATCGCCACATCAGCACATGCATGCGAACAGCAAAGCAACGGCGGCGCACAAAATAAGCTCCCGTCATCCCTCCGCTCCCGCCATGAACTACTGCCAAAAACGGGGGAGGATACAAAATCTGAATTTTATTTGATGTGCACTTATCCTTGTGTCCTGTGTCCTCGGTGTCCTCTCTCCTTTCTCCGGTTCCTATGAGCATCCTCCCCTCGTCATGGATCGTCGGTCGTCCGCTTGTGTCATTTTATCCCGGTTCGGTTTTTCTGTTCGTTTCCTTTGTTTTTTTTTTCAACGTCTCGGTGTGGGCGTGTATAGGGGAGTCCTTGTTGCCACCGTTAAGCCGGAACAATGTACTTCAGCGAAACAGTGGAGGAAACGCAGTCCTCACCAGTTCTTTGTCTTTTCAGCCCGCGCGCTGGTGATGGGAAGATATTTTGTGCGTCTGCAGGAGTCCTCGAACCTCGCTGCGTGTGCGACACTTGTGTGCGGTTGGCTCAGCAAAAGGGAGGTGGAAAAGGTGAAAGTCCTTTTTTGTCCTCTTTTGTTCGCCTCTTCTGTTCTTCCACTTCTTCAGTCTCAACGACACGACGTGTAGTGTGATATTATCGATTGCAGGCAGACTCCTTTCGGCGGCACTGTAGTTTTGTTGATTTATCTCGTGCGCACACGTTCGGGCATGACTCACCCTCCACTTGTTGGCCACATTCCGCTTCTCGGTTTCGTATTGTATTGGCATTTAATAAGAAACCCGTCGGACTGTTCGTTCTATTATGAAGCCGAAGTGTCCACGTAAGCTCCTTTGAATGCCCTATCCTCTGCCTCGCACTACGTCCGAGCGAGTTCATTGTGTGTGCGGCGGGGATCGTGAAAGGATTCCAGATGATCCCTGAAGTGGTCTCGTACATCCTGTGTTTGCTGCTGGGTTTTCCTCAATTCTTTTTGCTTTCGTTTCTCTCTGAGCCGATTCAAGGGGCCTTGGGAGTGGGTGGAGGCCGCTGTGCAACCGGATGGATTTTCCAATTGCCCTCAATTGAATTATTTGATCCTTGTTCCTTCAGAAAATCTTATAACTGAACTGAATCACCCTCCGCTAGGCTGTGGATTGAAAACCCCCCCAGGATGGTTGCCGACGGTCGCCGGTGTGAGTCGCGGTGTGGAAGCAAATGGATTTTAGGAGCAGCTTCGAAGTGGAAAAAAAAATGAGGAGGAAAACATCGTGTGACGTGTGTGCGACGTCGATGTGCTTTGGCACAAGTTCACTATTCACTAGCAGAGCAGTGCTCTCGAAGCAGGCGGCTTTCCCTCCCTTCTGTCAAGTGTCCTCGTTAACTCACACACACATACACTCGCCGCCCCACAGGAAGTGGATTGTGTATGGAAAATGCTGGCAATTTGTGTGCATGTGACTGCAGTAGGATTTAAATCGATTTTTAGTTCATTTTTTTGCCTTTTTCTTTGTTTGTGTAGTTTGCTGCTGTGTGGCATGTGATGCCGATGCTGTTGTCAATGCCGGTGTCTGGTTTATTGAACTTAGATTCGGGCGAGAGGATGCTGCTGCTGATGTCGGCAGGAGCAGGCTGGGCTTATGGCGGCGGCGGAGGAGGCGGAGGCCTGTTTGCACAGATTTTTGCATTCCTGTTCGATGCGCGTCGAACGTGTGTCAAATGGGAAGGAACAAAACGGGTAATCCACTGGAAATGCTTTCAATCCCATTTTTGAATGAGTTTTTTTTTTCTTAATATGGATACGTACACACATGTAGTATGTCAATTGATGGAAAGGCAAGCTTATGGATTTTGTAGAAATTGGAAACTGCCGCTCGTGATATGAAGGCTTCCGTGGAACTGAGGAAGGCGGATATCTGACAGGGAGACTTCAGGAACTGTGGACACGGCTAAAGGGTGAGCGGGGTTCAGTTCGATTCAAGGAACGGGCGTCATCAAGCTGGAGTGCAGCGGAGTCTTAGAAGGATGAACAGGTATAAAAGGGGCTCCGTTAATCTTTTCAAATTGTTCATCTATTCTAGAATCAATTTAGAACGCATGTTTATCCACCAAAAATATTTAATTTAAATTTATAAACAATACAAAAGAAAAACGGTTTATAAAAGGTGTAAAAACAGACTTATTTAGACGTTCTTTTGTTTGTTTGAAAACTACTCTATGGTAGCCTGTAGCCAGGAAGAACGTTGTCTATTAAATTCGTTCAACTTGCCGAATTGTTAATGTTTCCCAGATTCTACTGAACAAAGCTTTCGGAAGGGAATAGTTATTTTCAAAAGTTTCTAAGAACCTCAACAAGTCGAGAAGTCGATGGGAATGGGATGAAGAAGGACTATAGTCAATCACTATCAGAAGAGCTGAGTGTACAAGCCTCTCTAAAATCGATCTAATCAGACTCCGTAAAGCCCCAACCTTTACCACTACGAGTTGTACCAGGATGTTGATGAAGTCCGGAAGGCAAAAATCCGTCGACTACACTGGCTCAGCGCATGGTTACCAATGCTTCTGTCCAGCTAAGAGAGTCTTCGAATCCGAGCTTCCTGGTTCGGGGAGGAGAGGAAGACAGAACCTCCGACAAAGAAAACGGACGAAAGAGGGAAAACAGCTATAGCTTCGGCTCAGACCCACCAAGTATCGTTGGCCTGATAAGTAAGTAAGTTAATGCCAAGATAGATCCCAAATATTGTGTTAAAAAATCCACTTCTGAAGAAAGGATTACAAAATGAAAAGAATTGACATCACCATCATAATGTCGACACATAAGGATGGATCATGTGGCAATTCACAAATAGAACAATCAAAGTATCATGTGAGATTAGACTTGTAAGACAAAAAGAGGATCAGGCGATACTTTAATGACGCCATGAGACAAATCAGTGATCGGGTCCTAAGTAGGCGGACACATAATCGGGTGACACGTGGACCATAGACGAGAGGATCAAGGGCCACATAAAATGTAAAAAAATCTGACAAACAAACATCAGATGACTGGAGGACAGTGGTAGAGTTGCCATCATATTGGTAACTCGAGTGCAAATCACGGACGAGAGATCTCCAGCCAACTCGATCCTGCTCCATTGATGATGAGTTAGACATCAGGAGTTATGTCCAAGCGTAAACAGGTGTCTTTTTGGACTTTGTCCAACCACCTCTTCCTGGATCTGCAAAAGGGTCGCCTACCTGATGGAAGAGAGAGTTGGAATAAATAATGATTATTAAACTGCAAACTTGGCTCTGACACCAATCTCGAGCTTCTTGATCACAGATCATCCAAGCTGTTTCAAAATTGACCCAGCTTGGCCAATCCTACATGAAAGCTTAGCACTACTCCTTCCATCAGTATAGTACGAGATACTTAAGCTTCTTCCTCTCCTTCAATTGGACTCCACCCGCATGTAGAGTCTATAGAGGGGCCGTTCTGGAATTAACCATAACGTGTTAACGTTGAACTTCATTCCAGCATCAGCACATAGGGCGATTTGTCAATCGAGTACTCGCTAGAGTTCAGTCTGGGAGGATATGAGAATAACTAAGTCATCAGCAAAAAGAAGAGAGAACTCGCCCAATGTGAAACATTTCCTCGCCTCGGCTGAGCTTCAACTTGCTGGCTATATACATAATAAATAAAAGAGGTGACGAGACGCATCCCTGGCGGAGTCCAAGGCCCAAGGTAAAGGGTGTTCATTTAGCAACGTTAACCCGACGCCAGCTGCTACAGTTTGTGCATAGAGACTGAATAGCCCTCAAGAGAGAACCGTCAATCCCAATACTCAGAACACTCCAGAGTTTACCTCGAGACCCTCGATCGTGTGCCTTTTTCAAAGCTAAGAAACAGCTTCAGATCCGTTTGGCTTATATCCAAGCATTTCGGAACACCATTTTTATAGTGAAAAGCTGTTCGGTCTTCCATCCTGGGCCCGACATAGCTCTAGCACTCACAGCAGCAGAAGGGCATCGCCTTCCAAATTATCCAACGAGGCTTTTATTCAGGACCTACTCGATACCAGAGTGGAGACAGACCCTAAGCTGGGTGATACCAGGTTCAGCAGAGCTGTTAACTGTGGTCCACCGCAGGGAGCTGGGCTTTCTTCTCTCCAGTGGAATATGGGAGTATATGAACTGCTGCTGCCTCTGGAAAGTCTGAGTGCAGGTTTGCTGCTCCGCGGACTATGTCGATATAGGGAGTCTCGAAACGGCGATTATTGGAAGACACCCTGCAAATTGAACTAGAAAATTCAAGTGTCAGGTCTAAGTGTCAACTCGCATAAAATTAAACTCTTTAGTGGAAAGTTCAGGCATTTGAACCACCCTCTGAATCTCTTCCTCTTCTGGTCACCCAAACACCCACTAACATGCTTTTGCATACAACCCCACCTAGTTTAGAGTATCCCATGGCAGTTGATGGACTTCCGGATCTCCAATTACCACAGCAAATCGGCCCCAATTCAAGTTATCATATTACCCTGACAGGAATGCAGATATTCTAGGCGTGTCTCCTCATATTCACACCAACGCTCGTTGCGTTCTTTTGAATTTGTCGACATGCCAATTCCAAAAATGTTTGCTATTCAAACGACACGACATAAGCAACATCGAATTCCTCAGCAGGAACTCCGGCACGGCAACATTCGACTGAGGATGTCATTATTTTGTAAGATGAACTTTTTGGGGCACGAGACGCCCACTTCGACTTGTGCGCACTTTGATCTTGTAAATAAGAAATCGGATCGGAGCCAGCATTCTCTGTAATATGAAGAGCAGGAGTTTCCTCAGACTGGGAGAGCAGCATCTGCACTTAAGATGTGGCAGGGGATGGCACATGGTTCAAGATGAAAGCGTGGGTCTTTCAAATAAGGAGTATGTGTCGTGCTCATTGAAATCGGAGGATATCGTCTTGTGGTGGTTTGTGGCGGTAACAAATCCGCCTGCCAATCATTCAGTACTTCCTTGCTGCCGGTATATCTACACAAGCACCTTTTGCAACATGAACACGCGTCATTTCTTTCAAGCAGGGCTAAACACAACCCCACGGTGAAATGCCACTGGCATGCACCAGCGCTCCTGTTCAGCAAACACATCAAGCGACTGGACAGTACTCCACATTGCCGGGGGGTAAGACTGCTTGGATGCGTCAAAGGGAAAAGCGCCAGTGTCCTTCCCCAGGACAGCGCAGTAACGAAATTTAACTGAATCATAAAATCTAAAATCCGATTACCCATCCAACCGCATGTAAGTTCGCCTCGCCCCACACCCTCGAGACGGTAGTGCACAACCGAAACTGAATTACAGTCCAGTTGTAACCAAGTCACGAACGAAGGAATCCCTTTCTCCATCCAGACTCACACACACACCCGATCAGTGGAATGGAGCTGAACAACAAAAAAAAGGCCAACGAACAGCTCATACTCGTATAATTGCAAATAAAACCAGAAATGAACATGTACACCCCGAAACGAACAACGTTCCCAAAGTCTGGGCAGTTGCTCACTTCTCAGGCGGTCGCGACGCGCCGGTCGGTCGGTGGCAAGTTGCAACATATCGCCGCTGAAATGTGTAAACCCACATCATAAACTGGAGTTCTCCAGGAGAGGGGAGAGAGAGGGAGTGTGTGCAGAAAAACACGAGAATCGATTGATTTCCCTAGTAGTTTGGCTCGGATTAGAAATGCCATCCCGTGCACATACACGCCACACAACCGCGCACCACCCCACGCCCCACGCCCCAAACAAAGATGTACGAGTACACGTTTAGATAGTGAACAACATCGCAGTCCCCCCCTATCGCCTGTCTCCCGCGAGAGAGACGTAAGTATCCACAATTTCCACGTTTTCGATGGCGGAGTTCAGTTCAGTTCCGTATGCTAAATTCTGTAAATTACTTGTCGACTGTGGGGTCCCTCTCCAGGCTGGGCCTCTCTCCTGTCGGTGTTGGATGAAATCATCAATCTGCCACTTATACGTACACGATGCCTGCTACTGCGGGGCAGGTACCACCGCGTAACACACGTGGAATTAATGCCAGTGCTGAACACTGAACTTGGCGTAGGTACACTCTGCCAGGGGCTGCTGCTGGTGGTGATATCGAAAAACAATCATTATAATGGGGATGTTTCCTTAGCGGTAATTTGTCGACTTGCGGGCTCTTAGGTGGGGGCGCAGGGCTAAATTGCTAAAAACCAATGAGATTCGCACGAAATTGCTATTCACTTGGGGATGGGAATAAATTTGAATAATTAATTGAATCCGAATTGAATTGGATTTGTTTCAAAGCTGACGGGGTGCGATTGGGGGCGGCAGCGATACGTGTGTAGGTTAGACAATCCTCTGTGCCGAGGGATTCTTGAATATAAACTGCAAAATTAAATCACGATTGACACTGAATTCAGGTGGCCACTTCGTGCGGTGGAGGCTAAGAGGTCAGTTGCAAAATATGACTCAATTAGAAGAGGATTAGGGAGTGAGATAGACTTGCATGAATACCGACACCTTTTCTTGCGATAAGGTAGCGTGGAACTGTCTTTCTTTTGGGGCCACATGTCTTCCATTCCAAACAAAATTCCGCGGGAATTTAACATCACTGCAACCACCGATCAGTGCGCTATACCGGACGATAGGCGTTATTATACTAAGGGAAGCCAATTCGTCTTGACTCGCAAGAGATGACTGAACTGATGACAGAACTTCTAGCATCCTCTTTATGGAGCTGAGTGGCATATGCCACGATCACCAGAGATTCTCCCAGCTTCGAGCCATTCTTCGCGTGGTACCCACCAGAGGGTCATTGAATTCTCCAAGGATATCTAGTTGACGTGTTGTCTGCAATGTTCAACCAGCTTCGATGTCAGAATTTCTGATGCTACAGCTTTTATTGCTGCTATCGGAAAGGATGGTGATAAATCAGTCGATGATGCCTTGGTCTTTCAATGCGAGTGTATGGCACCAACTTCGGCTTGAAAGACGCTGCCGTCGTCACCGAATATGCCTGTTGTGTACCAGGCGATCTCCCCCTCTGTTGTCGCCACTCCATCCACTGAATGGAACGAGTGGGAGTAGTCCCACTGCACACTTACTAGCTTCACCGCTAGCGTCCTCTGCTGCGTTGTCCCACTGGACCTTTACTAGCTTCACCGCCAGACCATGCATTCGAATACGTACGAACGTCAGCTTCGGCCCATTGCTCCTCTTGCGCTGTCTTAGACTTCTGCGTCCTCTGTGCAGCCACCTAGGCCATCTTAGACGTCAACTCAATAGCTTCTCTGCTGTAGCACGCCATCTTAAACGCAGTCTCCGCGTCGAGATCAGCTTCCAAGGCTCAAGTCGCTATCCTTCCCAAAAAGTCACCATATCAGACTCCATCCCCATTTCTGGCCAGTTAAAGTCCTTGATTGCAGTTCCCACTTTCAGAAGTGCAAAATTCAAAACTAAATATCGCTTCAGACACCGGTCTTCCTCTCGAGTGCATATCACATTCCCGTCGAATCACATCAAATTCAGCAGACAGCCCAACTAAACAAAAAGCACTTGCAGTGTCTGTGTTTCACAAGGAGTATCTGCGTCTCCCTATCAAACAATTACACTCTAGACTTCATATCTCACAAAATGAGAGTCTCGGTTCAGCGCTACAAAAGAAACATCCTTAATACAATTTCAAAAGTTCAGTAAGAGATGGTTTAAAAGTAAAAATCCCACTCGTTCCGTCCACTGTTCGTGCATTTTTGATAGAAACTATTTTCCGGAGCCAACGTTGGTGGAAGGTAATCGGTTAGTAACATGGCACAAGGAATGCCATGTTTACAACAACAACAAGCACGTCAAGTACAACCCCTTCAGACGCCTTGACGGTCATGCTCCATCTTCCACATATCGACCTTCACATTAAAAATTTTGGGACGCATAGTTGGATCAGACTCGAGCGTCTCGGATGTGGAGCTCTGGATGCGGCCACAGATGCATCCTGGATTTGATACCGAGGGAATTCCAACTGCATTCCACACAGATTAGACGTCTCAAAGCATGTCGACTTACTCCCGCTACAAGAGCAGGCCGTTATAACAAGAGTATGGGCCTCATTCGGGATGTGAGTCTATACAGAGACTGTTCAAAGATGTACAGCGGAGTAAGCGAGGTATTTTTTCAGACACTTTGAGCATCTTTGCAGCCTACAGACTCTCAAATTTCGCTATAATCTTCCAAGCGGATAGATAATATGTGCACGGGATATAGCTGTCTTAGTTGACAGTCAATCCGCCATCAAAACAGTTTCGTCGACCTTCATAAACCCAAAGTAGTCTAGTCTAGGAATGCCGCAATGAGCTTGCTACAGTCGCGGAGAAGTGCGAAATAACCACAATACGGGCTCCAAGGCATACAAACCAATTAGGTAACGAAAAAGCTGGCGATAAGCTGGCCAGAAAATGAGCTGTCCCCCATAGCTTTCCTGCTACCAAGGTCCACACTCCACTTGGCTAGGCTAGGTTTTTCTCTTGTCCATCGCATGCCAGAGTAAGGCAACTGGCTATAGGCAAACCCTTCCTTGAATCTCTTGGCGAGATATCCAAAATGATCATTCAAGATTTGGTTTGGGTCCAAAGGCACATTCAACTTTCAGAGCTGTGGTTTCAAAAGGGCACTTAGTCCTCTTTGCGTGCTCTAAGAACCACCACCTCACTGTTCACTGTAGGAAACAATGAAAAGCAAAAGAAAAGAAACACTTCTCCAGTGTGTTTGTGAAGTGAAACCATGACTTAAGATCAGACCTTCAAGTTTTCCATACGATCAGCATCATCCGAGGCTACGTCCACGCACTGAGCGATGACCAATTAAGCATCACCATTGTTAGGCAATTAATTCTGCAAAACTTCGCTCAGAAGAGCTATGAAATGAAACTAAGATTGATTACGGAATGATTGACAGGGTAAAAGAGCGCCGAACAATGAGTCGGGTCTGTGAAACGAAGCATATTTTCATAGCTGCGTCATAACTCGAGCAATCGAGAGTTTTACTCAGCGTCCCTTAGCGATGGTGTTGAAAATTAAAATGAAATTGTTTTAACGATTGAGCGATTAAGCGATGAGTGTGAACGGCAGTTGCCCTTTTATTGCATCTTTATTTGTGATCTGAAATGCTACGTCGCTCAATGAAGAGCAAAGGAATTAAATTTAAGATAATGAGAACTGACTCTGTTCAGGGAATTTTTGTGCCATGGTTATTGAGCGAAATCGCGTGAGCGATTTGCTTTGAAAATTTCATAGGAAAATTCAGAGCCGCTCGGCAAAGAACTGATAAGCTTAAGTAGAATACAATGCGCGACCGGGCTAAGTGACGGGTAGCTTTTTATTGAGCGCTTAGATTTGATGATTGATTGTCGCTCAGCGACGATATCCTAATATTAAGCGATAAGTTGCACAAAATGCAGTTTAGGTACACAATTTAATCAAAATTAATAAGCAAACGAGTCTAAGCGGCTAGTGACATTTGACTCAACGACATCGCTTAAGCGATTACTTCAGAGTTCTGAAATTTTCAGAATCGCTCAGCCAGGACCTAAGAAATAGAACAAAATTAACGATTCAACGTCGCGTCTTCATTTATAGTCCAAGGACATCGTGTCCATGCATTGTTGGGTCCATGAACCTCTCGTGGCTCATTAGTATGAGCGGCTGAGCGACATCGCTTAAGCGATTACTTCAGAGTCCTGAAATTTTCAGAATCGCTCAGCCATGAAATACAGAAATAGAACAAAATTTACGATTCAACGTCGCGTCTTCATTTATAGCCCAAGGACATAGTGTCCATGTACCGTTGGGACCATGAACCTCTCGTGGCTCATTAGTCTGAGCGGCTGAGCGACATCGCTTATGCGATTACTTCAGAGTTCTGAAATATTCAGAATCGCTCAGCCAGGAACTAAGAAATAGAACAAAATTTACGATTCAACGTCGCGTCTTCATTTATAGCCCAAGGACATCGTGTCCATGCATTGTTGGGTCCATGAACCTCTCGTGGCTCATTAGTATAAGCGGCTGGTGACATTTTACTGAGCGAAATCGCTTCAGCGACATCGATTGAGCGATTCAGAGTTCTGAAATTATCAGAATCGCTCAGCCAGGAACTAAGAAATAGAACAAAATTCACGATTCAACGTCGCGTCTTCATTTATAGCCCAAGGACATAGTGTCCATGTACCGTTGAGTCCATGAACCTCTCGTGGCTCATTAGTATGAGCGGCTGAGCGACATCGCTTAAGCGATTACTTCAGATTCCTGAAATTTTGAGAAACGCTTAGCCACGAAATACAGAATATAGAAAAAGTGTAAGCTGCAACGTTGCCCTATCGTTTATCGCCCACGGACATCCTGTCCATGCATCGCTGAGTCCATCAATCGCTCGTCGCTCATTGCGTAGCATCCGCTTAGCTGTAATCCTTTCAATTGAACGACTTTCTTCCCTCGCAGATTGTGATGCCTCGTGCCAGCTTTAACCAATCAACGAGTGGGACGTCCTTCCTCCCTGACATCTCAACGTCACCGCCCATCTGCCGAGAATCTAATCATTTAAACGACAACACATTCCATTCTGCAACCACATTTAAATAATTAATTCATAGCAAGAAAGGGGGGAGATTGACATGCCGAAGGCATCTCACCAACATTTTTGTTTCTTTTCAAACATTATTGTAACGAGCCAATCGAATCCTACACATGTACACAAGAAGAAATCCACTCGTGGGCCGTAGGTAAATCTCAAATTAACCAACGGCTTGAGGGAATCGCACATGAGCTCCCCCGGGCTACCGGGCTACACTGTCAACATGACTTTACGCCCACCCTCATGGGTCGGCAGTAGAACAAATCTCTCTCTCTCAATGGCAACGTCAAACTGTGGCTCCCCTTGAGGTAATTATTTGTGTATCAACATGCCCCTGGAGTAGAGTCCACAAGGACAATTGAACAGCGACGTCACCGTCGAACCGGAACTCCCAAGAGTATAACAAACATCACCTAGACCCACGAGTAAACAACGAATTCCAGGGGAGTGTCGCAATTTCCAGCGACTCAAAGTGATGGAGCGAGAATCTCTCCTTCTCCGACCGACAAGCGGACCACTTGATGTTACACAATCCAGAGGCTTTGAGGAATTCCACTTGGAAGCCACACCATGCCCGGGATGTCAATCAAAACTGACGCGGAATCGACGCAAGAAGAGAGATGCCTCGAGCGATGGTTAAGACCAATGGAAATCTATTTTTCAAATGACCTTCAGTGTGAGTCATCGCGTCTCGCTCTCAAGGCACACTTGAAACCGACCATTTGCTCTTCATTAGCCGAGTTCCAGCAAAAGCGCCGCGAGTCCTCAAGTGGACCCAACTCGAGAACGTCACGGGTTGTGGCATCGATGCTCTGTCTACTCCTCTGTCTGACGGGTGGAGCTAAAAATTTGGGCCAACTTACATCAGACACACAAGCCGGAGCGGGCGACCATGTGGGAGTCAACAGCAGTCAACGAAATGTGTGCTTATGCATATCAAGTTGAGGCTGGTGTTGTAGCCTGTGCCTGGGCTGGCCGTGTGTGTGCGCCTTTTATTGTTTCACATATGCAAACTAGGAAATGAATTATTAAAATGAGATACAGGATGGAGTGGATGACTGCATACACATTTCTCATCAGCGTCCTTCCTCATCATCATCGCCGTCGACGTCGTTGTGCACATCATTCATCTCCGTACACACATTGGCAAGAGAGCAGCATAAGTGCATTAATGGAAGGAGGCCATAGCCCCCTGCCTCCCTCCCCCACGCCACTTTCAATGAAGTCGAGAAGGACATAACATACCCTCTAGATGGATGATACACAGCCGATGGAGGAGGACGTAAAATGTTCGTGTTAATTGACGCAAAAAGGATCAGAGTTTGGCCTCATGCATAATGCACGGAATGTGGATGATATCAGCGGAGAGGGCACTGAAATTCGGATACACCCCACAAGTGTGAGAAAAGGAAGCGGTCCAAGGTGAAGAGGGGGCAAGTCAGATACCGCGACAACGACAGTGCTAGCATCTTCTGAATTTAGGTAAATTTTACGGTTCGTTAGGCTTTGGCGGCGACGACGTTCAGCGGCTGATGGACTTGCTTGCTGGCAACAAGGATAAGTCCTTGCCGAGTGGTGCGAGGCCAAATTTCAATCCAGGAGACACCTGCTTCCACGTTGGCAGAAGGACTCATAACTCTCTCGACTTTTCCACGAGTTGTGAGGGTTGTCGATTGGGGGGGAGGGATAAGTGAATTTTTTTAATGGCCTCGTATGGCACATGCGCACTGCCTCCCGTACTACACTCTTACTACCGAGGAGCGCACACACACACACAGCCGCCCAGACACCGCATGTGCCATGTGCGAGAGTAGCGAGCGTACGGTGAAGTGCACTGTCCCCACAGTGCCCCTGTTTCACCAACCATTTCCCACAGTTCCTGTGGTGAGTATAATTTTGAAAAGTGGAACACCCCAGCCCCGGCCCGCCACCCGCTCACTTCGTGACGAGGAATGCTGGTAAAATGGAAAATGGTTTTGCGCTCGAAAGTGTACACGTCTCCTGCTCTCGCTGGCTGTGTGTGTGTGCGTATAATCAATATGACGTTTAAGTACATATCCCGGTGATAAGCTCTTCACAGGGTGTGACAATTAGTCGAGAGTTTCGATGCGGACCGATAGGCCAGAGTACAGAGAGAGAGATAGAGAGTGAGGGCGTGAGTGAGACAGGCGAAGATTTCAATTATTCAAATTGAGATTGAGGCCAACAAAGGAGTTCGGATGACGTGGTGAGGGGAGCGAGTCTTTGAAAGGGTTTTCCGAAAGGAACGAAATTAGTGCGCCTCAGGGAGATCGGGGGTAACTGATGGGTAATAACTGCGGAAGGCCTGGGAATCGCAAGAGGAGAGATGGGAAAACGGCGATATTCAAAGCATCGATACGATACACCTTTTTAAGTCGATTCTGTGTCACAGATTTGAAGGCGTTTCTTTGTTTCTCCAACGGGGTTCACTATGGAGCGAAAGCATCACATTTTTCTGGCTCATTTCACAGCAGCCTATGGAAGGCTCAAGGTTTCAGGTGAATTCATTTAATAGGAGTAAGTCTCAGCGGGACAATTTAGGAATAACAGCGAGTTTCTCTGAGGGTCGCAAAATTCAGCAAACCATCAGCTGCTGATTGGTGTACACAGTTGGGTTGGCATTCGTAGTGAGTCTTTATCGAATTGGATGCAAAGTTAGTGGATGATTGACCTATTGACAGAGGAAGTCTTTTTTGAAAAACCTCCAGAGACCGAACCGGGCTGCGCTGTATGAGGATGTGGATGTAGTCCGGAACGCAAAAACCACTCGGCTCGGCCACATCTAGCGCATGGACAACAATGCTTCAGCTAAAAGGGTCTTCGAATCCGAGCCTCCTGGTGCAAGAAGGAGGGCAAGGCCGCATCGTTCGTATAAAAAACAAATAATGGCTGATGTAAGGCAGCTTGATCTTGATGAAGCAGCGACCGTCAGCGAAGGAAGGCAGCAATTGCTCAGGCTCAGACCGTCCATGGGTCGTATGCCTGATGAATCTAAAACAATCTAAAATCAGAGACTGAATGAAGTACTTTAAAAAGAATTAGTTTGTCAATGCAGGCACACCAAGCTAATTTAGGTTTTTAAGGACATGACAGCGACATTGGTTTGGATTAAGACACCTTTGTCCAGTTTGGTTTCTTGGGTCTTTTACAGCGACTTTGGTTTGGATTAAGACCCCCTTGTCCAGTTTGATGTCTTGGGTCTTTTACAGCGACTTTGGTTTGGATTAAGACACCCTTGTCCAGTTTGATGTCTTGGGTCTTTTACAGCGTCTTTGGTTTGGATTAAGACCCCCTTGTCCAGTTTGATGTCTTGGGTCTTTTACAGCGACTTTGGTTTGGATTAAGACACCCTTATCCATTTTGGTGTCTTGGGTCTTTCATATTTAATTTCATTTCTCTCTGAGAAAGTCCAAACTTATTAAGCAAAAGCTTCCTCCTCTATCCCTGTCCCAGAAATGGAAAGGATGTTCCCGACATAATCCGATGACACAATGGTACATTTTTATAACGTTGGCCCTTCCACAGTGCAGTAAAAAGGTATTGAAAAAATATGCAACTTGGTGTTATAATGGTACCTGCTCGCTTGTGTTGCTATATTCTACGAGCGCGTTTCTTCACTGTGCAACGCCATTTCAGTATTAAGGCCAATATATTGAGACCAGAAATTAATTTGGGAAAATATGTGAATGATATGCAACTGAAATAGACCCAGAACATACACATTATCTTCTCTGCGAGTGTTGTGTGCACGGCGGGAAGTCTCAAGTGCCAACATTGTGTGAGGTACAAGGACTAGGTTACTTGTGTTAGTGGCAAAAGTCCCTTAACTAAAGTGGCTCAACTACATAGAGCCCTTAAGTAGTACAGTGAAAGCTCCCATAGGCGGACAGCGACGGTCGCAACACTGGGAGTTGTACAAGGGAGTTGTTCGTCCGTAGAAAAAAATACCTTAAATATTATTTTCTTGTTGTCTGTTTCTATTTTGTTGTTTAGTAAATTCAGTTCTTTTGTCATTATCGTATAATTTTGTCCGCCTAAAGAATTGAATTTACCAAATCGCGGCTGATGTCTCAATTCGGCCCCAGGTTAAGGAGTGTCCTCTTCTTCTTATTTATTTGGCGCTACAGTCCGGGGTGGACCTGGGCCTCAACCAACAAGCCTCTCCAGCTAGCACGGTCTCTGGCTAGCTGTCTCCAGTGTCGCACGCCAAGTTGGTTGAGGTAATTCTCCACCTGGGTGCGCCACCTTAAACGCGGGCGTCCTCTGTTGCGTTGTCCCACGGGTTCGGAGTCGAAGACTCTTCGGGCCGGAGCTGAGTTGTCCATGCGCTCTACATGACCCAACCATCTTAGGCGTTGGATCCGAAGACACCTGACTAGACGCATGTCGCTGTACAGCCCGCACAGTTCGTGGTTGAATCTTCTCCTCCAGAAACCGTCAACGCAAACAGGACCAAAGATCGCACGCAGAGCTTTTCTCTCATCCGCTTTTGAGATTGTCCATGCCTCCGTGCTGTACAGCAGGACTGGGATGATCAAGGTCTTGTATAAAGTCAGCCTGGTCCTTGCCTCTTGAGCCCATAGAAACAGCGATTGCCAAGAGTTACTCTGCGTTTGACCTCGGTACTGATGTTGTTCGTATTATTTACTGCGGCGCCGAGGTAGACGAAGTCCTTGTCTACCTCGAAGTTATAGCTGCCCATTATGGGCAGGATATGGCAGGATATACAGTGAAATTTCTCTATAGCGGACAGCAGGGGGATCATCTTGTCTGTTTATTATGTAGGACTGTCCGTTCTGAAAGTGTTGAAATACACGAACACCTTCATGCCGGGAGCATGAGTAATTGTCCGTAAAGACTCTTCCTCATGAAGTTTCACAGAACATTGTTTTGCCCTCGTTTACCGCCAAACCTATTTTAGCGTCCGAATGCCAGCAAACGCTTCAGAGACGGCTCGGTGTAGTCAGCCAATCACCTTAACATCATCCGCGTATCCTAAAAAGTAAGGGCTCGCTGTATTCTACCAATCACGTCAATGTCTTCCACGTGTGCCAGCAATTATACGGACTTTTGGAAGATTGTGCCTCTTGTGTTGAGAGTGAGTTGCAGAATGATGCCAAAGAAGTCACATTGCAACACAGTGCGTCGCTTGGCTAAAACCTTTCTAGACATCGAAAGTCTCTGTGACTTCGTTAACGACTTTGAAAGAGCAGCGAGAATTCTCCATATATACCCTGACGAGTTTGACAGGAATGTCCGACCTAGACACGGCGTTTTATAGCTGGTCTCTATGAGCACTGGCATATGCGGCCTTGAAATCGAGGTGGTTGGTGTCTATTTGAACTTCTTTTGCAGGGCTTGCCGTAGTGCGAAGTACTGGTCGATGGTTGACTTCCCCTCCGTGAAACCCGAGCTATGAGGTTATTTCCAAGTGTTTTAGTCACTCACACACGACGGCAGAGAAAGATCTTGTAAGCGATGTTTATAAGATATATCCCTCGGCAGTTGGCATAATTAAAACGGTCAAAAAATTGACATTTCGGCCCATTGTAGTAATACCTGTTGGTTTCCTTCTACTCCTGGCACCAGTTGTTGCTGGCTTCGAATTCATTGCGCTGGCTTACAATGATCTTCAACTCGCTCAATTTATTAAAGAATTAAACCCCAAGTTGGAGGTTGAGTGTTGGGCAAATGAACTCTGCGTTCATGCAATCAATGGGTATCTTTGGGTATATCGACATCGTTATAACGGACACGGACTCACATGAGGTAGATACGTATTGAAATGTTTAGGCACCTCCTTAAGCGACATCCGATCATTGAGAAAAGTCCTTCAATGGAAAGTGACTTTTTCTAGAGGATTGATCACAGTCTATAGTTGGTATAGCTACGAACAGGGAGTGCATTTTTTCAAACACAAACAGGATCAAAGATCGCACGCAGAGCTTTTCTCTCGAAGAGACCAAGGACTTCCTCATCCGCTTTTGAGATTATCCATGCCTTCGCGAGCTTCCTCTTAAGGGAATATAAAATGTGTGGAACTTCAATTCAAGATCCACAGTCGTGAGAAATTGTCCACTCAAGGGGATTGTCCGCCTAAGAGTGTTGTCCGTAAAACGAGCTTTCACTGTATATTCAGACATGATCATATTTTTATAACAATCTAGGACCGGGATTATGCAAGCGTAAGATCTGCACGATTTTGTTATAATTCTACATGCCAGTTCCTTGTTTCGAGTTTGTGTCTTACTGGTCGAGGCAGCCGCACACCAAACATGCTCGCTGTGGCATAGTGAATAGGTGCGGCAATTCGTAGCCTGTATGTCTATGCTCCCAAAATTCTTCATCACGAATCACTTCAAATGCTCACAGAGCTGCACTAAACTTCATCTGATCATCTGATCCGTAGGACGTAAGGAGACTTAAGGCAAATTAAGCTATCGATCGTTTGCCCAAAACCAGTGTATCACTGTGGCAATAACAACTCCCTTGCTTAGTTTCGTTGAGTTTCGTTCAAATTCGAACGAGAGTGAAACTATTGACATTTGGCGTTGGAATTTCGTATAAAATCAGAAGACCGAAGCTTATGTTTACATAAGGCAACTTTGACTCCTTACAAGTTACGACTACCACCATTTTCAGATGTCAAGCAGACAAGCGTCTTCGTGTGAACAAGTAAGAATCTCCAGATCATCTGGCAGTCCTTCGCAAACTAACTTACTCAACTCTTATGGGAGAACATCTTTCATGGTCCTCAACATGGCCAAATACTCCCCTTCAACAACACTCTGCCTTGTCCTGTTTCCACACCTCAGGAAGACCATGTTAAATTCCTCCCAACGCTTAAAGAGACTTTTAAAGCAAACAAATATTTTCAGCTTCGATCCCAATTCATTCACTTCCGCCAGATTGAACATTTTCCGATGTGTTACCCACTTCACAGCAAAACAAACAGAAACAACCACTCTCGAGTCTCGACCTCTTCAAGCGTCAAGTGATGGAAAACCAAAGCCTTCTATAATCGGATCACAATTCATTTGAACACAACCCACGCGCGCACTTTACACCTGAGTGCGGGAGAACCATCAAAAAGTTCGTGATATTTGCGAAACTCGGAGTTAAATCTCGAGTGGGAAATTAATTACATTTCAAAATTCAAAAAGTCGCCTGTCCCATCGGTGCCCATCGGAGCCCATCGGCTAAATCAAAATCAATCCCCTGTCAAGGACGCTTCACCGTCCGCAGGGATCCTTTCGTAAAATTGCCCAGTCTGGCAGCATTGACATTCATTTCACAACCACCACCCGACCGCCACACTCTCTGCACATGTACCATCGCCGAGTGCGAGCGAGATTTTTAATGAAAAGCCTCCAGGATCACCCTCCCGTCGGCCGTCTGGCCCACATTAGAGGTTACATGGTGGTGTTCTCTTTTTGTACCATTCCCCATTCGCTCATCCATAAGTAATTGCTTCATGGCTTCATCACAAGCTGACTACATACAGTCAGGCGCTGTTAATTACCGATCATTATGATGTATCTCAACCGAAAATACAAGATAAATCCATCGAGGGATGCAATTCACAAAGCCAAACACCGAACTCTGTTTCAAATAAATAATTCCATGCCATGGAGCCGCCGCATCGCCTCTCCCTTTCGGCCTCCGTCTGACTCTGAAGCAATTAAAACGTAGAATCCGTGCAGTGGTGATGGATGTATTTCCCAGTGTGTGCTCGCGGCCGCAATGTTGACTTGAATACCCCATGGACGCCGGCAGTGACAGCTACAGCCTCGACGAACGTCTGGTCTCCATTGTGATCCTCTTGTCTTCATCACAAAAAGCACACACTCCCATCCACCCGCGCCGAAAAACATTTTTGCGAATGGAATTGTATGTTGTACTTCAGAAGTAAACCAACGTTCACCACGTCCCGTCGTCGTCATTCATAGTCAGAGGAGCACGCGTACACCCGCGACATATCCATTCATCTGGCAGAGTGATGCGAGTCTGGGAACGAATGGTTCCAGCATCCAGGGACGCAGACCGAATACAAAAAAAACATCGGAAAAAAACGAAAATAAGTTCACTTTGCCACCAGGGATGACGACCCAATTAAAATTTAATTTACATTTTATTTTATTTTATTTCTTCATTCATTCTGGACGATGTTGTTTTTTTTGGTTCTGTTTTTTTTTTCATTCATTTCGCGTAATTGTTTTTGCGGGGCCACTGTGCGGGCTCTGGACGCACCCACGAGTCTGATGTTCATATTTCCCCCGTCTATTTGTTTTCTGGTGAAATGCCAGGGCTGCGGTCTTGTTGCTGTAGTTTATCATTTGCCGGGAGTAATTGTGATTAATTATGACCAGGGAATGGACCCGAGAGGGTGCCAGTCGGGCGAAATAATATGTGGAATGCAAACAAAATTGTCGTAAATGAGACCCACATTTTTTTTTTAAACGAGCCGCAGATTTTTTGAAATGGCCTCCCAGTGGGACTGTGTACGGGTGAACCCTCAGTTAATTAGAGCTCGTTGAAGGACCTTCTTCGCTCACGCCTCGAGATGCTCAGTTCAATGGAATTCTTTGGAAATGGAAAGCCTTGGATGGGTTTCGGGTACGAATTCAGTTGATTGTGCCGCTGTGGCCTCTCTCTGGTGAAATTGTTTTTAAACAAATCCAACCTCTCCTAAAGCAAAAAAAGATGTTCATCGCATGTTCATTGGTTGGGTCGGGGCATCCTTGAGAATATTCAGCGCAGCGTCTCTTTGATTCGTTTCACAAAGTCCGCAACAATCTGTTATGATTTTCCTTTCGGGGCTGCTTGGAAAAATAAATGAACATGGTCTGCTCTAAATCGCAGATTTTGAATCAAAAAGAGATCCTCAGGGAGTCGGCTTTATCTCGGTTTGAGATTAATGAAAGCAGAGGGAGGTCACTTTGGACAGGTTAAAGATTAATTTTATGTATCCAGCAAAGCGAATTCTGATGTTGGTTTGCCTTTGTCTGAAAAGACACCGCAGAATAATATGCAAGACCTACAGTCTGCGGTGGAATTGGGCGCAGCTTTTCCCAATCACCTGCAAATGTCCTGCCACTGCTAATCAGTGGGACATCCTCTAAGAATTGTCAATGACTCGTGAGAGCTGGGACCGTGAATTGTGTAGGTGGTTAGTGTTCTGGACAGCCAGCTTAGGACACCTTTCTAATACACAACGTAGTCAATTGTAGAATGAAACATTGAGTCGTTAATGATTATAGACTTGCTCAAACAAACCGCGGATGGATATCTGTCAAAGGATGCCTCATTACCAAACAACTATGGCCTACGATCGATCCCAAGCGATCGCTTAGCTTGATCAGACCTCAGAGCTCTTATTGGCGTTTTAACAGGGCTATGGAAACACACGCCCCTAGACTTGGCCTTCCCTATAACGATTTCTGTAGAAGCTGCGTGGACGAGGATAAGAAAGAAACCATCGAACACTTGCTATGTAGCAACAGTGATCTCTCAACCCGTGGATTCAGAATTCGGGGGGCCCTTCTTTTTTAATCTGGCTGAACTGAGCAGCATCAGAATCAGCCCTCTTCTTCGCTTTATCAAAAGCACAAATTGGTTTGCGGAATAGGTAGCCTAAGATCCGCGTGGTAACACAATGGGCATATGCTTGGCCTAAGTGTGTCTGCTGTCCGTATGCGCGGCAGTCAGCCGCCTCAACCTAACCTATTGATTACAGAACAAGGTGCTTCAACCGCACAACTGTGAGAGTTCTATAACGACAAAAGTTCAAAAAATGAAGTCGATGGGTGCGAGGTTAATCGTTATGACGTGTGTCAATGGCACCATGTACTGCCGGTCGTAGGCGCTGGTGGTTTGCTCATACTGAGTGTAAATTTATTTATTTATTTGAAAGCATAATTTATAATTAAAATTACAAATTAGCTAAGGAAAGCCAGAGCGAAACAGCCTCAAGCTTTGGTGTAAATTTAAGTGATGGTGTCTACAGGCGATCGATGATTAGTGAGTTAGTCGGTTCTGTGAGTGTCTAGAAGATTTCTTCGACTCTGAACATAAGAAACAATGTAACAGAGGACGCAGGCGTCTCTGTGGCTCAAGTGCGGAGAAAGTTCTCAATTAATATATTTTGCGAAACTAGAAGCATCTAGAAAGATATCGTGCTAGCTGGATGGACTGGTTAATTGAGGCACAGATTCAACCTGTAGCGCAAGGCAAAGAAGAAGGGCAAGAATAAGAAGTTTGAGTTGTACTAAGAGTAGATACTATAATAATATGGGTGGCGCTACAGCCCGTAGATGGCCAGGGTCCAGCTTCTAGAGCGACCACTCGTGTTGTGCGTGCTACTGTTCTTTCACGAGTGGAAATGACCTAAAGTTTTATCCCGACTGCCAAGTCTGAGAAGATTTTTCTAGACAGTTATTACTCGCTGATCATTGTCAGTGACTCGAAAGAGGAAAACTGATTTTGGTCGTACCAGGAGTCGAACCCAGGCAGCGAGGTTCAATTGCGTTGGAGTCGACGCACAGACCCATAAAGCCATGGCCGCCACTAGGTTAGGGGTTAGGTTAGGTAGGGGGCTGCTAGTCCATTCACCAGCAGACTGATACCCAGACTACTACCGTTATAGTGCCGTTAATTTGGTACCAACGACATATGTTGACTGGACCATATTTGAAAACCAGATAAAGCGTATTAACTTTGGACTTTCACTGGGATTCGAACCGGGGACCCCGCTAACCAGGGCAGGCATTCTACCAACTGCGCCATTTAAGAAGGAGGTGTTAATAAACTAATTTTGGAACAGCATTGTCATCTGCTGGTGGCATATTTTTTGAAAATGCAGCCGGTGAAGCACTTGTGAATATCACTGACTTGTTTGTATTTTTAATAACATAGACAACAACTTAACTTCAGCAGGAAAACGCCATATGCCACACAGCCGGTGGAGAAACAATCACTACCCTACAAATCTCCAAACCGAGGGATTTCTGAAAAAGACCGGCATCACACAACACAACACAATTTCGCCTTTGCCCTTGTCGCTACATTATGGGGAATGTCTACGATTCACGATTCAAAGCTGTTTCAGTGGCGACCTATGGTTGGAAATCTGTGAATACCAGAAGAAGGAGCATTCCTGGGTTGACCCGAAGGAATTCCGACCCGAAAACTTGGTGTTGTCATTGTAAGCCACTGGATCTATATTTTCGATTTGGACAAGATCATCACAACTTGTCTGCTTTGATTTATTATATCACCTCTTGTTGTATGGTCAAATACATACATTTTGTCGAAAAGAGTACAAAAAGTGATGTGTACAGATTTTGTTCCCTATTCCGTTGAATTGATCACTTTTGTTATATTTTATTGACTTAAAACTAACACCTCTTGTAGGATGACGCCTTGCTTAAAAATCTCTTTCCTATTCTCTACCATCCTAGGACAAACTCGACGAAGTTGAAAAAGAACGAAAGCGAGCCATTCACACCTTACAATTGTGGTCTTTGCATTCAAGGCAGGCGGGATCTGTGCAAAAATAAATTAACGTTAGAACAGCAGCCATTTGCCAAAATCCGAACGAGTCTTAGTCTGAGACGTGCATACTATATACAGTCGACTGCCCTTATTGCTTGCAACACAAAAAATACAGGAAATCTGTTGCAACTAAGCGGAGTTTTCATATAAACGATGTTCGGATATAGGCAACTTTGTTGTACCGTGATAAATTTCTTGTTGCATATAACCGAAAGTTTCGTTTAAGCGGAGGCTACTGTATCTCTACTACTGTCTGTGTCGTAGACTAAGACGAAAACTCCAAGAGTTTTCCCAAAACCGTTGCGTATTTCGTCTAATTTAAAATTCCACCCTTTGCTTGATAGTCCCAATGTTTCAAAATCTGCTTCCTTCACCCATCTTACGTTGGCAACACTGACAGAATTGACCGAAAAAAACGATTGTAGGCACTGCAGTCAAGACTTCTAGATCTTCAGACTTGACCGAAAATTATTGCCAAGAGAGAGACCGTCCTTTTTCCGATTTGCTCACAGCATGACGGAAACACCCTCGATGTAGGCATCGAATGGACTGATATGTCACCATACAGTAGATGTGTCCATTGACAAAGTCAGCAACAGTCTGACATGACAAATGGGAACTACATACATTCCCTCGCGTTTTTCTGCAGGACGCATCGTTTAGCTCCCTTCAAATATTCCACAGCAACACAATGCACGACCAAGGAGATGAGTTAAGCATGAAGAAAGAAAAAATTCCCGCACTTATCCCACATCGAGTGAACTTCCGCAACCAATTTAGGGTGCAAAAAAAAACTACCTTCTTGACAACTGAATGGCGTCACACATCCAATGCAGCCACTTCATGTTTACCCGGCCAACTAGCGAGTCACACTCGTCGACAGCTCCCTCTGCAGTACTTTCGAGAGCGTTGGCGCGGTTCCAAGAAGCCAATCATTGACAGGTGACAAGATCACCAACGTCCCTGCAATCGACGTCGCATCGCATTCTGCTGCGGAAAAGTGTCAACGAACCGACTGAAATAGTCTCCCACAGGCAATCATTATCATCCACAGACGTGACCGAAATCACCATCATCCCAATGCGATTGACATCAACTTCCGCCTCAGTCGAAGAGCAACAAAACCCTCCAGATCAACCGCATGGCCATTACCTTCACGAGTGCGAAGCCAAAATGGTAATGCACCAGCTCGTTCCACAACTTGAACGCCATTTATTTTTATGTCCCTCCTCCGTGTGGCTCCTCGACCCGTGCAGATCTCAAAAACATGCTTTGCAGCAGACATGTGCATCCGCCTGGCATCTGGTGGCATCTGCAAGACGCTATGGCCGGATCCGTCAATTCCGACGGGGAACACGTTCCATGGCCGGTACTTGGTTTTTGCACGCCACTGTAAATTTCGCTTCGCTGGGGGACGGATGAGATGCACCGATGGGAGAATCATGCGGGAGAAGCATCATCACCATTGCCAACATCGTCGGCAGTAACCAGCAGAGAAGACATCTTCATGAAGCACATAGCAATAAGGGCTTCCATTCCGTGGATGGGCGGTGGTGGGATGGGAGGGGGAGAGCCTCCAGACCAACTCGCATGTCATAATCAGTGGGGTTCGTCATTTCTCCTTCATCCTTCAGCATCCGATGGATGTGATGTTTATTTTGGGATGACGGCGACGCCAACAAAGCCGATGACAGTGGAGTCGTGCAGCCAGTGCGTTACCCTGCTTGCACCCAGCCGCAGAAGACCGCCACCCGACCAGCAGCATTGACTTCGAAACTTGTGCACATGGATGGAATTTTTAATTCTATAAATACCCGGCGAACGTTTGCGAGGCGAAGTCTCGACCCCAAATGGAGGCAGCAGCGGCACCATCTGTCCGCGGTTGTATTTTAGTAGCCGCATCTGTGTGTCGAAATTGCCCGCCAAAAGTGCAATTTATTCATTTCTTTCTTTGTCCGCCCCAGTCGCAGTGCAGTGCGCAAAGGGCGCTGAGCGTGTGCGGCTTGCCGGCTGATTCGTGGCTGAGAACCACGCACACAGACGCACACGCCCAATTGGGGGAGCGTGGCTGGAGTAACTTTCAATTGAATTTCCTGTGCGACACGCTACGCTCCAGCCATGGGGTACGGATTCGGGAAACTGTTTGCGGAAGGTCTTTAGGCGTTATTTTAAGCCGCATTTTTCTATGGATCCGAGGCGGCCGTGGGGACAGGTGGCGGGATGTATGCAGTGGGAGCAGCAAAAGGATTGAAATGTATCGTGCGAGGGAAGTTAATCTCTTTCCATTTGTTCAAGGGGCTTATGAGCCGGATTTGCTTCGTACCTTTTTTTTTTGCGGAAATTTGACAAGGGTTCGATGGAGCGTATGAGACGGGTCGGATGGGATAGAGGGGACAGCGGGCTAAGCTGATAGGATGGCAGAGGTCATGGGATAGGGAGTCATCTGGGCTCGCATGTGTGTAAAGCTTTCTGCTAACTGGATTGTTGGGGATAAATGGGGAGCGCTTGGGATGGTGGGGATTCTGACGTTTGCAGGTAGGCTTTAATTCGGTATTTATCATGCCAAGGGTGCGATGCTCTACTCATACGTGGAGGCATCGAGGACCGAAGCGGAAACGAATAGAGTCCCACAGGGTTGAGCTTTGACACTTCATTTAGACCAGTTTTAGCGTTGTAGCAAGTGACTAGTGTGGCGTGTCTGACCATGAAAAACATTTATCATGCATACGGAGCGCATGGTAAGTGGAGGCATCGAGGACCGAAGTGGAAACAAATGGAGTCCCGCAGGGTTGTGCCTTGACACTTCATTTAGATCAGTTTTACCGAACTAGCATGCGACTGTGGCCTGATCATGAACAACAGCCAAAGACAAAGAAACTAAGACATCGCATCAAACGCCTGTACTTCCAAAAGACGACAAAACAAAGAAAATCCTCCCTAAAACACGGAAATCTCCCCTAAACTACATAGAATCAAACCAAAAGAACTGATCAACATAATTACTCACCATTATGTCCAGTATTTGTGATGATAACCCAAAAATCGATAGTCTTCTCAGGGCCCAGCTCCTCGTAGTCCCACTTCTTCTTCACACGCACCGCGCCATTGGTTTCGACCGTAACCCATGGATTCTCGTCGCGTATCTTGAAGGTTTCCTTGTCGGTTTCCTTTTCGAGTTGGAACACCGACTTGCCCTCGGTGTCGCCATCGGCTTCGGTAAACTCTATACGTTTTGTTGGACGGACCGCGCGCGTTACACGTCTCTTGTCGCGTCGATGCGAATGCTGGTTCACCGAATCATGGCTCAAATGCTGCATGATGAACGAGATCGGCTCGGGGGCGACGAACTCGATGAGTACCTTGGCAGGGCGGACACTGGACAAGCTTGGATAGCGTAAATCATGCGCCTCCACGTCAAGCAGCAGTTCAGACTTCTCCGGCTCGTTGGCCAGCATCAGTTCGCCGGTCTGTGGGACAATGATGACCACATTGCTTGGAGCCAGCAGCCTGTAGGCGACCTTGTCACCGTCGCCATCCTTGGCTTCGACCTTGCCGAGGATTGTGAAGCGTTTCCATGTCGTTGTTGCGTTGCCGTTCAAGTCGGTGGCCTTCTCGGCAGCCACGGCGAACTTGTACTCCTCGCTGACGAACACTGGATGGTTGTCGTTTTCGTCGAGGACGGTTATGACCATCTTAGAGACTGTCTTATCCACCTCGTCTATGTCGGACGCCTGCACTGACAGATCGTAGAAGTGCTTGGTCTCGCGATCGAGTGGCTTGGCAGTGACCAACCACACCCCGCTTTCGTCGTTGTTGTCCACGATTATGGTGGGCTTGAGATCGCCCTTCGTGTGGTGTCTGTCTTGTAGTGCGAACGCCCCATCCTCGTTTCCTCCAATGATGGAATACTTAATTTTCTGAGCGTCGCGGTTGGAGAAGGCCTGCATCAGCGGAATACCCCGCACACGAGTGCCAGCCGGGCGGTTCTCCCTCACCTCCCCGGTTGCGTCCAGCATGGAGCCGGGGAAGCGCAACATATCGTTACGATGCATCACGTACAGCTGCAGATTGTGAGTGGACGTCGAGTTGGGCGTCTCCTCGACCACGACCAGATTGACGGGCCGGTTGACAAGTGGCGAGATGTCCGATGTCGTCATGACGACACCATCGTCAAGCACCGTGAAATACTTAGAGTAGCCCGTCTCGAGGAGATGATAGTTGCTGGCGTTATTCGCAATGGGGACCGTTTTGAAATTCTTAATGCTAAAGCCGGGATATGTGTCGTGCGGCAGGACTAGGGACATGTCGTTATGACTATCGGGATGTTTGGATACATCTAAAGCGAGGCTGAGATTAACACTACACACTAACACACACAAAATGCTAAGCAACCCGACGGGATGTCGTCTATTTTGAAAACTTTTACCCTCCACCGGTGTGGGGGCCGCGTACCGTGTCGCCATCGTTGCAATGGCCGACAAGTTCACTGTTTATCGAGAATCCTTTTTCACCGTTATTTTGTATTACTTATCACTATCCACTGTGTTGGAAAAATTAAATTGATAAATTGTATTTTTTTTTACTTCTTTTTGGTTTTTTAAACAACGATTGTGTATTTTTGGTTTTACGATAACACTTGGAGTCAGAACATTTTTGAAAGGAGTCCTTTTGACGGCGTTCGAAGTGAATTTAATGTGCTTCGGTTGGACACAGATCCATTGTCCTTGGGATGTGTAGCACTAAGGCATCACCTGAAAAAAGAAAAACGGATTGAAATTATTGAGTAGTTAAATGGGAGAGGGGACCTAGATTGCCTTTTATATAATATGAGAAAGAAACTGATACGAAAATAGATCATATCACCAATGTAAGTATGTCTAAAGTGACGGATTTTGCATTTAGGACTTATTTTGATCAATTCACAGAAATCTGATTGTCAATTCAAGGGATACTGAGAGAAAACATCGAAACAGGTTTCAGTTAAGGCAGTCACTTTTTGGTTTGCAGTCTTAAGTGGACTGAAAGTTGGAGAGCAGCCGAGGCGAGGAATGTTTCACATTGAGCGAGTTGAGGGTAAGTCATATCTTTTTGCAGATGACTTAGTTATGCTCACATCCTCCCAAACGAAAATCCAGCGCACACTCGATAGGTTTGTGGCCGTATGTTCTAATGCTGGGATGATGAAGATGGCCAAGTCAGAGGAATGGAAACTTTCCAGAACGACTCCACATGTCAGTGGATTCATTTGAAGGAGATGGGGAAGTTAAAGTTACCGAGTGATGGGACTAGTTGTGCTGAGCTGTCCTGAAGGAATGGCTAGGTCAATCAGTTTTGAAACAGTTCAGTGATCATGATTCAGCTCAGATTCAGCTAGAAGATCAGTGATCAGGAACGCCGAGATTGGTGTCAATGCCAAGTTAGCGCTTTTCAACTCA
This sequence comes from Eristalis intricaria, assembly GCA_964034865.1. Classification (NCBI taxonomy): domain Eukaryota; kingdom Metazoa; phylum Arthropoda; class Insecta; order Diptera; family Syrphidae; genus Eristalis; species Eristalis intricaria. The sequence continues at coordinate 51,191,992 of OZ035874.1, forward strand.
GTATGTGTTCCAACTCTCACCTATGGTCATGCAATTTGAGTGATGACCGAAGGAATAAGATCGCGAACACAAGCTGCTGAGAGGATATATCTTCTTGCTGTTGTGGGAATTACTCGCCGGGATAGAGTGAGAAGCACGGCAGTGCGTGAGGCACCGATCATTGAGTAGCTGCTTCTTCGTACGCAAAGGAGTATGCTTCGACGGTTTGATCAGTGATGCAAATCTCCCCATCATCACGACTTGCGAGGCTTGCTATGAACGCTATTCCATCCGGTAGGCGACCACTTGGCAGACCCAGGTTGAAGTGGTTGGATCAAGTTCATAAGCGAGCACTTGGCAGACCCAGGTTGAGGTGGTTGGATCAAGTCCAGAAGCTCGACTGTTTACGCTTGGGGAACTCCAAGTGGCGCAAATCTCCCCATCGTCACGACTTGCGAGGCTTGCTATGAACGCTATTCCATCCGGTAGGCGACCACTTGGCAGACCCAGGATAAGTTGGTTGGATCAAGTTCATAAGCGAGCACTTGGCAGACCCAGGATGAGGTGGTTGGATCAAGTTCATAAGCGAGCACTTGGCAGACCCAGGTTGAGGTGGTTGGATCAAGTCCAGAAGCTCGACTGTTTACGCTTGGGGAACTCCAAGTGGCGCAAATCTCCCCATCGTCACGACTTGCGAGGCTTGCTATGAACGCTATTCCATCCGGTAGGCGACCACTTGGCAGACCCAGGTTGAAGTGGTTGGATCAAGTTCATAAGCGAGCACTTGGCAGACCCAGGATGAGGTGGTTGGATCAAGTCCATAAGCACATCTGTTTACGCTTGGGGATAACTCCTGATGAGTGAGAGTCGATGACGGAGAATCGAGTTGCCTGGAAATCTCTTGTCCGTGCCTTGTTCCCTTTAGTGGATCCTGCGGGTCAAAAGATGATTGTTCTGATGATGAGAGTAAAGTGGCTTGTATTTCCAAGGTTTGTCCATTTTCGTGGCCTTAAGCATCATCATCATCTTCTGACCCACATGATCCACTAAAACTTGGGAGTAATGTATTACCATTACTTATTTCAATGGTAATGAAGAAAAGAATGCATTATCATTGATTCCCATCTCTGGAGTCATTGGGCCATGTCTTTCGAATGTCGTGGTAGTGCCACTCAGTAAATGCATTGCATTTCTGAACGATGTTGTCTGACATTCGCCCATAGGCGAGAACGCTATCTACTTTCAGTAGGACGAGGCGACGCTACATTTGCCGAACCAATAAATTTGCGTCTAAACCGCCTGGGTCGCCGTGGCGTAGTGGGTAAGTGTGTCGACTCCTACGCAGACCGTGCCGGGGTCTATACCCGAATTTATCACTTTTGATAATTCACGGTTCCACCTCTTTCGAGTCACTGACAATGCTCAGGGAGTATTCCTGTCTATAAAAAGCTTCTCAAATTCGCCGTTCGGACTCGGCATTAAACTCTAGGTCCTATCAATTCGTCGGTTTTTGAGAAGCTAGGCCCAGGTCCACCTCGGACGGTCGCGCCACACATATTTTATATATTATAAACCGCATCTAACAGCTGGTGTAGAGCGTGCAATAGTCAGTAAATTATTCTACAAACATAAGTTTCAAGATGAAATGTACAATAACTCTTGCCACATCCGTCTCGCAAAAGACCAATGTGACCTTACTCGAAACACTGTATTGTACAGCCCAATCCTGTTCCACGGTAACGTGGCATGAGCAGAACCGAAACTGCGTAGCCTTTTAGAAGGAAACCTCTTGCGAGTGATATTTCGCAGAGTATAGACATCTCGTCTTCGGTGCGCTGAGACTCCGATGATCCACTGGATCAGCACAGTCGACAAAGTGTTTTCGTTTGGACTATGTTAAACAGAAAGTTGACAATAATGCCCAATCCAACAACGATTCATGTCCTAGGTGAACAAAACAACACAGATGTTCCTCTCACAATGAAGCCTGAACCATGTAAAAGCCCGATGAAAAAATTATCCCAAGGGATGACCATTTACCGACAAAAAAGACGCTAAATTTTTCTTTATTAAAATCATAACCTGTAGTTTATTTTAAAATTCATATATCCCCGCGACATTTCGCACAGATGGAGTGATCACTTTCGGAGCTAATCAATCCCGAACAGGGGACAGGATGGCACAACCGTAGTCTTGAATGGGAGCGGAATGGCCCAACGGAAGAGGAAGTCATTTTGACACTTGAATCGCTTAAAGTTCCCAATTTCGGCATCTGGTGTGGATGAAATCCGGCAAGAAATTCTCCAGGCAATGGGTAACTAGGGAGTCGCATGGCTCCCTTGTGTCATTAAGGTGGGCTGGGAACAAGGTGAGCCATCTGGCGATTGGCGAATTGGGGTGATTCTCCATCTTTTCAGAAAGAAGCTGCTCCAATTATAGGGCATTTCTCTGTTAAGTAGTGGCCGTGGGGTTGTGGGTATGTGCGTCGACCCCTACGCAACGATTCCTGGCCAGAAATAATTCTCACGGTCCACGTCTTCCGATCCACTATCAATGCTCAAAGAGTGTAGATACTGTCTAGAAAAACCTTCTTAAACTTGGCCGCTCAGAGGCGGCATAAAACTGTAGGTCCCTTCCACTCGTGGGAGAATAATAGCACGCACAACACGAGTGGTTGCTAAGAAGCTAGGTGAAGCGCCACCCTCCCCAGGAAAGTCTACGCTAAAGAGCTGGAGGCGCGTTCTGTCCTAGTGATATGTGGAGTCCAAGACGGGGATTGACAGTGCTGCAGAAGTACAACCGAGCAACTTTTACACTCTAAGAGTGCTACTTGAGAAGGCTTTGATGTATACCACAACGATCTACAGATGTTTTGTAGATTTTAAAATAACATGCGATCGAGTGCCTTGAAGTAAGCACCTTGCCAATGGGCATTGGACATCGCCAAGGGTGCGTCTTGTGACCTCACCTTTTTATTTTATATGTGGACTGAATGTTGTAGCGCCGCCGAAGCGGGGAATGGTTCACATTGGGACAGTTCCTTATTCTTTTTGCAGATGAATGCGTTATCCTCCCAGATGGAACTCCAGTGCAGATACGAAGGTTAACGTGGACAAATCGGAGGTTATAGTAATTTCCAGAACAACTGTTCAATGCCCTCTACATGTTAGGGGGTCCCATTGAAGCAGGTGGAGAAGAGTAGTGGGTGGAGCAGGTAGTTTTGAAGAGTCGATGGATGGGTGGGGAGGTGGGGACGAGTGAATTCGCCAGATAGACCATTGTGTCAGACTACTATAAAACTTATTTACCACTCGAGTGCTTGTACCGTTAAATTGATCTCACCGTCTGATGGTGACTAAACCAGTCTTAACTTTGGTTTCGTTAGGATTCGAACTGGGAGCTCCACTATCTAAGGGCAGGCACTTAACCAACTCCACCATCCAATCGTTGGAGTAATGCTGAACCTTCCTGTAGGGTTGGCCAAGCTGGTTCAGTTTTGAACCGCTTGGAAGATCCAGGATTAGGTGGTTGGACCAAGTCCAAACACACTCCTGGGACATAGCCCTAGAACTCCCGATGACCTAGAGTCAATGGCGGAGGGATATCACTCGTGCGTGCTTTGCCCCCGCTATCAAATAAGTGGATCACGCGGGTCAGAAGATGATGTCGATGAAATGAAACGGCAACCACCGAATTATAAACTCAAATAATTAAAACACCCCCGCGCAGGCGTAGACCGGTCAAAACCTGCAGCAGTATCCTCCTCAAATGTACAGAATATTTCCTCAAAATACGACCGACTAAACTCATTGCTGAATTTAAGTGCATGACCGTTGCTCCGATGTGTGTAATTAATGTGAAAACTTAATATCGAATGATGTCCATCTCGAGTCGTATTTCAATTCCAGTTGGTTGGTCGCCTGGTCCTTCCCACAATTTGTTCCCATGCCAATGCCATGACATTCGTAATATAATCCACCTCTGCAAGAATTCCGTGTCCACACTGAACACCCCATGTCCTTGTACAGCCAAGTGAGACGTTTTTTTTTTTGCAGGCACAGCCTCGTAAAATTAACGAGATTCGAGATGATTTGACAACGTCTCGAGTCATAACTTCGCCCGAGGAGTCGTTTTCTCCGCACGGCAAGAGCTTTAATACCCCGGCGATGATGGAAATGATAAATACCCCAGCAGTCCTGCAACGCCGAGGCTGTCCTCTTTCATCCAATATCAACACGGAGTCACTTGAGGAATTCCACAACCACCGACAATGAACCCTTAGCTGCATTCACTCAATCATCAGGTTCCATTCGGGTTTCACAGCATTTTCGCGCGTAATTACTATCGGCTGGTGATTAAGTGTCCTTCCTCTCCACGGCAGGCAGGACGACGACATTCGCAGTTCCCGGCGAATGTAATTAAAACTCGAACACAGGGGAAGCAATCACTTCTCTGCGCCTGCCACCCTTGAATGCGCCGGACAAAAAATATTTCCTTCTTTCTCAATTTTCCGAACCCTCCACGAGCCACACACCGGTGAGGTCTACACGTGCCATCTGAGAGTTTCGACGCCTGCCCCAGACAGGGGAAGCGAGTCAGTAAGCGCCGCGCCGCGCCGCCGCTAGACACGATTCACGGCATGTAATCAATGCAAGTGGCCGGCACAATGCCAGAGAGAGAATGGAACAATGAATTCGACTAGGGGTGGTACACGCTAGGCTTCCCTCGTTGCTGTAGCAAGGTAAAAATTCTCATTTCGGTCGATGACATTGAATGAAAGCGAGATAGAGGGAGCGGTGCGCCGAGGTATGATGGCATTTTTTGGGGTGAAATTCATTTAATTACATTTCTCCTTTGCTAACAATTTTCGGGTTCGCCCCTAATCCGGTGTTTTGAACATCCCTTGTCGATGCGCGTCATCTCATGCGAGGCGTCTATGCTGTGCGGCGTTTGTGACAAGACAGCTGCACATTTCAGAGCCTATGCCGGGAGGGTACCGGAAGGATGCTCTTTCGGCATCGTGCTGATAGATGCTTGGTCGGGTTTCTCTGCTGCATGTGCATATGACTGTTGCGCAACTCAACACATGTGCTGTGCCCTGAGGGACGGGAATTCAATGAGATTAGGTAACGATGATTGCGTTTTGGGTCATAGTGCACATGGCTTGGCTTGGCTTTGAAATTCGTCAGCACCTCCGGTGATGGACTTGGAATGATGTGATGGGCGTCGTTTAACGAGTCATCTGCTGGCGTTGGATAAACGTACATGTGCTGTGGATGCATCGCGTGAGCTGATCTATTTCACTTTTTACGACTTGGACTTAGAATGATGGCCGAAGTAGACTGCCCTTGACCACATCCAGATGTATTCGTTGAAGAGCAACTACTCGAACATCTGTCAGTTGAACTTCTTGTGCACTGAACCCCTTGAAAGAGACTCGTTTGTGGAATTCCCATGGGTATCCGTCCCATTCCCACACATATCAAGCGTCAACTTGACCGACTTAATATTCATTTCCACAGGCAAAGACTGATGGACGTTCCAGAACTGGTCCCAAACACAACTCTAACCACACCCTCAGCTGGAGACAATGCAGAGACCTTAGGGTAATCCATTTCCCAGGAATTCAAAACTCCAATATATCACATGTCACACACGTCACCCGGCGGGATGAGAGATTTCCTCATTAACCCACCCATTCACTTTCCCCCCACTGTAATCCCAGCTCATCCCAGAACAACAGATCCAAAGAAAGAAGCCGAAAAAATCCATCTACACAACCGTCCACCAAAAACCAAGAGGAAATGAGTTTGTCAACAATAATTAAACACAGCATTTCGGCGGGCGACTGCCATAAAGAACGGATTAATGTCCTTTCGGGTGAGATTATCCGCAATTAATTGAATTTCTTTCCACAAACCCCGCGACTGCTCTCTCTCTCTCTCTCTCTGCTCCGATCAACACCACAACAACGACTCTGTCCAACGAATCCCGTCCAGACTTCAGGGTGAGTCCGATAGATTTATGCAAATGCCAAGAGAATATTGTTCAAATCTCACAAATTATGACCGTAAATGCCTCAGCATGACGATGATCAAACATGGATTCGTTTTGACAAATACCCGCATTGACACACTGCCCAAACTCACGCTCGCCATCCTTCACGCAAATGTGCGATGCAGACTCCACTCGTCGCGATACGATAACGCACACAATGGCCAAATGAAAGACGTAAAATGTATCTGACAGATGTGTGGACAAAAATGAAACTGAAACTGACCAGCCAAAGGCGAAGAATACACATTGATTAATCTGTCATTTGTGGAGTTCGTTTGCGTGAATTTGCATACATTAACGGTATACACAATGTTTTGGGTAATTAAAATCCAAATTTAATGATTTGATTTGTTACTGAACCTAATGTCCGCGTCGTAGAAGTGGAAAACGAACAAGCCCCGCATCAATAGCTAATCAGTAGCACTGGCTGGTTGTGTAAGCGCGTAGAGTATCTGTCGTCGAGTATAGTCGCGTGCAAAAGTTTGTGTCTACTTGTGGATGAGTGGGCTGTATTCCTTGATATAATATATTTTTGTACAATTTTTTCATATAAATATGTATAGCATAATTATATTTTTTTGTTTTAATATAACTTTTTATGAAAATTAGAAGTAAACATAAAACACATTTTTTAGTCTTTAGATAGTAATATTTTTTTATTTAATCAAAAAGAACATAGGATAGTGTTAATTATGGGCTAACACATCGGGCAAATGGCCTACACGCCTTTGCGGGCTCATATGTCTTCCGATGTCAAATTTTAGACATTAAGGGAAAAAAATTTCGCTGATCTCTGTAGATTGTGGAGGCCGTGGCTTGTGGCTATGTGCGTCGCTGCCTGGGTTCCATTCCCGGCCAGTGCGACCAAAAATAATTATCACTATCACACACCTTACGATCCACTGTCAATACTCAAAGAGTCTAGAAACTGTCTAGAAAAAGACTCTCAAACTTGTTCTTACTGAGTCGGCATAAAAAAACTATAGGTCTCTTCCACTCGTGAGAGAACAAAAGCACGCATAACACGAGTGGTTGCTGAGATTATTTTCTCCCGTAAAATTGGAAAAAAGTAAAACAGAGTAAAAAAAATACACACGCTTTTGGTCGCCAGTTCTGATCACTCTAACGAGAGAGTGCACGACCATGGGATACCATTTTGTTGAAACCACGTATTGGAAACATCAATATCATCCAATTTGTTCAGAAAGAACTGGATTATCAATTTGCGATCTCGAACGCCAGTAACAGTCACTGCTTGGCAAATTTAATTTTCAAAAAGGTTGTTGATGCCTTCAGCTCGGCACAGTGACAGTGACAAGTTGATGATGGATTTGGTTTCACGATAACTACATGTAGATGCTCCGAACCCCGAGCACAGCAATTAATACAGTCATCAAGGTGATAATGTGCCTTTTGTGCATGTTCCACCATACTTTCATTATTTTTGAAATATTGTTCAACAATGAAAACACCCTGAACCTATACAAGACCTTGACCATCCTAGTCCTGCATCCAGTCCATTCCTGCATCTCAAAAGCGGATGAGGAAGTCCTTGGTCTCTTCGACAGAAAAGCTCTGCGTGCGATCTTTGCTCCTGTTTGTGTTGACGGTTTCTCGAGGCGAAGATTCAACCACGAACTGTACGGGCTGTACAGTGACACGAGTCTAGTCAGGCGTCTTCGTATCCAACGCCTAAGATGGCTAGGCCATGTAGAGCGTATGGACAACTTAGCTCCGGCCCAAAGAGTCTTCAACTCCGAGCCCGTGGGACAACGTAACAGAGGACGCCCGCGTTTAAGGTGGCTCACCCAGGTAGAGAAGGACCTCAACCAACTTGGCGTGCGACACTGGAGACAGCTAGCCAGAGACCGTGCTAGCTGGAGAGGCTTGTTGGTTGAGGCCTAGGTTCACCCCGGACAGTAGCGCCAAATAAAGACGAAGAAGAACTATCAGCTGACAAACTGGTTTTTTTGTCAGCGCTGACAAATCTTGGGTTAATTTTGGGACGCCTTTAAATCGAACCACATGTCATGTATAAGCTAAAATTTGTAATATGTAATATGGGTAGCGCAATAGTCCGTTTTGGACCTGGTCCTAAGTACTCTTAAAAAAAAACACTTGTTTAGGGCATGGTAATGGCCTCTCATAGGTCCCTCCACACATTGAGTGAGTAATGGTTTGGATTTAAGTCTCTATGCAAGGTTCAATACTTTAGCAGCAAATCCTACACAATGCTAACATCTGTCAAATATTCAATGCAGTTTTACTGTAACTTCAACTCACTAAAGAGCACTTTGTTTTGCACCTTTCATGAAGTAATATAAGAGGTTTTCGTAAAATCTTCCACCACACTATGGGACAGACCGTAGTAGACTCCTACGCAGAGACTGCCAGGTTCGAATCCTCAATTTACCAACTTTCATAATTCACCACTCCACCTCTTTCGAGTTACTGACAATGCTCAGAGAGTATTCCTACCTAGAAAAAACAGCTTCTCAACTTTGCCGTTCGGAGTCGCCATAAAACTGTAGGTCCCTTCCACGCGTGAAAGAACAATAGCACGCACAACACAAGTGGTTGCTGAGAAGCTAGGCTTAGGTACGTCTGGGACTACTGCCATATTATTTTTGCTATTTTAAGACGATAGTCGCTGGTTTGTTCTATAATGCAGCGCCCTGCATAACATAGTCAGTTTCGTCATAAATTTAAAAATGCGAGTTTATCTTCGAATACATTTTGCGCAGGGTTTGTGTAGGACTTTGTGTAAGTGAACAAGGGGTTCGAGTTATTGAGAAGTATACAAGAAAAAGGTAGATAACTGTGTTAGGAACAGAAGAAGTACTTTTGAATATTGAACCTTAAGATTGTCGTTGACATTCAGTGTGCTTGATCAACTGTGTCAAAGATTGGGAGTTTATTGTATACTTTCAGTGGATTAGGTTAGGTTACGTAGGTGGGCTGCTAGTGCGTTGACCAACACACTTCGACCATATTGGTCCATTGTGATACCCATAGTCAGACTACCACCACTGATTGACTACTCCAATGATAGGTGGAAACCAGATAAAAGCGTATTAACTTTGCTTTCACTGGGATTCGAACCGGGGACCCCGCTAACCAGAGGCAGACACTCTACCAACTGCCCCGGAATACTGGACTATAATCAGATTTACCCAAAAAGGCCAAACGATGTCATACCCACCAACCACAGTATCCATTATAGTCGGGGTCAATAAAATAAAACCAAACACCTAAAACCGACAATCCAACCAAGGGAATGACTCATGCAATGCCTATTTCTGAACATTATAAAAATACTTCCAAAAACCAATATATCATCCATTACCGGCATCTCACATGCCGACCTAAATGACGCACATTCCCTCCCTTCGAAGCGCCACTGCCACTCACACTCACATCTTTCCACAACTGGCCTCACACTTCCGCCCCAGAGTGTACATTCCCCATGTAGTAGGACTGTTACAACTCGAACATGGCCCACCTATTGATTTACAGGGCAGTTTTTATGGGCCAGAAAAATTATGATCGGCAATAAAAATACAAAATTTCGTATAATTATCGAGCGACAATTACGTGGCTTACATATGTTAATTCTGACTCACATTCGGTTCGAGGAGGAACTCGTTCCTGGAGCGCCCCGTGCCGTGTTGTCGCATAAATCTTTCGCGGCCGCCTATAACCCGAGACGTTTTCACTTCTTCGCTTCGCATCGCCCAAAAGTCCCGAAGGCTCTACACCTTGTGTATGCGGTAAAGTGTTTAATTAATAATTAAGATATCAATCAATGCGCTCGCTGAGGTGAGAATTAACACTGAGCCCGGTGCCGATACGTGTCGCCGCGTGGATTTTCTGTGGCTCCAAGCAGATATCAATGAGCGTGTTTCGAGGGTTAATTGGAAGCTAATTCCTGCTGCGGTGGAATCGTCAACAACAACAACGATTTGCCTGTTTATCGGCATTGGTATCGGTATCGGTATCGATAGCTCGCCAACTCGTGTGTTTGTTTGTTTTTTTGTTTTCGATGAATTTTCTCACGCAGCGGACGGTGGCCTGAGTTTTGAAATGTTAATCAACAGTCGAAAATGGGGATCGTTTTTTATTTTTGTTGTTGTTGTGGGGAAGTCGATGTAAAATATTTGTGTTGCCAAAGATGATATCGATGGCGATTCATTTGGGTGGTGGCATGCTGATGGGAAAATCGTTTCGTTTCTTTCGCTTGGCGCGCCGGGCCCGGGAAATGCAGCGTATGCCCCCCAGAACCATGGGCGTTCGCATTGTTGTCGGTGAGAATTGGTGCTGTTGCGATACAATAGGACTTTCGATTCGTTTTCGGCTGGTTTTTTGTCCTCTTCTTGTGTTTTTGAATAATTTGTATCATTTTTGGGCGGATGGCAACATCGATTGTCATTAAGCGGTTGGTAATCCGCATCGATGACTGGCGATGGAAATCAAGAATTTATGAATGGTATCGGTATCGGAGTGGATTGCCTGTTGGCAGTATCGATAGAGGGGATCTGGGAAAAAAGTCCACACAGATTGCTTTTCTTCGTTTGACAGTTGGATTATTCGATATTTGATCCAATTCAGAGAACAAAGGCGATGTTTGTTGGTCGTATGGAGTTTGGACGGTTACTGTGACGTCCGGTTGATTACTCTGCGGTCTGTGGGCAGACAATCTTAGTCAGTGACATGAACATTTTGATGATGGGAGATGAGGCGACATTTGGTCTATTATTTGGGAACCAGTTGAGTTGAGAGAGGGCATTACAGGAGCAAGAAAGCTTCTGGATTTAGATTTACCTTGCTGGAGCAGGTAAATTTAACCTAAGTCCAGAAACTTTCTTGCTCCTGTAATGCAAGGAGTCAGACCAGGATGGGACGGAAGTTCTCAGGAAGCTTCTCAAGAACAGACTATATGATGTCACACGAAGACGCACCACTTCAACTCAAGGACCACATAAACACCTAAGGGAATTTCGGGACCTTCAGTTTTAAGATGGTACATTAGGTTAAGACTGGGGAGTGTGATGATAGGGCCCATTGTGAACCTAATCATTTGTGGAGTACACATTCAGTCACCCTATCCTGTCACGTGATGGCTTGAACCACCCCACGCCCTTTGCGAATCTTAGAAGATCCGATATATCTACATTCGCTAAGTCCGGATTCTCTGTAAGGATTCTTTGGCCCAGCGAAGCTAGGCGCCGATTCTGGAGATCTGGGCAGTGGTGAGGTAGATGTTCGTTCGTCTCTGTCTCTGCCTCGCCGCCGCAATTCCGGCAGAGATCGGTAGATTCCGAATTCCATTTCCGAAGCATTTTCCGATGGACTCCACAAGTACACTAAACGAATTTCGGTTCCATACCAGAACCTTCCTTGTTTTGCCATTGTTAGGCTCTGGCCACGTTGATCTTGTCGCGTGACGATCACCTCTTGGAAGCCTAGACAAGTTGGCTTCCTTTCGTATCGCTCATGGTCGGGTAAAATGCATTGATCGGTGGTTCCAGTGATTTGCCCGCTTCGCTTATGTCTATTTCAGACCCATGTCTGGCCAATTCATCTGCTTTCTCGTTCCCTCCGTTTGAGCTGTAGTCTGAGGCCCAGAAAAGCTTGACTTTGTGGTGACTGATGGACCTTAGTGAGTAGCGGCAGTTCATTACAGCCTTTGATCTCATTGTACAGGATCCCATTGGCTTCAGTGCATCTTGGCTGAGTGAGTGAGTGAGGTTTATTGTCTCAATAAGATTGCCTCTCAACGTCACCATGGAGTTATCTCTATAAAAGGATAAAACATTGAAGCTGTAGAGAAGACTCCATGTGAGACGTCAGTTGGCCTTGTTACATTATTTAACATTATTTAACAGAGCGCGTGGTAAAATCAGGGGATTTCTAAACATAGGAAACGATAGCCCGATGGAGATATTGACTGGTACTCTGCTGCACAACGAGAGTTAAAGGAAATTAACCTTGACAAAAAGGCCCCAAAAAAGAATTTACATCCACCGACTAAAATATTCTGCTAAATATGAAACACAGATTGCGAAGCTCTGACATTCACGAAGACGTCTATCTCTGTCCAAATGACCCATTTACAGTCCACTCTGGAGTACCTCAGGATAGTCTTCTTGGTCCTCTGCTTTTCACTGTGTTCATTTAAGATGTTGGCTGTTTAATCACAACCTTCTAGGTATCTGCTTACACTGATGGTATGGAATTTCCAAGTAAATTCGTTACCAATTCGTTCGTTTATCCATGTCCTGTCATGTCATGTCAACAACATTGTCAATTGTCAATAAATGCTAGACCGTCACATATTCCTGATGCGATCCTGATCCGCGACATGTCCGTCCCCTCTTATCTACGCGCGCCCATTCGCAACATCCATTGAATTCGAATCGAAGCTGTTCAACGCAGATCGGTACATTTTCGGCTCTCCCTGGACAGACTTCCCTGAGAAGAGTATCTTTAATTAGTGGATATGCAACCACTCAATAAACATCCTTTCCGATTGGAAGTCGTCTTCGGGGCTTTGATAAATGGGTCAAAAGTGTCTCTGGGCTCCACTCTAGCTGAGAAAAGCTGGACAGAATCATCGATGTGCAGGTACATGATGCAGACGGTGATTAGCCAGGATTAAAAGAGCACATCATATGGGTAATCTCTCCACGGGACGTTCATTTCTACAAGAAGGAAGAAATGATTATTCCGACTAAACATCGTGATGACGCCACTTTGAAGTACCCTCTCCTCTCCCTGTCCACATGCACGCAAATTCAAAAACAACTAAGCACATAATGAATGCATTTTAGCAGAATTATGCCACCACCACCACTTAATGAAGTCACCATTCGTGAGTCGTTTCAACCAAAGAACATACCTAAACTCGCATTGAATTCAATGAACTATCATGTGAGTGTCACGTCACCTGGAAGGGAGAAGCCTTTTAATTGAGATTCATCGCATGCTAGGTTTGGGCCCTCAAAGGACACTCCAAATACCCTCACGACATCCTTCAAATAGTTGCCATGTTAGTCATAAATACGAACAAAAAAAATGCGCTTCTGTAGTAAAATCTCTTGGAATGTTTGAAGAGCACTCTCCACGAAATTACGAACATTAAAGTCGTTCAATCGCGTGACTGTCGGGTTTTATTCCCGGCGAATTCTTATAATCAGGTTAGTAAGTCAACTTCGGTTCGTTTGTTGGTTCAATGAAATGGAATGAAATTTAATGAGTCATAGGCTTGGCGACTCAGCATTCTATGCCGCGACCGACACGGGCACATCACTCGAAGGCAGTCCTGCAACTTGGACTTTGGACAGCACTCGCCACCTAGAGTCGACTTTCATAGGAGCCCACTGCAAGCATGGATAAATGCAAGGCTGTCCTGAAATATAAATTTGAACTCAATTGTGGTGTCATTTGGCACTCACTACGATCGTACACATGTTCATTTGATGGCGCATATGTACGTTTGTTCATCACTCTTCCTCGCATCAGGACATGTGTCGGTACTCGTTGTAACCCCACTAGACCCGACCCTTCGGCAACAACCACTGCAGATCGATGTGTGAACGTCAATAGCTCCGGCTTTAGTCTCGCCCAGCGGGAGGTTGCAAATCACGTACATAGAGCAGCCCCCGAAGGACGGCGAAAGGACGGTCCTTCTGTAATTGTTCAGCCGCCCTAAACTACGCTGAATGAGAGTGTGCCGAAATTAAATTGCTCCCTTTTGGCCGAGTTCGAAAAGCAATTTCATTTCGACTCGACGATGCATTTCGCAAATTCAAATCGATATCGCCGTCCTCTGCCACCCCTGTCGTGCCTTTGACTGCCGGCTGCCAGTTGACCGAAGGACTCTTAATTGGGTTGGCCGGCCGAACAGCATAAGAAGGGATGTCTTAATGCATCCGCCAGCGAGGGGAAGTTCTTTGGCGAGTTCGTTCTTTGATTCCCTTATCGCATTCCTGCCGAAACGGAGGCCGAAATAAGTCATTAAATCTGCCCAAGCCGCTGGAGCCAAGGGCCATGCACGATGCTTTGCACAAATATTTGCATTCAAAGCCAAAAAAACACAGCACAGCAGAGAACCAACAAGAGGTGTGGAAAGGATTTAAATTAGCTGATAGCCGGCGGTCACAGTTTGGCACACTCGCCGCCAGATACACACGAGATGGCCGCACCGATGTGCCGGCCGTGAATTTGCCGTTGAAGACCATGTTTCGCTCGCATGTTCTGCGGCAACTTAAATTGGATGATTATGTCCTGCGGGCATGTGTTGTTCGTTTGTTTGTTTTTTTCTGAAAATTACTTTCCACCTTCAAGGTGTCGTTTAGTGGATGTCCGGCGATGAATGTTCCTTTCGGATTCCAATCGCCGAAAACCTGGCCATTAATTGCATGGTTCACATCGCATGTTAACAGGGTTGTTGTGAAGCAGCGTACTCGTATGTCTTCTCGACGCACACCCAGTTCGAGTTTTTGTTTGTTTTTGCTCGCCTAAGTGGTATGAGATGGATTTCTTTATTTTTTGATTTCATATCACCGTCATCGGTAGATGCGAAGGCTTCCCAGGCAGTCACTGAAAACGAAACGAATTGAAAAGAAAATTCCATTCAAAGAGGAGTGAAAAAGTGAACCGCGGAGAGGAGGACTGGAATAAATCCAATGAACACGACCTAGTTTTGTGTATCGACAGCAGTGCACTCGCTCTCACTCTCGCCGACGCTGCAGTGGTCAAAAGATTGAGGGAGAAAAACATTTCACCTGTTTTGCATTGACCTCGATGAAGTAGTCTCTAGGACTTAAGTTTTTCAGGCGCCCTCGATCTGCGATCCAAACGATTGCGATTCAAAGATGCTTCGGTGATGAAGGCGACGTGATAGAAACGATTCTGTTTAGACTGGTGGCTGCCACAGTTCACACTATTTTTTGAAGAGTTTCAAGAGAGGCTTTCATGCAATTTAGTTAAACTTTTTGGGCGAAGTTTGTTGCGGATCTAGTAATAATATGATAATATGGGTGACGCTACAGTCAGAGGTGGACCTGGGACCAGCTTCTACTGCAACCACTCATGTTGAGCGTGCTTTTGTTTTTCACGAGTGGATGGCACCTACAATTTTATGCCGACTGTGAATGGCGAAGTTTGACAAGTTTCTCCCAGACTCTTATACTCTTGGAGCGTGGTCAGTGTTTTAAAAAAGGTAAAGCCGTGAATTATGAAAGTTAATAAATTCGGTGATCGAACCGGCCACCCTCTGCGTAGGAGTCGCACCCTCGACTCCAGACAGCGCCACGGCTACCCTCAGCTTTGATCTATTGATCTACAAACCTGCTGCGACTATTGTTTGAACTCAAATCTTGAAAAATATTGTAAGACTGCCATAATTTTCCAAAAGGCTCTAAGGGAGTGACCAGGTTAAACAACGGTCCTATTTAGGAATTCTTGAGCCCAAAGAAAGAGCGATTAGCAAGAGTAATTCTGCGTTTAATCTCGGTACTGGTGTTGTTCTCACTGTTCACTTGCGAACCGAGGTAGACGAAGTCTTTCACTACCTCGAAGTTATAGCTGCCTATGGTGACGTTTTGGCAAAGTCGTCGATGTTGTGCGTCCTTTCTTGATGACAGCATATACTTCGTTCTGCCCTCGTTCACCGCTAAACCCATTTTGACCGCCTCCGCTTCACTACCAGCAAACGCTTCATTGACGGCTCGCTGTGTTCGACCAATCACGTCAATGTCATCGGAGTATGCTAGCAATTGTACAGACTTTTGAAAGATCGTGCCTCTAGTGTTAGCGTGTGAGTTCAGAACGATCTTCTCCAGAATATTGTTGAAAAAGTCACAAAAAACCTTTTTTCACATTGATGGAGCAGCGAGAATTCTCCATCGTCATCCTGTACAACCTGACGAGTTTAGCAGGGATGTTAAAACTAGACATGGCGTTGTATAGCTCGTCCCTATGCACGCTGTCATATGCGGCCTTGAAATCGACGAATAGGTGGTGGGTGTCGATGTGCATTTCTTGGGTTTTTTCCAGGATCTGCCGTAATGTCAAGATTTGGTCGATGGTGGACTTCCCCGGCCTGAAACCGCACTGATAAGGACCTATCAGGTTGTTGATGAATGGTTTTAGGCGCTCACACAAAACGGCTGAGAGGATCTTATAGGCGATGTTAAGGAGACTTATCCCTCGGTTGTTGGCGCAGTTGAAGGGGTCACCTTTCTTGTAGATCGGGCAAACGATACTGAGGTTCCACTCGTCGGGCATGCTTTCCTCCGACGAGATCTTGCAGATGAGTTGGTGGATGTACCTTAACAGCTCATCTCCAGCTGCCTTAAACAGTTCCGCAGACAGTCCGTCTGCACCAGCAGCTTTATTCGCCGATCATCTTCAAATTTATAAAAAGTTGTATTCATCATAGACGGGAGTCTAGACGTCAAAGCCCTGTGGTCATAGCACTTTCCTTGATGTTATAGCACGAGATCTGGTCCCTCATCGCGTAACTTTTCAGACGACTATCGTCCTGTCGGTTCACCTCAGTGTTATCGATAATTGGCTTCATGTAAGACCATCACTGTCGATTATTTTTTACACAGTTTGAGTGATCTGAAAATAATACCTCTCGTGTAAAAATGAGATCGGTGCTCTCATTCCTCTCTAATTCGACTAACACATTCTCATTCAGTTCGCGCCCAAAACTAGTACAAATACGACCAATCACTCTAAAGTCGTCTCAAACGTGTGGAACAACATATTCTTGCACACAAGATGACAATGGTATCTATGCATTCCTCCTAGATTATTTGTCTCTTGATTAGCGGCAGGACATTTCAAGTGTTTGACTTCCTCGCTCCTCGAAGAGTTACGTGTAGTCATGTAGATTCACGTGATGTCCATTGAATCTTTGCAATCAGATCAAAACACGAAGTAGTAAAGGCTCTTAAGTAACCACCCAACCTCCTAGTATCCATTGCCTCTGATTAATAAGGCATCCACTCCGTCTTCGAATAATCAGCACTATCTCCAAACAAAATAAGAACCTGCAATCATTCACAGCACAGCTTACAGTCACTTCATGCACTTACAATCCGCCAGGACAACTGCAGATCCATTAAAAGATACAAGCGACAATTGAAGACATTACCCCGCTAAGAGCCTCACAAATTCATTGAACTCCACAAAATCCGCTCGGCATTCCACACACTTCAAGCCCAAGGGGCGCACCACCAAAGCTCCTTGCCATCCTCTCCTGACTCTCAATCCAGACAGCTCTTACATAAGATTTCAATTCCGGCAAAACCACAAAAACGACGCTACGACTCCAACTCGGCGAATGTTCTCGTCCACTGCATTTCTTTTAATTTAATTGTGTGGCCATTTGTCCACTTAAGGCACGAACTGAGGCAAGAAAAAACTTCAAGCCAGCTCTCGACTAGCCGAGCACCAACAACGGCAAATTGAAAAAGAAGACATTACCCCCGTCAACAATGCTTACAAAATAATCACTCAACATTAGACAAGAATCCTCTCGCATTCGCTCGTCTGGGGCAGCCTCTTGTCTGCAGTTGCACTGAAATCCGAAATCCCCTCAAACAAGGACACTAACCACCAATCAAGATGGTGGTGGTCAGACGTTGCATTTCAGCGCATCTGCATCGCCACTGTGCAGTTGCCAGGGGGGGAGAGGCAAATGGAAAAGGGAAAATAGAAAATAGAAAATGGGAAACGGAAAACCTCTAGGAAAACCCTCAAATGAATTGAAGTAATAAAAACGTGGACACCACTACAAGCGCACCCAGGGGATTCGGCATTGTTCATTGTCTGCGTCCTTTAGTGCCCCCGCTCCTTGGCCTACCATCCCTTAATGCCACCTCTGTGGAAGCACACAGTGATTCTGTGAGACACTAAGGTCTGCCGCTAGTGGTGGTTGATGGAGTTTTTTTTTTGTTTTCTGGGACGTATGCCAAAAAATTATTTGGTTTGAGTTCATTGCACCGCATGACAGGGACCACCACAGACTCTATGTGATGCATGTCACGAGAGTAAAAGAGGAGGAAAAGGCAGCGACGTTGAATTGAATCCCATTCCAATCAGAGTTGCCAGTCGAAGTCGGGGAATTTAGTTCGGAAGAAAGAAAACAAAGTTCAGGGGTTAAACCGGGCGAAAGTACGAAGACGGAGGGAACGTGTCCCTTTTGCATTGGTGCGATGTTTATCTTTGCAATTCCCTTATTCCTCAGCTTTCCCCCTCTCGTTCGTTCATTCCTGTCTTCTGCCGTGTGCTGGGTAATCCTGGTGTGTTTGGGTCTTTGTTGGGTGAGCTTGGCGTGGGCAGTGAACAACGACGAGACATGCAGGAAATGGGAAAACTAATAATCCTACCCGGAGGGGTTATCGGCCTTGAGAGTACTAACATGAGGAAGAACATGTGGCAAGGGTGGCTATGCGAGGGTACTTGTAGGGCTCGCGCGGCAACGAAAACCTGTCAAAAATGGGCTTGCATTGATTTAGTGATTGACACAGGAGAAGATGCCCGCGACTGGAGTGTTGGATGAAAGTGGAGAAGCCAAACTTTGTGTGAAGCAGCTAGCCAGAGATGGTGCTGATTTGATAGCCTTCTTGGTTGTGGCCCCGATCTACTCCTGAGCAAAGCAAAGAAGAGGAAGCATACATTGTCCAAATGCTTCAAGTTATACAAAGTCCTAACAAATACTCCGCAAGACATCGTTCCCCTCATCCTACAAGTGGCCTTTTCGATAACATTTACGGCAAGAATAAAACGAAGCGGACCTAAGTGTCTACCCTCGGGTACGCGAGACATAACTATGAACGCATGACAAACCGCCGTAGACCGTCTTGAATAAACCACGGTTCGAGGTAACAAAATTCATTCATCTGCATCAAAATGTATCCTCAATAAACAAACCCATCTCAGCAGACGACGACGACGGCGACACCGAACACCAGATATTCACTGCCAGCGTTTCGCTTCGCATACGCCTACAAACACACCTGATGCCAGGCTGTACAGTGAACACCCATGACCGTCACACACAAGCCAATCGATTCAGGTATTCAAAAGAAGGGATACTGATTCTGGCACCGATACGATTGAACGCCTTTGCTGTTGGTTTTGACACTTTGGCTGCTAATTAATGGTCAGTGCTTATACTTTTGGCGGGTCGCATCAAAGCGATACGTTCGCCTTGTTAGAGGTGGAATAAACACTATTTAGTATCGCCGAAGTGCTCAATCAGATATTACGAGGTAATTCGAGAAGGATTCGGCAGCATATCGAATGTCGTGGCAGATAATGGCCATTCCGTCGCAATTAACACGTCGCCGCCGTCGACAGTGTCAAGTGTTTTACGAACAAGTGCTGGCGATTCGCCTTCGCCGCATCCATTTATTGGGGACCCGCATATAATGGGATTAAGATCATAAATGTGCCCCCCAAAAGGTGTGGGTTGCAGCTGATTGCACATGGCGTCTTTCATGCATTCTTACAAGATGTTTACCTTGATGTGCTCTGCTTGGCGCTCGGGTGAATACCGATTTACACGATGACTTGGGCGGGATTTAATGCCCATAAAATTTGACAGGCGAAGTAAGCCATGATCCGAAATTAATTTCAGGGTCCCAGGTGGTGTCTGATAAGGTGATGCATTCAGAGCATATTGGGCCCATTTTAGTTATTGTGTGAATCTGAAGTTTAGATCAGTCCAATGACGTATAATTTTGAGCTAATAACGTACCATCCCCAGCAGCTGGTTGACCGCATGAAGCAATTCGTCTCTAACATGCGATCGGAGAAAAGTGTGCTCGACAAAAAATCTCGTTTGCATAATGTGTAAGAAATGAGATCATTTTGAGCACGCCACTTATCGAGAGATAGATGTCCTTAGCTAGTGGATGCCGGGTTTGATCACACAATTCACCACCTTTCAGAATACACGGCTCCACCTCTTTCGAGTCACTGAAAATACTCAAATTGTATTCTTGTCGAGAAAAAGCTTCGCAAACTTCGCTGTTCGGTTAAAACTGCAGGTCCCATCCATTTGTCAAGAACGATAGCCTGCACAACACGAGCGGCTGTTGCAGAAGCTGCACCCAGGTCCGCCTCGGACTGTAATAATAATAATAATATGGGCGGCGCTACAGACCGAGCTGGACCTAAGCCTAGCTTCTCAGCAACCACTTGTGTTGTGCGTGCTATTGTTCTTTCACGCGTGGAAGGGACCTACAGTTTAATGCCGACTCCGAACGGCGAAGTTGAGAAGCTTTTTCTCGACAGAAATACTCTTTGAGTATTGTCTGAGCAATTATCAAAGATGGTAAATTCGGGTATCGAAACTAGCACCCTTTGCGTAGGAGTCGACGCACTTGCTCACTACTCACGACGCACGGACTATAGCCCCACCCATTATTCAGTGTTCTTCACATCGCGTACAAAATGTTCTCAGCCGTCAGGCGAAAGGCTTAAGTTGTTTATCAACCATCTAGTCCTTCTCAACTAAGTCCACAATGGACCAGATGGTCCACAATGGTTTCTAGATGGACTAAGAAATCCAGATCGTTGGTAGCCACTAATTCATTTCCATTACCAGGCTCCATAGAAATCAGGTAAGCACCATTATGCCTAGTTTTCACATTCGAGCCATACTCGCCTGGTTGTGCGAGATGACAATGGAGAGGCTTGGTAACGAGCTCAAGGGGCCCCCTGCAAGACGACCAGGCTTCGCGTTACTCATTCAACATTATTCTCGAGGAAATTGTGAAATTCTCACAGGTTAACATTCGAGGCAGGATCTCCGCAGAATCTCTTACAACTAATGGCCTACGAGAGGAATCGAAAGATACGATGTGTCCATCAGACATGTGCCAGCACTGAGACTGGGGCAGATGAAAGAAGTCTGGCGGTAAACGAGCGTAAGTGAACTGTCTTTAAGAAAGAGTGCTTTATAGTGTCAGCGTATCCTAGCTTAGCTGCTATCTGGGTGGACATGACAAGCCAACGAGCATTTGCAAATGACACGAGTAAGGGTAAGGCCGCTCTTGAATTTTCGAATTTTCTTTTTTTCAAATTGTCCCCCAAGGACCTCAAAAATGATGACCGAAAAGGTAGAGGATAAAGGCAAATAAGAAAATTATTCACGATTTTCTAGTACCCCAAGCTTCGAACGTGTGTATCTAAAAACTGCATTTTTTAAGTTGGTCGTAAACATAACACAGACAACTTTCAGCCGATTTAATTGAAATATTGAATTTATCTTGGAGAGCACAAGTGCATATAACAAGGGTGCATTCACGTCCGGTCCATCCGGAAGTCGATTCATTGGAAGTTCCAATAAAATGTTGTAAAACATATCAGAGTCATAGTTAATTTCATCGCTCTAGCCAAGATAGTTGTCGCCATTGTGCATCGAGTAGGTGAATGGTCTCGTAATCTGAATGTCAGGGTTCGACTTCGGACACACCAACTATCATATTTTATAACACCACCAGAAAACAAGAGCCAACATCGCTGTTTAGACTCGGCAAGGTAATGTGTAGGTCCTCTGCACTTGTCAAAGAAGAAATTGATGAACACCCGATTTAATTGAAATATTGCATTTATCTTGAAAAATGTTCACCTTCCACTTTGGAAGTCCGTTATTTGGCCAAAAACTAATATGATTTTTTTTCTAGCGTCCTCCTAACATAACTTACGTGTGTACTAATATACAAAGCTATAAAGTTTGTTTGTTTGTTTCCCGTTTTTCTCAGAAACCACTAAATCGATTTAAAAAATTCATTACGAATTTATTGTGCGATTGAAATTATAATTTCCATTTTGACTAAATTAATTCCCACAGGCATGTCCTATTTTGATTATTATGCAAAGCAGCGCTACTATCAAAACGTTTAGGGATGCGACTCAAAGTTGAACAGCCTATAACTATTTAGATTATGCGAGCGCAAGGCATAACGCAACGCGGCTCATTCGCGTGGTCAGCTTCATACGCTATAGTCGTTGTCAGCTCACTGACAATAATTATGCTATTTCTACGAAATTTGTTAAATATTTAAAACGGCCCAAAAAAATTCACACGAATTACTTATTCCAAATTAAAGCCCGGTGATCATATAGTTTTTTATTTTTTTATAAAATCAAAAAAAAAATGGCTTATTATAATTTAAAAAATTACAGGATTTGGCCCTGCCATCCGAAACACGCTGCACAGCCGCAATTTCGAAATAAATCACTTCAAACAATCGTTTTGATGACAGTCACTGATATGTGTAATAAACACTCATTATTGGAAACTCGATTTATTTTGTAATAGATCTGGAAAAAAAAGACTATTTTGCGGTCTCCATAGTGACCTAACAATAACCAAACTTATTCCCACTTCCATAGTGAACATAATCTGTCACATCCAGCACGTTCCAGCAAACGTAGTTTAAGGGAGCGTTAGTTGAACTGCACAAAGACAGCCTGGTCCTTATTGATACGACATCTCAGAGTAAGCCCAGATGTTCTCATCACTGTCAGGCGGAACGATCTAGAAGTATGTGCGAATTTGATGGTGTCATTGACGGCAACTACTTGATCTAATGGCACAGATATGAACATTTTGTGTCTGATACTAGCCAGAGTTTGACAAAGCCAGACGAGGAGTTTGTGCGGAGCACTGACTCGGTGCGGATATCTCTGCGGTCTACGCCAAGTTTCCGAACGCGGACGAAACTTACCGATGCATGCTTGGTCGATTTAAGGTGGAGGGAATATAAAAAGGAACAGAAAATAACACTCCTCCTCGAAATCGGAAAAATTATAACCAGAAAATCCGATTCTCACATGAAATCACCTCGTGAGGAGTTCGGCTATAAAAAGAGTATTTTTAGCGCGTACGACCACAGAATTAAAGGAAAAAAATGACCCAGAAAATTAAGAAACGACTAAAAAACTAAAGCGTTAGTGTTGTAAAATTCAGCAGTTTTCTGGATAAATTATGAAAGAAGCTGCATACGTGAACTATGACTGGAAGCTGGATGTGGTGCACAGCTATCGGATGCTATCATGAGTGGACAATCCAAAGCTAAAACACCTTCAAACACCCAAGGCTGTAGTCAGAATTCCACCAAAGACTTCAGAAACTGAGAAAGAATGTGAAGCCATCCATTGTGTAAAAGACACGACAGAAACAGGAAAAGAATCAGAACTACAGACTTCATACGTGAGCTAGAAGAAGAAATAGCGGAACAGAAGCAAAGAAAGTCTTCCATTTCCCTGAATAATGTTAACAAATACATTCACCCACAAGAAATCAATTCGACTGAAAGTTAAAATACACACAAAGGCACCTGGAAACGGACCTAGAAACCCAACAGAACACAGTGCAACATCTGACCTATTCCGAATGGAAATGATGTTGCCTATTCAATTGGAAACGCTTTACCAATGGACGAGTATGCGAAGAAACCAGGATGCATTCTACCCTTCCTCAGGAATACATTTCTGTACCATGCATAAATTCCAAACGGAAACCTGAAGACTTTCGAATCATTCTTCGTATTTTTTTTTTCAATAACAACGATGTGGTTTTAATATTACATGCGGTTGCAAATCCTGGTAAATGCTCAAGAACTCCTCTTTGCTAAAAGGATGCTCATGTGAATATGCGAGTACACGATGTGCACTTGTGCATTTTAAGCCAAATGACTGAAGGGCCGTTGGTTTCAACTATTTTGAGATGTAGCTGAAAATGTAGCACACTCACATCACAAGGATAATACATACTAAAACTACGAGATCAAGTATGATGGCCATCCGAAGCTGTTCGCAGGAATTAGAGAAAGCATTTCATGGATTATGAGGCATTTAATGTTAAAAAAGAAATCGTTTGGGCAAAATTGTGGTGTAATTAGGAGCTTAACGTCTCCACACAAGCCACTATATCTCTCGAGGAGGGTTTAATGTCACAGGGACAGACAGGGAAAGACCTGGCATAATGGATTGTTGTACATAAGTATAAGGAAGGCATGGTGAATAGACTGTACACACAACATGGGTGCATTCACGTCCGGCCCGGAAGTCGATTCATTGGAATTTCCAATAAAATGTTGTGAAACATACCAGAGTCATAGTTGATTTCATAGCTCTAGCCAAGACAGCTGTCGCTCCTGTGCATCGAGTAGGTGAATGATCTCGTAACCTGAATGTCAGGGTTCGACTTCGCACACGCCAACAACCATATTTTATGACACCACCAGAAAATAAGAGCCAACTTCGCTGTTTAGGCTCGGCAAGGTAATGTGTAGGTCCTCTGCACTTGTCCTAGAAGAAACTGACGCTCTCGGCATCCGCCAACTAATGAGCCCATCCATCTCTAGTCCACATACCAGGCAGAAGTACACCTAGTCCTTCGATCCTCATCACCATGCCATTGAAATTGGTTGGCTTCCACAGCAACAAACCGTCTTTCCATAGATCCCACTAGCCACTGACACCCATCAGACGGGCGGCCTGCACACCACCTTACACAGCTTTCATTGGTAACAACTTCTCATCCGAGTACACTCATCCACCGTTCACCAGCCACCTCACCATCGTATACCATTGCAAGAAACCGTCATCGTTAGAACGGCATTTTCAGAATTGCTGCTATGTGCTGCTGCTAAAAGATTTAACAAACTCTATCCCACCCCCACTCGGGAGAATACATTCCGCTTTAAGCTTAACTACATCGTAAAGAGCAAAAAGCATTCCTCCTCCTGACGGCCACCCTGCGAGTGAAAGAATCTTGTGCACCTTCTCGAGGCGAAAACCACCCACCTCCCGTTGGGAGCTCAAAAACAGCATCCATTTCAAGTCAAAGCCCCAAAAGTCAGCGGAACTTTCTCAAAATCCACGTACCGTACGCCGTTGATCAAACAACACCACGCCCATGCGAAGGGTCGGCTTCGCCCCCCGAACCCCGAGCAATTTACTTCACTGTTTTGCAACTATAGCAACCTACTCGTACCACCTACGTATCCACCACGTCTCTGCTTTCAAGGATACGTGTGTATTTTTATGCTCCACGTTTGCTTTTTATTTCGCTGAATTCAGAATCCCATCACGATTGAGCAATTTTCCTGTGCACCCAGCAATGGCATCGCCAACAGAAGCCAAAAGGTGAAAACGGCACAAAAAAGTGCAACAACCTGCCCCGGGCGTACAGGGGTGCGACGGTGGTGTGGTGTGTTCTCTGCCATCGGCAGCCAAGCGCTGTGTTAGGCGAAGAATTCTGTGCGCTGTGTTTACAACGTTGCACTCGTACAGCTCGCATAAGTAATTAGCATCACGGCTGCCGCTATAAAAGGATTTCCGTGAGATGAAGATCTCTACTCGAGCATCGAGCAGCGGTAGCTGAACATCTGGCAAGGCCAGGAGCACTACTGCACTGAAACGGAACGCCACCGGTAATTAAACACTTTGTCGATTTTATTCACCATACATTTTGAGCGCTACGCAGCCCAGGGCCACCAGCAGAGGGTGCGGTATGAATCGCGCTGACTGGCGGAATGGAAAACGAACGCAAATTGGAAATCGTCTTAATTGATTGAAATTAAAATTTATTAGATGCAATTATGGGACGGTCGCTTTGTGTGCGACCGCGTGCACTGCTTGGATGAATGCAAAGCCGAGCGGCGAGCCTGACCTTTGCGGGATCAAGACGATGCACCTCTAGGTGAGCGCGAGTTAATGTGCGATCGGACAGTGTGGATGGAAAGATGGGACACAGATGTGTATCAGAGGAGCGCAAGTAGTAGTGGTGGTCTGCGGAAGCTACGACTGGGCAAAATGTCCTGAGCATCAAAGCGATTAGACGACTCTTTTCAACGTTAAAGGGATTACTTTGCATTGATCTAAATTCTCAGAGCTGACACAGCAGGTGGCGGGAGGAAACGCTGGGAACTTTAATTGAATTTGCCTGGCTTCGGGAGGAGAAAGGGTTCAGTGTAATCGACTTACCGACTATGATGAGGTCTTGTGGAGATTTAGATTTCTTCTCAAATTCGACATCGCCTCATCATCTGATTTTCTGCAGGATTCCGCATAGTCGTCAACGTGAATCAGGAAACAGAAGAAACAGAGATATGACTACATATCTATACCTTCGGCCCGTGCTGTGCCTTGACCCCGGACACATAAGGGTATTAGCAATCCCTTGAGCACGCGCAAATTATAAAATAAAAAGTGTGGACCATTTTTTCTTGCAGAATCGCCTCACTCAATGTTATCCTGATTTTACCTATGAATCTCTGATTGTTGCCACGGCGGCAAAGTGGGGAATGAGGCATCCATAAGACTGAATTGTATTATTTATTTGTTAACTTGGATTGTATATACTTCTTCTTCTTTACTTGGGACTACAAGGAACTGGGCGTCAACCAACAAGCCTCTCCAACAAATGCGATCTCTGGCTAGATATCACGAGTTTCGGACACCAAATTGGTTGATGTCCTTCTCCACTTGAGCGCGCCTCTTAAACGCGTTCCTTCTCTATTGTGTTGTCTCACAGGTTCGGAGTCGAAGACATTTTCGGGTCGGAGCTGAGTTCACATGGTCCAGGCACCTTGGGAGTTGGATGCTTAGGTGTCTGAATAATCTCATGTTAGTTAAATCTTTTCTTCCAAATGCTGTCAAAGCGAATAGGACCAAATATCGCACGCAGAACTTTTGTTTCGATCAAAGACCTCTTCAACCGCTTTTCAGATTCCCCATGCCTCCTCACTGTACTGATGGATGAGGATGTGTGTTTGCACCGGACTTATTTTTTTTGTCCTTCAAGACATCGCTCTATTACTCAATTGCCTCGTGAGCTCATAGAAACAGCGACTGGCAAGAGTTACTCTGCATTTGATCTCGGTACTGATGTTTTTCGTACTGTTTACTTGGGAGCCGAGGTAGACGAAGTCGTTGACTACCTCGACGTAATAGATCCCCATTGTGACCCAATGTGTGCTCTTTCCATGACGTCGATGTTGTATGTCCTTTCCTGAGGATAGCATGCACATGAGAAATTCGATTTAAGCAACTCTCGATTCGCACAACTCGTCGATCTTCCCAATACTTAAGTGAGTCCACTTTTTCGATTCAAAAATGAGAGTGTTTTAAAAGCTTTGCCATTTTCTTAGAAACAGAGCCATTTTGACCATATTTCTTATTTCAAATAATGTGATGACCTCAGTTTTTGCAACTGCCTTCATTTATAATAAACGTGTGACCACGGCTACTTTTTCAATGCAATTGCTCAACTTGAGCAAGTCAAGTTTATATCAAGTTTCTTCAGATTCCGAAAGTCTCTAAGAACCACATACCAGATGTATCTTCAATCAGTATTGTAGATGCCAACCTTGACTACTATTTTCAGACCCCTATTGCAAGTGCCAATCATCAATCGACTATTCTCGACAGCCGATTTTCCTTTCAAATTTGTCATCATTAGATTTGGTCCGATACGCGCTAAGGTCCTTGATTATGCCGTACCGGCTCCCCCTAATTCATGAGACCCTTCTCTATCACGCGCTCTCTGTCTCTCTCTATCTCTCTCTCTCTCTGTCTATAATAATCGTTAGAGGCAGAAATGAAATATTAAGATGCCCGACTTCTACCTCTCTTGCCAATTAAGATTTTTTTACGTTATTTTACGTTTATTTTGTGAATAACCGTCAAAAATGCATGCGTATCTGTCAAAAAAGCACTCAAATTATCCGATGGGCTAGGGGGCAATCAGCTGTGAAGTCGGCAATCTCTGTAATACTTCATTTCAGGTCAGAGGCTTACAATGATGCACGTAATATGCCCGTTTTAAATTCACAATAATACGTTCCTCAGTCGATTGAGTTGCACAATTTCAATGGATAATTTTTTTCGAGTCGCAATAAGGATCTCAGTCTTCTCATAGTCAACGAAGCCCGCAGTGAAGTATGCGAATGTTGGTGTTGTATTATTTTTCCGATCAACAGTTTGATTCCAGAAAAATTTGACTTATTTCAGGTTTTGTGGAAATCTGTGGTGAGATAGCAAAATTTATTTGAAATTAGCCGCAACTGTTTTGGTGGCAAATATGCACTTTTGTACGTTTTAAGTGCGAAATAGTATTGATTGACTGCTTGATTGACGCCTAAAGCTTCCCAATAAACCCAATGAACCAAAATCGCGTGTTTTGGATGAACTTTTACCGAAACCTCAATAGCCCGTTTCCATCGAGTTGAAGTGTTACCAAACGTCACTATCTGCTAATTTGAAATGGCAGGCAAAATAACTGTTTTTTGAGAGGATATAATAGTGTTGAGAAGAGAAGAGAAGGAGCAGCTTTATATATTTTGACATCCAAATATTAACACCAAAATAATTTTAAGTTCACGCTGCAGGGTTGTTCGGTTTGACAACCTCTCCCGGACGGGTGAACTCAAGGAGTTTTCAACTAGCTTTCGCCGAAAGCGTGAGGTCTCGAAACCGCGAAAACTTATACCGAAACCGGGCAGATTTGGATAAATTTTATGAAAACTAGTGAGATGATTTCGATAAGGAGAGGAAGACCGAATCTCCGGTATAAAGACCAAGTAATCGCGGATGTAAGACAGCTTGGTCCTGATCACTGGAAGCAGCGTGCCTAGGACCGTCAAATTTTCTGAAACCTTTTGAGATGATTTCGAGAAGGAGAGGAAGACCGAATCTCCGGTACAAAGACCAAGTAATCGCGGATGTAAGACAGCTTGGTCCTGGTCACTGGAAGCAGCGTGCCTAGGACCGTCAACAATGGAAAGCTGCTATCGCTCAGGCTCGGATCCTGCATGGGTCGCCAGCCTGATAAGTAAGTAAGTCAGTGAGATGATGCACTTCGCAACACTACCTAAGACCCAACACACCAAGTCATCGTACATGAGCTTGATATCAAATAGAAAACAAAGAACTGGTGATTTTTTTAGACTTGTTTCCTTTCAGTAGGTTTTCTGATAGATGGCCAGTAGCTGACCTGGATATGATGGTGTGTCGTGCTATTCTAATTCAGTATAATTTGGCAATTTGTTCTGGGAAGATTATGTCCAAATTATGTCCATATTATGTATTGCGAAAACCAGCGTTCTAAAAAAATTGTCTTTCGTGCAGTTCGACCGACATCATCGAGCTTGCTCTGTCATTGCCTGTACCATACATCATAGACTTCTGTGAAGGCAAAAGTGTTCGACGAGAAGCCACCTAATATCCTGGATAGGATGCCAACATTACTCGCAGAATGCAATGATCCAAGACTGCGCCATCAAAATGGGTGTAACATGACGTGGTAACACACGACACACTACACGAAATTATACTCAAGAAGCATATATCAAACATTCTTCTTTCAGGCCCTAATAAAGTTTCGGCCATCATAATTAAATTAAAAAACGTGCTTAATGAATCACCCATTACAAGTACGCCCGTGTCTCTTTCACACTAATTGAAAATAAATTCCACGCAATTAAACGACAAAGATTCACTTGACTTCGTCTAAATTTTACCCTCACAACAGGCGGTGTTCATTCAAAGAGCATTCCCTGCGACAAACTTACAGCGTCAGCAGAACAAAACCGAAATGGCGAGAAAGACCAACGGAAACTCCATTCAATTCAGGAGGCATCACTTGAAAACTGCGTTGGCATGGCAATCGGCCATTTTCAAACAGAACTCTCTGACCAATGCAAAATAACCGTCCGGGATGCACACCATTCCCATATCGCACTTACTCTTCGTACAGAGGCCCACAGCGCAGCAGAATAACCGCTCATTCAACTCAATCGATTCATTACGACAGCGCTTAACCGCTGAAACAGACAAAACTGCAAAAACATAAACGATTCCGAAAGATGCATCTGCGGACTTCGCACAAATCACATCCACCACCACCGCCGCGCCGCGGACGCCTCTGCAACCCCTACACCATCGGCCGTTGCCGCACATCTCGGCCGTGCATATGCAGTGAAGAGTAAAATTTTATAATTACAGCTCGTAATCATTCCGAAAGCTAGTGATCCATGCAGTGTATCTCATCGCCGTCCCTGTCGCCGGCCTCCGCCATCGCCAATGCGATGGCCGGACCAGCTCTCCCTCTGAACTTTGGCGCCATGCCAATGAGCTGAAGTGCCCACTGGCTGGCAACATGGCACAGCCATTGCCCTGTGCACATGTGGAACGACGACGACGACGACATGCAAGTGCCCATGCTTGCTGAGTGGCACACTGTAGTGCAAGAGTCGTTGTTCCTGTTTAACCCTCTCTCGATGTAAAGTTCATGAAACCCTTGAACAAGTCTGTGAATCATTGCATCGTTGCTGCCTTTGCGGGTGTTGTCCTTTTCCTGTGTTCAGCTCGTGAGGAGTCTTCTACGAACAGTTCACAGTGCACCCCCCAGAACGCATCACCTGCCTGATGAATCGATTCACGCAAACGTAAAGCACTCAAGAACCCACTCAAAGCCGGAGCGGCAACCATCAAGGGCAACCCGTCTTAGGTCGCCTTCTCGCGAGACTCCATCTCGCGCCGATCATATCTGCCCAGAGTCGCTAAGAAGCCGAGCCGTCAGATCGTTGGAATTGTAATTGAGAGGCGGTTTCGTATTTCATTGGCATCTCAATGGTAAACGATGACCCAGTATGCGCTGCCACTGCCGCGCTACCACTGTCGATGGCACAGAGCGAGGGTACGACTGAGTATCCGATTTCAGACGCGAACATGATCGCATCCAATTGAGCCGCGCACAGCCACTTCCCGATGTACCGGCACCGAATTAACATTTCTAACAAATGTAAGTATGCGAGCGATTAGCATTTAAGAAGCACTACTTAAGAGCCGCGCAACGGTGCCCAGGAGTGTATCTATTGTTGGCACCTAATGAAATTGTAAATATTTTGAAAGAGAGACCCATGCACTCGGGCTGGCCCTCCTCGGCGTTGTCGCACCACTCGAGCATCACTCCAACGCAGAGGCAGCGATTTATCACTCGATTTAATTTAATGGGATACTAATAACCGCTTGGCTAAATTGAGAAAGATACATCCATTCGATTAGGTTTTTATTTAAATTTCGATTCGACATGGAAGTTTGGTAGCTTCTGCTGCTGATCTTGTGGTCATATCTTTATTTGTACAGAAAGCGTGTATCCGGGAGGTTCAGCCGAACATCAAAGATGCGCCTCCGCCGCTGGGAGCTTGCAGTTGGGCACAGTGTCGTGGGTGGACGTCTGCGAGAGGTTTTTACATGGTTTTCGGTTTAACTGATGACAACCGGCGACAGGTTTTGATAACGATGTGAGTTTTGAAAGCAGATTCGAGAAAGTTCAAATTTTGGAGAAAAAAAAAGATGAAGACTTTGTAAGACGGAAGCAATTTCCATCTGAGACAGCTTTATCTTGTGGTCTTGTTATGCAGAATCTTTGCAATCTCAGCTTTACTGGGGTCAACAGAGAATTTCTCGAAAACCGAGACTTTAGTCAAAAAAGTGCCTAATCCAATTCTGGAAAAGTCGGGAGGGTATTACACGCTCCAATCGCATCGGACATTCTGAAATCGATGCTGGTCGGACTGTGCAGGAGAATTCGGTGACCCTCTGTTGGGTACAGGAATATACTTCAATCAAAGCTAATGAATGGATAAGAAGTGCTCGGAGCTGAGAGCATCCCTGGTCATGCCAGTCAGTTTTACAAAGAAAAAACTAGAAGACAAGTCCCTGGATAGAGCCAGTACTCACTAGTTCAGCCTGATCACTGCAACCACAGCAAGGTCCCTATGGCAGGAGATGAACACGAAGAGATCAAGATCCTTGATCGGCTTTAGTTGCAAGGTACGTCAATAGCAGGTCTTACCAGGGACTGTGCCATGCGACTGAACTGCAGACACGAGGAAGAAACAGAATCCATCCAACATCCGCCCGGAGGAATGTCCAGCCCCAGCAATGAAAAGAAGGTATTTTCTGGGAAAACACTTCTTCTCAGATCTAGAGGACCTAAGCGGTGTTGGTTGGAAAAACCTCCTAGGATTCTCACATGAATCTGGCTGGTTTTATAATTGCAGTAGTTCTCTCTCAGCTTTATACCCCCAGACATGACACAATGGGTCCACTCGATTAACTACCTACCTACACGCTCCAAAAAATTCAAGAGTGTCGACCCCAGAAGGCTCTAAATCTGAACAAGCCAAACCTACTATGTGGCGCACTTACTGTCCATTTCTCAGGTGGCGCACAGCAGCTAAGACAACTGTAGACAATCAAAGGAAACCATGAGCTATGGAACACACACATCTTTGAGTCAAAGCTGATGATTCTGGTTAAAACTGACATAAGGCCGATATAAAAAAGCAAACAAAATCATCTTGACAGGAACAGAGTATCAGGATATTCCCTCTACTTCCAAAAGTAGGTTTAAGGTCTTAGATCATGAAAGGGGCACGGTAGATCTATTTTTGTCGCAGTGCTATGTGATTGTTGCAGTCACACCCCTCACTCACTCTTGTTAATTCAATTAGTCAAAAACTTGCCTACTCCAACCCTGCTCGACGGTGTAGGAACATGAACTTGTCGATGGAAAAGCTTCCATCAAGCGTACAGCCCTCGCTTCCTCCACCTCAAAAATAATCAAGAGCTCAAGTCAACCATCATTAGGGCTTAAGGACATAATACGAATTTTTTATTAGAAAACAGACGAACTAAGCAGACTAGAATCCGCAAATTAGTACACCTCCACGATGGAGGTGCATATTCAGTCAAGGCAAGATTTAGATTTGATATGCCATTTGCCATTTTGATGGTAATGCCATATCTGGTGAAAGCCCTAGTCCTCCCTCGTCCGAAAAAATGTTAGAGAGTCTTCTTTTCCCAAGCCTCTCTTGAGGTGAACTTAGGAAAATTGTTCGCCATGGACAGGAACAGAAGATAATCACTTGGTGCTAGATCCTGTCCTTAAGGTAGATGCATAAGGACCTCGTTACCAAGTACTGGCGAGTCGCAACGGATGTGTGTGGTCCAACGTTGTCCTTAAGGAACACAATATTGAATGTATTTATTTTTAGTACACCTAATATATCCAGAATGAGATGGTCGCGCTTAGCTAATTACGTGACATCTAGGAGGACATGGTCACATTATAGCACATCAGGAACAACACGATATTTTTGTCAAGAAGAGGCTTTTCAAACTTCGACGGCGACGGCATGAAACTGCATAATCAACTACGTGACATCTAGGAAAAGATAGTCACATAATAGCACATCAAGAACAAGACGAGAAGAGGCTTCTCAAACTTCGACAATGACGGCATACAATTGCAGGTCGCCCACGCTCGTGAGAAAACAATAGGTAGAACAGCATGAGTGGTTGTTGCAGAAATTAAACCCAGGTGTCCTACGGGCTGGAGCGCCACCAAAATATTAGAGGCCATATAACAGCAATCAGAAGAGGACACGCTCAAGCACTGGCCATTCCCAATAACGCTTTCTGTTTCTCCAGAAAGGGGTCTAGTGAGAGCGCATTAGACAAACTATTCCTCGTCTCTTTAAACGAGGCCGTCTAGAGGCTGATAAAAGGACTTTTACCTCGGGTGTTAAATAGGTGGACGTGATGGATGGAATGCAACTTGTGCATTCAACCACTCCGAAGGTCACTTGGGTGTAATCCATTAGCTACCGGTGGGTAATTATTCCGAGCAGACGGAGTTAGTTTGAAATGTAAAAATTCATTAAAAAATGACCACCCGACAGTTTATATCCGTGAGACATCAAAACGGGGCAAGGGACGTCACACCTTCTCTGAATCAAATCTGAGCAGAGGAAGTGTGGTAGATCGAGGGGTTTTCTAAGAGCAACTCGATGGTTCTCGTAATAATAATCCATTTAACATAACCTATACGATCTGAGCCGTGGCGTAGTGGGTATGTGCGTCGACTCCTATGCAGAGGGTGCCAGGTTCGATACCCGAATTGACCAACTTTGATAATGCACGACTCTACCTCTTTCGAGTCACTGACAATGCTCATAGAGTCCTACTTCTCAACTTCGCCCTTCGGAGTCAGCATTAAATTGTAGGTCCCTTCCACTCGTGAAGCATGCACAACGCGAGTGGTTGCTGAGAAGCTAGGCCTTGGTCCTCCTCGGACTGTCGCGGCACCCAAATTATTATTATTATACGATCTGAGCAGAACATAATGATAAATGGGTTCTCTAATCAATCCGCCACTCGCATTCATCTCCCTTTCATTTCTGAGTGTTGCAATTGAACCTACCTTACTTCGAGTTGCAAGCTTGAGGCTCAATGAAAGCAAGCCGCAGGGTACTACAGTCACCCCACAGCCTCGGTGCAGGGACATCTATGAAAATATCACATGCCCTCTCCTCGACGTATTGGTACGACTTAACGAACACCCTTCTATAAAAACAATCGAAAGCTTTACAAGTTCTCAAATTCTTCGCACTTCATCAATCAATGTAAAAACTTTGTCATTTGCATTTTTTTTTAAACCAGAAAAAGTTGTTCGTTTCCCTCTCGACAAGCGAATGACGAGCAGGAGTGTCATAAGTGTTCTCAGCACCATTTCCCAAGCCACAGGCCGAGTCGCGCATACATCGCATCAGTGGATGCCTAATTAATCAACGACATGCCAAGCTATCGGAGTGGAAGCTATCGAATAACCAGCTGTCCTCAATCCATCTCGACGAGCGTGAAAGCTACTGCAGAAGCCTGTAGTCAATAGACTGACGACGTCGACTGCGAAATACACAAAAATCTGCCTTGGGCTGAGTTACCACGGTTTTGCCACCACAGCTGTCCGGAGTCTTGAATTAAGTCAGGCCTGCGGGTAGGAGAAGTTAGCGACCTCGTCGCCAACAGATCTCACAGCGATTAGAAGATATTTTGCCATGTGATTGTTGGTCGGGCTAAATGACCGTGAGTTGGGTCATGGCATGGCATACCTAGGGGCAAGCAGGGGTTTTATGTGTGCGATGGGAAGGTCCTGGCAGATGCACGAGTGAGTGCTTATCATCAGGAAATCATTATCACTGTCATCGGTGTTTTATGACACGATGCGGGTTGTATGGATGTGACAGCTGTTTGGAAGAGAATATTGTTCTCAATTTAAAATTTGAAAGAGATGTTTAGCAGAGTCGTTGGGGTAAATGTCTGCCAAGAGGCCAGAGCAAGTCCGAATCATGTCTGATCAATTATTTCCAACAAGGAAGCGACGATCGGGAACCATACATGCAAGTCTCTGAACTGTCGCAAGTTAATCCTTTATGCCTCAGTCCACGGAAAATCTGCACCTTCTACAGAGAGACCATCCTCGCATCCACTTTCTTCACTCTAATTGGCTCTCCATTACATAATCCAAATTCACTTTCGCTTTCCGCGACGGAAATGATGGCGCATTTCCTCAATCCAAAGTACATAACCTCAAAATATCGCAGCAATTTCTCAATGAGATCAAATAAATCAATTCCCCATCAGCTTTCGGTTTCAACCATCACCCAGTCGACGCTGATAATTGCGATTCCTGCTGCCAGAGGCCCCATCATCGCAACAACCACAAAAAAAAAACACCGAACTCAATCACTTTGCGATGCAATACGATATCGGAACACTGGCAGAACGATATGCGTAATGTTGTGCCCAGGCCGGAGCCGCATGATGTCATACCCGCGTGACTTGAGCGTGCAATCGAATTAAGCCAATTACAGTGAATATCAGCAATTCATTTTCATCTCCGGTCTGGCAGTCTGCTCAAAGCCGAGCCCCATCAAACTTGAGTGAGTGTCATCGCTTCGAGATCTCCGTTTGTTGGCGGTGTCAACTAGCGACTGGAACGAATGATACCTGACCTTTCCGGCGAGAGAGCATTCGACTCGCCCAGATGGATGGTATCGGTAGAGATCCGTCACCGGTCGCCCTGATGGAATGTGCAGTGAGATGGGACTGCTTGTGACTTGTCTAGGAACTGGATACCGACCTGTGTTACGAAGTGCTACTCTGAGCATGTAATGGCCTCACATAATGACGGTGTCTACCGCTGCGGTTCTCATCTGTGTTGTGGTTATTGTGACTGCCTGAGGGATTGTATATCGCCGACATTGTGGGGAAAAGTCACGTACCTGAGCCGGAGTCAATTTCACCGAGGAAAATTGAAAATTAGCGGGTGAATCGAGTTATTGTGGCTCAAACAAGTAGCAGGCACTTGGAAGATGGAAATTGAATTCTTTCTGAGGCCACACCAAGCCGGAAGAGAAACAGAAGGGAATTTGTTGAGTAAATTTAACTGTTGGCGGATACGATTCAAAGGATCAAAGATACAAGGTGATGAGTCCGAAGTCTTAAACTCAGCCTCGAATATAGTCCTCGAATACAACCTCGACTAGTCATCCGCTCCAATCCGAATACTAAATGCAATTCGTAGAGGAAGAGGAGTGGTCAAAGGAACTGCTTAAGGAAATGACAGGGAATTAAAAGGAATTTTCCTCCATTCGAAACGTGTGACACGTGACAACTCGAAGTGTGACAACCTTACGAGAAATCCGTCCAAAAAGACGTTGCAGTAAAAACATAGACAAAATTACAGAATATACAGTAGAACCACCAGAAGTCGATTAGTCACGAGTTGGAGTTATGGAGCATTCGCAAAGGACAGGCTACACGTGCTCAGTTTATAGTCTAAGTTGAGAAATACCAAATTACTTGCAAACTTTTTTCAGTCTTTTCAATTTTGAATTTGAGATATGGCGGGAATTTTCTACGAATCACTTTCCTAAAAGTATCAGGAATGAACATGTCGCAAATTTCGATTTAAGGAGGTTTTCGACTTGAACATGTCGCAAAGTTCGATTTAAGGACGTTTTCGACTTACAGAGAGTACACTTTACAGTAAAATTACTCTTTCGCCTCAGTTTTGAACAATTGGTTCTACTTATAGACTATTCAAGTTATGGATGTTCGACTACAGAGGTTTGACTATATTTATATTTTCTGGCGCCCGACAGTGGATTGTCATATAATTGACTTAAAGTGACAAGACCAACCGTCACCATGAGCCATGATGACGATGAGTGCAGAACAACAAGAGCAATATTTATTTATTTATATATATACATTTAAACTACGTATCATGGTGTAAATTTGTGCTAAAAATTGAAGGCAAGTCTGACTTAGCTGACGCAAGGACTGAGTCTGGCAACCTGCTGCTTTTGTCAAAATTGAAGCATCCTCTACTGGAATAGGGTAACTGAGCCTAAGATTGAAAGTTGCGTTGTCAAAATTTCAGACCAAATCGATGCAATTTAACCAACTCAGTCCAAGCAAAATTCACACACAAGGGATTATGCCTTATTCCTTTATCCAATCAAAGAAATCCTGGCCTGCATAAGACTTATTGTAAGTCAGAACAGAAGACTGGAAGGTGACTCATAGACTCATGACTAGTTTTAAGTCAATCGCCTGTCATTCAGGCATACATCTCCAGAATTTGGGGAAGGAGTGATCTAGAAAGCATATGAAACAGTCGATAAAAGCAAGGGTACACTTCTTTTTCACGTCCATTGTGACTTTTTAAGCATCTAAGCTGAATGGCGCCCAACAAGGGACAACAATAAAACTAAAAAATAATGAATTGGTTAACTTCTTGTAAATCTATGGCCTTTCTCGAGTATTCTGGGGTAATAGGCCCTGTTATATGTTTTTAGTCACGTTTGCCCCCACTTCTCGTCTCTGAAACTACACTGAGCCTGTTAGATACACCACCCGCGGCTTGTGCGGAGTTGATTGTCTCTATTTTTTATAGACAGGCTATATTGAGATTCCGTCCATGGTCAAAAGATAGCAGAAGATTCAAAAGATCCATATGTTTGTCTTCACATCAGCCTTGACACTTCTGTCCCCACCTTTCGTCTATCGTCCAGATTGAGTCATAAAAGGCAGACGTATTAAAGAAAAAATGCGGAAAGGCCCGATCGGAATGGACGTTGACTTAAGTCAACATAAGCAATTGAGCTAGTACTCAGATCCGGAACGAGAAATCACCACTTCTCTAAGTTTCGTTAAGTTTCGTCGAATTTTCCTGACTGAAGTCAGAGCAATTGATGTCGCTAAAGTGACAGTTGTTGAAATATTTATGAAGTTCATTTTGAAATTTGCTGTTGCATCTGACTACTTTTCGTTCGTTCTCAAAATTATCAAAAATCGCAACCAGCCTCGGGAGAGCAACTGAAGATGATTTACACGAGATCGTTGGCTAGTTGGAGAGTCCTGTTGGGTGAATGACTATTGCGTCAACCAAACCGAGAGACGAAGATATCAGTTAGAAGGCATGTCGTATCGGCAGCATCTGCGGATCTGAAGTTGAAGGATATAGCCCTTCCCAGCTTTTCTCTTCACGTAGACATCGAATTTCGAAAAATCCTTTCTCAATGCACCCAATCCATTTTTGATACAACGTTTTGGAATGCTTGTTGGCTGTCAGTGAATATAGTGGTTGCTATCAAAGATTTTGCAGAACTTGTTTGAGGATTGGCCAGTACATGATACACGTTGAATTTCAGAAACTTTTACACAATGGCAGTCCCTCCAGTTATGCAACATCACTTCCTAGACAGTGCAGGTGCATGTGAAAATGAATAAGAATCGACAGAGACTCTTTTCAAGCGGTAAGTCAACTTGTTGAAGTTAAATTTCCTGACAACGGCACAAAGAAAAGAATCACACCGAAGTATCAAGGCATCCCTCAAGAGTGTAACCTGTATTCCCTCACCTTCCAATGCCTCCACAGTCGGAAGCAGTAGCAACTGACAGATGAAAGCAGATCCATCACATAATTCCAACCTCATTGAAATGAAAAACCTAATCAACCCTGGCCTGTCCTTTGATAGACAAATCCCAAGTGCAAGCGCTTCGTCATAACGCCTTTTGAATCATAACATCAATCAGTCACACACAACATTTCAAAGTACAACCATAAATTAGATCTTGTTTCCCGGAAGACATACGACCCGAACCCCATCCCATCCACCTATCCACCCACCTGAATGCAAATTCACGAGCGATGCCAAATGGAAACGGCGCGTCTACACTTTCTTCACCACTGACAGACACTTTTCACGTCTACTATACAACCTGTTCTCCAGTCCCTTTGTCTTCTTCGCTCGCACACTCACACTCTGCTCCTCTCTATCGCTCGTCCTCGTACTCACACGCATACAGTGAAAAAATGCGCCAAATATGTGACAAGAAGATAAAGAAAAAGTCATCTCACCCGAAACAAAAAGGACACGAGCAGAGCTTTCACCACGATGACTGTGGAATGAAAAACAAGTGTGTGCATGGAACTTTCTAGGGTGGTTCTCTGTCACTCCTTCAACTCGCTGAGACCAGGGTCTCGAAGAATGAAGCCAAACAAAACAAACAACAACTTGGAATGGACACTTTCCTTATGCTCCCGTGAAGACGAAGAAGATGAAGAAGGATTTCGTGGTTGCCCTCATCTCAGAGCGGTGGCAAAGGGGAACGAACAAATATCCTGCGCACTCACACAAACACACACACACCCTCTCTCTAGCTCGCTTCGATTCCGTTCCATTCCAGAATCACTCACCACCCACCGTCGTGTGCATATATTCGCAATACACGCAAACTTTCGGAATGACTACGTCCGTGGTGGTTGCTCGATGGGGGAGGATTGGTGGCTTTCGCCGACGTCGTCGTTGCCGTCGTTGTTGTATCGTCGGGTCGGAGTTTTCCTCTCCTGATAAGAAATCGATCGATTTTTTCCTATGGCTATGTATGAGTCTAAGGTGTGTTGCCCTCGGAATGGGTAGAAACTTTTCTTTTCGATTTTCTTTCGTTGCTGATTTTTTTCCCTTCGTTTTGCAATTCGTCTTCATCCCTCCCTTGCCCCCGCTCGACAACATTTATTCGACGTTCAAGGGTGGGCACTCAGAGTGAGGAGATTTTCTTTGGAAAATTATTAACCCGATGAAAATTGCAACCGCAGTCTATAAATCATACCATGGCGGGGAGAGGCTGCAGTGCGAAAAACAAAAAACACCCTCGAGAATATTTATTATCGCAATCCTGCATCCACCAGGACAGGGGATGCGTGGAAGAGTCAAGTCTGCCGTTAATCAAAGAATCATTTCCTTACTTTTTTTGTTCGTCCGAATCTTCGACGGGTAATCCCAAATAGTGCTCGGATCGCTGGGGGAAAACTTTATCCGTTTTCTGGTGATTTAATCCACAGAATTTTCCATTTACCGTTTTGGGGGAACTCTGCCTTTGGCAATTATACACTTTTTATTTTCCTCTTGTTGGATTTGCACACACTCTCGCACAGAACTCAAAAATCGAGAAGAAAAAAACAACCGAAAGACGAAGAATTTGAACGGGAAACACTAGTAAATTTTCTTCTTTTGGTCGGAAAAAAAAATAAGGAAAAAATTTGCACTCTTTCTCGCTTTGGCTCGGTTGCGTAGCTCGTTGGCTCTTTCTTTCTCACTCACCCTCCACACGGTAGCTGACTGGCGGATGGTGGGCAATATACATACATATATCTTCGAGGAGATTTTCGTAAGGAAAATTCGATTTTTCCTGTTTTTTACTCGACCGAACACACGCTCTGTACCGTTGGATCGTGCATGATCCTTCGCCGCTCGCAAACGGTCACCGAATTTTCGCGATCTAACCCGCGGATGGGGATGGAAAATATATTTTTTTTTTCAATTTTTCCTTTAGTGGGAATCTCTTCTTTTTTTTTTTGAATTTTTCTTGTTCACCGAACGGACCGTCGACACTTCGACCTGACTCCAGTAACACACAATCGACACAATTGGGAAATGTATTTCACCAACCTAGAGGGACTGTATGGGAAAAGCTTTCGTTCCGTTCTGCCGTTCTATCGGTTCGTGTGTTCACTTCACTGGGGGTGGTATGGGTATCCTTTCGAAATTCACCGCGGTACCTCCGAAAAATGAGAGGCGCAACTCTCTTTGAGAGTCCTTCTGCTGCCGCTCTCGCTCGCTCTCTCACCCTTCCACTCTCTGTAGTTTGCGTGGAG
This sequence comes from Eristalis intricaria, assembly GCA_964034865.1. Classification (NCBI taxonomy): domain Eukaryota; kingdom Metazoa; phylum Arthropoda; class Insecta; order Diptera; family Syrphidae; genus Eristalis; species Eristalis intricaria. The sequence continues at coordinate 51,233,141 of OZ035874.1, forward strand.
TTTTCGGGCAGTTTTTCCGAATGAAAACAACGTGCTACTACTCCGTACTACTCGAATCGTTGTAGAGTCTCAGAGCCAGGCTGCATCTCTTGACAAACACTAACCGCCGAATTGAAAGCCGAACCGATATCGTACCGAAGCGAACCGTACCGAGCGAACGCGAGACAGCAAATGCGGAATCAATACGCACCACGGGACGGCTAATGGTGGGAAAGCGTTGGCAACACACGGGAAACATGAAAAACATGGAAAAACAACCCCCAAATGCAGAGAGACAAAACCCGGTTTCTATTTTTACGGTGACACAGTCTATGTCAAAGTAGGTTAGGCGAAAGAGATGGCGTTGATGTGTCTGGCAAGGGTGGATTAACGCACAAACACACGCACAGAACGAGGGGTTATTCGAGTGCTGTGCATTTTCAATTTTCGTCTTCACCAACAAACTGGCATGTGTGGGCCACACATGCCTTGCCGTGGCTATTTTCATTCATTCCCTGTTTTCCCATCGAACTACCCTTGGAATGTGAGGGGGTTGCTCGCTGACAGTTTGCTCCGTTCCTCGTAGTGACTGGCTGCTGTTTGCCAATTGGGAACGGAACACTAGCGGTGTTTGTTTTGACGAATCTTTCGGCGACTTTGACTAAAGTCCCTGGCAGCCGGGGACACCTGTTCTGTGGCGATGTCTGGAATGTGGTGAAGAGCGATTCCCGAAAACAAGTTTCGAGGGCTTGATCTAACATTTTTTCAATTTACCGGTCTTTTTTTGAAATGCCATCCTCGTGAAGAGGGAAGTGTGCTCTTCTAGGCATTGAGTGGTAATTTCGTGTGCAGCTGTTGTGTGAACGAATTTTGGGGAAGGGATTGTACTTTTCGATTATATTGTTGAAGTTTTTACTATGGCCGGTATTCGTTGTTGGGTGAGTACCCGTTTTACGATCCTGGACTGCAGCGGCACACAAAGGAAATGGTATAGGCTAATTAAAGGTGGTGTGCATCCAATTAGAAGCGAGTTAGCGGTGGTTATTGAACAATGCACATGAGTGTATATTTTTCAAAAGAAAGTGTTGGTTTAGACAGTGGGGCGCTTCCTTGCAAGGAAATTCAAACCATCACTAAATTCAATGCACGTCCCCACACAATGACCATGATTAAGTTCTTCCAAGACACAAAAAGTCAGTTTAATAAGAAGAATGAGTCTACAGCATTGTCCATCGAAACATGAGCTGAATCCCTTTGGTCACATAGAAAACATCAACCCCATCAATCACATCTGTTCCATGAGTGTGTAGCTTACTCATACAATGGCTTTGTTTTTTTTCCATACATGCCATATGTACACGCACATAAATTATTCTCGTGTAGTACTTGACCGGGAACGACTTGTGGATAAAGGTCTGTGAAATTTGACTGATTTGAGAAATAATTACTTAAACCAAAAATCCTTCATTGCTTTCTCGAGAATGTCGTTATGATAAGGAAATATAAAATTTGGGTTTGAAATAGTGTAGAACAGACTTCTTTCGCGACACGTGTCCTAAAGTTGCATCATATTAACTGGTGAAGAGTTGCGAAAAGATATAGAGCTCGCCACGGTTGGCAGTTGTTTTGTTCAGTAGCTGAGAAGCTAGGCCCAGGTCCACCTTGAACTGTCGCGCCAACCATATTATACATTATTATTAAAATAAAAAAATAGAGAAATTCAAGCCATTATGCTATATGGATGTCAAGTATGGAGTAACAGTGCGAAATGTCACATAAAAAGATTGCAAGTATCTCAAAGTAAACTTCTTAAAATGATGTTAAACTTGCCTTGGCATCACTCAACTAAAGACATACACAAAAAAGCGAATGTTGAATTGATTTCTGATAGGATACAGAAACTGAAATTAAAATTCCAAGAACGCTGTAGTTTTGTTGTAAACCCACTTATTAATATTCTAAGTGATACTTAATCTCTATTGTTTATTCAATGTTACTGTGTTATATTTATTTATTTGCTTATTTATTTATTTATTTATTTATTTATTTATTTATTTATTTTCTTTATTTATTTATTTATTTATTTATTTATTTACTTATTTATTTATTTATTCATTTATTTACTTATTTATTATTTATTTTACTTATTACAAAACTTGTTTCTTTACTAAAATTGTATTGTTCACTTATTTGTATACTTTTGTTTTTTTTTTTTCTTCACATTGGCGGTTTTTTTTTCGTATTTTCCTCCAAAGTATAATCATATTGTTTTGAAAACATAATTTTGCATAATTACATGTAAAATATTATAGAAGAAAGATATTATAATATCATATCTCTAATCTGTCAAATGTGCGGTAACAATACTTATGTCATCAATATTATGCGAAATAAAAGATCTATCTATCTCTCTAAAAAATAGAGAAATAGCAAGCACATATACAATTCCAATATTAACTCGATGTCTGCCATTTGATTTAAATTGAGATTATTTCATGCAAATGTTGGCCACAACTACGGTCCATACAGAAAGTTATCATTTGGGAGGAGCACATTTGTTTTTGTTGTTTTGTTTGTTTTTTATTTTTTGCCAATGTTTTGTTAAGACAGTGTAATTATTCCCGGTGTTTCTAACTTCAAAACTTCACCCAGAAGGGAGGTGAAAATCAACAAAATCCCTAACTCTTCTTTCACTCTTCAGTCACTTTGAGGTCCAATGGTAAAGTTGAAGTGTCTGACCATATTGTTCAAGCTCCACTCTTCTAAAGGCATGTCTGAAACTCGGAAGCCAATAGGCATTGAGGGCATGAAGAACAGTACCAAACACGGTGAGATTTGACATAAATGTGGCTTCGAACCACCACTATTCGTGTGTCCAAATAAATTTACACACGCCTGTATTTCGATCATATTGGCTTTCGGAAGCTGTTAGCTTTAGCGATGTGTTATCCAAGGATACAATTAACGAGGGTTTATCGGCACATATAAGTTATTTAAAGTACCGCCATAGGTTAGGTTAGGCTTAGGTGGCTGACTCCAGCGCATACGGAGAGCACACACACATAGGCCAAGCGAAGGCCCATTGTGTTACCACGCGCATCAAGGGTACCTATTTCGCAAACCAATTAGTGTTTTCGATAAAGCGAAGAAGAATGCTGATTCTGATGCTGCTCAGAGAGGGAGTGAGAGAGCACTGCAGCTGCACAGCAAGTGTTCAATGGTTTCATCCTCATCCTCGTCCATTCATCTTCTACAGAAATCATTATAGGGAAGGCCTATTCTAGAGGCGTGAGTTCCGATGGCACAATAAGAGATCTGAGGTTTGGCCTGCTTAATTTGATCAAGCTAAGCGATCGCTTGGGATGGAGTATCGCCATAAAAAGTGGTCGAAAGGCGCGGTATATTTCAGTTCACAGGTCTAAAATGAGATTATGACATGGTAGACAGATCAACTGTATTTCGAATTTCAGCGTACTGTTAAAAATATTTTTCATGCTCATCAAACAACATATGGCGTGCTGCCTCGCCCATAAGCCAGCTATGATAACCGTCTTGGAAGCTAACTTTACTAGCGTATGTTGGCAAATAAAAATAGAAAAATAAAAAAAATGATCGTCAGAAAGCTGGACCTTCAGAACGGATCTTGTACGGTGCCGTCCCAGCCAACTATGTGCATGAATTTATGGTCAAAATCCAAACGTCTGATCTTTCAGGCCTTTAACTCGTTTTTCGCTTGGATCTTCAAGGTAATGTTGGAACCGATCCGTATGTTTACAAAGGCATGAGCCCAAACCGACCATTTCATCAACCGGCTTAACAGAGTTATCTGACTTTTAGTCAAAAAACGTTAATGACTTCAGAGACTTGAATGAGATCACCTATGAAAGACCTGAATCTGTGCTGGGTGGTAGCTCGATGATGGTTGGGCCTCTCGAGAATACAATCGGAGGTGGTTACTGTACTCATTTCTTAATTGGTCTGGAGCGTATAATGTTGTGTGTCATATCGACCAGGTTAAGCAAGTCCATTTTAGGATAAAACAGCCGAAATCATTGAACGATACCGGCCGCCATTGACGCTGATATTTTTCTCTCCGTCGTCTGTGACAAATTTACCGACCTTAATTATGGGCTTCATTTTGTTGTGCTTTACTTCTTACCTCAACAAATTCTTCAAATTTTGTAGCTGTATTACGTTTAGCGTTCTGTTAAGACAGTTTATCGTGCACTTCTAGCATCACAGGATGTGCATCTTCGCCGATAAGCCAACTATGATCCCGGTTTTGTAAGCGTATGTTGGCAAATAAAAGTGATCCAAAGCTGGACCTTCAGAATGAGCCTTGTCCCTTGCACTTTTGCTATGTTGAAAATGCAAATGTATGGCACTGTTCATTCAGGCTCGGCTCATTCAACTCGTTTTTCGTTTAGAACTATACTAAAAGCCTTTCTCAACCCTTTAATTATTTCCAGGAAAGTTCAGGAATGTAAGTCCTCTCTGAATTTGATCGGCATTCAAAAGTCACTTCGACTTGAGAGACTTGAATGATATCGCCTATGACAAGGATGAGAGGAGATACTGTCAGGACCTGAACCTGTGCTTTGACTACCTGTGTTCTTGGTAAGGGCTGCCATCGATGGTCGGGCCTCTCGAGAACACATTCGGTGGTGGCATGAGTCTTCAGGATGCAGATAGACCAAGACCATGCGATTAACGCCTGTAAGAAATTCCCCGGTATTCTGCAGACGACTTGCATTAGTACAAACGGGACACTACACCTCTGCCAAACATCTAAGCATGCTTGGCTTGAAAAAATCGAGTTGTATAGCGACAAAGCAATAGCACTGATAAAGAACTGGCTTCGCGATATGAGTTTAGACCTCGCGGATGACAAAACGGAGTCCGTTCTCATAACGAGTAGAAAAGTGCTAGAGGCTATAACGATAAAAGTCGGAAATCACACAATTATTTCCAGTCCATTTATAAAATACCTGGGAGTGATGATTGATTCTCGGCTAAATTGCAAGCATCACCTCGCATACGCTTGCGAGAAATCGTCAAAAGCGATAGGCGCTCTTTCAAGACTCATGTCGAATATCGACGGTCCGAACCAAGGCAAACGATTAATGCTTGCGAGAGTTGTGGCGTCCATACAGCTGTATGGGGCACAAATATAGTCTGCCGTTGCGTTCAAAAAGACACGCATGAAGGAAATCAAATCTATGTACAGACTCTGTGCACTGCGGGTTAGCAGTGCATTTCGAACGGTATCCCACGGCGCGATATTGGTACAATCCTCTATGTTACCAATCGATATTCCAGCTTTATAAGCTAGATGGCTCTATGTCAATCGCGTGCAAGGCGGGCCAAACACAAATAATGCGAAGAATTTCTTAATAAGCCGTAGTAGTGAAGCGTGGCAACAACAATGGAACGAGTCCCAAAAAGGGAGATGGACGTACCGTCTAATAGCATGAATGTTGGGTAAATCGAAAACACGGCGAACTGAACTATTATCTTACACAGTTCTTGACTGGTCGCGGTGACTTCCGGGAATATCTTTTCAAGCGTGATTCGAGTCCGCCCTGTTCTCAATGCGTAAACGCGCCAGAGAACGTGGAACACGTTTTTTTCGTATGTCCTCGATATGCGAACGATCGGCGGGACTCATTTGGTGAACCGCCAACACCAGAAAACAATGTCCAACATATGTTGAACTCTGGAGACCTTTGGTCTGCATTGAACGATACAGCAGTACGAATAATGTGCGATCCAAGGAATTTAGAACGGCAGCGGAAAGCGAATTCGCTAAGCGACACGTGACGAAGCTAAAAGCTCGAATCCGTCCCTCGCGAAGTAACACCTAGGGGTAGTTCCGCGAGGGGATAAACGGAAAGTTTCCACGGGAGGTCAGTAAGAATCTGACACTACCAATGGACGTCGGACCATTGTCCACCTACTCACGACAAAAAAAAGTGTGCTTGGCCCAATCGTCCGTTGAGGAGACGACGACAATGCAGAGCACTATCTCTATCAAAAATAAGCACGGTATTGTTATTATAAACCGTATATATGCATCCGTCAGTCGGACAAGTGTGAATACAGTAAAAACATGTTCATATTCTTCGTTCATGTTTATGTCTCGCTATGCCTTAACATCTGAGATATCCTTATATATTTTTTGTTTCTTTTAGTACTTAATTAATTGATTTAGAAATCTAAATTAAAGATATTTTCTTGGAGTCCAGTTTCAAATTAATTTTGTTGAGAACCTCCACACCTTTATCCTGTATAGTCAATTTCGAGACTGAGTGTATATAAATATTACGAATGAGAAATCCTTTTTCTTGTCGACGAGGTATTGCGATATGACATATATCCAAAGCATCGTTAATGAATAAAAACCCAGCTGCTCCACTTGAATATCAAGATATAAAGGGTTTTGTCCCATATCACCCAATTTGTGCCTTCGAGGCGTGGATAGCCATGTTCCTGTGGGGAAAACAGACATCTTAGAACAGAAACCTCAAAGAACGAAGACTTACGCCCTTAAGTATCTGATCCGAAGGTTGTCTAAATATCATCGATGTTGATGAACCTCTGGAGGTTGCAGCTGTCCAACGTCGATTTTTTTTTCAAATTTCGCTCAAACTAAAAAACACTCGATGGATATGAAATGTGTGTGCGGCTGCTCTTTCAACTGAACTCGTCTCGTCACGCCTTCACAATCGAGAGTTGAAGGCCTCTTATGCAAATATCTTTTATTCATACAAGCAGCCGTTTGAGGAACGATAACTACTTGGTAAGTTAGATAGGTTAGGTAGTTGTGTAGTTGCTATATACCATATTGGTCCATTGTGATACTCATAGTCAGACTACTACCACTGATTGACCACTCCAGTGACAGTGACGTTAATTTGATCCCAACGGCAAATGGTGACTGGACCAGATTTGAAAACCAGATAAAAGCGTATTAACTTTGCTTCCACTGGGATTCGAACCGGGGAACCCGCTAACCAGAGGCAGACACTCTACCAACTGCGCCATCCAGTCGTTTAACTAATTGGTAAAAAGACTTCGAAATGTGCGGATGCCCGGGCGTAAAATCTGCATTGAGGCCTTCTAATGCTGGGTCCAGTCTGGAAGTCATCTAAAGAAGTTGAAATTTAGCTCTAATCTCTCCAAGGCATTGAAGTATAAAATCCAATTCGTACTCTCTTTAAATTAGCTGCTCCTTTTGTTACCGCTAAACTTTCCTTTACAAAGTGTAAACAGCTTCTCTCGAACATCTCATCAAAAACCCTCCAAAAAGCAATCAAAATCGATTGAAAGCGGCTCTCACAAGTTGCAACTAGAAACGAGGTCGAAAACCTCTTTTTAATCCATCAAGCCTTGCCTTCTTCAAACACGCACCCGTCTACCAACTTGATACCCCGTCCATTCAAGTAGACTGCTCGCTTGACCACCCTTTCCGAACGAAAAGCAGATCGCCCATGCTCCCCACAGAGCGTGAGCCCCATACGAGGGCTGAGCAGATAACAGACACAAAGCAACAAACCAAAGTCATCAGTGTTTGCTTATAGAAATGCCAAAACAATTCTCATTTCCATCGTGTGCGCACAATACAAGAGATAATTGTGCATCCAAGGGCGACCTCGGAAGAGACTCCAAAACCGAGAACGAAAACAGACGAAGACACACCAAGCATTGCCGTCACCGTTGCCGTTGCCGTCGCCACGCCACCACTGCTGGTGTGCTGTCTCACTTTTGGCCATCCATTCCCAGTTGAATCAAAAGACGATGCATAAAAGGATATCTGGTTCCCATTTACAAAGAAGTCAAACCAACAATATCCTGCCATGTGTGCACAATATGACTTGTTATTGTTATGTCAGCACCATTGCACGATCTCAAGAGCCCAGCCCAACCAACGCACACACAGAGCGCGCCGATTGTGGCTGTGGCTGTGACCTGCCCGGCCTCGTCAGCTCCAGACGCACGGCGTGTATCTAAAAATACGTGTGTGCGCATGGGTGTGTGGGTGCCCAGGACTGGCGTGGAGATTCGGTGAAATGCGGGGCACGATTATAATGGTAGGCCAAGCCAAAGAGCGACGCCCTTCACCATACCGGCACCCGGTCTGAGGCATGCATCCATGGAATTCTTTTCCCGAGAAAAAAAACACACACACACACATCTTTTCAATAACTCTCTTGTTTTCTGTTTGGAACAACATGCACCCCTCACCATGCACCCAGGGAAGGGGACTGTGCCAGAAAATTACTCGGGGAGATGATTATGGAGGGACGTGTAGCGCCTGGCCATTGTTCTCGCAGACAAATTGAGAGGGGCTAGGACAATGAAAATAAACAGTGACGGTGGATGGTCTGCGGAGGGACACGCCACAGTGTGATGCATTTCTTAATACACAAACCAATTGGGACGTTGTCCATATGCCGACAGGGACGGGGCAGCTGCTCGGCTCAATCAGGTCAACTGTCTTGCTGCAACAGCTCCAACATTGACGAGCTCTCACAGGTTATGCCAATATGGACACGGTTAAGTGGGTATTCTTTGGGCGGGAATAGGACCTCTGATGAATGGAGGCCAATTGTCATCGAATTCACCGACTGACCAGCACAACAGACCGACCTTTGAACGGCAACCTACCAGGAAACGAAGGACGCAATGTTGACTGTCACCAGATTCTGTGCTGTGGCAACGAGAAATTGAAAATAAAACACGAATAAAGAGGAGTCTCGAGGCCACGAGGAAACTGTGTCACGGGAGCGTGACAATTCCTGCAGCAAAGTGGGTTGCCACCTACGCATTGTGCAAAATCGAGGATGGGTGGGGACGAGAGTTAGGTCACAAGGATGCGAGAGGATGACGACGAGGACGCACGTGGAGAAATGATGGAAATAAAGTGCTTTAGATCAGATTGAATGAAGGTTTCTGAATTGATGGAACAAACAAGGCTTGAGTGCAAGACGGTCGAGAGAATATAAATTTATTGCATTTCAGTATAGACAGTGGTCGAATCAACCTGTAGCCTGGAGAGAGGAGACGCTCTTGAATCCTTTAACGGAGACAAAGTTCACCTAACACGGGGTTGGAGATGTACCATATGTTGCAATTTGAAATCGGGCAGTTGCCAAAAGTGAGCTAGCATATCAAAAAATTCATCAAATAATGAACCACTCTAACGAACTAACATCGATAAGATAAGATTGACATAATTATCGTTCTAAGTAACCTTAGTAAACTTAAAATTTGTTGAGAAAACCGTCTACTTACTTGTTTACCAGGCTGACGACCCATGCAGAGTCCGAGCCTGAGCGATAGCTGCTTTCCATTCCTAACGGTCAGGCTGCTTCCAGTCATCAAGACCAAGCTGTCTTGCATCCGCGATTCGGTCTTCTCCTCCTTCTCGAACCAGGAGGCTCGGATCCGAATACCCTCTTAGCTGGAGCATTGTTGTCCATGCGCTCGATGTGACCGAGCCAGGGCATTCCACGAATCTTTGCCTCGCGGACTACATCCACATCCTGGTGTAGCTTGTAGAGTTCGCGGTTGTGTCTTCTCCTCCATTCGCTTTTCTCGCAGACGGGACCATATATCCGACGTAGAATTTTTCTTTCGAAGGCACCAAGTTCAGCTCCGCAGTTTTGTTTATCGTCCATCTTTCGGCTCCATATAGCAGGACTGGCAAAATAAGGGTTTTATAGAGCATGATCTTAGTCCTTCGAGTCAGGGGTCTTGACGCCAATTGTTTTGACAAACCGAAGTAACACTGGTTGCCATTGGCGGTTCTACGTCGGATCTCCACAGGGATGTCGTTTGTGGAGCTTACGTTTGCCCCGAAGTAGACAAACTTCTTTACTACCTCGAAATTGTAGCTGTCGATTGTAATATTTGGCCCTAGGTGGTGTGTGACGGAACGTTTTTTGGTCGACAGTATATACTTATTTTTAAATTTAAATTTGTATTTACTCCGTTAGGTTAGGTCGAAAGACATAGATAAAGATTAAGTTTAGCTTGGAGTGCCCGCCTATGGCCAGTAGGTTAGAAATAAAAACACTGTTCGTCTAACTAGTTTTAAGCATTTTGTCTAGTATGCAAGTTTATTATGAATTGAATAAGAAAAATGAACTGAAAAAGCAGACTTAGAACAGCTCCCTTCGCCTCTTCTTCAATTGCCGTAAATGCTTCCACTGCGGCAAGTTGTGAGCGCGCGACGATATCGATGTCGTCTGCATGTCCCAGCAGTTGGACTAAGAAAACTGTCTGGCTGTCATAATACACAGCAATCCTCTTTGATTTGAAACACCCATAAGGTGGAACAGTGGGCCTACGTTGGCCTTAGTGCATTAAAGCATCTTTCTACCTACACACCTAAGTAAACTCCTAGAAAAGCAATAAAAGAATAGATGATGCAGTTTACACGAAATCTAAGTATTCTCGGAATTCATTTCGCACCAGCTCTCAAGAATTGTTCATTACGTCAAAGAAAAATGAGACAAGACAATTTTACAGACATGTTTCTGCTCGACTTAGGGACAGCGTTCAACTCCGTATGGCTTGATGGTCTTGTATTTAAAATGATTGGTTCCGATTTCACAAACATTCACATAAAAAAATACTCAAATTTCCTTACTATTCCTTCAAGAAGTGTATCCGCTAATAAAGTGCTTTCGCAATCAAATATGTACTCCAGTGTCTGGGTTCCACAGGGTTCTGTTCTTAGTCCTGTCTTGTACTCTGTTTCCTTCCTTCAGATATTCGCAATCTCCCATTTTGGGATACGCAGGTGACACACTTGTAGTTACATCGCATAAATTTCCTCTCGCTCTTGAAATTAAACGTTTCTATGGGCTGGCTTCATATCATGTTTAAATTTACTGGGGTATCATTGTTCCTTACTTGTTTGAGCACGACGATAATAGAATGGACAGCGCTACCGACCAATAAAACCAATTGTTGGCAGTTGCTAGCGAGGGAAGATGATGCCAGAGGAGCTGATCATCTGATTGACCAACGAAGCTTCAATCGACAAAATCTAGGTGATACGCACCTCTTTTAGAACTACATCGACAATGTACGGAAATTTCCAGAAATTCTTTCTTTCACGGGATCTACTAGGTCGGGATCTACAACTAAAAGCGGCGGCAGAAGAATCCTCTATGGCAACTGGAGCACACATACACACCCCGTGAATGAGAAATAGGCCCGCCGATGACCTGCTTGAGTGTACTGTCATCACCACGTGAAAAATTAATTCAAAAACGACCATGGGCGGCCATCCTGTACTTCGGCTACTCCAGCCACCGTGATCAAATTTGATTACAGCGTCGAAAAAAAATATATATTCGTTCATGTAATATTAAAAAAATTTGAAAGACTTACCTTTGTCACGTAAATAAAATCTCCTGGATGTCATGGGATATCGTCTTTCTAAAAAAAAAATATTTATATTGATATAATTAGGTTTGCATTTAAGGGCAACAAAGACAAAATGGGATTTCGGGATTCAATTAAAGCAGGCGTCATTACGTTAGGCCGTATTCATAAAAACGATAGATATCCTCCCAAGCAAGCGTTAAAAGGTAATAATTTAATGTTAGTTTAGGTTAGGTAGGGGGGCTACTAGTGCATTCAGATTAGTCAGACTACTACCACTGATTGACCACTCCAGTGACAGTGACGTTAATGTGATCCAAACGGCAAATGGTGACTGGACCAGATTTGAAAACCAGTAAAAGCGTATTAACTTTGCTTTCACTGTGATTCGAACCGGGGACCCCTCTCACCAGGGTTAGGCACTCTACCAACTGCGCCAACGAGTCTACCTTTTACTTGTGCTTGAAGGATGTCCTCGCAAGTAATGGATGGAATCTAATCAAACTTCAACTTCTTTTTGTAGCCAGCCTTTTTTAAATGGTTCAAAACGTTTAAGGTAAAATGTTGAAGTATAAGGATGTCCCTCCTTTCGAGACTATAAAGCTTATTTTATAATGGGTAGTCGAAAAAGTCTCTTCGTATTTTTTCAATAGACATCGTTGGAGTCGTCTATCTCCAGTGCTACCAATCACATTGTCTCATGCCATATGGTGTAGGCAAGGTGACATTTTAGGCTTCATTTAAAAATTAAATTAGGAGAAGTTGAAAAAAAGTTACAACTGTTCCAAAATGAGTGAAAATAATGAAGAAATTCGCTATGTTTTGAAATTTTCGTATAAAAAAGGGTAGAATGTCACGCAAGCCACCAATGAAATTTTTGAAGTTTACGGGGACGATGCTGTATCAGTTCGTGTAGCACAATAATGGTTCGCTCGCTTCCTTTTTGGAAATTTCGATGTAAAAGATGCGCCTCGCTCTGCTCGACGTTGAATCGTCGATGAAATTATTTAAAATATTGACCAGGTCCGTCACATAAGCAGCCATGACATGGCCAAGGAACTAAACATGCATCATCAAGAGACTTTTTCGACTACCCATTACTTGCGAGGACATTCTTCAAGCAAAAGTAAAAGGTAGACTCGTCAGAACACTGAATGACACGCTATATGCTGGAAAAGCTTTTAATTTCTTTCTTATGCCAGCTGAGAATTTTCGTGTGGAGTCATTGGACACTGACCACTGTCGCCAATGAGCACACTATTTTGATTTGTTCATTTTAAGCACCCTTGTGCATTTTTTGTTTCATGTACGGATCCAGGCGCTCCCAACTAACGTCGACACCAGTAAACATTTCTTTGGCAGCAGAAGTATTTTCAACAATTAAAGAGGTTTACCTTTTCGATTAATGTACTCATCTCCAAACAATTGATTGCACCAATAGCTGTGTGAAATTTAAACATCCTATGACATAACACTTTTGCTTCCGTTATTTCGCCACTGGTGGTTGGAGACTTGATCCAATCAGCTGCACGTGCAACTATGCTGCCAACTGCTGTGCATTCACAGAGACACCGTATCTTGGCTAACACCAAGATCTTCACCGATACCTTTCTGATATTACGGATCACTGAGATATCGCAAAAATACCTTCATTCTATGGGCACAAGGCCCCTCCGCAAAAATACCTTCATTCTATGGGACAAGGCCCTTCCGCAAGTTTCTTCATACGTACGAAAATATCTGTGAAAGGAAGGAAGGAAGCAGGTCTAACGACCACCAATCGTCGGCGGATACGAAATGGAGTTGGCGAAACTTCTCAATCGTTGGGCGACACGGGCAACCATTAGCGCAAAGGACTGTGGTCAGATCCTGGGGATCTGGCTAGACCAGTATCTTTATTTTAACAAAACATGTAGATGCTGCTCTGGCCAGGGCTCGAATCGCTTTTGCCCTTACAAAGAGACTGTTTTACAACAGCCAACTCGATGCGAGGGTGAAGGTTATCTGCTGCATGGCCCTCATCCGGCCAATGCTCACCTATGGGTGTCCCGTGTGGTTCAACGTGAGTGCAAGCTTGATGGAAAAGATTCTGTTGTTTGTCTTCCTTCTGGGCTTGTCTTAGGGCTTGCCTTCGTCTTTATCGAACTGCAGAGTCCCAGTACACAAAATTCTATTCCAATGATATAAATTATACAAGAGGGCAAACCTGATAATAGTGAACAATTTCCTGTTGAAGTTGATTCGAGGTCACACTGCTAGAGCGATGAACTCGTCCAATAACTTGATCTCAGGGGCTTACTACACCAATCCAGAATACCACGAAAGGGTACGCCACAGAGGCTTCGTCACCCCAGAAGCTTTTTCTCAATTTAGATAAGTACGGCTTATTACAAAGTATGAATGCGGTACCGCTCATTTTTCACATAGCTAGATCAACTGTGGATCAAACGCAGAGTAACTCTTGCCAACCGCTGTTTCTCTGGCCTCAAGAGGCAATTGAGTCGTAGAGCCATCTGTCGAAGGACCAAGTTGACTTTATACAAGACCTTGATCATCCCAGTCCTGCTGTACGGCGCGGAGGTATGGACAATCTCAATCGGATGAGGAAGTCCTTGGTCTCTTCGAAGATTCAACCACGAACTGTACGGGCTGTACAGCGACATGAGTCTAGTCAGGCGTCTTCGGATCCAACGCCTAAGCCCGGAGAGTCTTCGACTCCGAACCCGTGGGACAACGCAACAGAGGACGCCCGCGTTTAAGGTGGCGCACCCAGGTGGAGAAGGACCGCAACCAACTTGGCGTGCGACACTGGAGATAGCTAGCCAGAGACCGTGCTAGCTGGAACGGCTTGTTGGTTAAGGCCCAGGTCCACCCCGGACTGTCGCGCCAAATAAAGAAGAAGAAGATCAACTGTGGATGGTCGACTCAACCACGACCGTTGCGTCGCACAACGAGCTGAGGAGGAGACCCTCCGGTTTAGTACAGGGGTATCCAGCCGGGACATTCGGGATGTTGCTAGGCAGCACCAAGATTTCTGGTGGCGAGGGAAGTCCAGCATCGAACCCTTTACACCCGGGGTAAGAAGGGTAGTGCGTTCCCCCTTATGGGGCCCAGTCGGTCTCTGTCTTGCAGCGGATTAGATGGAAATCTATCAGCCGCAACCTGTAGCCGACTTAAATATCTTAGGGTAGTTTTAAATTAGTTTTTAAGATGTGCCAGTAAATTAGAAGTAGTAACAATGTACGTCCAACTAGTTTTAAGCATTTTTGTCTAGAATTTAAGTCTGTCATGAATTATTAATAAAAATGAATTAAAAAAAAGCGACCACCAATCGCTCCCTTTTCACTCAAGAGGAGTGCATCAGGATTCTTCTCAACATCAGACAGTAACTAGATGGATGGTAAATTAAGTCTCAGAGCTGTGCTGACTGCTACTTGTTTGCCAAAGTCAGTACATTAAGCCCGTCGGATGCAGTGCTTTTCATCGCTCCGCTGATGCACACGTTGGCCAGTCTCTGCATCCGATTGAGTGCCTTGGAGTTGAGCCTATTCACAAAACGACTTACAGTAGTGTCAGTCTGACTTTCGTGGTGAAACCAGGTAAGCGATTCGCGGTTCAAGTCACCTTTTGTAACCAATTGCTTTTTATTGCTGTAAATGGCAGAATAAGCTTTCTAATCCTATCCAGTTGATGTGAGATGTGAGATGTTGAGTTTCATGCTTAGCTTGTTAACAATCATGCGACTTTGAAATTGAGTACTGGCGGTTACCCGCGGAGTAGTCCCGCATAGTGTGGAGTGTCAAACAGGGATTTTGAATCTTCTGGTGAAGAGTACAAGTTCTGCTTTATGTGGGCTAACGCCAAGTCCAAGCGTTTTTGTCCATTCTTCCACCATATCGAAGGCATTCTGTCTTCGATTATGATTACGTCTCTTAGAGTGTAGACGAACTTGCCAGAAGCCACTAGGCCACATTGTTTGCATAGGCAATGCCTTCGCATCCAGCCCCTTTCAGTATCAATATCAGCTCATTTCATGGATCACCCAAATGACGTCAATAATGCCATGGATGGGACTCATGAGAATATCGGAAACGTGACAAAGATATCGAATATCCTCGGATTTTGATATGAACTACACTGTTGGTAAATTCATTTATTAGACCAGAACCTTCTTCTTCTTTGAATGTTCAGGGTGGACTTGGACGTGGACAGCCACCTTGACTCGCACACTATCAAGAGCGGAGGTACGATGTACGACTCTGCACGAACAATTTTGGGATGCAATAAAGGCATGCTCAATAAACTCAACACTGACATATCATTAAATAACCACCCAACCAAAAAAATTCGACCCAACTGTCGGCGGTTTTACTTTGGAGCCACTACAAGTGACATAAGGAGTAACGCCCACAGCCAGAGACAGAGCTACAGACCCAAGACGTATTGGGTGATTCAGATGCTGTAGCCATCAAATTCCGCACAGCAAAAAAGGAAACAAATATTCGCCCTCCGAGCAACGAAAAGTCACAAAAGTTGCCCGGTTTGTGAGCAAAGACGAACCAAATCGCAGATGAGTCCCAGTCGAAGTGCTTAATCGCAATCTCCTTTATCATTCCGCTTTGTCCCGTCAAAAGGGTCCAACCCCCCTTGCAACTAGGTCCCCAAAGACCAACACCAGCCAGGCAACCGTTTCACGAAATGAGAAACTGTCACCAATTCCCAGCGCCGACAACTTCGGTTAACTTTCCTGCAAATGTTGCAAATTATTACAAAACGACTAGCGCAAGCATTGTACTTCTTCAAAACTCCAACCAATTGATAAAAAATCATTTCAAGAAGTTTCGGCAAGGCCCCCGTCAACCATCCCGCAGCATAAATTCAGCTTAACTGGCAAAGCACACTCGAGCAGCGGAAAGAGAATACGGCTGCGGGCTCGAGGAGAAAATGAAACAAAAACGGATGCATCTGCAGCTAGCAGACGGGTGGGAAAACTTGAAAAACCATCAAAAGTGTCACATAACTTGCACTCAACCCGCCTGAATTGTCCTGAAACAGAGCTCACATCCTCAACACTCGTCGTTCACAAAGGCACGCAAGCCAAAACGAAAACACGCAGAGAAGATAATGAACTTGAGATCCTTCCCATTCCAAGTCTCATTCCATTTCAATTACTACACAAGGTTACGTACGGATGATACGGCAGCAGTGCACGAGTATCATCTATTCCCTTTGTCTCCTCTATCCGAGTGCTTATTTGTGCAAAGTTCAATCCATTCTTGCGACAACATCAGCGGAAGCACAATTTAATTCGAGCTCTCATTGGGAGCATCCTCGACAGGACAAACTTTAAAAGTATTCCCCAGGAACACTATCCCCACCCCCAATACCCCCCGCTCAGGGCCATCGCTGCAGACACAATGGCGTGTACAACGTCGTTTGAAAACAATCCCTAAACAGGCAAAATGCTGAGCGAGACTAGAGTGAGACACACCCAAAGCAGCGCCACACACTTTGTCACACGACCCGATCTTTGGCAAGTGCTCCAACACCGTGCCTTATGCGTGCTTTGGAACAAAATTAATTCCAGCTATTGTGGGAGTTCATTAAAAAGTTAGACTCATCTCTTGCCGAGAAGGAGCAGAAGTTGGCAGTTCTAGTGCCAGCACCAGCCGAGCGCACAGATGAGGGTGGCGGTCATGTTTCTTGGGCGTCGTTTGCTTATCCAGGAACAAAGATTGATTCGCAGCTGGAACTTTAATTGATATTTATGTCGAGAGGGTTGTGCTGTGGATGGTCGGGTCACTCGGGTCTCGTTCCGCAAAATGCTGCCCCACCTCCGCGCCCGAAAAAAAGGTAATCATCTCACATCGACTCGGGAGGGGATTGAGAGCATGATACCCAAAGGGATTAGGCCCGCATCCGATATCCGTCATCTCGTAATGATGTCAGTAACAGCCGTATGGATGCCTATGCTGCCGCCACCACCGCCGCGTCGCCGTCGGCTGTCCTGCTGAACGGCATCCATGACCAAGTAGATGACGGCAGCACCATCAGCGCCCGTAGCCAATTGCGGTGCATGGGTGTGTAATGAGCATGGTAATCAGGCGTGGGAGTCATTTGAAGTTGGGCCTCGGCCGACAGCACCCGATGCAGGGTCGGCCGGGAGAATGTTTGCGCCGCGCTCACAGAAATTCGGTTTTTGCTTTGTGGGAACTTTGTCTGCAACACGAGACGGATGGGACGGGTGTCGATGTCAGCGTCAGGTCGTGGTTTTTTGTGTTTTTGCTTCTTCCCTTCTTCTCGCTTTGACTCTTCCGCGCATGAATCGGCGCGGCTTCTTTATGGATGTGTGCGTCATGAGGGTTCGAATTGGTTTGTAATGGATAGCGGCGGGTGAATTGGAATTGAGCAGGGATGCGGTCGTGCTTTGCTGACATTCATGATGGATCTGCTTGTGTTTGGCGGGGTGGACCACCTGATCGGCTGGCATTTGAAGGCCACACATCGACAACTGAAGCTATGCGCTGTGGGAAGAGAGGTGCATTTAAATAACCAGCAGATGAAACCACCAGATGAAAAGTGTGTGGCTTATTATCTTCAGGGATTCTGATGGTAACCCGTTCACGTGTACATTGTTGAAAGCTCAAGTTCTAATATACTGGAAGGACCAATTTGAATTGAAATGTAATCAGTTCCATGAAACTAGTGACTCAATACCCAGCCAACATATTAGTCACATCACTCAGAAGCCAACCAGAGGGACTCGTCTTCAACTTTAACAATGGTTCCAACTTCAGCAGATCTGATCTCATCACAAGAGGCATTTTCATGGCAGGACAATGAGGCCAGGTATCAGGTACTGGAGCTTTCCAATTACTGACTAGCAAAGAGTAGACGCTGTTTTAACCAGATGGAGGCGTTAATCTGTTCTTTTAGTAGTCAATCAAAAACGAGGATATGACGGATCCTTCGATGTCGAAGTCTCCTACAACTCCGACGGGGCAGTACGGAGGGGGATAGAAGTCGCAACAGAGATTAAAAGATCACAGTAGAACGAGTTAGTTGAGCTGTACGTTCGAGATCGCCTGATTAGGCATGCTCGTATATTTTCGTTCGTTTCGAAGGCGGATGCACAAGACCGTGGCGTGACCTCTTAGACTTCCGTAGGAAATTAAAATTTGATACTGTCAAACACCATTTCTGTCAATTTTAATTATGTTGATCAGTGATTCAAATTTTGACCTTCAGCGCAAGCTATTCTTACTTACTCTGACTTCTTACTCGTCCTCTGACGCCTGTGCAATACGAGTGAGAAAAACAAAACGAAAACCTCGCGATCCCCTCCATCTGCTAAATGTCGCGAGTGCCAGGCAGGAGGGATCTCTTCGTCCCTTTCCATCACACGTCGGTGCTGCCCATTGTCGGTCACAATTAAAGTCTAATTTCATCAGGCGCGTTGAGGCAATGAGTGAGAGTCTCGTTCCGAGTAGATGGAAAACAGCGTTTGTCCATCTGTCACTAAACAGGGCGAATCTTTGTCACCCACCTCGTGGCGACCCATAGCACTTAAGTTCGTTCTTTCTAAATCGTCAGCTCATACTTGTATCTTGAAGTCGCCAAATACCGTGAGTCATCGTTTCCGGTAGTTAGTACGGTTTTGCTGGCATTGAGGCGAAAGCGGCTAAAATGGGTCTGAGCTGTGAATGAGTGCAAAACGAAGTATATGCTGCCATCAAGAAAGGGCAAACGGCTCCGCAGTAAATAGTACAAACAACTTCAGTACCGAGATCAAACGCAGAGTAACTCTTGCCAACCGCGGTTGCTATGGGCCCAAGAGGCAAATGAGTCATAGAGCCATCTCTCGAAGGACCAAGACCTTGATCATCCCAGTCCTGCTGTACGGCACGGAAGCATGGATAATCTCAAAATCGGATGAGGAAGTCCTTGGTCTCTTCGAAGATTCAACCACGAACTGTACGGGCTGTACAGCGACATGAGTCTAGTCAGGCGTCTTCGGATCCAACGCCTATGATGGCTAGGCCATGTAGAGCTTATGGACAACTCAGCTCAAAGGGTCTTCGACTCCGAACCCGTGGGACAACGTAACAGAGTACGCCCGCGTTTAAGGTGTCGCACCCAGGTGGAGAAGGACCTCAACCAACTTGGCGTGCGACACTGGAGACAGCTAGCCAGAGACCGTGCTAGCTGGAGAGGCTTGTTGGTTGTAGCCCAGGTCCACCCCGGACTGTAGCGCCAAATAAAGAAGAAGAAGTACGATTTCCGCGGCAAATTCTACTGGTGATTCCATAGCACATCTCACCGAAAAGTAGAACCAAGCTTCGCACATTGCAGGAGCAAGACTTTTGCGCTTCATATTTCTTAGACATTTGGCATCAAGCTCTCTTGTCGAAAATGAGTGCATATGTTATCGAAGAATCACTTCTTCTATGAATTAGAACCGTTCTATTCAGTTTGTTTTGGATGAGATCAAGTCTGATAGCCACCAAAAAAATTGCTGGTGTTCCCCAAGGCTCAGTTCTATCTCCGACACTCTTCCTCATTTTTGTAAATGATATCTTGTCTGGTACTTCTAATCCAATCCACTCCTTCGCTGATGACAGCACCCTCAGCTTTTCATATTCGTTCCAAGACTCACGACTCAACCCTTCGGCCGTAGAATTGGCACGGCAGTGTTTGTTAAGCATTTAAGGCATTGAGTGTAATTCACTGGGGAGTAAACATTAAAGTGGAATTCAATGCTTCAAAAACCCAATACTGCCTGCTGTCACTCAAGCGAATCCTTGATAATCTGCCATTTTCCGTGAATGGCGCTTGTTTCGATGAAACCGGGAAACCCTCCGTCCTTAGTATAATTTGCATCAACACAACACTTAGTTGGAGCGATCACATATTTGCCTAGAATTCTGCGAAATGTCTAGGTTTCCTTAATCTATGCAAGAAATATGTCACCCTCTCTGATGTGGCTTTAATTTATAGCTTGATATCCTCCCCAAGTTTGAGT
The DNA here is from genome assembly GCA_964034865.1 of Eristalis intricaria. NCBI lineage: Eukaryota > Metazoa > Arthropoda > Insecta > Diptera > Syrphidae > Eristalis > Eristalis intricaria. The sequence goes on from OZ035874.1 coordinate 51,253,539, forward strand.
ACAAGACCATATCTAGTCGGGTGCCTCCAAGACAGGGTGGTCTTCCTGCTAGATAGATTCCAAAAGCGATTATCATTAGTACTTATTGTCTTCGCAATATTGAAAACCATTAACAAGTCGACTGTGTTTACACGGATTTTTCGAAAGCGTTCAACAGTGTCCACCATCAGGTTCTCTTAAAAAAAAACTTCAAATGCTCGGATTTCATTGCAACAGTGTCCACCATCAGGTTCTCTTAAAAAAACTTGAAATGCTCGGATTTCATTCCAATATTTTAAGCTGGATTAGAGGGTATCTGGAGAACCGTAGAGAGTATGTCAAGATTGGATCAGCTCTCTCTAGAGAGATCCATAATTTCTCGGGCTTCCCTCAAGGCAGTCATATTGGCCCTCTCCTATTCCTTCTGCTCATCAATGATCTGCAGTCGTTTATATCGACATCTAACTGTATTTTATATGCAGACGACTTAAAAATTTACAACTCCGTTTGCTCTGTTGATGACGCCCTAAGACTGCAGCATAATCTCAAGAAGGCTAATGACTGATGCACTTTGAGCCACTTGTATTTCAACATAAATAAATGCTTCAAACTTTCAGTAGAAAAAGAATTTCAATTCTCTTTGACTACACCGTTCAAGGATCTGTTTTGAAAAGAGTAACGAATCAAAAAGACTTTGGAGTAATTTTTGATCCAGAATTGAATTTCTATGATTGGCAAAACCAATTCCATGCTTGCCTTTTTATTTCGTAACTCCAAAGAGTTTCACGATCCGTACACACTTAAGTCACTGTACACGTCCCTTATTCGTTCCCTTTTGGAGTATAGCTGTGCCGTTTGGAGCCCTTATTACCAAAATGTTGAATTACGTACTGAGAAAATTCAAAAGCGTTTTACGAAATTTGCTCTCCGAAAAATGAGCTGGAACAAGAAAATGTCCTCATACGAAACGAGAAGCGCGCTTATAAATTTTAAATCGCTTTCGCAAAGGAGAATTTATTACTTACATCGATTATTCTCATTTACTATCACTGCTTAAGATATATACTCCGTCTCGTATTCTTCGACCTAGAGATCAATTATTTTGTTTACATACAGAACTAATTATGCATGAAATGATCCTATAACTATGGCCTGCATAAACTACAATTTGTACTCGCATAAGGTTGATTTTAATTTATCCAGATTATGTTGCAGAGCCGCTATATTGAATTCTATCTTAATTTAATCTTATTTCTTTTTAACGAAAAGCAGTATCTTATATAAAATCTTCAATGAATGAAAATGCATATTTGTGCTTAAGTAGTCTAAGACAGTTTGTAACAAGTAAGACAAATAAATAAATAAATCAATTATAAGTGCACAAAAAACGATCATCGGCGCTTTTATAATTCGGTCTTGGCAGCACCGACGATATTTTTGACTATTGTGACAGTCAGGGGGGGTATCGTGTAAGGTGATAGTTGATCGTTAATGGGCACAATCTTCGGTTTGCGATTCTGAAGCGTGACCATCACTTTAAATGCAAAAACACTTAATTATTATCAATTGTAAAACAATTTTCATCGGATAGAATCAATTAGGAAACAGAGCCTGAGGACCCTTGGTGCTCTGGCTACAATAGCTACTATATAATTTTAATTGTATTGCAGCTATCTAATAAATAAATAAAAAGATAAATAAATTAGGAAACATAAATGGAACGCTGGGTATACCAAAAATTGCATACTTATTTTATATTTCAAAATTATTTAATACATTAACCACCCCTGAAAACGTTAAAAAATACGTGATAAAGTGCTTTTAGGCGCTTAATATTGTAAACATGTACACCAACCCAATGAATGAATGCATACATTTAGGAAGGAATTATCGATAAAATACCGAAGATAATGATTGTAAGCATTGTTTTTATCCGCGATTATTTCACAATCGACGATAAATATGAGGGGTAACCTAAGCGGATATAGGATTTGTTGTTTGTGTATTTTGCATATAATATAATAATATGGGTGGTGCTACAGCCCGTAGAGGGTCAGGGCCTAGCTTCTCTGCTATTGTTCTCACGCGTGGAAGGGACCTACAGTTTAATGCCGATTCCGAACGGCGAAATTGAGAAGCTTTTTCTAGACAGGAATACTCTTTGAGCATTGTCAGCGACTCGAAAGAGGTGGAGCCGTGAAATTTGAAAGGTGGTAAGTTTGGGTGTCGAACCTGGCACCCTCTGCGTACGCTACTACGCCACGGCTACCCAGCATGTATTCTGCATGCTTATTGAATGTTAAGCACATAAATGCTTGCAAAAAACACACTAATACGCAGAGTCTTCACGGTTGAACACGGACGAACTGTATTTTCTTGTTCCTGTTTTATCGTCATTTCAACAAACGATGATCCCAGCCAATTAAATTCATCCTGCCCGTGAATTCCCCCGCAATACAAGTCTTTTCAGTAATGACTCTTATGTGAACTCTGATTCTAGACCGTAAACGCATAAAATCGCGCTTGCTGAACCTGTCCCCAGAGTCCTTAATTCTCTGAGATGCCTCCCCTCCCCCATACCGCCCAAATCGTCACCCTGCGGTCTTATAAGTCAGTGGAACAACTGTATATAATTGGAAGCATTTCACCAAAGTCACGAAACGTAGCCCTTCGCATGTTTCACAAAGAACATTCAAGAAGCGTCTGGAATGAGTTGCACACGTCCTAGCTAAGGACACCCCAATAAACCGATCTACACAGCTCTTCATTTCCCAACCCAGAACGAGTCACAAACACAAAACGAACGAATGCACACCCTTCCCAATCCAGGGACTTGATGTAACCCATCGGCATACCGATTAACGTAATCCGCAATCGGAAATACATTTCCAACTCTACGTCGTCGATTCGATTTCTTTTTGTTCTCCCAAATCGCCGGGATTAATAATCGATAGAAGAACAATGTTATCGGTTCGCTCCGTCCAACGAGGGGGAAAACTGCGCCGAGGACGACCAGGGTGGGTGAGTGGGGAATCCTTGAATAAATTCCTCATAACTCGATACAACTTCTGCTGCTGCTGCTGCTGTTCGTTGTATCGCATCAAAATAAATGACTTGTGTGATTCTTTGGATTGGCAGATGCAGGAGCGATGAACATTAATTCAATTCGCTGGACGATGGGATCGATGAAATCGATTCAGTTACATTGAACTTATTAAGAAATCAACCGAAGAGGGATAACGAAAATAAGTATCGTCGTCCATTAAATTGAGCCAAGTTGGAATGAAACTTTAAAAGGATACTCAACCGACGAGGCTAAGCACTACGACAAGGGTTGTGATAACGACGGAATGTAGCGGTAATTTAATTTGGTTTCCTGTCGTTCTGGGAGTGCATCCTCCATCTCCAGCTCCTCGGTCGCTGTGCTCCACGCCACAGCAGAGTGTGTGGAAGGATGGCAAAGTCAAACCGTATTCAGGACATCGGTTGAGAGTTAACAATCATCTGGAGAGCCAAATAGAATTTGTGTGCAGGTTTATATTATTTTTTCCTCAACGAGCTGCCGTAGCATGGAAAGTTGATTCTAATTAAATAATTATTCCTGGAGGAAGGACCGAGTTTTCTTTGAAAACTGACGAAGGGCGGAGATGGAAGCTGTGGACTCATTCGACCGGGATTTTCAATTAGAGACATTTACTTTGCATGCAATCGATGCAAGAAAAGTCCTTGTCGAAATGATGCTTCGTTCATGGCCGTGGTAGGACAGGTGTGGGACCAGCCCATTTTTAATATGCAGTCAACGATAAAAACCCAGTGACAGACCGAAACTCAACTGCCAACAGTTTCTGGTAAAACCTTCGGTTTATCTCCCCTAACACGGCAACTACCGCACACACATCCGCCCGGCAGTCGAGGGAATTCCTTTCGAACGAGCCTCCTTTAATCCCCACGGACATAGCATCCCCACAAGCCACTGCGGAAATTGATAAATTCACACACAAAAACCACTGGAAAGCATTTTTAACTCAACGTGACCGCATCCCTGGTCTCGTCCGGAAGTCAATTATTCAATTACTGACTGTCCAGACTGTCAGCCCGCTCGCTACGTCATCCTGACCAACACTCAATGCAAATGGGATTGCGTCTGCAACCCCCGGGGGAAGGTTGCCAGAGAAACAAAAAAGAACTACACATTGACTGCGTCCCTGTCGCATTTGCGTTATGTCTCCACAGCCAGCGCGGCGCGTCTTCCTGTGCACTGTGAAGTTCATCCATGAAATCTCAGCTCAGCACTAGCCGCATGTACACGCTCTTGTTCTCTCGGGCACTAGTGTGTCGTCACTCATCTGGAAAACAGGCCGTGCACTCATCCGTGACACAGAAACAAGGCATCACCATTATGCGTCCCATGTCCGTGAACAAAAAACGAGTAATAAGTATGCCTCAGAGAGGGAGAGAGAGCGCATTTGTCATTTGTGTGCAGCCTGTTACCGCGTCTTAAATCATCATGTTGCCCGCGGCGGCGGCGGCGAGGAGTCATTGAGTCAGCTCTCGGCCGATTCTCGTGCCTTTTCTCAGCCCCAGCCGGCCGGCAGACGTGTTCAATGAGGGGCAATTCATCAAAGCGTCTCATTGTTTGTCCTCAACTTGGGGACCTCCGCGGCCGCGCCGTCAACATCAATCAGTGCCGGAAATGTTTGCTCTTTATTGGAATGATCTTGCAGCCCACGGGATGGAGTTGCGAAAAGGATAGCGAGGGTGGCCACGACCACGGTGGCCAGGATGTGTCAGCTTAACCTCGCGAATGTGGCGGTATTTCATGGGATCATCCGATGTTACTCGCGTCATGGACGACAATTCGATACCGAATCCAAATCTTCAACTGGAGCGAAGCGCAGAGGAGATGACTGGTTTGCCTCGGAGACCCGATACGCGAGTGTAAAATGCCAGATCTTCATAAACACGTCTGCGCCACGGCAGTTATGAGATATGAATTGTGCACATTTGTCGAGGCGATAAACACGTTACGTTACGGCTGCCGTCGCGGAATGCAGTGCAAGATTCGGTTCGTTGGGCAATCGACAGTTGACACTGGCATAGACTTGCTCTGCATTCCGCGCAGCACTCAGTGGGTACAATTGGACGGCGGGTTTTAAGTATCAGTTCACTTTATGCTGTCCTTTCTATGAATTTCCCACTCTGCACATATTTCCACGGATATGGCTGATGTTATCTGGTAAACACCAGTCGGAGACAAGAGCTGTTCGAATGAGTGCACTTATTGTCATCTGACAGACTGGAAAAGAGGCAGTCATTCGTGTGTCCATGAGGGGAAATAGCAGTTTTCTCGCTTTACATGGTGACTTGGAGTCGTGCCGGGGAATGAGCAATGTCTAAGAGGGAGACAAACAGAGCAAATAGCTGACTTTGGTCCTAAAGATGGATAAAAGCCCCAGATTTTGACCATTCACGTGAAATTGTCTTGCACAGCGCCGTGTGAGCAACTCAAGTTAGAGTTGAACATACGAACACACTCTTAGCCGTTCCTGACTGAGAATTTATGCGAAAGGGTATTCTAGTGTAAATGGTGCCGTGTAACAACAGTTCCAGTGTACACGAGAGTTGACATGATATCGTAACCAAAACGACGAAAATGAAAAAAACAATGAGATTTTTAAATAATCGAGGAGTGTATGAAAAAAAACACCACGTGGCCTTGAAGGTCGTTCGAATTTTGGCTTATTTCTAGAGGATATGAAGTATTCCCTTACATCGATTATTGGCTTGTTTTATTGAGAATCTATACTCAGCTTTGTAATACTTGTACACGCGAAGCAACAACAAAACAAAACTAAGTTATTACTGAGTAAAACTTAAGTCAGTAATCAATACTCAGTATAACGCGTTGAAGAATCACAATCACAGTTGGCGCTTCAGATACCACTGATAAATAGATGCCGCTAACAAAAATTCATGAAGATACAGCATTGTTATCGACATTGATGTTCTAAATCTCGACACAGGATTACGCATTGCAATTTGTTCTTCAAGAGAATAAAGCTATATTTGTACATGTTCCTTTTGCAAAAAAAAATGCCAAAAATATGTGAATTTTGATGTAAAGACCATTAAGTAAAGTCACGAACCCAACTTTGGCACAAAAAAATAAAGTGAGTACCGAGCGTTTTATTGAGATAGTAGATTCTCAATAAAACACGCCTAGGGCAGTCAACTTTATGTCCACAGTCATTCTACGGATTGTATGTATATGCATCGAATGCATCTTAGAACTATAAGACCATGCTAGATTCCACATTTGAGTTGAAACGTAACGTGATGAACTAACAAAACATCGGCAGAAAGTCCATTCAAAGATCCCTGTAAAATTATTCTTCTAAGTCTACCAAATAAGGGACAATATAATTTTCAAATGAATTTATTTAAATGCTTCAATACAACAAATCGCTATCGCTCAGTGGTGCGCTAACAACATAAAACAAAACTGATTACGAAACACCGTCTAGCAACAGCGTTCATCGGTCAAGGACTAGGTGGCACGATCTAGCTTAGTCACTTAAAATCAGTGGAAATATGAAAACAATTCAATTTAATTGCGTTCGCTGATGGTCTTAGTCTAAATACTTGGTCCTTGGTTACATAATCGTGGTTTCTGGATATGTCATTGGTTAGCCCGAAACGTTGATGCATTGAACGTTCATAAAAGCTACGAGGAAATGAGGTGAAACTCAAACTTCTAAAATCCCATCCCAAATCGAAAATCCAAATCATCTTGCAATAAATCATGTAATTCGAACTTCATTTTATAATTTTGAAACTCATACTTTTGAATTTTTATTCGATAATTTCTCGTATGTCACTTTTAGTGTTAAAGCACAACTTAAAGCGTTATGATCCACTACTTTTTCTTACTTCTACTTCTTATCAACTAAGTTTAACTTATACCTTACCGACTTCGCGACCTTCTTTTCGAATTGTGCAAACCGGCAAGTCCATTATAACCTCTTAAGTGAAACTTATAATTGAGTTTCAGAAAACGGCCCTACGTGGTTTGAGGATTAAGCTGGTAGGAAGTTGGTATTAAGCTCTTTTCTTCCCGAGACGTTTGGTTTTTTGACGTAATTGCTGAAAGGACATCTGGTGATCCCCAAGGTTATAATTCTTGTCCCAATCTGTTTTTATTTCTTTATTTTTCCAAGTTGTATTATCCATTCCTTGTATACATGAGGTCACAGTTCTGTTCCTTAAAAGTTCCGTCTTAAAAGTGCGTACGAGTGACCTTAGGCATATGAAAAAAACGAATAGAAGTCAGCCAGAAGCATCAATAAAATTTCAAAAAACCCATAATTCTTTCTGCGAACATAAGCAAAATTCCAACACCACGTATATTGTGAGCTATTCATTACCTCTTAATCAAGTCAAACTGAACGAAACTCAACGAAGCTGTATGGGTTCTTATAGTCGCTGTGTATTATTTCTATCTATTCTCGTTCTATCGCCTTCGTTTGCTTAGGTTGAACTACCTCTCCACTTTCAAGCGATACGAAATTAACACAAGAATATCAGTGCTCACGTATCAAGTCTCATCCTTTGCTCTCATTTCTGGAAACCTTTCCATTATCGGTGGACGCCGCGACAGATGGTTTAAATGAAGCAAGCACGTATTTTCGGTTACGTCAAAAATGATGGACAAGCACATGTTTCCAATTAAAAATTCTTCATTTTTATGGACTCATAAAGTTTAGAGTTATGTGAGGGATAGAATGTCTGGCAAATGGCCTCATCGGCTTTGCGCACACATCCCCAATCTGTTGCCAAAATTTCCGTGACCGTTTGAATAAGTAAGGCTGTTTGTACGAGTAAAGCCAGGAGATGCTTAATTATAATAATAATATTGGTGGCGTGACTGTCTGAGACGGACCTGGGCCTAGTTTCTCAGCAACCACTCATCTTGTGCGTGCTATTTTTCTATGACAGTTTTATGCCGACTCCGAACGGCAAATTTGAAAGCTTTTTCGAGACACGAATACTCTTTGATCATTGCCAGTGACTCGAAAGAGGTGGAAGCCGCGAACTATAGAAGTTGGTAGAATGGGGATTTGAACCTGGCACCCTCTGCGTAGGAGTCGACGGTCTAACCCACTACGCCACGGCGACTCACGGAGATGCTTAATTGATCACGCTAAATGTAAAGACATTTTATCTCGGGTATAGTCCATGATTCTGTTTTCTTCTATTTGCCAAGAATTATTTAGTTAAAGTAGTCGATTTCTATCGATCTAGTGAATCTTTGTCTGCCATTTGATAAATATCACTTAAAAATGTTTTCAGTGCTTTGGTACAGCCTTCAATTTATTCATTAAAGCCGAGACTGATAGCCATCTTGTCCATAAACAGTTTGGACTTTCAAAAAGAAACCGCAACCGCATCACGTCGTGTGATCAGGAAATCCTTTTCAAGTAATTCAATTATTTCTTGGAGGATATTGTATGTGACAGCGTCTTGGTGGAAAGAAATGCCAAGCATATCACAGAAATTATATCCCTGTCAACTGATGAAAGACTGCATCAGTTCATGAAACTGAATTCAGTCAAAAATCAAGCTGGATTGAGGTAAGGGACATTCGCGCGCAAGGTAAAAGCATTTGTTTAGAGTCAATTTCGTTTGCAAATAGTGGCTGAAGTTAGGCTAACAAAAATATGATATGTAGTCTGAGAGAATAATATTCGATCCAGGCTTGATACGCTGTCGATGACGCTGTCATTGGCCGCAAGCTAATATTTATCCTCTCCTTCCGTCCGTTTGTGTTATGTGACGATGTATGACGTATGTATGCCTAATACCTGATTTTTTTTAAAAACCGAACCGTCATCAATTGTCCTGAACACGGCAATCTTTGATTTCGGATAGAGTGTCAATTCCCGCTTTAGTCCCCGTCACTTTGTCACTTTGAACAAATCTACATTTTCGAATGAGCACTGATGAGGGTCGAAAGGAACACTTCTTAAGGATGTATGCCCTAAGTTGGCAAATGTTTCAGCTCATAGTCAAATCCAACTTTATGAGCGTTAAAGTTAAACCCTTAATCCCTCGTTGATCGTTCCCGGACTGAAACAATTTCTCTCCCCTCATCATCTCCCCGCATCAGAGCAATATGTCTATCATCTCAATCAACCCACAATTTTCCACATTTTTCTTTTAAACCATTAAAACTCCCCCTAACCAGCAGAGAACATCCATCCCCCCCACTGTACACCGGCGTGTATTCCCAATCACTTAGATCTACCATCCTCTCTCCTCCCCTCCCTCTCGTTTCCACTGATTCAACAAGCCCACGGAAGCCACAACATTATCGAATAAAATCGATATCACGCACTTAGCTCAAGAATCTCCGTCCATGTCGTCGCATCACCCCGAAAAGTACACATCCCGGAATGGGTAGCCCATAGCATGCTTATTATTGTTATTTTGTTTTCCATCATGTGAAACTGAAAAAGCCATCGAAAGGAAATTACTTTTGCATCGTCAGCCGAGCAGTTATCGATTAACCATATGAAGATATCGACACTGTATGTGTTTGCCGTTCTCTTGTCCCATTATCCATTATATTTACATTCACGGCACATCCTTGAGATGGCATTTATTTTTCGTTTCTTCGTTTTGTTTCGAGCTGTTGTCTACTCTCGACGGTGGGGGCGAGTGAGAGTCGAGAGTGGGGAACCGACCGATAATTTTTCACACCACAGACGTGGCGTGCTAACGAAATAGAAGTCATCGATGGAGGAGATAAGCCAAGGAAATGAATTGCATTAAGAGGGTCGCTGTTTGCTTTGTTTTCCAACGTGGAAGCGATAATTAAAGAGAATTCCTGAGAGCGCACCCGCCAGTGGGGGCAGGAAATAATCGTTCAAGAGTGTTTCGAATCGGTTTCCAATCGGAAGGGTTGCTGCGGGAGTGTGTGCCACAAGAAGGGTGCTTGGTCTTTCTGGTGAAGCGCCAACTTCTTCTCACTGTGAACGGATCTTTATGCGGAACAAGCAACACCGACAAAGTCTCAAGAAAGACAACAGCAAACCCATGCAAGGGCTATGTCTAATCAGCCACATAGAAAAGGTCATACCATAAGCCAGACTCGTGATAAAATGAAAGAGAATCAAATTGGATTCAAGATAAAACAAAGCACGATCGCTGATAAAGAAGAAAAACGATCTGGATATCAATCAATTTGAAAGCGGAACAATGCCCAATAGGAATCCAGACAAAGCCAAGATCAGTCGTAGATGAGTGGACAAAAACGAGGTCAATAACGAGGCAACATCAATGCTTCACTGATCGGTTTGTCGGCCTAAAAATAGGTTATTCGAGATACGACTAAATTGAAACTAAGATAAGACCAGAACGAGATCGATATCATGCTCGGAAAAATAATTAAACCGAACTGATGCGAAACTAAGATTCGATCTGGACGGAGGCGTTAAATTGAAACCAGATTGATGACAAGCCGGCGCTGAAGGGAAGCCATGATGGACCATGAAGATGACGAGGGTGATATGGAACGAACCGAAACGCGATACGACAGCGATACTCGTACCAGCAGAAGAACTGAGTGAGTGGGAAATTTAATTAAGATCGACGAGAAGACAAGAACTTGCTGAGGCTGATGCCAAGGTGACACTTCGATTAGGAACGTAGGCGATGTGGGCACGAGATAAGAGCGAGACTAAAGTGATGATGGGAAAAGGCCAATTTTGTTTGACGGAAGGGAAGAGAATTGAGGAAGACCGAAATGGTAAGCAAAATTGGAGAACTGAACTTTTGATGAACCATGTCGTTTCTGTACGGAAATGTGCAAAACGTGGGGCAGAGAAACTTGGGCGTGACTAAACTAGGACAGTAGACTGGTTACAACAAGTCAAACAGGGTTTCATTGAGAATCTGGTGGCCATAATTCCCGGCATCGCAAAAGAGGACCAATCATGCTCCTTGTCTTCTTATGGCTCTTCATCACCACAGCCATAGTACAGGGTGACGAGATAAGAACGATATGAAAATTTCGAAAAAAAATCAAATAAGCAACAAATGTGTGAGATATGAAATTGGCATTAATGTGAAACTAAATTCATGACATTCCGTATCAGACAGCACATCATTCTAATTACCCTCGGCTGTCACGGCAAGCGGAGGATACAATTTTCGATGACTTGATGCAAGCGTATATACGCTTAATTTATAAGTGCACAAAAAAAACGATTATCGGCTCTTAAGGATTCATCATCAAATCTTGGCAGCACCGACGACATTTATGATATTTGTTAAGCAGCAGGGGTGCAGTCGTGGAAGGTGATGGTTGATCTTTGATGGTCACAATCTCTCGTTTTGTGACTGTGCAGAGCGACCATCAATTTAAAAGCAAAAACACTTAATAATTATAAAATAAAAAAAAATGATTATAAAATGAAGAGAATCGTTTACGAAACCCTAACGGAATTTATAGCAGTGATACTGTGGATATACCAAAAATTGCATACTTATGGATGCCAAAACAATTTAAAATTATCTGATACATCAACCACACCTGCAAATGTAAGCCACATACAGCAACCTAAACGATGAATGAATAAATTCAGGAATGAACACACAGTAAATAAAGTTTGGAAGCATTGTTTTTATCCGCGCTTATTCCTTAAGCGGCGATAGATATGATGAGTAACTTAAGCGGACATAGAATTCGTTGTTAGTGTATTTTACATGCAAATTGAAAATTAAGCGTATATACCCTTGCAAAAAAAAGCAGCTATTGTTTCGAATGTCGGTCTCTCCTTCGTCCACAGGATTAGCTTGTTAGCGTAGACTGAGGACTTGACGTGGTCCTACAGAAAGTCAACTCATGATGTTCGGTGAACGCTCTCTGCCGGCAACTTAATCGCTAAATTTTTCCTTTTTAACTTTGAGGTTCACATTGCTTCTATGGCATTTAGCACCATTTCCCAGTTCGGCTACTTGGATGTTGTCGAACTCAGGCCACAAAAAGTCGGTTAACTTCGCTCTATATCTAAGACCATTGACGGTAAAGGCGTCACCTTCCTCTCTCTTCACAATTGGGTTCAATGATGTCACAGCACCAAAACAGACAATCTTTGCGAAAACATTGAAGCTTGGTCGAATATTTACGGATTGTGTTCGCTCACATAGTTTGTTTACAGCCACTAAGCCAAAAACAGGCCTCGTCCGAAAAAATTTATACGGCGAAATTCGGATCTCGAAGAAAGTCTGACTCTCTGGCGACGCTCTATTCAGGTTATTGACGCCGAATAACATTCGAATTCTCCTCGATACTGAACGCTACGGCGGTTGGGTTTGATGTGGTTGGTGTCTGAAGGTCCAAAAAGTGTCTTCATGTCCAACCTTTTCACTTGTGAGGAATTACCTGAACACTGAAGCCATGATCTGGACCGATTTCGCAACGAAACAGCGGAGCACTGCAATCACCCCCTAAATCGTTTGGGTTTCGATAGATCTCATCGGCACACAGGCCTCTGCCAGTTTGGGTGTCAGATTGACGTCCCTGCTTATGTGGAAGGAGCTTAGTTCTGAACACTCTACCATCCTTGACAAATTTGGATCCTTACCAGGAAGCACCGACCTCACGATACCGAATCACTGTAGCGTCTTTCAGGCAGAAACTATAGCGCTAAGGGGGCTCTGTCCTCGTCAAAAAGCAATGTAATATAAGACCAAATATTGTCATCCGTTCGGACAGCCAGGCAGCAAAAGTGCTGTCACAACTAGAAGACCTCAATTGACACTTATTTCTCAACGAGTTTGCCAAGTGCTTCAACGTCTTGCTTATGTGGGTACTTGGACACAGTCAAATCCCAGAGAATTGCGAAGCAGACGAACGAAAGGGTTCTACTCTTTGCGGGTGGAGACTACTTGAAAGCATACTCTAAAGCTTGCTCTCACCAAACCCAGATGGTCTACAGCCACTGAGTGCCTCATCACAAAAAAAAGTGAGGCTATCCTTTTCATTACTCCCGATTCAAAAGGCTCACGCTACCTGGTTGGTATGAGTGGGTCGCATCTAAGAACCCTCATTAGTATCCAGACTGGGTAACCTCTACAACGACTCCTGTAGAAGTTGCAGAAGTTGTTGAAGAGGAGGAAGAATCCATCACACATCTTCTATGCAATTGCAGCTCTTGTAGATGTAGTCACTTAGGCGCCCTTTACTTCAACGACTTAACAGAACTGATCAGCATTAGTATAAGTCATCTTCATCGCTTCATTAAAAATTAAAAATAGTTTGCAGAATAGGGTCAGCTGGATCCGCGTGGTGACACAACGGTCCTACTCTGGGCTAAGTGTGACTGCTACTCAATTAAGTCCTATTTACAGCTCAACCAGAATTAGAGTATAACTTTTAACTATCTTGAAAAGTTGAATGCTGAAATGGGGATTCTTAACGAATATTTTGACAGGTCGATGTTAACTGTAACTCTCACAGCTTCTGAAACATAACAGTTGGAAGAACCATCATTCCTATCTGGTCACTCTTCAATATCCCGAAAGTATAACATCATCCAAAATGAAGTGCCACTCCGGTTATTGAACTGCTAACATAAGACTTTCATTCGAAGCCAGGTGCTCTCTTCAACGCTGATAGCCCTGGCATAAAATACGACATTATCTAGGACTTGGGAATGCGGAAAATACGATGCACTCACGTCCATACGCAGCGATTTGGCGGCCAGCCCTCTTACAAGTGCAACAATCCCAATGTACCAGAAAACAGCTCAGTCTAAACAGTCATGGCCTCATATGTGCAAGAAAACCCACAACTGCCCGTCAATTGATTTTCGCAGTTCTGCACGCCATGCCACCCAGATCGATCCGCAGTAGCGCGGCGTGCAACGATGGGCACCCTCTCTTGCCGACCCAACTGCGCCGACCGAATCTCACATCTCATTATGCTGTATTCTCATTAAACTTAGCTAAACAAAAGGCGAACGATTTTCATCGCAAGCGCTCTTGTTTTCCGCATCGGGGATGTCCCTCAGCTCCAGCGCACACAGAATACAACTGCCACTCTGCTGCTGCTTCAGACACCCCCGATTAACCCTTTAATTAATTTCACTCCCTGTGACATGGACTAGCGCTCGCATCCGCGTGCACACACACATCCCCCGGCCAGCTCGAGTTAATTGCTTTAAATTAAGCGAAGCGATAATGCCGTTGAAAGATAAATATTGAGAAAGTGTTTCCCTCCCGGCTCATGCGCCCGGGTTGTGTGGAATGTTTTATTCTTAAATTTATGCTGAGTCCGCCGGCGAAGGATAAAACAATAAAATCTTCTTACTCGAATCTGTAGCCCATTCGAGTGGATTCGCCCGGCCAGGCCGAGTCGACGAGGCCGTGTGTAGCGCTTAATTGCGGGAATCATTCAAATTGACTGGTCATTTACATTTTGACAAATGAGATGTAAACGGCTCTCGTAAGTTGATTTCGTTTTACTCTTTCCGATTGGAATTTGTGAGTGAGAGCAGAAAGATACATCAACTGGAAGGGATTTCGTGACCTCTCGTCACGGCATACGTTGCCCAGCGCTGCTGTCGTAGAGCGGTGATCTGGTTTTAAACAATCGGCGTTGTTGTGGCTGCGGCGGACGGTGTAGCCTAACGATGGGGTTCTCTGAATGAACCTGTCGATAATTAACGAGTCTTTTATTGTAAGCGTAGCAATTAATTTTGGATTTGGGTTTATAATTAACAAGACGGTGTGTTGGGAACGACGTTCGCAACGGTTGTGATACAGATTTGTGAATAAAATCCGATGAGATACATGCAAGTCGACTGGAATGTGTCGGATCGAATATTCACTCGATGTCTTGTATGACAGCGGAACACGGCTTGTTAGTATGTTGACTTGTTGTGTCATAAAAAAACAAAACGTAAGCCGAGTGATTCGAGTGTCATAAGGCTGACGTAGAAAGCGCTGTGTGTGAGGTCGTGACTTACAGTTCACTATAGTGACGCCCTATCAGTCATATCATCAAAGAATCACATAAAGTTTATGGTTACATCGGAAAGTTGGAACATTTCTACGTCGAAACGAGGTGCACATAACAAATAGAATCCGATCGAACTGTGAGATCAGGGAGGAGAAGTTGAAACTCGGCTTCTTAGTTTTATGATATTTTCTACCTTAAATTTGAGAAATCTACGTTCGTGGTTGGTCAAAGCAGTTAACGAATTTGTACGAGTTTGAGATTAGAAATATGCCTCGACGAAGTTTGTATATTTAGGGTAATTTTGTTCACTACAAAACTTTGGGAATTTTCTCTTCAACTTCTGGTTTTGCTTTCAGTCACTCAAATTTGATGGTCTCATCTTTCAATTTACAACTCGTGAGTTTATCAACTTCTCATTTTTTCAACTTACGGAAATAGCAGAAGTTAAGGGATGAAATCAGGGAGTTCGCTCTCTCTCTCTCTCTCTCTCTCTCTCTCTCTCTCTCTCTCTCTCTCTTTTCTTTCCTTATCGTAGTTGCCTGCCTGCCTGCCGTGTGGATGCAAGATGGGATGATTGTGATTTCATTTATAGTCTTCGTCTCTCAAAGCGCACAAAAATAATGGGATCGAACTAATACAGGATACATTGCGGTGCAACGAGGGAAGGTACTGCTCCCTTCGATTTGATTTGAAACAATGAAGTATTTGATAGATTCATTTTCATCTGTTAACAGACCCCGTGAATTACGGGCAACTATATACTGACCGATTGACAAATTACAATATTATGCGCTCGGATCAAAAACCAGAGATAATGGAGGATATAGATATACAACCATTATCTCTCTGAAAACGTTTGCTCGCAATTGTCCTTCTCATAGCGCACACGGACAGCACACACCGTATATTCAAAGTTGAAAAGGGCTTTTTTTGTGTGAATTATCAAAAATTTAATAAGTGAAAGTTGGACCCCTTCTGGATTTATGTTTTCAACCTGTGAGTTGAAATAGTGAACAATACCATTTTCACCTCTTCGGTAAGATTACGAGTTAAGACCAAAGTTGTTCAACTCCCAGTTGTCCGGCAAGTTGAGCAGTAGTGAACATAACGACCCTTAAGCTTTCTACAAGAGGATGTAAGTTCTTAAGACGCATTACGTTTGAGGGCGCCTAACAAAAGCATCATGTCATGTCAATCATGCTTGCCAAATTATAGCAAAAAGGCACCTGGCCATATATAAGGCAGAACATTTTAAAGTTTGTAGAAGATCAACAAGGCTTAAAGAACTGGACTGTGTTTAAAGATAGCTTTAGGCGCGGTTTACATTAATTCCGCATAGGATATGGAATCCCTCTGATTAGAAAAATAGGCCTTGAAACTGTGTTTTCGAATCATCATAGCATTCATCTGCGAAACTACAAACCCTCCGCCTCAGACGATGGACGGATGGATGACCGGAGGCTGCGTTACTTGCTGACCTGCTTCCTATCGTTGAGTATTGCGACCATGCGAAGTTCAGTAATAAAGACCAAGTTGTTTTGCACCCACAATCACTTGAATTTCGCATCGCCATCAATTTTCGATCCAAGAGGCTTTCTTTTAAAGACCCTCTTAGTTGAATCATTGCTGTACATTCGCTTGATGTGAGCCGGAACAGAAGCCCTCTTTTGCATTGCTTCTTGAAACTTGCGTGAAAATCTAACAGACACTGTCACTTACGCATGTAGAGAGCCATTTATTTCGTTCCTACATAAGTATGCAAAAGTTAACGAGACTTAACGAAACTTGCCCAAAGTCCATCATCATCCTCTGACCCGTGTGATCTACTAAAGGTGTAGGGAGCACGCACGAGGGATCTCCAGGCAACTGGATCCTCCGCCATCGACTGTAACTGATCAGGGGTTATGCCCAATCGTAACCAGGCGAGTTTATGAACTTGGTCCAACCACCTGATCATGGGTTTGCCAAGTGGTTGGTCGACTACTAGATGGAACCGTACTCAAGGCCCGCCCTGGAAGTCGTGAACTTAAAACAAATCATAACGAAACTTGACGAAGCGTAACGAGACTAAGGAAAGTGGTTGTTATTTGTTCGGTAAAGCAGCCCGTTTGAGTACGTGAATTAAAATCACCAAACGGTATTACGATTGAGCCTATTAGGTATTCCTACACCAACAATTTCTCCAAAAATTCTGAATTTTGGAGCTCCCTAGATACTGTGTACTAACAATAAAATTCTAAGTCACAACTTATACCGACTTGGGTGTGCCTTTTTTTCCCGCAAATCTGAGGAAGGACTTAAAACTGTACGACTGGACAGTGAGCGACATTAGTCTATCTAGGCGTCTACGGATTCAACGCCTAAGATGGCTAGGCCATGTAGAGCGCATGGACAATACTGCTCCAGCCCGAAGAGTCGTGGACTCCGACACGTAGATAGTGCACAGGAGTAGAGAAGGACCTCAAACAACTTGATCAACTGATCATGACAGCCGGAGAGGAGTATTCGCAGAGGCTCAGCTCCACCCGGACTTTAGCGTCACTAGAAGAAGAAAAAGAAGCAAAGTCTTAACTAAGACTGCAACATGTTTTCATTAAGCTATTCACGAAGAAAACCTCCAGCAATTCCGAGCCCATAACCAACACTGTCACTGTCCTTCAGCTCATCTCAGCCCCAATTCAACACAAAACCTTCGAGACACCATACACTCTCATTCATCACTCCACCGAGTCGCCAACTAAATCAAAGTGTGTAACAAAACCTTCATGGCAAAGGGCAAAGCTCAGATGCCAAGCTAGATGATAAGCCACGACTCCACTTTAAATCTGGGGCATGACTGGTTCCATTTACATGCACCTGTTATGCCATAGCTCACCGTCGCCACCTGTTTTCGGTGAACTTCTTCTCACGGGCCGTCGGAATTGATGTGCCACAGAAATTCTTATCAGATAGCTATGCAAATCAACCCGTCTCCCGGCAATCCCATCCACGCAAAGCTTGTCTCATCTCCGATAACCACCACATCCATCCAATGCGCCTTCTCCCCCGGCGTTTAAATGACAATCGCCGTCGGTTATAAATTGCCATGGGAACTCGCTCTGTCGCTTTGTATGACAAATAATTTCATTTGAGCTGAACTTAAATCCCCTGACCAACGAAACGGTCTAGATTATGGACAGGAAATCGATTGGATCATACCGTGCCCGCATGCGGACTCTGACAGTCGGACTTCCCCCTCCGCCCGCTGGCGCATTAATGACATTCTCATCACCCGTTGAAATTTACAACCTGGTAGCCCCTGCCTACTTAAGTGTATTTTGTCTCAGCTCGAGATTACCGCCAACGAAGTCGAGATACAGCACCGCAGGGAGTCTCCAGTATTTGGTTCGAATTTCGATATTTTTGATTGCTTTATCGTAAAAATTTGAATTCTCATTGTCTATTGAAATTCGAGTTGCTAATGCATTCAGATTTGGGTTTCTCCTTTGTTTTAAACGGAGGCGTACAGGGTGGGTTCGTTTGACAAGCGAGAAAATATATGTTGTCGATGGTCTGACGCGAGGTTGCGATCGCGGATGTAGGTACATAAATTCAAAAGGAGGCTTAATTCTGCAGACAGCCCACATATTCTGCGTCAAGATCGATTGGAGAATGCTAGTCCCTCCCTCAAGTGTGGAGTACCTAAAAACTTCACGTCGAATTCGATCTTAATATGATTGCATCTATGAGTGGATAGCTAAGGGCGGGTTGGAGATTAATGCGCATCCGTCTCTTCCTCGGTATTTCCGCAGTCTCCTTATTAGCTGTTGCCGAAGTCTAGGGTCGATCAATTGCAGTTTTCAAAAATATACCTGACCATAGTAAATCTTTGCTTTTACTTTACTTCAAGTATGTAAGAAAATCATGGCAACACTCATCGTATCAATTATTATATGAGCATAGCTCTAGCTCTCTCTAACTCTCTCTTGATCGGTAATGAATAAGGTCAGCTCGATCTCACCCGCCGTGGTTAAACATACATACGTTAAATAAATGTAACAAAACAGCGAATACGAGCTTTGATTTCTTTGTTCCGTGGCTGTCCTCTCAATTGCACGACTTACTGCCACCCCTGACAAGAAGCCCGTGGTATGATGGCGAGTGTAAGCAGAAGTAATGTGCAACCGACGAGACAAGCCAACAGGCGCTGCAATATGAGACCGGAGCTGTGTATGAGGAGTACCAGGATAGAAGACGGAAGCAGAAGCTTCTATGTCTGAATTAGGGGTCTCTCTCAACCTCCCAGCTCAAGGATATCGAGTCTAGGGTCAAGCAGAAAATACGGGCCTTTATACGAAAACCAAAAGCCTTGCCGCAGGCCTTAGGAGAGTCACTCAGGCTCTTAGAAACGAGGGTAACCTTGTTACCGCTGTAAATAGTGCAGGTAGCTGCTTAAAGAGCCTGCCCAGTCATGAGTGATATTGAATGAAGAAATCCTAACTGCAGTCGACAAAGTAGTCTTCCTACTCAGCTTTGAAGAAGTCGGCACAGTCATGAAAATCCACAGGCTCAGAGGGTTTACAATCAGAGCTCCTCAAGGCCGATGGCAATGTTCTGGTAGAGAGCATGAACCAGACCATCTGCAGAATTTGGAAAGATGAATGGAATAGATGTGCCCCAAACAAAAAAAAAGCGCCATCCCACCTCTGGAAGCAAGTATAGAGGTATATCCCTTATCAGCGTCCAATATAGAGATCATGTCCAGCGTACTGTGTGAGCGTCTAAATACTTATTGCATAGCACTAATCTGTGCGTGGCACCGGCCCGACAAATTGATTATAGACGAAAGTTTCACACTAAGCCAAATCCTGTAGACTAACTATCAATTTTGAAGCTGCATACGACAGCACTCATCGCAAGGAACATTTCAAAGCGAAGTTAATAAAGTAACGTTGCACCACGCTCAAATAAACGCCATGTGCCGTGGAGCTTCTTTCAAGGACTTCCGAGATGCAGCTAGAACGTTGGGACAAACGTGAACTCTACAAACGATAACGATACAGAAGAGTTGATTCATTGAAAGAAAAAATCTGTGTTGGGTATATGGTCCCATGTGAGAGCAAGGTGAGTGGGCCAGAAGATATAATTGCGAACTTAAAAGGCAAAAATCTGTGGACAAGCATAACCTGGGCCACATCGAGAGCATGGAAACTATTGGTCCAGTTTAGAGCGTCTTCAAATCCGAGCCTCTTAGTCAAGAAGGAGAGGAGGACCGAACTTCCAGTTTGTTGTTTTCGATGACTGTAAGGAGTGTGCCTATGATCGTCTACGATGAAAGGCAGCTACTGTTCAGGCTCAAAGCCTCCATGGGTCGATGACCTGATAAGTAAGTAAGTTTTTTTTTATTACGTGTCGGATAACCAAGCGGCCCTGATGGCACTAAATAGTTACACATTTAACTGTAACGCTGTCTGGGAATGTCACAAAACATTAAATACACTTTCAGAAAATAAAGACCATGAAAGCAATGAAATGGCTGACGTATAAGCCAAGGCAGGTGCTCAGATACCCTTCATTGGACCCAAATCTATTCATACACGAATGGATCACTAAACAAGTGATCCAGTTTTAGAACAACCTTCTTATTCTTCTGGTGGCACTACAGTCCGGGTGGACCTGGGCCTCAACCAGTAAGCCTCTCCAGCAGGACCGATCTTTAGTCAGCTGTCTCCAGCTGCGCACACCAAGTCGATTGAGGTCCTTCTCCAACTAGGTGCGCCTTCGGTTCCGTGGGCGTTCTCTATTGCGTTGTCCCACTGGTTCGAAGTCGAAAACACTTCGGGCTGGAGCCGTGTTGTCCATGCGCTCTACATGGCCCAGCCATCTTAGGCATTGAATCCGTAGACGCCTGACTAGGCTCATGCCGCTGTACTGCCGGTACAGTTCGTTGTTGAATCTTCTTCTCCAATAACCATCAACGCAGACAGGACCAAAGATTGACACAGAACTTTTCTCTCGAAAATACCAAGTGCTTCTTCATCCGCTTTTGAGATTGTCCATGCCTCCGCACCATAGAGCAGGACAGGGATGATCAAGGTGTTATATAATGTTAGCTTGATCCTTCCTCTTGAGCCCAAAGAAACAGCGATTGGCAAGAGGAACTCTGTGTTTAATCTCGGTACTGGTGTTGTTCGTACTGTCTGCTTTCTTAGATGTTTGCTTCTTTCTTCTCTGGGTGGATTGCTTTCTTCCAATAGACATTCGTCTTCACCGCATTATAAGTACTCACAGCTACTATCTTATACTGATCCACCCTCTTCAACACTGCTTGTATGTGTTCTTGTTCGATCTCCTCTTCCAGATCCACTGGCATCACATGTTCTTTTTCGTCGTCTTTCTTAACTTGAAGTATCCCTTCACGAAGTCCTTCACTACCTCGAAGTTATAGCTGCCTATGATGACGTTTTGGAGAAGTCGTCGATGTTGTGCGGCCTTTCTTGATGACAGCATGTACTTCGTTTTACCCTCGTTCACCGCTAAACCCATTTTGGCCGCCTCCGCTTCAGTCCCAGCAAACGCTTCATTCACGGCTCGCTGTGTTCGACCAATGACGTCAATGTCATCCGTTTATGCCAGCAGCTGCGTGTGTGATCTGCGTGTGAGTTCTGCACGATCTTCTCAAGAATAATGTTGAAAAAGTCACTCCTGGATCAACCAGGAGTGTATTAAACGCTCCAGAAAGTTCATGGAACAAAACTACAGTCCAAAACGAGCCAAAGAAGCTCTAGCACTCAGTCGCACTGACCCAAGAATTTTATGTGGAGAACTTACACGTCACGGAACATGTAACTACCACCTACCTGAAATGGGCCTCATAAGTCCAGAAATCTGTATGCATTGTGCGAAGGTGTAAGAAATAAAGGACCCATTAATCGACTGTCCAAGTCTTGCCCCAGAAAGACTCAAAATGAAAAAACAGAACATCTGTACCTAACAGTGAGAGACGTTCAAGAAATCCATTTTACGTAGGTTGTCAAATTTAAGAAGGCAGAATTTAAATGCTTTTTCAAAGAAGGGGCTACAATAGTTCTTTATAGTCGTAGTACTAGTGTTTGCAGGACACTCCAGGTTCCACTTTTCACTTCACACAGCATTATAGGGCCATTCATATGAGCAGCGAACTGTTATAAAGTATATTATATTATAATATAAACCAAAAATTTGGGTATGCAAGGAGTTGGCGACTGAATTATCAAGTTTTTCTATCGGCTAAAATCTCAAAAATAATTAGTTTAAGTATCCCTATAATTAGTTTAAAATCCTTATCAATCATTCTCTTTGTGAACTGTCAACCTAAGTGCAACACACAAGAGAGGCAAACGCGATCCACACATTTCATTCACATTCACAATGATATGTGTGTTTGCTCAAAGTGTACCCATTGCTCTCAGCGATAAAACTCCATATTAGTGAAGTGTCAAAATTTGCAAAGTTCACGATTCGTAGTGATGGTCCTTAAGTGTCCCTCAAAAGAAATAAATCACTCCGAAATCGCATTGACATCCACATCACTAGAGAACAGTTTCCAAAGAAGAAAAATTTGTTCAGTACTGGCACATCTCTGCATGACATTTTTTTTATTTATTTATTTATTTATCTAAAATCTACAAATTACGTATGTATTAACAGATTTTGTGAAGTGTTTTATAATTGTACAATATTTAATGATAAGTTAATATTTTATTTCAGAATACATTTAAAAAGTAAAAAGGCTTAAAAGGTTACTTTTAAAGTGCTGTCTGGTATGGGACAGATCCAAATGTTGTGAATGTTCGTTAAAAACACGAATTATTCTTGTTAATGGTTCTCAGATAAGAGACATGAACATTTTATATGATTGCAGAGTATATCCCTGACAAATATAACATCGTGGATAGTGCGTCTAGTTGATAGAGACTTTATACCAAGCAGTTGGCATCTAGGTTCGTAGCTAGGATGAAAATTCCAGTGCATTTTAAAGAAGATGTACTTGGTGAATCGCTTTTGAACTTTTTCAATACGTTCGGAAAAAGTTCTGAAAGCCGGGTTCCAGACTACGACCGCATATTCAAGGAAAGGTCGGACTAGGGAAATATACAGTGCTAATAAGGCAAATGGATCAGTAAATCCTTTAGTAATACGTTTGATGAAGCCGACTGCTGAGTTGGCTTTTGCTAAAATATGAGAGATATGATTTTGAAATGAAAATGGGGAGTTAAACATAACACCCAAATCTTTGACACTGCTTACAGTCAAAAGATATGAATTACCAATTGAATAATTAAATTGGATTTGAAAAGCTGATTTCGTAAAAGAGATATAATTGCATTTACTTAAGTTAAGACCAAGTTCATTATTTACACACCAATCAAAGATGCTGTTTATATCTGATTGAAGCATGATACAGTCATTAACATTTCGAATTGTTTTGAATATTTTCATGTCGTCAGCATATAGCAAACATCTACTGTGTTTAACTGAGAGAGTAATATCGTTAATGAATATTATAAATAATAAAGGGCCAAAGTGACTACCTTGCGGTACACCCGACATTGAATTGGCTTTGATAAGGAATTACCAATTTTAACTCTTAGGGTTCTATTTTGGACGAAGGAAGATATCCAATTTAGAAAATTGGAATGGAACCCAAACGCTTTGAGTTTGTTTATTAAAAGCGAGTGGTTGACGAAATCAAACGCTTTACTGAAATCAGTGTAAATTGCATCAACCTGTTTCTGGTTTTCAATCTCATTGATCACGAAAGAAGAATAAATTGATAGGTTAGTAGAAGTCGATCGTCCAGATATGAAACCGTGCTGCGCTTCCGATATGTGCTCTTTGATTAAGAATTCAGTCTTATTCTTGACTATACATTCAAATAATTTTGGAATTGCCGAGAGTTTGCAAATTCCTCAATAGTTTTCCACATTATTTTTAGAGCCCGATTTGTGAATTTACCAACTTTCATAATTAACAGCTCCATCTTTTTCGAGTGCCTGACAATGCTTTGAGTATTTCCCATCTAGAAAAGAGCATCTCAATCTTTTCCGAGACCCAGGTCCCCCTCGGAGTGTTATTTATCACAACTCAAGTTCAAAAGTCCTGTTACCAGCAGATCGTTGGTACTTCCGTAACCAACATTCCAACCAAAGTGCTGATAGAATTAAATCTCAATCACGAAGTCCCAATCACGAGCTCCCGCCCAAAGTGCAAGAGTTCCCCCGAATTCCTAGCTCGCTTGCTTAAATTATTATGACATCTTTTCGAATCAAAAGTCCCCATATGCCCATGTTCGGCATTTGTTTGGAACCCTCCAAATGAATGCTAATTCCGAGGCAACAGCAACGACGAGTCCCACTTCACAAAAGGCGCCCCAGATTAGTGTCAACCGAATGCAGACAAAATTTGTTGCATATTAGACCATCACGACTTCAATAAACAAAAGCAAACCGATCGGGTCGTGGCCGATGCCCCAAACGGCTGTGCATACAAAGAATCCCTCTTAAGACCCTCCTTATCTCATTAATTAATTATAAATTAATTGAAAATCTCATTTAAGCCCCACTAAGACCGATCGGACGGGGTCATTCCGTTGACACGCTTCTTCAGCTCCTCTCCCAAATGCGTGACACCAGCCCCAGCCAGCCAGTCAGGCAGAAAGAGCCTGAGCACAGTGGTGAGCCGGTTGCTAGCAGCCAGCAGCCAGCAGCCAGTCAGTCGTTAATGCACTTTACGACCGCTTTCCATCGCTCTCTGGGATAGCTCCAGAGAGCCAGTGCCAGAGCGGCTCGTCTCTGCAGCGCTTCCCGTGAACAGCGCTCAATTACAAAGCATACACGCGGCGGACGGCAAGGTGCCCTCTCATCGTGATGCATGATAATTTTATGCATCTGATAAATGGGTTGGGCTTCGTTTTGGATCAGCCGTTGGAGTGGGGACATTCTGGCACTCTGGCATCTCCAACACTGGCAGTACTTTCGTGGACTCTTTGTTTTTGTCTCTCCCGAAGGCAGCCGATACACGGTAAAGTTCCGCACCTCAAGCTTTCCTCAGCGGCAGCGGTCGTAAATCAATATTAACTCAGTCGTACACAACAGATATCGAACTACTACCGGGCTAATGGCTTTCGCCCGAATGGCGGGTGGTGGATGAGGCGACATTTAGCGTTAATTAATTTGATTGGATTCCGGTGTCTGGTGGCGAAATATCGGACGCTCGGTGCTGGCGACATCGACGGGCTACATGCTAGACAAATATTTGAGACGTTGACGTGCGTCGCCGTCTGTTGTCTCTAGGTGTCGGTGGATGTGCGTCGCCGAGCACGCTACTGGTTTGCCGACGTAACGTGCTAATGGCCCGCTCCAGCCGAGCGAACTTGGGAGTGACGACAAGGCGTGCTGTTCAGGGTGTGGGCGAGCTGTGTGGATTAGCACCACATTAACACAAGTTAATTCAGAAATTTATAATTAATTAAGAAAGTATTTCTGCCAACACTATTCGTATGGTGATCAGTTCGATTTGTCAATTTCGCTGGTCCGTGGGGGCACTAATGGCCGAGCGAGAAATGGCCACTTTGGCGACTAAGTGCAGTGGCACGAGAATGTCTCGCGCCATTGTTTCAGTTTGTTATCGCTGATTAGCGGAGCCGAGGAGCCATCGCTGTGCGTTGCTGGTTAGGATTGTTTGACGGTACTCGCTAAGCAGTGGTAAGTGGATGTTGAAGTATAGACCGCCCAAGGAAAATATTTCTCATCTTTGTTGTGACACATCCGATTTTTTCCAACATTTTTGAGAGAAGTATGCCCGGCGCTTCAATTATTTTAGCGTTACACGAAGTAATACAATCGTCGTCTTACGCGATGAGAGTCCAGTTGAGATGCCGTCAGCCACAGCCACTTAACCCTCCAACTGTCCAATATTTTTCCATGTGTTTATTCAGGATTTTTAGAGTGACGACCACATTTAGGCGATGTCACTTGATCCTGCCCAACGGAAAGGGACGGAATCATTTCTTAACCATTGAAATTGATGATGCGGGGTATTTTTATCAAGCTTTTCTTGGTTTCTGTGATGGTTCTTTGGAAGGAAAACATCGTGTTTAAATGTTTGCACATAGAATTCACTTGTTTCCATTTTTTATAAAACTTACAAGGTATGACTCAGTTTCTTTAAAATTTGACAGTTGTTAATTATCATATACAGATGACCAATAAGAGGCATCCGTTTCATTTGAAACGACCCTCGTAATCCATCGAGTATATGTAAGAGCGAATGAACGTGAACGCTGGCCTGACAACAGAATCATAACAAGCCCTGCGCAGCTGTTGGACTGTAGGATTTGCTATGAAACCGAGAAAACGGAGTCTCGTGGTATCCATTTGTGAGGAAGACAGAAGACATGTCTGAAAGCGGACGGCAGAGTTGCTATGAATCTTGTGCTTGATGGCTTAAAACATCTTGTCCGAGACCTACAAGGACTGCAGGTACACAGCCTTACCTTCGGCTCAGACCATCTATGGATCCCCAGTCAGTGAAGTACACACATAAGTTCACTAAAACGCGAACTAGTTAGACACAAAGATCTCGGGAGAACAATAGACATACGAAGGGTACGAGGCCAAAGCCACCCATCAAAGAATCGCCTTTCAGCCGTTCTCCCTCATGCACCGGCTTTTCAACACAATCAGCAATTGTCAACCGTTCACCCTACACCCGATTTGTATTATTTTTTAAGTTAGAAGTACGCAAATGAAAAATAAGTAAATCAGGCATACACTGGAAAAGGCTTCAACCTGTTCATTCTTAGATTGGACTGAAAAAAGGAAGCTCGTATACCATTTATGGCAATGACACTGACACCGAAAACAAATTAAATGTGTCCACCACACAATAGGTTCACCAGGACCTCACGAGACCTTCACCTCTCATCCAAGCCAACACTTGTAAGATCGATTTAATTAGTCACCCCCCAAATTTATGAGAACAGCTAACAGCTTCCGAAGATATCAATCTTAAGAACCTCGTCAACATCCTCAACGACTCCGTCACCCGACTTCCCCAACCGACTGTGTTTCGAATTCACAGAGAGAACGCAAACATAATTAAGCCACCACACATCTTCAGGGTTGCGTTTCCTGCCTTAATGACACCATAACCAATGAAAATATGTATTGCCGCCGCCTTTATTGGGTCGTTCGGAGTACCAAAGCCACCGCCGTCTGCGCCATCATCATCATCGCTCGCATTGTGCCCAGAACAACAGGCAAGGCTGGGTGGGGGGAACGACGACGTTACCCTTATAATCCTCTGCATGTATTCCAATATCTTATCCTCGCGTATTCGGTTTTATCGCAAAAAAATTTAACGCCTGTGCGTATTTAAACCATTCTGCCTCCCTTGCCATCATCGTCAAGCGCCCCCCATGGGCCCATGCCCAGAGTCGGTAGGTCGGTTGATGAAGCTGATGATGGTGATTGCGGAATGATTGAACCTGTTTGCATACAAAGTGACAGATCATGCGGCCTGCCTCCACCACCACCAGCACAACGCAATCACGCACGGATACGGATGTGTATCTCAAGATAATA
The DNA here is from genome assembly GCA_964034865.1 of Eristalis intricaria. Classification (NCBI taxonomy): domain Eukaryota; kingdom Metazoa; phylum Arthropoda; class Insecta; order Diptera; family Syrphidae; genus Eristalis; species Eristalis intricaria. The sequence continues at coordinate 51,281,148 of OZ035874.1, forward strand.
GGTCGCTGAAGCCGCCACCGCTGATCAGACGAGAGCCACCGAACGAAACAACTGGCTGGGCTTTCAAATCTGAATTATTTATGACGGAATAGAATGCGACGCGGTTGTCATTATCACACTCCTCCTTCGATTGTCTTGCCACCTCCGTCTGTCTGCGATGTAAGTGATATCAAAACGACCGTTAAGTGATATGATAATAAAGTTAAGTGAAAAAACGCGATACAAAAGTATCTTTCTCACTCACGATTGATAGCGCATCACGCCCAAGACGGTGATGAGGAGACGGTCTCGCGCCTCAAAGTGGGAGTGGTGCGAGAGTATTGAAAAGTATCTAACACTTGGCATCCATTAGATAGATAACTGATAGACTGTCGAGGGGGCGATATAAATCTTTCAGATGAATCGATGTGGCCTCCACTTGCCGCAGACGCGAAGCGTACCACAAATTGTATTCGTATCTGTGTCGCTCACGTTGCAAGATATTTTCCTTCCCGTGTGTTTCTATGTGTGTGTGAGTTTGATATAAATTCCTCATGGCAGATAACAGCTATGAGAGGCAAGGAGAGAAAAGGAAATATGAAAAGCTTAAATCATTGTTCCTAGACGACGATGCGCCACAAATCAAGTTGGCGTTCTGTATCGTGCGCCAGTGTAAGGCCGGGGCACGGGACCTGGGAGTGACCGTTGTTAGCGTGGCAGAAGCTATTTACTGTCACACGGCAATAAATGTCCCGACGAGCTACAGCTACAGCAATGAGAACCAGCGGATGAAGCGGATGAAAAACAAGAAGAAGAAGAAGAAGAAGAAGAAGGAAAAGAATCCATCAACAAAGATGCTCATATATCACTGTTGACTTTGATGACACTTCCCCACCTGAGACCGTGCTGTCGCTACCTGATCCTTCCTCCTTGTCCTGGCAGCTGAGACCGACGGAGGACGGTAGCAAGCAGCCATCGCATTGACGATGATAATGGGGGCTCTCCCCGGTTCGAGATTCAGTAGCCAATGTCGGAGGTTTGAATGCGAAGATGAAGGGAACGCAGTGGTCATACCGCTGCGATTGGAATTCCTTCGAAGAGGAATTTAAAAGAGACGCAGCCGTTCAATTGGACGATTTAAGGTTTGACCGGTTGATTTATTGCTTTGGATACGTTGTCCGTCCGATCTGTGGATCTCCGACTGTGGGTACTTACTGATTAAGAGATCTTTGAAAACCGGAAGACTCAAGGGTTCACTTACGGTTGTGGTGGCTTGGCGATGCCGTCGAGATTGACGAGACACGTTGCATTAATGACAGTTTGATACGATCTTAAGGTGGTTGCTTGAACTGACGACGGTACTAAGGTTGGACTCTTCATGAGAAACACGTGGGTGGCAGCAACAATGTGAATGGATGGATGACCCCTTCCGTCAAGCCGTACGAGTTTCGCCTCACTGATGATGATGGTGGTTAGGATTTGATTTCAGATAATTACACCAGACGTCTCTAGTTGTCTAGACATGCATCACCTTAGATATAGCCATCGAACTGAACGCAACCGAAAAACAATATTCTTCGGAAGGAAGTACTCGAGGGTCCAGTGGTGTCTACTGGACCTTCGAGACCACATCTTTTCCGACTTACTATCTGTTAAATCAATGAGATTTGATGAGATAGATGGAACTGAGTTAAATAACTTCTCCTAGTCGTCACAAACCGAACTCAAGTAAGGCCGCACTGAACACATTGAAACCCATTTTGACCAAGATACAAAGACTTGCATATCTGAATAACACAGGAGCAACAATCAATATCTCAACACCCGGATCAATCCTTCACTTGTTTCCAAGAGATCTCTTCGTTTTGTAGCTGGCAGCCAAGAGTACCTGGAGAATCAGTCAATCTGACGGCTGGATCTACAATCATTCTGGACATGTTAGCGCTCTGAGTGGCCGTTCATACTAATACTATCGTTACCTCAATTTGACTTGACCCTTAAAGACCTACCTTCCTAACCGAAAACATCAACTATTCATCAATTAAGCAATATCTTGAGGCATCGAAGATGGTGACACACAAAGTCGCGGCCATATTCTCTGAAGCTCTAAGCATACACAATTCAGTCAAATAAAGCTCCTCACTAGTGGGAAAACGCAATAGAGTACGTCTACGAGACCGATGGTGCACTCAAGTGGAGAGCGACCTCAGCAAACTTTGCGTGCATAATTGGAGGCAGCTGGCTAAAGATCGTCCGGGGGGACTTCCTTCCTGTGATAATGTCCACCTAATGACATTATCATTCTCAGTTACATTACAACAGGCGGGCTCGAAGTCACCGACAACAGGAACATAACTGGCAATAAGCTAGGAAGTACAGTACAGTACAGTCAATAACAAGTGGCACTGATTACTCCTTACCCACCTGCGAGAGATCTCAAACTCTGTGGCAAACGTCTTCTTTGTGACAATAACGACAGTTGGAGCATCCATTTAATACAATCAAATTGAACACCCGCGCTATGAAATTGGCTTTTATCAGTGTAGGGACTGTGGCCTTTCTCGATTGAAGTCCAAAATGTGTCACTGGATTGATTGATTCTTTATTGTAGCTTAAAAAGTACATTTATCTTAAAAATACATTGCACAATTTACAGAGATACGGTATACACTACCTTACTAGTGAAAACTTAGCACTTTTTTCCTCAAATCAACGATTTTCTGATTATTGAAGGCTGGACGGCTGGAAAATACTCACTGAGTTGGCAAATGCTGACTATGTAATTAAAGTAATGTGCTGGTCGAACAGCAATCTTTAAAAGAGGTTTCTTAAGATGCTTCAACACAATCAATCTCATTTCATAGAATGGAATGAGCTCGCTTGTTCACACACATGCCTGAGTCTCACAGAGGCTAATGTCAACGAATGAATGCGATTAGCCCTGTAAAAGAAAAGCGATGGTTATTTGTTTAACAATTGTCAACATAGTCAAATCTTCTTATTCGCGTCTTGTCTATAAGCTGCTGAACCATACAATAGGGCCAAGTAACTACTTTAGATCAGAATATTCAACCAAGCAAGTGAGGCCAAGAACTAGATACGACTGTATGGCGCAGTTGGTTAGGTGCCTACCCTTGGTTAGAAGCTGAACCATACAATAGGGCCAAGTAACTACTTTAGATCAGTATATTCAACCAGGCAAATAAGGCCAAAAACTAGATACGACTGTATAGCAGTTGGTTAAGTGCCTGACCTTGGTCGGTGGTGTCCCCGGTTGGAATTCCTGAGAAGGCAAAGTTAACACACTTTTATCTGCGGTTCAGTCCCCCACTTGCCGTGCGGATCAAATTAACGGCACCATCACTGGAATGGTCAATCAGTGGTAGTAGTCTGACCGTTTGTATGGTCTAAGAGTGACGGCGAACTGACTAGCAGCCCCGACTACGTACCTACGTAGGCCTAGAACTGAACTCCTTAGACTTGATTACATGCTACATCGGCATGAGGTCAATGCTATCTGCGCGCTTTGCAATCGTGATGGCGTCGAGGCCATTTTCCACTTTATCGCTATCAGCCCAATTCTATTGAAGTTGCGTTTGCTTTACTTCTCTAAGGAGTCTCTCACACGTGAAGAAACTAAGAATGTTCTAAATTGATGTTCGAAGGGATGGAGCCTGTTTCTACGATTCTGTATTCATGACTTGAATAATCGTAAGAACTTTAAATTCTGCCAGGCGCCTAATATTACTTACTCTCTTTATTGAACTTCTGTATATTTACTAAAATATTCGTCTACCTTTGTTCTGTAGTGCATATTTATTACAGCAATGTCAATACTGAACAAAAGGCTTTTTTCCAAGTTAACTTTTCTTTTGTACAATCGACTCCGCTTATTTGCAACACAAAAAATGCAGAAAATGGGTGGTGTGAATAAAAAGAGTATTTTCGTTCAAGGATATACTCAATTTGGTGTGAATAAAAAATGTCCTCAAAGTAGGTACCCTCCCTTCAGTTGACGTTTGAAAACTAGAGTTCTTTGCGTTTAAGGGTGAGTGCTAACTCAGATAAAGGTGGTTGGAAAATATATGCAATAACGTTTTTAAACATACAATCGCGAAAAAAAAAGAATCATAACTCATGTCCTTTCGGGGACACATGGGATAGTTTCAAAAACGTGTTTAGATTCGAGTTGGATAACATGAAATGGTTAAGTACTTATTTCCTTTCCGTTATTCCTAAAGAAACCGGTGGTGGTGCCATACCTTTGATTGTTTTTGGTATTTTAATGTGGGAAGATCGCCGTTTCTTATTGCCATTCGATTTGACGCGGGCTTTCATGTTATCAATTGTTTTCTTTATTTGCGAGATGTTCAAGTTAAGCCCATTGATTTTTTTTATTTTTTCTTCCATGGCTTTTAACTCAGATTGCTTTTTACTTTTCAAGTCTGGAGTATGCCTTTTTTTCCAGCAAACACGGAAAATTGCAAACACTTGATGAAATCATCATCGTCCATTCCAGATTTTCTTTTATTTTTGAGGATTAAGGTTTAATCCGAGAAAGCATTCCTCTTCCCACGCAGTATTTTCTATTAGTTTAAATTGTTTTCACTTTTTTTTCTCTTGAAGTCACCTCCTATGCACACTCAGCTTCTTCAAGCAATATCTGAGCATATTCAATTTTTATTCACATCAGAACGGATTAAAGACTCAGCTGTCAAAAATAATTGAGCGGAGAGGATTCGTTAAACTTAACGAAATAAATTTTTATTCACACCAGATGGAGCATTTACTCCAAAATGCTGAGGAAATTCCCACACTCAGTTTTTATTCACACCACCCAATGTGCCATATAAACGATGTTCTGATATAGGCAAAGTTGTTGTACCGTGATATTTGAAAAAAATGAAATTTGAAAAAAATAATATTGAACATAAAGTAGTGTATAGTGGTGAAGTACGAAGATTTCAGGAGCTGGAGGCCTGCATCGTGTGCATTTCGCTCCGCAGTGGAAGGAGGTTGTATGCGGTGTCGGTCTACTCCTCTGGGAACCCTAGTTCCAGTACAACTATATCAGAGCTCGATTCACTCTTTCGATGTCTGAGGCTGGACTCGGAGGAGAACTATTTCATTTTGGCCGGGGACTTAAATGCCCGACATGGATATTGGGGGAACATGGTTTCCAATAACAGAGGGGACCAGCTATATAGCTGGTTTTGCTTGCACAATGTTGAGTATAAGCTCGATTTGAAAGCAACAGAGATCTCGTCGTTCCCCAGAACCGGGTCGTATCTGGATCTCCTACTGTTAGACGCAAGACTGCAGCTGACAGACACAAACGCACAGACGGTAAGCTGTTTGAACACTTTCGTGTATCTCAGTGACCATTGCGGACTCAGTGCCGAAATTAGGATCCCCAACGATACTGCGGAATTAGGAGAGTTTGTTCAAACGTACCCCTACAACTACAGTAGAGCACGATAGACACGCTTCTCCAGACAAATGACACGAGCACTCTCTTCGAACGCGCTCCACATACCGTCCAATAGAAACTTGCCAAACGAAGAGATTGACATGTATCTAATTCAATTGGACGACACAATTAAACGAACTATGGACATTACTATACCTCGGTATACACGGACAAACAACGAAAACTTGTACCGCAATGCGACTATCGACGCACTCCACCAACGTAAAAGTAGACTCCTGTCAAGATTAAAAACCTTGTACAGGCGGTTTACTGAGAGACGAGACGAGGAAGTTAGGACACTGAAATCGCTCATTAAGAATATTCAAACATTAATTGTCCAGAATTACAGGCTTTCTGTTAATTCGTACTGGAATGACAAGATTCGGGCTGTAAGATCTAACAATCCGAGCATGTTCCCGCAAATTAACAAATTCTTTCGAAGGAAATATAGCGATTTTCCGTGTCTTAAGCTTTCCAGAACGACGGACAACTAACAAGTACTGACTACAGCAGGTATTAATCCAGATAACGCCGTCGATAACTTCTTTGCGGTCGAAGATCCGCAAAAAAAAAAAGTGATATTTCTTGTTGCATATAACCGACATTTTCGTTTAAGCGGAGTACTACATATACTATAGAGCAAATCAATAAAGAATGCATAATAATAACAATAGTTCTCAGAGGAATATATAATTCGACTACAATTAAGAAGAAACAAGAAGCAAGAGACAGCCCTTCGGCTATCGATTGACGGACGATCTATTGTTATTAACATAGATAGTCATTCGGTCATAAAGGCTCTGGAAACACCATCGATAAACTCCAAGATGGTAACTCTCTACCACCAATCTCTAAAGACACAATGGTATGCCGGGCAATGAAAGAGCTGATGTATTAACGAGAAAGGGGGTCGAATATACCATTGGCACAAAATAAGGAGAAACCACCCATGGAAAGCTTTAAAAAAAAATTGCTATTGACAAACGCTATAAACAATCGGAATCGGACAGTAAAATATCGAAAACTAGATCCATCGAAAACTAAAGCCATCCTAGAACAAATTAGAATATTAATAGCCGTAATTACCTAGTCATTGCCTGGTTCGCAATCAGGCCAGAAGACTTGGAGCGCCTTACAATGACTTCTGTAGAAGCTGCAGGGATGTGGCGGAAGAGGAGAGGAGACTGTGCTACGCTACCTCGGAAGCTGCTCGGCCCTATGGGCACCTATTTCTTGAACAATCTTGAAGCTATGCAGTCATATATAGAGGACATCCTTAAATTTCTAAAAATCACCAACTGCTGATAGGCATCAATAATATCAGCAGAGTTAAATTGTGTGTCGGGAAGAGCCGATGCTGTGATAGCACAATGAACCTTAAAGGCTTAAGTGATGCGAATATCCCCAGAGGAGTTTTTGCCATCTAGACAGGAAATACTCGAAAGATGTAGAGCCGTGAATTATGAAAGCCGGGCACCCTCCGCGTACGAGTGGACGCACCAACCCACTATAATAATATTATGAGTGGCACTACAGCCCGCAAAGGGCTACGGCCCATCTTCCACAGCAATCACCGGCGTAGTGTATACTATTGTTCATTCATGAGTGGAAGGGACCTACAGTTTGATGCCGACTCCGAACGACCAAGTTTGAGAAGTGTTGAGCGATGTGGCACGAGGAAAAAAAAATTATCCCTTTCCTCAATCGAGTCAACCATCAACATAAACAACCCCCTTGAGTGAAAGAAAGGGTGACCAACGATCGGGTAAATCAGAGAGGACATGCATCGGCAATCGTCTTTGGATCGCTAAAGGGTACGGTCGTTGGTTTAGCCGTGGTAGCAATTCTAATTTAATAAAAGCTTTCTCCAGACAGTTATTACTCTTTGAATTATGAAAGTTGGTAAAAATTCGAGGATCTCAGGTTCGATCCTGTAGATAGCAGTCGCACCAACGCATTACGCCACGTAAAACTTAAACACTCAGCCAAATAGATGACCAATTATTCAGCAGATCTGACTTATGCGTATGTGGGAACTCCAAAAATTGCTGGAACTCCAATGTGTCAGTCAACACGTCTCATTCAACCACATTCAGCGTAGTCATTAATAAGCGTCCACATCTGTCTTCCTTTTTATTATGTATTAATGAATTAATAGTCAGTTGAAACACAAACGAATTGGTGAGTGTATCAAACACCACAGAGAACACCACCAGCTTGAGATGAAGACGTGTGAAATTCTTGATCATTATTTCCGTCAACAGATTCTGTGATGTTCGATCATAGGCAAGAAGAGCGCTTTCCGTTTGTTGACATTATGGAATTCCACAACTGTGACTGTGCGGTTAATTGTGGGAACGACTCATTGGTAAAATCGCGCGTGAGTAGCTTGAGCAGAAAGGAGTTGTTTTTAACTTTAAGAAAATTAAAGACACCCAAGCATCATTTGACGCAACACAAGAAGAGGGTGTACCATTACTTCGGCAAACTTGAACCTTCGACGAACAAGTGCTTGACCTTCTCAATCTCAACCTCAACCTCAATTTGTATTTTCCTTCGTATTTTATTTACTAAAGAGAAAATAGAAATGAACGAGTTCCGAGAACTCGAAATCTTCTTGGAGCCCTGATTTGCAAAGGTCAAACATCAAACGAAATTCGTTTTAAAGTATTTTATATTTAAAAATAGAATTACCAACGTCCCGGAAAAAATTCAATTATTGAGCGTTATCTGACATGAGATGAGCTGCCATTTCGTCTTCTTCTTTAATTCGCGATAAAGTTCGGAGTGTATCTGGGCCTATCTGACTAGGTGTTTCGTGTTGCACGAAAAGTTGGGTGCGCCACCTTAGATGCAGTCGTTCTCTGTCCCACGGATTCGGAGTCAAACACTCTTCGGGCCGGAGCTGAGTTGTCTATGCGCTCCACATGGGCCAGCCATGTGCCTAACTAGGCTAATATTGGTTGAGTTTATTCCTCCAACTGCCGCCTGACAAGACGCAACAGGAAGAGTTCAACTTACTTGCCTATCAGGTCAACGACTATTGGAGGGTCTGAGCCTGAGCTACGGTATTTTTTTCCTCCAACTTCCGCCTGGCAGGACGCAAAAGGAAAAGTTCAACTTACTTACCTATCATGTCAACAGCTCTTGGAGCGTCTGAGCCTGAGCTACGGTCTTAAGCGCTCTGCTTCGAGTTCATCAAGTCCAAGCTGTCTTATGTCCTTGATCACTTGGACTTTATACAGGAGACTCGGTCTTCCTCTCCTTCTTGAACAGATTCGTAGAACCTCTTAGGTGGAGCCTTGGCCATGGTCATTGTCCATGCGTTCGATGTGGCCGAGCCAGTGCAGTCGACGGAATTTCGCCTTCCGGACACCGTCCACATCCTGTACGTCCTATATCCTGTACCAGGATGTGGACGGTGTTCAGAAGGCGAATTTCCGTTCGCAAAGTTAGTGGTTGTGTCTTCTCGTCCCATACCTATGTATGCATATCCGACGCAGAATCTTTCTTTCGAAAGCACCAAGGGTCAGCTCTATAGTTTTGCTTATCGTCCAGCTTTAGTCTCCATACAGTAGGACGGCAAAGTAAGAGTTTTGAAGATCCTGCGACCAGCCCAGTTGTTTCGACAAACTGAAGAAGCGCCGGTTGCCAAGGGCGATGCTACGTCGGATTGCCACTGTGCTGTTGATGGTGGAGTTCACATTTTCTGCGTGGTAAGCTAACTTCTTTCAGTCCGGGGTGGACCTAGGCCTCTACCAACTAGCACGGTCTCTGGCTAGCTGTCTCCAGTGTCGCACGCCAAATTGGTTGAGGTCTTTCCCCACCTGGGTGCACCGCCTTAAACGCGGGTGTCCTCTGTTGCGTTGTCCCATGGGTTCGGAGTCGAAGACTCTTCGAGCCGGAGCTGAGTTGTCCATACGCTCGACATGGCCTAGCCATCATAGGCGTTGGATCCGAAGACGCCTGACTAGACTCATGTCCCTGTACAGACCGTACAGTTCGTGGTTGAATCTTCTCCTACAGAAACCGTCAACGCAAACAGAACCAAAGATTGCACCCAGAGCTTTTCTCTCGAAGAGACCAAGGACTTCCACATCCGATTTGAGATTAGAGAGACTAACTTCTTTACTACCCCGAAATTGAAGCTGTCGACCGTGATGTTTTGTCCGTGATGCTGTGGGACGTGTAGTTTTTTGGTCGACAGCATATATTTCGTTTTGTCCTCATTGACCTTGAGACTGGCTCGTTTCCCCTGTTCTTCAATCGCCGCGAAAGCTTTCAATACGGCACGTTGGGTACGTGGGACGATGTCGATGTCATCGACGTACAACTATAACCCCAGTCACCAGAAGTTGAACTGATTTGTGAAATATAGTGGCTTCCGTTTTTACAGCTGGCCGCCGCACTACCTTCTCCAGTACTAGATTGAATAAATCACTTCACAGCTCATATTCTTGCACAAGATCCAATGGAGGTCGGCTCGGTGGTCCTTGAGGCGAACCGCAAGGTGCATCGCGTAGCATGCACTTCCAAGATATTGTCAGAGGCAATGTTAAGGAAGCTTAGCTGTAAGGTGTCAACCGATACTTTGCCTGGACACATTTTGACTGATTCAACTGACTTAGCCCATCACTTTGATTAATAAGAGGTCCTAATAGTCAAAAAACATAAATTAACAGAAGTGAAACATTAAGAGGTTCGCTGTTGCAAATGCTTGAGTTGTTTTCCAAGCTGATTCATAGTTTACATGTTTAAATGTCAAAAACACGTTAACCACTCATAGCTACACCAAACCATGACCTTAACCAACATCCCAAGCAGCGGAGGCTTATTGGTTGGATCTCAGCCTCAGACCGATTAATCGTAGCGCCACCTGAACAAAGTGTAGGCGGAGTTGTAAACCAAAGAAACGCCTTCACTCAACGCGAATCGTCTTACCCCAACGATAAAACCCCACACACGTGTAAGCAGCTTACCACAGATCGCTTAAACAAGACCTCAGATAGGTCCCAATCATGGCTGACTCATGGCTCATTCCGAATTCAAGCCAACAGTCAGCCAATCAAAGTTTCCACATTTTCTTTAAACTTTATGAGTACTTAAGATACCCGCATATTGGTATGCGCCAGTGTCAAACAAGTTTCCAACTATTTTAATGTTCCGGCGACACCTCGAATTGTGCACGCCACGACGACACAGCTGGATTGGGTCCACCGTCCGTGCGGGAATTCCGCCAAAAGCACAGCACACGTTCGCTGCGCACCCTTCTGTCAGCGGTGCTCGATGCCTGATGCCATCGCGTTCGAGAGCATCCGCTGATTGATAAGATTTAATGTCGGGCTAAGCTTTGTTTGAAGTCACCCCCCGCCGTCGACGCTGAGGAGTAGTGCCGGGAGGGAGGATGTCCCATTCGAGATGGGATTAGTTGTTTTTTTTCGTTTCTTTTATTTGCTTTGTCTATTTTCTTTGGCTTACGGTTTTAATGGATACTTACGAGACGTTTATTATGGTCCCCCCCTTCACTCGTGGCGGCTCCTTTGCCTTCTGGCGGATATTAGATTCACTTGACGAGCGACAGCCAAGCGCACAAAAAGAGAAACACACACAAACTTGATCAACTCATCAATCGTGTGTGGGAATTCTTCTCCCCCGATGAAGTTGTGAATTTGAGACAAAAATAAAAGAAGAGAAACACAACAAAAAAAAAATACAAAAACCCATCGAGAAAGATGTATCTGCCGACGGATGGATATTGGATGACTGGCTTCTAGGAATGGAATTCGCGTGATTTATAGCGGGGGAGATGTGCCGCTTTGTTTATTTGTTTTGGACTGTGAAGCTCGCACTTTGGATGGGGTCTCGCTCGTATACGCTTCTTCAGTTTCACGGCTCTTTAGATTCGCTGCAGGATTAGATTGCGATTCGGGGAATCAGCGAAGAATGTCTACGGTTAATGGGACGCGGAAATTCACTACTAAATGCTGATGATGACATCCGCATTTGGCAATTTGCGTGGTTGGTCGTCTGAGCGGAACCGTTGAACGGAGTCGGAAGGGTAGGGCGTGTGTTCGGTGCTGAGGGAAAGTCCCACGTGGGGAAGAATCTAGAATTTAATTCTAGCCAGTCAGATCGTACTTGATTCCATAGGGATCTGTGCCAAATTCATTTGCTAAACATGAAAATTTCAGAGTTAAGAGGGACCTACCTCGAGATGAAGACGGAAGCAAATATAAGCATAACCGATTTACCAATGAGATCAGGCGGATGATCAGAGAATGAGACAGAAGATAAGGGAATTTTTTGGTCTTGGTGTAGGTTATGTAGGAGGGCTGCTACTGCATTACCAGCACACTTATACCATATTGGCCCATTGTGATTCCCATATAGTCAGACTACTACCACTGACCACTCCAGTGAGTTAACTACAGTGCCGTTAACTTGATCCCAACGGAAAATGGTGACCGGACCAGATTTGAAATACTTTCACTGGGATTCGAACCGGGGACCCCGCTAACCAGGGGCAGGCACTCTACCAACTGCGCCGTCCAGTCGTAAGTGTGCTAGATTTGACTTTAAATGTACAGTGGACTCCCCCAAGTCGAATTGTCATGGGATACCACAATTTGTTCGAGATAGCTTGACTTAGAGAGAGGTTTTTGTATGAAAATTGAGGGAAAAAAAGCTTCGACTTAGGGTGAGTTCGACTAAGGGAGTGTCCAATGTATATCGTTTAAATTTGAATATTTAATTTCATCCTTCATTTTATTGTTTTCAAATCTCTGTACTTTAAGAATTAATATTCTTGTTCATGTACAGGGCTTAAAATATTACATTCATTGCATACATAAAGTGATAGTGACAAGATACATTTTCGTATTTCGATTCTTAATTTCAGAAATTTAAATGTGAGGCCATGGTTCTACTATGTTAGAATTGATTTTACATGCTACCAAATTGAAAAAGTGTAATTACAGGGGATTATTTCAGTTCATATTGGAGAGGTAGGAGAAACAATATAAACTAAATTATCTATACTCGATCTTGGACCGTATCTGTGAAGGTAGATGATTCCATAGGTGTACAGCACGAATGAGGAAATGCCTGCGCGACGTAAGACATGTATGAACAGAAGGCTTCGACGTGATATTACGACTCGACCGACAAAAAGTATTTTGTTTATTTCTGCTTATTGTGAATGGTTTTGAATAATAGGCTGCATGTTCTATAGTTTAAAAATGCCTCCACATGCCCTCACTCCAAGACGAGTGCGACGATGTTCTGAGACATGATCAAATCTTCGGAGGTTTAAGAAATATCGTGCAGTCGCGTTGGTTGCTTTTATCAATTTTTGCAGAGAAGAATGATCACAGTCAGAAAATAATTCACAGCCGTACGTTAAGATTGGTACTATGAGTGCTTTGGCAAGTTTTAATTTTACATTAATTGGGAGCATGCATTTGCCAATTGACAAATCTCTAAGAGACGCATATAAATTTGCAACTACACCGTCTATGTGGTCAGTCCATGTTCGTTCACTATTACACATTATACCAAGACTTTTTAACACAGGTTACATATTCGACTGGGACGGAGTTGAAAGGAAGGGGTGGTGTTTCGAACATGGAATGACTTTGGTTTTGTCAGGATTAAGCGCGAGACCATTTTCTTCAGCCCACTTCGTAATTGAGCTCAAGTCCTCATTTAATTTTGCAACTGAATCTTCAACCATACCAAGAGGAAAACTTAGCTAGGTTTGAATCATCTGCGTATATAAAGTATTTGCAATAAGACAACGCTTTAGGAAGATCATCAATGAACATTGAGAACAATAACGGAGCAAGTATAGAACCTTGAGGTACCCCAAAGTGAACATCACGAAGAGACAACAATTTTGAGTTATATAACACAGCTTGAACATGATTAGTAAGAATAGGCTGTTTATTGCGAATGATTTTGAATAATAGGATGCATGTTCTGTAGTTTAGAAATGCCTCCACTTCACATCCAAAGAGAGTGCGACGTATGCTCCAGACATCTAATTCTTTGCTCATAGTGTCATCTCCCTCTCAATGCACGGTCATCCGAAACTGTATGCAATGAGCTTAAGGTTTGCCATTTTGCAATGTAGAATCCTCAAAAGTCGATGAACGTGCTAAAACTTCCAAAAATGAATACAAAAGTATTGACTCTGTAGAAGAAACGTTTTCCGCATTATTAACGACAAGCTATGGTCGATAAAAACCGCCATCTGAACACAGGCTAAGCTGTTAACAAATCCGAAGAGAGGCTCTGTAGTCGATGCATCAAGACCTATGCCCGTTGGATCACATCGGGAAATGGTGACTGCACCATTTTTCAAAACGGGATAAAGCGTATTAACTTTGCTTTCACTGGGATTCGAACTGGGGACCTCTCTTACCAAGGTCTTTAATCAGCTGTGCCATCCAGTCGTGACTAGTAAGAGAGCTTGTTAGCATTCTTATACTTTCCTTGTGGTGGCAGAGGATTCCCTCATCATTTGGATTGCCTAAGACCTTCCTCATTGATCGAGTGGTAGATGAAGTTTGTTTTCTCATTCGTTAAACAGTTTTGTAGCTGCTTTCCAATTGACATTACTTCAGAACCTTTAAACGCAGAGTCCAAGCCAGCCCTGGCGAGCTCATCTGCAGATTCATTGCCTGCCACCCCCTTGTGTCCACTGACCCAGCCGAGCTTCACTTTTCTCTGGACAACAAAGCACTGTTAAGCCTTATCAACTTCTATTCTTCTAAACATTGTACAGCTTAATTGTGTGTCTTAACTCTCCTTCTCTAACCCATTACTGCGCAAAAGGCAAACAATTTCACTCGGAAGTCGAGAATTTGTTCTTAATGGCACAAAGAAGTGTTCCAAACTCAAGTCATTGTAGAGTCGAGCTGAAAGATGCACCTGTTGAATCGTTGACATTTTGATCAAATCGATTTCTATCACAGCCGTTCTCGTTTTCTTTTAAACCAGAGTCTACAAATATTCGAAGGCTATTCATAGCCAACTAGTCTCAGGGGATAACCTCCAGTAACCCTTCCGATACCTAGGTCTCATCTGTACCCGAAGACAGAGCGCAATAAGATCCATTCAAACTCAACCATTACACAACATGATTCAATGATATTTTCTCCCCCCCACTCGATGATCACCATCCGTCAACCGATCGTTTGCTAATTAGCTCCGCATTTCATTCTTCTCTCTCCATCTAGGGGCATCCTTTGGTATGCAATTTATGTTCCCTGCTCCAGTCATCATTACCGCATCGCGCAGCAACAATAGAAGCTGACATCGTATACTCGTTGCTCGTTCATCGTTCCAAGGAGTACAACGACCATAAGCTGGGCCTGTCTAACAGCGATTAACCTTGTTGCTTTGGTTTTATGTAGATCACCCAGACCTTCTGCGACTAGTCGTCGGTCGTCGTGACCACGTCGTGCCACCCGAGACATTGTTGTATCCAAAGGTTGCTCTGCACCGGTCCCTTTCATTAAAATTGATGTCTCTTCTGTGTTTAGTCGCAGATACACGCTCCAATTGGGCATAGTTACACAGTACCCTCGGTGAACCGCGGTGGAGCTAGCAACTTGTTGGCGATGTACTTCTTGCTGGCAAACCGTGGCGCAAAAAACGACGGACGCTTGATGGCGATGGCTTCCCATTGTATCCATGTCGAGCTGGTAAAATGAACTTGACGAGTGAGTGAGTTGAACGGATCGCTGCTGCTCCTACGGAGTCGCCTGCGACATCTGACAATTTTTCATTTCGATTCTGACAGATCGTCGTCGAGGCGGTTGTCTGTTTTTCCGCCACAGAATTGCCCTAAGTATGGTCATGTTTTGTTCACTTGTCGCTGTGATTCCGTTTTGGTTTTTGTCTGCTCCTTCTAGGGCCGCGGGAACTGTGGGAACTGAGTTGTGAAAGCCGTTCGATTGTGCCAGGGCATGAGCAGATTGAGATGTACGAGCGGGGAGGGTTAGGTGTGAGCACATGTGTGTGCTGCCTCGGCTGCGTTTTTGTGCTGTCGGGGAACAATGCAAAGTCGCTGCGATGAGATGAAGAACTGCTCCGTCTGCGGTACAGATTTTATGGAATAAGATTGATGACTGCTGCCTTGGTGATAAGTTAGGTGACATCAAATGGGCTGCGTCGGGCGTTTGTGCATGTGTGAGGCACACTCAAAGCGAGGCTGTGGTTGAAAATCGAGTATTTTCGGGGCGGAGGGTTATCTCCGGCAGCCTTGGTGTCTGATTTATTCGCCTTGATGTTGTTTGTCCGCAAAAGATTAGAGCGAACCTGCTGATGAATAAACAATCCGATTAGGCACGTAAGCGGATGAGCGCCACATTCCACACTCATGCGGCGGTACATCACACACGTTTGATGGAAATGGATGTGACAGATCTTATCGAGAGTAATGACCATTTGCGTTAACATCGGATGGGCACAAGTTGAATTTAACTTGCCGATAGAGAGGGGTGAGCTCACGTTCGTGATGTTTTGAGTTCTCTTGATGGTTACACCATAGACATTTACCACGGTTTTAAAGAAGGGCTTGCAGTAAATTACTTAATCTAGCTTCGTAAATCGGAGTCGTGTTGTTCTTTAAGTGACGTGACTGGAACGTTTTGCCCTAAGAGACAAAAGTGATATTTTTCGGACCTGTGTTGTCAACAATTGGACCGTATGACGGAAGCTATCGCTCGGAAGCGATCAGCTTTCGCGCAGGAAAGAGGAGGAATTGTGTTCCATCAGTACAACGCCAGGGCACGCATATCGATAGCTACTTGGCAGCGAATTTAAAGAAAGTATTGAAGTATTAGCCTTTAGAAAGCTTATATGGTCTCGGTTTCTACAAGATTGAATGTCGCGCAAGGTACAATGGCAAAATGTGAAAACAGACGAAAGGCTTGTTCTAAACGTCCCAACACCCACTTACGATAAGGTAAAGACATCATTGAAATTGAACAAGCACAACCAACCAACAATCGTTTGTAAAGCAGATCACTTGAAAAATAAAGCCCTAACCGTCATCAGTTGTCCTAGAATGCATGTCATCCCGCAAGCATTGGCCTTTCACTCAATTTTTGTATTCGAACACTAGGACAGGAGACTAGGTAGAGACTAAGTAGAAGATTGATCCTGATAATTTCGTCTTAAGACTTGGTGATTACTCCAGCCTTATTTACTTACTAATGATACAAGCCGTCATCAAGAAAGCATATACAACATCGAAGTCTTGGACAGAGCGTCACAATGGGCAGCTATAACTTCGAAGCAGTTAAAGATTTTGTCTACCTCGGCTAGCAAGTAAGCAGTACGAACAACATCAGTGCCGAGAATAAACGGAGAGTAACACTTGCCAACCGCTGTTTCTATGGGCTCAAGAGGAAATTGAGTAGTCATCGCTCGAAGAACCAAGTTGACTTTTCCCAGTCGTTCTGAAAGACACGGAGGCATGGACAATCTCAAAAGTGTATGAGGAAGTCTTTGGTCTCTTCGAGAGATAAGTTCGCGGTGCGATCTTAGGTCATGTTTGCGTTGACGGTTTTTGGAGGAGATGATTCAACCACGAACTGTACGGGTTGTACAGTGACATGAGCTTAGTCAGGATACGACGCTTAAGATGGCTAGGACATGTAGAGCACATGGATAACTCAGCTCCGGTCCGAACGTAATAGAGGACACCAGGTGGAGAAGGACCTCAGCCAACTTGGCATGCGACACTGAAGGCAGCTAGCCAGAGACCGTGAAAGTTTGAGAGGCTTGTTGGTTAAGCCCAGGTCCACCAAACAAAATAAGAAACAAGAATGTCTGTGCCTTGTCTATTACTTGGCTTCATTCCTTGTAATCTCAGACAAATAGATCTGGGCTTGTTGGCAGAGATTTTAAAGACGTCAAAGCAAATTCGAACCTCACAAAATGTACGGAGATCGAATCTGGAGTCGAATCACCGCATCCATAAACAAGTAAATCGTTATCGTTAATCGTATATTTGGTGAACGTAAGCACATAAGAGTTGACGTAATTTGTGATCATACAAAATGTTATCGTGCACGTGAACGTATGGAACTAATCGAAACGTCGTTCGATCAGCGGCAATTGAACGTATTTGAATTGAACAGCGAATTGCTAATTTTTAGAATAATAAACAAGTGAGTAAAAGTTTAAATATAACATGTAAATACACACATGAAATGCAGACATTTTTTAGAAAAGACTGGAACAAAATAGATCCTTAGCAAAAAATAGCGGACATTGTCGACAGAGTGTTGCGTCCTCCGCTTGCCAACAGGAAAGGTGTCGATGTTTATTCTAAAACAGGACGTACGACAGTAGGGTTTTGGCATGTTTTGGTCAAGCTTAGAGAGAATATGCTTTAAGTCTCCTTTTTGAAAAAATATTTCTATTGCAAAATAGAATCCATCGCTTGTTTTAATAGTTACTGTATATTCATCAATTTATAGTGATGAACGAAAGAAAGTAAACTAACGCCAAACAAATTCACAAAGAAAATGGGATGTGACTGTAAGAGCCGCTCGCCAAGATCATCAGATTACAACTTAACAATCAATTAAAGTGCCTGTCAAAGAAATGGAATACAGAATAAAGGAACAAAATGCTCTATTTGCTTTCATTGGTGGCAAATAGTGCGAAAAAACCACATCTATAAATTTGTAATCGAGTTGATGTACGATAATCTTGTAGCGTTACATTTGCATAAATAATTTCACAAATGACACATATTTGACATCCGACTCTTTTAAAATATTTCCTACTAATAATAGCTGCGTTTTTTTGCAAGCGTATATACGCTTAAATTTTTGATTTGCATGTAAAATACACTAACAACACTAAATACACTATCGCCGCTTAAGGAATAAGCGCTAATAAAAACAATGCTTCCAAATATTATTTTCTGTGTGTTCATTCCTGAATTTATTCATTCCTTGTTTAGGTTGCTGTATGTGGCTTACATCTGCAGGTGTGGTTGATGTATTAGATCATTTTTAATTATTTTGGCATCCATAAGTATGCAATTTTTGGTATACCCAGAGTGTCTCTGCTATACATTCCATTTTGGCTTCGAAAACGATTCTTTTCATTTCACGAATTTTTTTTTTATTTTATAATTATTAAGTGTTTTTGCTTTTAAAGTGATGGTCACGTTACACAGTCTCAGCACGAAGATTGTGACCATCAAAGATCAACCATCACCTTCCACGACTACACCCCTGACTGCTTAACAAATGTCATAAATGTCGTCGGTGCTGCCAAGATTTTATGATTAATCATTAAGCGCCGATGATCGTTTTTTTGTGCACTTCAAAATTAGGCGTATATACGCTTGCAAAAAAACACAGCTAATGATATCGTTTCGTGAGACTTCGTATGAGATGTCTCCCAATAAGATCGTTCGTATGACGAGTATGAATTTTATTGTGTACCTAAACATGATTTTTTGAAAAGCTCTTCAGCCACTCTAAACTAACAAGTGTGACCATGTGTGACCGTTGTTCGAGTTTACTTTGTCCTACATGTGGCATATTCATTTATTATTTGTAATGGCTTTAGCGATATGGTCGTGTAGTGGGTTGGTCCGTTAACTTTTACTCAGAAGGTGCCAGGTGCGTTCGTCGAATTCATCAACTTTCTTAATTCGCAGCTTCACCTCTCTCGCATTGCGAGTCACTCACAACGCTCAAAGGGTCGGCATAAGACTGCAGGTCCCATCCATTCTTGAAAGAAGAATAGCACGCATAATACGAGTGATAGCTGTAGAAGCTAGGCCCAGGTCCACCTCCAACTTTCGCGCCACCCATATTATTATTGGGTCCACATTGTAATGGTCGCACCTTGCTCAATTTCGAAGAACTAGAAGAATTCTACTTCATAAGCGACAACATTTTTAACGTATCCATCGAGTGATAAATGAGACTAGTCGGTGAAGAAAATCTTGTGTGAAGACTGGAAATCGAAATGATTATGTTCGTGCACCCAATCGGCACTTCATATGTTCGTCGCATCCGTTGACCAGCTGGCCTCAGTTCTTCAAGAGTTGGACATTATAAGGTTGTAGATGCAAATGGAAATGAACAATACGTCATAATGTAGGGTGAGCCGATAAATATGAATATTAACTAAGGACATTTACACTTTCTGTAGAGCACGTAGGACAGGCATTGAGACAGCCCTATCAGAGCCAGTCTCTTTGAATATGTTTAAAACATTCGCAATAGTTTACTCTGCTAGGTGATTATGTCGAGTATATCCTGTTCGTAATGCGCGATGAAAAATCTCTATTTTTAATTAATTAAAGACTGGACTGATTAATAACGAATGGATGGGGCAGTTAGTAGAGAGTAGAGGTAGAGTGAAAAGGTCCCAGTGAAAGCAAAGTAAATACGCTTTTATCTGGTTTTCGAATCTGGTCCAGTCACCATTTGGCGCTGGGATCAAATTAACGTCACTGTCACTGGAGTGGTCAATCAGTGGTAGTAGTCTGACTATATGGGTACCACAATGAACCAATATGGTCTAAGTGTCCTGGTGAATGCACTAGCATCTCCTCTCCAACCTAGCTTAAGAAATATTAACAATTTTCACACATATGAGGCCAGAGTGACCAGAGTAAAAATGGTCCGATTAAGGTTAAATATGCGCCGTTTTATAGCATAATCATAATACCCTTATTCCTCTCTGAGAGACATTTGTTTCGCAAGCCGATCTCAAATCGAAGACTTTACAACAAAAAGCTTGTAACAAAAATAATCTATGTCCGTACTATAAGGTGGATGCATAAGGGCATCCCTTAGCTCTTGGCAAGTCCTTAACGATGTGTGTGGTCTGGCGTTGTCCTAATGGACGACGTTTCCTTTAGACGAGCCAATTGTTGACAAAATAGCGCCGAGCTAAGAATATTTCCATAGGAGATCAACTCATCCATTCGTGAAAGAGCAATAGCACGTACAACACGAGTGGTTGTTGAGCAGCTAGGCCCAGGTCCGCCTTGGACTGTCGCGCCACCAATATTATTATTATTATTATTATTAGATCAACTCATAGTAGATGATTGCCTGCCCAAGCCTATCAAATACACAGCGAGACATTTCTGTCAGTCAATTCTGGCTGTGCCAAACGGTGGCCTTGGCTCATCGCAACTCGTTCACAACCGTTTTCGCTCCACACCAGACACCATTCCCTTGAAAAATGGGTCGACGTTGTCGTGATTCGCAGATGGATACTGGGTCCATGAGGTTCTTGGCGTTAACTCTTGTGGTACCCATACATCGAGCTTCTTTAGTCTTCTTCAAATATGTAGTTCCAAACGGTTTTTGTGCAATGTTTAGTTTCTGAGCAATTGGAACTGCATGACAGTCAGACTCGACGTCGACATGATGACATTTCGACAATTGGCTTTCCAGAGCGAGGTGCATCTCTGACTTGGAAATTACCGCAAGGGAATCGACAGAACTCAAAGCGCGCTTATTTTATAAGTACTCTATCAGGACCTGGATCGCCATGGCGTAGTGGGTTAGTGCGTCGACTCCTACGCAGAGGGTGCCAGGTTCGATTACCGAATTTACCACCTTTCATATTTTCACGGCTCCATCTCTGTCGAGTCACTGACAATGCTCAAAGAGTATTCCTGTCTAGAAAAAGCTTCTCAACTTCGCCGTTCGGAGTCGGCATTAAACTGTTGGTCCCTTCCACTTATGAAAGAACAATAGCACGCACAACACGAGCGGACCTGGGCCATCAACATTATTGACATTTTCACCTGCCTGGCTTGCGTTTTCGCCTTTATCAAAGAAAATCTTTCAAATATGGCGAATTTTTTGTTTCCAGTTGCCCATCTATGACGCGCGCTCAAACAGAATTAAGTGAATCAGTCAAAAAACTGTATACAATGTTTTTTTTTTTTGTACAAACTCGTATCATTTTAAAAGCATACGACACGAGATGTAGATTACTAAACCCATCTGTTGGAAATATACTGGATTTCTTTTGACAAAACTTAACAGTAATTGTACAAACTCAAATAAATTGCAAGTTCCCTTGGCATTTATTTTGATATTTAACAACAAAGTGCTTAAGAAATCAGTCTGTAGAGGCAACATGCTTTGAGGTCTCTTGACCGCAATTAAGCGCTCCCAACTGTGAATGTGGTATTTTGAGTTTTATTGCATCACAGATGTTATCTGTCTTGTGAAGCACGATCCAGTAAAAAGGACTCTGCAACAGGAGTCATTTCTTCTGCATCAAAATGGCAAGTGGTTAGAAGGTACTACGTAGTGCCTTCATTTACTGGCGCAATCCTTTTATTAATTTTTCCTTCAATACCATAAGTAACGTCTTATATGACGGCATTCTGTCCTTGCCAAATTCATTAATCTATATACGTCTGACACTTGGCAAGGGATAATAGTAACAAGATCTAAAAGCTTCAAGGGTGGAATATGTTTTAAATGTTGACATACCTTTATGTATAAGATCAAAAAAAAAAACACCCTAATAACAGACCAGTAAAGACAACCATACGCGCTAAGGGTATCGCTTTGGCAATATATTCCATAAATTTCCACGCCAGAGAGCGCAGCAGTTATACGTCAACAAAATACATCTTAGAACTTTTCCCAGACATGGCATAAAAAAACGACCTTGACAATGTATTGCTTTTCACCAACGAATTCGACAATGACGCCAGCGTCTGGGTATCTCGCAATAAGAATTATTCCAAAAATGTTGTATAATCTATAAATTACATTATTTTTTGTTTCATCATTTTTATTAATTTATTTATGCTCAAAAAATAAAAAAAAAAAAATTTTTAATATTCCTACTGAACATTATTGTGGATTACATGGCTTTTTAGTGGTTTCGAAAATTATGCGTTGTTTTGTGCGTTTGTTTCTTTTCATGTTAGGATAGCGATCAAAGTGCCGTAAAACCGTAATAGACGTACGAAAACGTATGCTCATGTCGAGAAAGAATGAAAAGTTGGCAACGTTTTCAAAGTACCCTCAATTGGCTTCTGGGTGCTTAAGCGATATTACAATACCTACCACCTGACATTTACATCCGAAAATAACGATTTTACCATTATAATCTGTGGGGGGCTCTCCAGAAATTGGTGGGTGGTTAAGAGTTAAATCGTTACTCACTTAATCATGCAAAAGTGAATAAAACTCAACGAAACTGATCGCAACTTATTTTAGTAACAGTGTAATATTTCTATGCAGCCGTTCGTTTTTGAAAGTTGATAACGTTAATTATGGCTGGCCTTTAAGTTTTGGACAATAGGCTCTAACAACTCGTTGGCATCATTCAACGCGTGCCCAAATTTGAGGACAGCACGAATGGTTTCTGGAGGATCTAAGTAGTTACAAAGCCACTGCGTCTTAATGCCAACTTCCCTCAGCAAAGATCAATCACGGGACTTATCCACACTTGTAGGGAGTCTACTTCTGCCCGCGGTAACTCTACAGCTACAGCAAAGTCTCTTGGAGTTGACTACGACTTCGAGCTCACAAGTTCGATTCTCAGTGAATACTTTGAAATAGATCCCAACTTTGGAAGACACTCCCGACCATTGGATATACACTTTGATATCTCCCCATTACATTGACTCTAACATTGGCTACCGCACAATTCGAACTATACCTGCTCATTCGAGACTTCACACTGTCCCTTCGCCTCCAACCACTTCTCATAAATACCGACTTTAAATTCAAGCCGCTGTCCAGGTAATAAATTTCACCCCCTCTTCACACGCCACCTCCTGCGATCCCACACAGACTGATTTCCACATTCCCTAATAAGACAGAACCACATTCAATCACCAGTTCGCGATTCACAAGCCCACTCTTCTCGAGAACCTCACATCTCGCAGCATCCCAGTCACATCCCGACCATGATGGAGGAATTGGACATAAAAACAAAGTCCACGAAAAAAGTAGCAAATCCAGTACAGGATTCCATGAGAATAGATCACCTGCCGATCGGTGGATCGATCGATACTCCAGACGAAGAAGAATGGTCCCCACAATAGCCTGCGTTCGCCTATGGTCGTGCTTCTGTCGTTTCCCATCGACGACGATTGCAGAATAATTGCCGCCACTGCAGCCGCGCTGTCGTTGTCGCCAGCAGCAGAACAGAACAACAGAGCCCAGCCAATGCTCCTCCGCGGGGCCGGATCAGATGCAACTTCTTTGTCGTGATTCTGTGATTCTGGAAATTCTCACGAATCCCAACTCGAATGGACCTGTTTACATGAGAGCGAATAATGTTTCGCGACTCCGCGCCGAAGCGACGTCTTGCAGTCTCAGAGACGTGGTAAGGTCGTTAACGTAATCTTCCATGATTAACACAATTGCCTCAATTTGTTGATACAAGCGCGCTCCGCTCCCCTGACGACGACGGTGACGCTTGACGCTGTCAGCGGGCGGCGGTGGTGGTGAGGGTGATGGCGATGGAGGATGGCAACGGATTAAGATTGGATCGAATAGTTGATGGCGCTACTTTGCATTTAGATAAGATATCCAGTACTTACGAAGCATAATCCACTGACCGCTGCTGGCAAGAGCTAGGTAATCCGCAATTTAGGGCCCAGGGTAATCCAAAACCGACAGGCGCTGCTTATCCTCACAGAATCCACATTCGAATGCACTAACACCCGTTCAGAGGTGCGCTCACTAACTTTTATCGGATTTATAAATATATTTCACTTCATTCTCGAGATGCACTATTTCACGCCAAAGATACACGCCGAAGTAACACAGCTCTGGCGAATCGCGATGGGGACACAAATCCCGTGGAGGATGCCCCAAAAATAGATCGGCAGCACGTTTTCCCGTCTCGAACTCGATCCGACTTGGGAGCGACGACGTCGTCGCTGATAGAATCAAAACAAAAACACAAAATTCCAACAAGCAGATACACAAGACCGTCCGGTTCGCATCTGGTACTGCAACCACACGCCGCGTTTGTTTACACACAACTGATCGGGGAACATCGTTGTTGTCGCCGGCAAGCGATCATCCGTCGGCACGGTGCACATGGAGACCGACTGGGGGGAGACCGAACGCCGTGCGATGATACGCGTTGCGGCCTACTCCTCACATGGCGATTCATTTTCGAAAGATCGTAAGTTCATCCGTCGCTCGTTGTCACAGCCCGGCGTTCATTCGATCGTGTTGAGTGTGCGCACTGCGCGGTGCTGCTCGGCATGATCGTGGACCAGCGGCGACGACGTCGGATTGACGGGGAACGAGTGACTTTGGCGGTAAAAACAAGAGAATTGAATAATTTCGCTGACGGATGTATTTTTAGGCTCCGAAGGGGCAGAAGCTGAGCGGTCTAGTTCGCTGGAATGCCAAGGAAATTCTTTGAAGAGTGTTTGACATTTTAAAATAAATGAAATGTTTTATCTTTATCTATGGCTTCTGGTTTCTTTGTCGTCGCTGCGTTGCTGCTGTGGGAGATTTCGTTTGTTGAGTGTGAATGAACGTTTTTCGTGGGCTGTGACGACAGAATTGGGATGAATTACATTGTTTTGTGGGTGAGCGTTGTCGATGCACTTGTGGAAGACACTCCTGCGTGGTGCAGTTGGAATTTTGTCGACGGAGTGTTTCTGTAATTGGACCCGAATTCACTGCGAGCCGAACAGATTCGGTGACTGCCTGAGGGGGGAAGTTGATAAACTGGTCGGAAGACAATGTGGCGTTCTTCGAATTCCAACGAGAACTTGCCAATTGGAGAAACGTGCTTGCTTTTGGTTTTATTAATCGTATTTATCCATCGATTCGTATGGAGCGGTAATGAGTTTAAAATCTGGAATCAGACGTGAAATGGGGTGGAAACTTTGCTGCGAGAGTTATGCGAAATGGTGGTCGGAAATATGATAGGCAGTGCACGTCAGCCGGAAGGAATTGCAATTGACATGTGTTTATGAATTGGCAAGCGGCTGCCTTAAGAAAGTGTGAAATATGACATCGGCCAACCCCTTGGCACGCGTAGGAAACGGAAATAGTAAATCAATGCAACGCACCGGAACTACAATAACGGCAGCTAAGCTTGGTGGAATCAAATGACACGATTTGGCAACTAAAAGCATCGGAATTCGGCCTTGTCCGTAGGGAACTCTTAAAACGAATTGGAATTGGGGGGAGCAATAAAGCTCTATGCAATGTATAAGAAATGCCATTTCCGGAAAAGTTTAGCTGTTTGAAATATGAGTGTATCCGATCAAAAAGGGGGGAGAATGGATTTCATCACCTCTTGTGGAGTAGATTATGGTGTTTGTGAATCTGGCTTAAGTTACTCGCAACCATCGTTGAACCAGGTCTAGCTCAGGCGGAATTTAAGAGAGGCAATTTAAAAGAATTTACGGAATGGCACATGGTGCCGTAGCCAAACCTACTAAAGAGGTTCATACTAGTGATGAGCACATTCGAATGATAATTCTAGTGATAATCGATTAATAAAACATCTCGAGAACATCTCGATTGTTAAAATCATTCGAGTGACTACTAAATACCAACTCACTCGATTGATTACTAACTACCAACGCAAGGGAACTCGACTCCGAACCAGTGAGACAACGCAATAGAGGACGCCCACGGAACCGATGGCGCATCCAGGTGGAGAAGGACCTCAATCAACTTGGTGTGCGCAGTTGGAGACCGCTGTATCTCCAATCAAAAACATTCGAATGAATTTGTTTTTATTAATGAAAAGAGCACTGTTCCCTAATCGCGTAAGGCAACAATCGTCTTGTGCTGGCGTTTCGATGATAGTTTCGCCTCATGTTAGCCTTAAAAAAACGATAGCGTCTGAGAGATATCGTTTTGCCTGATTCGCGTAGACTGTCAGTAACTATCGTCTCGACGAATGATTTTTGGCGATACCTCAGTCAGTATCATCTCCCATTAAATGAGAGAAAATTGTGTATACATATCTTGTTGAACACTTTTGAGAAATATTTGCAGTTGTAAGTCGCATTTGTATTCGTTTTGTTCGCAAACTGAATTTTTTTTTTGTTACTTGGGTTGGTGAAAATCTTCAACATGACACTATGTGACCCGTGTCCACACAGTAGTGTCAAATTTTTTGCTGACTAAAAACACCCTTCCCTTTTGGTTTTTCTTTACTGCAACTAAGTTGCCTTATCTAGTAGCTTATATTTAAGGATATTTTCGCGTGTTGCAGGTAGACCTTCGGTAAAATCACCTGCCGTGACCATCGTTAGGACGGTTTATTACTATTGCGGTCTCGTACGCTGGAGTTGGCATACTAAACGTCTCATGTGCAAAGTTTGGAGGATGGTATTGTTACAATGACCACGAAGTCTGATACTTAGCTCTCGAGCGGAGTTTGTTATTTCTTCGTCGACGGTAGTTATCCCTAGGTCCCTTTGTATATCACAATTCCTGAGATACCAGGGAGCTTTCACAATATCCCGTATAATTTTATTTTGAAAGGACTGAATAAATCCTCTGTTATTTGCTTTGGTACAACCCCATAGTTGTATGCCGTAAGTCCATATAGGCTTCAGTACTTCCTTGAATAATAGCAGTTTGTTGTACATGCTCAACTTGGAGTGCCTTCCAAGTAACCAGTACATTTCTCTATATCGGTGTTCGAGCTCATCCCGTTTCTTTTTCACGTTTCTTCCACTTGAGTTTCACATCAAGTGTCATTCCAATATATTTTGCTTCATTAACGTACGGTATTTGTACATAATAAATGAAAACTGATAGATTTCCCATACTTCTAAAATTTATGTGCGTTGATTTGGTCTCGTTGGGAGCAATGTGCCAGCGTTTTGAGATTCGTTTATTTTGTCCAGAGGTCGTTGCAGTTATTTGGTTCGCTCAACTGAACATCCCGTTTCCAGGATCGCTTTGTCATCCGCAAATGTAGCTACAAGTGCACCATCAGTTTGAGGTATGTCTCTAGTGTAGAACAGGTACAATGTAGGGCCAATGACACTCCCTTGAGGGACTCCTCCTCGGATCTCTTTAAAATCGGGGTATTCAGTTCCATGTTTAACTCTAAATATCCTGTTATCGAGATAAGATTCTAGTATAGCTAAACAAGCTTGTCGGTAGAAGCCTGCCTAGTTTGTATCTTCGGCCTTCATGCCAGACTTTGTCGTAGGCCTGGAAAACGTCAAGTAGGGCGGTGGAGCAGATATTTGTCTCCTCTAATGCTCCTTCAATTTCATTCGTTATTCTGAATACCTGGTCAATTGTGGAGTGTTTCAGTCAGGTATTAGATGCTTCTCTTCGATAAATTTTTGAATGCGTTTTAATAAGAGTTTTTCCAAAATTTTGGATATTATTGGTAAAAGCGAAATCGGTCTGGACGGCTTTTTGTTGTTCAACGGTTTGCCCGGTTTTGGAACCATCATCACTTCTGCAACCTTCCATGAGTCTGGAACATATAATATCCTAAAGGAAGCGCTAACTAAGTAGAGGAGTTTAAGAAGAGCCTTTATCGGCAAGTTCTTCAGGTTTTGTCCGGTAATATAGGATAGGATTTTTGATTGCCTGGCAGAGTTCGTTTAGCGATACTCTTTCAATACTAGAGCTGTCAGATATAGAAGTTACACTTGGATCAACTTCCAACATTTGTCCATCAAAGGGCTGGAATGTTTCCTCCAAATGTTCGGCAAAGAGATTCGCCTTTTCTTCATCACTTTTTGTGCACTCATCATTTTTTTTTCTTAGTTGAAAACTGAAATGAGAATGTATTTGTGAACTTTGAGAGGAATTAGAGCACAGATGTTATATCTACGTGAGAGTTATTATTGTCAGAGCACTCAAACTATAACGATAGGCGAGACGATAGTGATGGTCTTACATGAAGCAAATCATCGACCATGTCATCGAAGTGAATCAAAAGGACGAAAGTCGTCTGAAAAGTTACGCGATGAGAGCCCTGGAGTATATCGTTTCCTTTGAATTTTTCTTTCATTCTGGTTACGTTCCTTTTTAGTATTTTCGACTAGAACTATTTATTCATTGATCTCGCGATGAAGTTAGACATTTATCTTAGCCATTCGAATGAGTTGGGAATTAGTAATCATTTGTATGTGTTAGGCTGCTTTCACACTCGTTAAGATTCGTCGCCGATTCTTTCAAATTTCCTTTTGTGATCGCAAGCCACTTTAACACAGGAAATCTTTCAGTCTCTGCAATTGAGATCTCAATGCTAAGCTTTTTCTATTTCCTACCCCCTCTCACACATGCGTCATCTCTTTCTCACACATGTACAGCATGCATCCAATACCCAATATTGAGAACATAAGAATAAAACAACTCAAGGAAAAAATGAAGAGAGATAAAAGAGAATAGAAAATCCAAAGGCAAGCCTCGAGCACACGAGACGCAGGCTACTCCTATCACGTCCCACCTCCCTTGTCTACAAGATGGAAAAATCGCAGACTAAATTTTTCTGTGTGAAAGCGGCCTTAGTAGACATACTAATCGGTTATCATAGGAATAACTAATCGAATGCGCCCATCTCGAGTGATCCTTAATAATAATAATATGGGTGGCGCGACAGTCCGAGGTGGACCTGGGCCTAGCTTTCTCAGCAACCACTCGTGTTATGCGTGCTATTGTTCTTTCACGCGTGGAAGGGACCTACAGTTTAATGGCGACTCCGAACGGCAAATTTGAGAAGCTTTTTCTAGACAGGAATACTCTTTGAGCATTGTCAGTGACTCGAAAGAGGTGGGGCCATGAATTATGATAGGTGGTAAATTCGGGTATCGAACCTGGCACCCTCTGCGTAGGAGTCGACGCACTTACCCACTACGCCACGGCGACCACTTGAAATCAACTCATAATCCTTGAATTATTAAAATAACTCGATTAATAAAGTCTCTATTTTTAAGATCACTCGATTATGGCCATCACAAGTTCTTACGTTGCAATCCTGGAACAAGGATATGTTCCAATACGGGTTGAATCTGTGCCTTTCACTTTCTATGGGCAACAATGTTTCACTTCACTCTCGAGATGCACTATTTCACGCCGAAGTAACAAAGCCCTGGCGAATCGCGTTGGGGACACAAGTCCCGTAGAAGATGCCCCAAAAATGGATCGGCAGCACGTTTTCCCGTCTCGAACTCGATCCGACTTGGGAGCGAACAACTTTAATTTTTACCAGAGTGGGGTCAAGGTATGTATCAAGGATGATGCATGGTAACTAGACAGTGGAAGGGAACTTTGAATGTTTTTTTTTTATTTCTTAAAGGCCTACTCCTACACGTTATGTAGTGATTGATTCTTAAGGCTCCAACGTCTAGTTTGCCTCGACCAGATATCTGTTTTCATTCCTATGGAAATTAACCGCAATGCCAGGTGGGACAGCAGATTATAGAGTTGGGCTAAGTTGCGATTTTTAATGCACATTTATAGCTTTGTCTAATCACTGTGATTTTAAGTTGTGAATTAAAATTTTCTTATATTGTTGTGAACCAAAATGTGAAAAGCAGCGTGTGTATGATTCCAAGTTATGATTAGAATTGTGAAAAAATATTAGTTGTGAACCTAGTCACTACTTGGAACCTATACAGTCCTTGGTACGTATTCACAGTTTAAATTCCTAGTCGATCACAGACTGCGATTGCGATTTTTGAATCACTGTGAAAAAGTAGCAGCAGTAATCTAAGTAGCAGATTTTTTGCCCAACTCTAACTATCTTGAGTACGAATTTTGAGATTTATTAAGCACATAGCACATCATTGGTCCGAAAAAAAGGAAAAAGGAAAAAGGAGATGTAAAAAGGATGTTCACGGTATGCGTCAAATCCACTCCCTGGTGATGTATTATGAGTTGATTTACTCCACTATCCACAGACAATATAAATCCCTCCGAATGATGTCTTCGAACACCGCCAAGATTTCTTCTTATGATCACATGTGCTCCCACGTATAACTAGAGATGAGTGGTTAAAGTCCAGAGCATTCGAAGACCTGTTTTCTCGTCATATCGCTTGGATTACTTTATTGAACAGTACTTGCAGACAAAATTTGAGTTTGATACATCTGCATAACTCAGTTAATTCAAGGAAGTTCACTTGGGGTGGAACCACGGGCGACAAGAATCACAACCCCAGATCATATTGTCTTATAAGTTCATCAAAATAGTGCTCGGCCATCAACGGCCGAAGACTGAAATTCGCATTAAATTTAGTGCTAGTACTCGGCAACCATTATTTCTACTAATCGCCATATAGCTTATGCTTTCAATAACTTTGCCAATTCTTTACTAGACTTCTTGACTTTCTAGACGTGTAGGACATGTTAATGTTTAAATCGGCGCCTACACATTCGAAAAATCTCTTTCTCCCTATTATAGGACGAAAAGGATTAAAGTGGACGACCACTGGTGACACTACCCTGGGACTGGAGAGATATATGAATACCAACATGATGTCTTCTCTAGCCTTGTCTTATCACTACTTAATAACAAACGATGGTCGGGTGAACTAGACAAGTACATTCCTCCTTTCCATAAATTCACCCACAATATCCATCTGACTCTCAAACCCTTAAGTTCACCTCAGTTTGATTTGTAAGACTGCTTGCATTTTAAGACCCCACTTTTCCATCACCACTCAATTATGCCCTACAATTTAAGATAAATCTTTTGGCTCTTTGCTACATGAAGTGTTATAGTGTATTCAATTCGTTTGCTTGTGAGCGACCATTTTTCATCTTTGGTCGGTGCTGCATTTATATTTGGACTCTATATGACAAGTGCCTCAACCATAATGTACGTAAGGAGACCTAAGATTATTTATGTTACAGAGATCTCTGTCTCTGGCTACACCAACCATTTCTGTGAGTTTCGTTCACTTTTGCTCACGGAGGAGTGTTCGATTGTCTACTTACGTGAATGACATTTAGCGTTGCAATTTTCCATCCATTAATATTTGATAATTTCCTCTGCGTTTTTTTTTCATTTTTTGACATAGCCTTGAGTTCTTTTGTGCTAATGCCTTAATTTTGAGCATCTTTATTTGGAAGTTATACTCTCAGAGAATTCTTAGTGGTAGGGTAGAGTTGGACAAAAAGTAACACGTTTCACTAAAATTGATACCGCTCCTCAGATTGTGGAAGCAAACTTTTTTCAATTAAAAAAATAGTGCTTATCACAAATATTAGCGAAATATGTTCACAATTTAGAAAAAAAACAGAATCGTAACGATAATTTTTATTTATAAAAAGTAAAACTTAAAGGAATGCAAATAAGAGCCAAAGAGCCGTGAACAGAGCCGTCAACCGAATCACTGTTAATGCTGACATGTTTGTAAATGGCGGTCGATTCTTTGGACCTAATTTTCAACTATTTCGGCCGAAACGGACCCTATTTCGCATTCAATGCTGGCTTCAACGTCGTCGGCTTGTTGGAAAATAGTCAAGCGGCGTTAAATCACATGAATGAGTTGGCCATTCGACTGCCACATTGCTTTAGATAATACGGTCATACTTGCTCTTCAATAAATCGATTGCAACATGTGCCATGTGTCTTGTGGCATCCTGTTGAAACCACATGTCGTCAAAGTCCATATCTTCCCATTCGAGTCAAAAATAATAGGTAACAATGGCGTGATAACGCAGACCATTCACAGTAACGTGACGATCGTTATTCTCGACACGCCGCCGGCAGCACGAAACGGTTATTTTTTGTGGAAGTGGTAATTTAATTTAAAGAAACACATTTCGATTTTCACCCGACCAATAGCACATATTTTGGTTATTGACAAACCCATTAAGTCGAAAAATGAGCTTCGTCGAAAATTGGAGTAAACGCTCTTAATGTTGCGGTCACTCACTCCAAAATTCGGTAAGAAATTTTTACAATTTTCATTATTTTACGTTTCTCTTTCGTGTACCTTACCATGATGAAAATGTTGAGGTTACTCAATAAATTGACAGTGACAGTTTGATGATTAGTGCAAGTGTGCGTTTACGAATTAAATTCAAAGTTGTCAAGTCCGTATTGGAAAACCGTTTATAATCGTCCGATCCTTTTGTACGCCGTGAGTGCCTACTTACTGCACTATGTAGACATTCATTTATCCCGCCTAAAAATTTAAAAAAATAAATAGCTTAGATCGTATACGCCGCAAAGACTTAATCCTCGTCCTCGGATGTGGAATCGAAAACCCTTTTTCTCAATGTTTGATGTGTTCTCTCCTCTTAAGGAGCGTCCTTCTCTGACGTATCGGTTAATGTAGCCGATTTTCTCGATTTCCTAGTAATGTTCTGCTTTCTTTGTTCCGCTTCCGGATAAGGCCTTATTTCCTTGGTATTGGAAGAAGCTGATTCTAGCCCCAATGAGACTGGAAAGCAGCGCTCATGTTCATGGTAATCGATTGAAAAAAAACGCACAAGTTGGAACACGTTGAAACTTATTTCGAAAACAACATTTACAAAAAAATCTGAACTCATCAAAATTACATTTAAACACAACAAAAAAAAATAATAAGGACTTTATCGGTTTCGTTTGGAAATTGAGACCTGACCTGTCTGTATAAAGACCGAAATGTATAAGAAAAACAATAATTATTGGCTGTTAGGTACTTCCTACTTCTGTTATAACAAGCCGAGTTCTTCCCTTCCCGACGTGGATGTTAATGTTCATGTGGTGATTGGTATTTGAATCACGGATCGTCGGTGTCTAGCAGTGGCACACGCCAAACATTCCATGTTAACTAATTGCAATCATTGATTTCCTTACGCACAAGAAAGGAATGCTAGTTGACGCTCGAAATGTGTCGTCTCTCTGTTCATCTGTCAATCGTGCTGGAGTCATTTTAATGCCTTTTTCCGTGTGCATTGCTTTGCCAGAAATTTTAAAAGAGACTATTAATTCAGTCCCTAGCTTCCTTTATGGGGCTTCAAAGTACACACAACACTCTGTTGTCACTTCCTGTGAATTTGTATGAACACAAAACAACCACTCTCTTTTTATTCTTTCCCAATCAGTTAATTTTTGAATAAGCCATAAATATGACACATTTATCATCTGCCTGAGTGCCCGACAGCACCTCTCACGGATCGCTGAAAATCCTCCATAAACTTTCCCGTAAGACAGGAACTTCGCCATTAAACCGAGGTCCATTCATTCGTGTGACAATAATAGCACACAAAAACAGAATCCAAGCGGTGTAGCTTCTTTTTTTTTTTTAACAAGCTCTAATGACCGCATTTTAGCGCCGCAATTAAATAACCTTTAATGAATTGTCTATAAATGATGAATATTAAATCAAAATTAAAATTTTTAATTCACTGAAAATACACTCGCACATAAAAGTCTCCCAATAAACGTGCTAATGAATCGTTAGTTCCTCTTCATCGAGTGAATGTGCTTTTGGCGAGTAAAATTATGTCATTTGCATTTATTTTCGAACGAAAAAAAAGAATATATGTCGCAAGTTAATGTTATGGACTTATTCAAGAAAGAAACAGAACAGAAAGAAGCCCGTCACCAATAAAAGTGAACGAGGCCATAATAGGGTTTTTGAGATCAGATTAGATCATGCCACGAAAAGCTGTTCGGCAAGTTAATTAACAAGAGCACGGCTGGCGCCTACAAAAATGTGAAATAGTTATCGCTTGGCCTGGAGCCTTTTGTCATGTCATGTGTTAATGGTAGGATGGGACCAACCTTTGATGGCTGAACGAAAGTCGACTGAAATCGGTCACAGATTATCCTTGATTCCCCGTTTTTTACAGCACGGCAGAACCATTTATGTGCTACCCAGTTGTGCGCACTTTACCTCTTAACCAGCTTGCCAAATGCATAAAATCGACCGTAACCCATCGCCAAGAGAGCCGTCAAATACTTTTACACCATCTCGTGAATAAGCACTAAATCCCAGCCAAAATTACGTGGGGATTGCGTAACCAGCCGACACTTCTCACTCCTCACATCCGCCGGATCCACACAGATACCCTCGACCAATAATTTCCGTTCTTATCTGGCGACCATCGCGGTCCGAACACATGTCATGGCAGAAACAATTCCCCGATAACGTTTATCACTCGCCGATTAAAAAGCAATCAAACCGCCAAAACAACAAACACCCGTATGCCAGTCGACATGCCATGGAATGTTGAATTGTTAAGAACCCTACAAAAAATATATATGTATTGTCAAATTAGATGAACCTCATTCCCTTTCCCCCCTCCCCCACCCCCTCGCCGACCACGACAAAACATCCTAGAGAGTCCATAAAAAGTTTTTATTACAGAAAAAAGTTTGTTCCACAAAAACACACGAATTTTTAATTGAGGCGACGACGGGGCTACGCGGCGACGTTGTCGTCTTCTCCGTCGGTCGTCGTTCGTCGGCCACTGTCCACCGGCGCGAGGGGGAATGTGTTTTTTTGGGGATTTTGCTTTGGTTTAATTTGCTTTGATGTACCACTTTCGTCACTCTCCACTGGCACACACAAGTGAATGCAGATCACACGACGAGAAGGAGGGGGGGGAAACTACAAGAGAACAAAAATTCCGACACTTTGTGGCAACATCATCACCAATTCAAGTTCGATCCTAAAGTGGATAGGTCGCGCGCCGCATTCGATGCGATGAACACATGGAGCATGGAGGCCGAGAGAACCCAGAGAAGACCATAGAACCCAAGCGGCCCATCGAAGAGTGTTCTGTTAAAATGCAAATCATTCACATAATAATCGTTAAAATAAAACATAAATGTCGTTTAAATCTCAAGCGCATCGTAAACACCGCGAATGCACACACCATCGACAGTCGAACAACAGCCGAGCAACTGAATAATGTATCTTATGGATGGACTCTACCCGCATTGATGGCGCGGGGGGTGGTGGACCGAGCGCTCTGGCACCGAGAGCGAAGCAGTGTACTCTACAGTGAGTCAAGCACCTTTTTGGCCTCAGAAGTGGATGCGATACCGGCCGGGAGATAAGACCGTAAAGCAATCCAGTTCGAGATGCTCACCATCCCCGCCTTATCATCGATGATCCTCTTATCTTTCGCTCACCTTTGGGCCGTGTGTCCATGTGTGCGTGTTTGTTTTGTGTTATTGTCCTCCTCCACCCTGTGTCCCGTTAGTTGTTGGCCATTGCCATTCGTTCCGCTGCTGCGGGAAAATCGATTTCGAGGCTTTGAATAATGGAGCCGGGGATTTCCATAAATAAGTGCTTCTTTCACGCGGATGATTCCGAGATGATGACGACGCCGAATGTATCTCAAAATCATGATTATGTTGATATCCCATCGCCCTCCCGTTCCCACCTCTGCCCCTCCATCAGCCACCACACCCCCGTAAAGAAACCACGCCAAGAATGCAGAAGCATGACCAACATTTTATTTTCTGGGGCGAAGGTCGCCACCGTTCGATGTGCTGTAGGCGCGCACGAAAGATGCTCAACCGAATTTCTCAATTTTCAAGCCCCACCGTCGCCGTCGCCGTCGTCGTCCATCTGCCGCAGCAGAACCGTGATGACTGCACTGGAGGCTGCGTCTCTGTGTGTCAATATTTGTGCTCCAATGGATTTTTTGGATAAAAATCTGTTTGAGGCACAAATTCCCTGAGCGCGTCTCTGTCTGTGGATAAAGGTGATAGATACACCGATGATTCCGTTTGAAATCGCACGGTAAGCGAACCACTTCTGAGTGGCCGTGCGCAGCGATTGGATTGACATTCAAGAGCCTAGGCGTTATTTATTCGAGCAGCTTGCAGCGCTTAGATGATTTTATCGAGGAGATAAATTCAAAATTGATTGCGTGGGAATGGGAGTGTTGTGTGTGCCGGTAGCTATCAGATCGGATCTGGGTGGGAGGGCTTCCGTTAGGGTCCATAATTCCTTCCGTTTCCCATTCGGCAGAGAGCGAGAGAGATTGTAAATTTAAGGTCATTAAGCATCTTTGGGATACGCGGCGGTGGCGGCGACCTAATGTCGGAAACTGGCAGACGGATAATTACTTCAATTTGCGTCGAAAGCTTTCAGAAAGTAATTACGGTCTTCTTTCTGTTTCTGTGTCGGGTTCTCCTCTGATATTTGACGGACTGTACCCCAGAGATAATCATCTCAAGTAATCCGAGAAGCGGACCTTAGGGTCGGCGGTCGGTTGTCCGGTTTGGCATGTCGGTAATGGGAGAATTTCATTTGCCGCAATCTGGCAGATGGGTCGTGTCTTGCAATCGCATTTGACGTGACAATCCAAACGGGAGATGAGATCGGGGCGGGCATACGTTTGTCACACTCAGTGGCGAGTCTCAGTGAATGACAGTTCCCATCGGACTGATGGAGCTAGCGGTAGAAACCATCATTTCGGTGGATACATGGGTGGAAAGCTAGATGATGAGCAGGTAACAGAACGCAACGGTTGTAGTTTGTTCATTTCTGCGAAACAACAGCAATGTATTTCTATAACTTGATTTGTTCTGTCAGACAAACTTCGTCATTCAAGACAGAAGGTAGCCTGATTGACAAACCAGGCTCGTCTACTCGGGGTCCGTTCAACGTGGTTACTGGCAAGATGAAGTGTTGCGGCCCGTAAGGGTCCACCGTAAGTTCAGTCCGATTCCACTTCTGATTGGCATCGGGAGCATGGTGATTACAGTCCAATGAATTGCACCCAGGTTGTATTGATCCAATTCTCAATCAGGGATACTCAGGCAGCCATTTATCTCCTGAAAGTGGCAACTACACAACTCTGAAATGGTAAGAGACTCACGAAGAGGTGTCTGGCGTACACCTGTGTCTCGTACCATGCTATGAAAATGTTCAAGGGAACTGAAAAGCTGGAGGGATGGCAAACCATTGATCCCACTCGGAGATCTCAGATATGTTAGTCGGTTCGAATCCCAGTGAAAGGAGAGTTAATACGCTTTTATCTGGTTTTCAAATCTGATCCAGTCACCATTTGCCGTGATTCCAAAGTCAAAAAGTTCCAAAGTCTTTTGCGATGTGCGGCATGCACTGCCCATTAACACCCCCTGTTAGTTTAGTGGATGTTGTGTTGTTTCTTGAAGCACATGAAGATTTTCGCTATACCCAATTGGTCATCCGTCACCCAGCTTTTAAGAACGTCATCGAATCGACGTGTGTTGGAGCGTCTCTCTTTCGATCGTTTTTAATATTCTTCGCACTCCGACTAAGTCGTTGTCTCACTGGCATGTGAACATCAAATTCGTTCACGGGACTTTGAATTGCCTGAATATTCAGACGAGAAACTGACGTTTACGCTTTTCAATCTGCAATAAAATGATTATAAAACTCTGCCTAATGATAGAAATTATAAATTTTGCTGGCATTTAGGTGGAAGGTAGGCATTTAAGGGTCTAGCGGTGAATAAGGGCAAAACGGAGTATATGCTGTCATCAAGAAAGGACACACAACATCGACGTCTTGGACAGAGCGTTACAATGGGCAGCTATAACTTCGAGGTAGTCAATGACTTCCTCTACCTCGGCTCTGCAGTAAATATTACGAACAACATCAGTACCGAGATCAAACGCAGAGTAACTCTTGCAAACCGCTGTTTCTATGGGCTCAAGAGGCAATTGAGTAGTAAAGCCATCTCTCGAAGGACCAAGCTGACTTTATACAAGACCTTGATCATCCCAGTCCTGCTGTAGGGCGCGGAAGCATGGACAATCTCAAAAGCGGATGAGGAAGTCCTTGGTCTCTTCGAGAGAAAAGCTCTGCGTGCGATCTTTGGTCCTGTTTGTGTTGACGGTTTCTGGAGGAGAAGATTCAACCTCGAACTGTACGGGCTGTACAGCGACATGAGTCTAGTCAGGCGTCTTCTTATCCAACGCCTAAGATGGCTAGTCCATGTAGAGCGTATGGACAACCCAGCTCCGGGTCGAAGAGTCTTCGACTCCGTACCCGTGGGACAACGTAACAGAGAACCCCCGCGTTTAAGGTAGAGAAGGACCTCAACCAACTTGGCAGCTAGCTGGAAAGCTAGCCAGAGACCGTGCTAGTTGGAGAGGCTTGTAGGTTGAGGCCCAGGTCCACCCCGGACTGAAGCGCCATATAAAAAAGAAGAATGATAAAAATGTTGCGAAAATATGTGTAAAATATAACACATTTATTTCGATCACATCGGCACCTGCCCAGCGATTGCAAGGACACGCTAGGCAGCTATTCAATCAGCAGCCTTGAGGAAATGTCTGGGATCAAAATTCTGAACATACCAAGATTTATAAAAAATGCTAATTGGCTGTAACCCAAGCAAAGGAGTGCATCATCCAGGATATGCCACTAGCATGCCAGTAGGCATGCATCTTCAGGTGTTTTCGAGTGCTGCATTCCCTAAGGACATCACGCCGAATATGTAGGGTAGTAGTTTAGGTTAGGTAGGGGGGCTGCTAGTTATTCCGCATTTCATGTACGTATGGCGTTTTTTTGTTGATTGTGTAGAATGTAGTGTCACGTGTTGATTTTTCTGTTGCACTTACCCTACATTATATTATTTATTATTAAAGCGACTGGATAGCGCAGTTGTTAGAGTGCCTGCAGCTGGTTATGTGGTCCCCGGTTCGAATCCTAGTGAAAACAAAGTTAATGCGCTTTTATCTGGTTTTCAAATCTGGTCCAGTCACCATTTGCCGGATCAAATTAACTGCACTGTCACTAGTGTGCCCCATCAGTGGTAGTAGTCTGACTAGGGGTATCACAACGGACCAATATGGTCTAAGTGTGCTGGTGAATGCACTAGCAGTCCAGCTGCTTAACCTAGCCTAAGGACAAGGGTAGTGAGGAGTTTCCTTTATTTCTCCTACGTCTCCAAAGCCTCTGCATATGAAGTCATAGATAAGTCTCTTTCATGGCTTGATCTTCTACCGTCTCTAAGGCCGGGGACCCAGCATAGAGGAGTCGATAGCTGTGTACTAAGAACCGAAAGCACTTCGCGGTAGAATGCGACCAGCTTGGACTTTATATCTATTGCCGTTGAATTGTTGACCTTAGCCTTACTCATAATTTTCTGAACAGTTGCAACTTCATGGTCCGGCAGAAGAGTTTCACATCCCATCTTCCCCCTCCCCCACCGCCCCTCGTCAAACAATTAAACATTTGTTTTTCAAATCTTGTTGGTAGCTATTAGTCTACTAAACTCGAAACAACAACAGCATAGCGATAGAAGAGTGTATTCGTTATTTTGGGGGCTATTCACATTCTATAAACTAGCGGATCTTTCCGGCCCAGACGAATATTATTTGTTTAAATGAATTTATGAGATCCCTCGACGGCAAGAGACTCTGAAAAAATGTTTATGAATTCAAGCAAAGTTAGCCCATAAACCAAAACGCACAGAATATTGTCCTCAGGCCTAGATCTAATCGCCACTTCAGACCCTCATCTTCTGCCAAATTCCTGAAGAGTCCGATAGAAACCAAACTCCCGGCTTAACTTCATAGACTCGCATCATCAACGTAAATTCCATCCCGTCTCCAGACAGTCTTTAGTCTCATCTCAGGTAATTCCAAGAATCCAGCATTTCTGGCAGGAACATCCATTACTCATGGCTATTGACAGCTTTCCCGAATTCCCGATCGAGATAAATCCGAATATCATTAAGACGCGCCTGTCGAGAAATTCTATACGAACTATTTTTCTTCCTCGCCCGCGATTGCATGATATTGGGAAAACCCCTCGATTAGTCTTCCCGTCGCTGGAGGAGAGTACGAGTACCACACCCGAACCGAGTGCCGCTGGCCATTATGTTAGAATGACTCTTCAAATTCAAATCCATCACATTTCTTGTTCGACGGACTGTTCTTTGGCTGGACGTCCAGTCGGCAGGCAAGTCAGCTCCAGTGAAAGTACCCATCATCCGCTTTTAGTGTCACTTCACCGGGCACATGGCACATGGCACAGAAGCCAGCTCCCCTCTGTCAGGAAGTGTAAGCCCTGTTGATGGATTAACGATTCTATTATCACCAAATCGGTTTTCATTATCGTTCACAAAAACAGCAATCAAGTGGAAATAAATTACATCTCCCGTCCGGAGGGCTCCCGACGACCAACGACTGTCGGTCGACGCACGCACGGGGGAGTGCGGTGCTTGTGACAACACGTCGATGGATATTGCCCGAGAGAGGTGCTTCCGAATTTGCATTTGTTGAATGGATAAGTTACTGCCGGCAAGGTTGAGCCGGAGACTCTGTTGAATAGAGACCTATTCGGAGGCAGTGTTAACTGGAATTTCTTAACCAGTGACATGGGCTTCGGAACAGCCTCCTAATAGTGTGTCAGTGGCAATTTGAATGGAATGACAATACCTCACCAGACGGCCAGTAGTCGGAGGAAGGTGGGACTTTTTGATTTGTGTAAGCCTGCCGACCGTACAAGATGTGCCTCGCCTCATAACGAGTTAATCGATGTTAAGTGTCAATCGAAAGGGGGCACAGGCGACTCTTTTGCGGCTGTGAGGCGTTGAATGGGAAACAGTGTTCGGCGAAAATCGAATTATTCACGTTCGTTTACACAAGCGGTTGGATGCGGGCCTTTGTTGAATTGTTTGTTCCCTCCACTTTGTTAGTTTATGGTGGGAAGGTATTTGTTTTGACTTAGCTTTGTTCCGTAATTTGAAAGAAAAACCTGGATAAGGTGGTTGCAAGGGGCATACATATTTGAAAATGATTTGCTATACGTCGACTCTCGATAATTCCAAACTCAAGGGACCAGAGACAAATTTCAAAATAACACGAGTTTAAATGACCAAGAGGGAGGAAAAAATTCAAATAAACAAGAGGTTGACTAAAAATTAGTGATTTATTATTCAAACCTTTG